>CM049426.1:319811891-320431633 GCA_026929855.1 Poa annua | reverse complement strand
TGGCCAGAAATGGCCAAAATCATGAGTGTTTAACGATTTCGTGAAACTCTAATAAGTGGTCATGCACCGTTTAATTCATCCCCGGACCCCAAAACTGTGTACTATAGCCCACGAAAAAGGCCAAAAATGGTCAAAATCACGAGTCTTTTACGATTTTATAAAACTCGTGTGTCGGGGTACCTGACCATTAAAATCCACCCTGGACCCCAAAACTTTGTGCTATAGCCCACGAAAACGAACAGAAATGTCCAAAATCATGAGTTTTTACGATTTCGTGAAAATTCTGTTTATGGGTTGGGACTGTTTAAATCCACCCCGGATCCCAAAACTGTGTGATATAGCCCACAAAAATGGCCAGAAATGTCTGAAATCATGAGTTTTGCGATTTGGTGAAACTCTCGATAAGGCGTCCCAGACAGTTTACATCCACCCTGGATCCCGAAACTGTGTGCTATAGCTCAGAACATGGCAAGAAATGGCCAAAATCGTGAGTTTTTAACGATTTCATGAAACTCCTAATAAGGGGTCCCGCACCGTTTAATTCAACCCCGGACCCCAAAACTGTGTGCTATAGCCCACGAAAAAGGCCAGAAATGGTCAAAATCACGAGTCTTTTACGATTTCGTAAAACTCATGTGTCGGGGTACCTGACCATTAAAATCCAACCCGGACCCCAACTCTTTGTGCTACAGCCCACGAAAACGGCCAGAAATGGCCGAAATCATGAGTTTTTACGATTTTGTGAAACTTCTTATAAGGGGTCCGGACTGTTTAAATCCACCCCGAACCCCAAAACTGTGGGCTATAGCCCACGAAAACGGCCAGAAATGGCCGAAATCATGAGTTTTTTTCGATTTCGTGAAACTCCTGATAAGGGGTCTCGGACCGTTTAATTCCACCTCGGACCCCAAAATTGTGTGCTATAGCCCACGAAAACACCCAGAAATGGCCGAAATCACGAGTTTTTTAAGATGTCATGAAACTCGTGTTTACGGGTCTCGGACCGTTTAAATCCACCCCGGACCCCAAAACTGTGTGCTATAAGTTTTTACGATTTCGTGGTCTCCGAACAGTTTAAATCCACCCCGGACCCCAAAGCTTTGTGCTATAGCCCACAAAAACGGCCAGAAATGGCCGAAATCATGATTTTTTACGATTTCGTGAAACTTCTGATAAGGGGTCCGGACTGTTTAAATCCACCCCGGACCCCAAAACTATGTGCTATAGCACACGAAAACGGCCAGAAATGTCCGAAATCATGAGTTTTTCCGATTTCGTGAAACTCCTGGTAAACGGTCTCGGACCGTTTAATTCCACTCCGGACCCCAAATCTGTGTGCTATAACCAACGAAAACGGCCAGAAATGGCCGAAATCACGAGTTTTTTAAGATTTCATGAAACTCGTGTTTAGGGGTCTCGGACCATTTAAATCCACCCCGGACCCTAAAACTGTGAGATATAGCCCACGAAATCGGCCAGAAATGGTCGAAATCATAAGTTTTTTACGATTTCATGAAACTCGTGATAAGGGGTCCCGGACCGTTTAAATCCACCCGGACCCCAAACCTGTGTGCTATAGCCAACTAAAATGGCCAGAACTGGCTGAAATCATGAGTTTTTTACGATTTCGTGAAACTTCTGATAAGGGATCCCGGACTGTTTAAATCCACCCCGGACCCCAAAACTGTGTGCTATAGCCCACGAAAACGGCCAGAAATGATCGAAATCATGAGTTTGTACGACTTCGTGAAACTCCTGATAAGCGGTCTCGGACCGTTTAATTCTACCCCGGACCCCAAAACTGTGTATTATAGCCCACGAAAACGGCCAGATATGGCCGAAATCACGAGTTTTTTACGATTTCATGAAACTTGTGATAAGGGGTCCAAGACTGTTTAAATCCACCCAGGACCCCAAAACTGTGTGCTATAGCCCAAGTAAACAGCCAGAAATGGTCGAAACCATAAGTTTTTACGATTTCATGAAACTTGTGATAAGGGGTCCCGGGCCGTTTAAATCCACCTGGACCCCAAAACTGTGTGCTATAGCCCACGAAAACGGCCAGAAATGGCCGAAATCACGAGTTTTTTAAAATTTCATGAAACTCGTGTTTTTGGGTCTCGGGCCGTTTTAAATCACCCCGGACCCCAAAATTGTGTGCTATAGGCCATGAAAACGGCCATAAATGGCAAATCATAAGTTTTTACGATTTCGGTGAAACTCATGATAAGGGTCCCGGTCAGTTTAAATCCACCCCGGACCCCAAAACCTAGTGCTATAGCCCACGAAAACGGCCAGAAGTGGCCGAAATCATGAGTTTTTACAATTTCGTGAAACTTCTGATAAGGGGTCTGGACTGTTTAAATCCACCCCAGACACCAAACATGTGTGCTATAGCCCACGAAAAGGGCAAGAAATGGCCGAAATCATGAGTTTTTACGATTCCATGAAACTCCTGATAAGGGGTCTCGGACCGTTAAATTTCACCCCCGGACCCCAAAACTGTGTGCTATAGCCCACGAAAACGGCCCGAAATGGCCGAAATCACGAGTTTTTTAAGATTTCATGAAACTCGTGTTTAGGGGTCTCGGGACCGTTTAAATCCACCTCGGACCCCAAAACTGTGTGCTATAGGCCACGGAAAACGGCCTTAAATGGCGAAAATCATAAGTTTTTTCGATTTCGTGAAACTTCTGATAAGGGGTCCCGGACAGTTTAGATCCACCCCGGATCCCAAAATTGTGTGCTATAGCCCACGAAAATGGTCAGAAATGTCTGAAATCATGAGTTTTGCGATTTGGTGAAAATCTCGATAAGAAGTCCTAGACAGTTTACATCCACCCTGGATCCCAAAATTGTGTGTTATAGCTCAGAACATGGCAAGAAATGGCCAAAATCGTGAGTTTTTAACGATTTCATGAAACTCCTACTAAGGGTTCCCGCACCGTTTAATTCAACCCCGGACCCCAAAACTGTGTGCTATAGCCCACGAAAAAGGCCAGAAATGGTCAAAATCACGAGTCTTTTACGATTTCGTAAAACTCGTGTGTCGGGGTACCTGACCATTAAAATCCACCCCAGACCCCAACTCTTTGTGCTATAGCCCACGAAAACGGCCAGAGATGGCCGAAATCATGAGTTTTTACGATTTCGTGAAACTTCTTCTAAGGGTTCCGGACTATTTATATCCACCCCGAACCCCAAAACTGTGTGCTATAGCCCACGAAAACGGCCAGAAATGACCGAAATCATGAGTTTATCCGATTTCGTGAAACTCCTGATAAGGGGTCTCGGACCGTTGAATTCCACCCCGGACCCCAAAATTGTGTGCTATAGCCCACGAAAAACGCCCAGAAATGGCCGAAATCACGAGTTTTTTTAAGATGTCATGAAACTCGTGTTTAGGGGTCTCGGACCGTTTAAATCCACCCTGGACCCCGAAATTGTGTGTTATAGGTCACGAAAACGGCCATAAATGGCCGAAATCATAAGTTTTTAAGATTTCGTGAAACTCCTGATAAGGGGTCCCGGACAGTTTAAATCCACCCCGGACCCCAAAACTATGTGCTATAGGCCACGAAAACGGCCATAAATGGCCAAAATCATGAGTTTTTTACGATTTCGTGAAACTTCTGATAAGGGGTCCGGACTGTTTAAATCCACCCCGGACCCCAAAACTGTGTGCTATAGCCCACGAAAACGACCAGAAATGGCCGAAATCATGAGCTTTTCCGATTTCGTGAAACTCCTGATAAGGAGTCTCAACCCGTTTAATTCCACCACGGACCCCAAAACTGTGTGCTATAACCCACGAAAACGGCCAGAAATGGCCGAAATCACGAGTATTTTGCAATTTCATGAAACTCGTGTGACGGGGTACCCGACCATTTCAATCCACCCTGGACCCTAAAACTTTGTGATCTAGCCCACGAAAACGGCCAGAGATGACTAAATCATGAGTTCTAATGATTTTGTGAAACTCCATATAAGGGGTCTCGGGCCGTTTAAATCTACCCTGGACCCAAACTGTGTGATATAGCCCACGAAAACGGCCAGAATGACCGAAATCATGAGTTTTGCGATTTCGTGAAACTCTCGATAAGGGGTCCCAGATAGTTTACATCCACCCCGGAAGCCGAAACTGTGTGCTATAGCCAACGAACGTGGCCAGAAATGGCCAAAATCATGAGTGTTTAACGATTTCGTGAAACTCCTAATAAGGGGTCATGCACCGTTTAATTCATCCCCGGACCCCAAAACTGTGTGCTATAGCCCACGAAAAGGGCCAAAAATGATAAAATCACGAGTCTTTTACGATTTCGTAAAACTCGTGTGTCGGGATACCTGACCATTAATATCCACCCTGGACCCCCAAAACTTTGTGCTATAGCCCACGAAAACGGACAGAAATGGCCGAAATCATGAGTTTTTACGATTTCGTGAAAATTCTGTTAAGGGGTCCGGACTGTTTAAATCCACCCCGGATCCCAAAACGGTGTGCTATAGCCCACGAAAACAGCCAGAAATGGCCGAAATCATGAGTGTTTCCGATTTCGTGAAACTCCTGATAAGGTGTCTCGGGCCGTTTAATTCTACCCCGGACCCCAAAACTGTGTGCTATAGCCCACGAAAACGAACAGAAATGGCCGAAATCACGAGTTTTTTTAAGATTTCATGAAACTCGTGTTTAGGGGTCTCGGACCATTTAAATCCACCCCGGACCCCAAAACTATGTGCTATAGCCCACGAAAACGGCCAGAAATGGTCGAAATCATAAGTTTTTATGATTTCATGAAACTCGTGATAAGGGGTCCCGGACCGTTTAAATCCACCCGGACCCCAAACCTGTGTGCTATAGGCAACGAAAACGGCCAGAACTGGCCGAAATCATGAGTTTTTACGATTTCGTGAAACTTCTGATAAGGGGTCCCAGACTGTTAAAATCCACCCCGGACAACAAAACTGTGTGCTATAGCCCACGAAAACTGCCAGAAACGACCGAAACCATGGGGTTTTTATGATTTCGTGAAACTCCGTATAAGGGGTCTCGGACCGTTTAATTCCACCCTGAACCCAAAAACTGTGTCCTATAGCCCACGAAAACTGCCCGAAATGGGTCGAAATCACGAGTTTTTTAAGATTTCATGAAACTCGTGTTTAGGGGTCTCGGACCGTTTAAATCCACCCCGGACCCCAAAACTGTGTGCTATAGGCCACGAAAACGGCCATAAATGGCCGAAATCAGTAGTTTTTACGATTTCGTGAAACTCCTGATAAGGGGTCCCGGACAGTTTAAATCCACCCCGGATCCCAAAACGGTGTGCTATAGCCCACGAAAATGGCCAGAAATGTACGAAATCATGAGTTTTTTACGATTTGGTGATACTCCTGATAAGTGATCCCGGACCGTTTAATTCCACCCCGGACCCGAAATCTGTGTGATATAGCCCACGAAAAATGCCAGAAAGGGTCGAAATCACGAGTATTTTACAATTTCATGAAACTCGTGTGACGCGGTACCCGACCATTTAAATCCACCTCGGACCCTAAAATTGTGTGATCTAGCCCACGAAAAAAGCCAGAGATGACCAAAATCATGAGTTCTTACGATTTCGTGAAACTCCATATAAGGGGTCTCGGACCGTTTAAATCTTCCCGGGACCCCAAAATTGTGTGCTATAGCCCACGAAAACGGCCAGAAATGATCGAAATCATGAGTTTTGCGATTTCGTGAAACTCTTGATAAGGGGTCCCAGACAGTTTACATCCACCCCGGACCCCAAAACTGTTAAGGGTTGTAGCTCACAGTTTTGGGGTCTGGAGTGGATTTAAACGGTTTGGGACCCCGTCACACGAGTTTCATGAAACTGTAAAAAAACCGTGATTTCGGGCATTTCTAGCTTTTTTCGTGGGCTATAGCATACAGTTTTGGGGTCCGGGTGGATTTAAACCGTGCGGGACCCCTTATCAGAAGTTTCACAAAATCATAAAAACTCATGATTTCGGGCATTTCTGGCCGTTTTCGTGGGCCATAGCACACCGTTTTGGGGTCCGCGTGAATTTAAACGGTCTGAAACCCCTAAACACGAGTTTCATGAAATCTTAAAAAACTCGTGATTTCGGCCATTTCTGGCCGTTTTCGTGGGCTATAGCACACAGTTTTTGGGTCCGGGTGCAATTAAACGGTCATAGACCCCTAATCAGGAGTTTCACAAAATCAAAAAAAAACTCATGATTTTGGCCATTTCTGGCCGTTGTTGTGGGCTATAGCACACCGTTTTGGGGTCCGGGTGGATTTAAACTGTCTGGGACCCCTTATCAGGAGTTTCACTAAATCGTAAAAAACTCATGATTTCGGCCATTTCTGGCCAGGGCTATAGCACACAGTTTTGGGATATGGGTTGGATTTAAACTATCCGGGACCCCTTATCAAGAGTTTCACGAAATCGTATAAACTCATAATTTCGGCCAGTTCTGAGCATTTTAGTGGGCTATAGCACACAGGTTTGGGGTCCGGGTGGAATTAAACCGTCGAGGACCCCTTATCACGAGTTTCACGAAATCGTAAAAACTCATGATTTCGGCCATTTCTGGCCGTTTTCGTGGGTTGTAGCACACAGTTTTGGGTCCGGAGTGGATTTAAACGGTCTAGTACCCCGTCACACGAGTTTCATGAAACTGTAAAAAAATCGTGATTTCGGTCATTTCTAGCCTTTTTCGTGGGCTATAGCATACAGTTTTGGGGTCCGGGTGGATTTAAACGGTGCGGGACCCCTTATCAGGAGTTTCACGAAATCATAAAAACTCATGATATCGGGCATCTCTGGCCGTTTCGTGGGCCATAGCACATAGTTTTGGGGTCCGGGTGGATTTAAACGGTCTGAGACCCCTAAACACAAGTTTCATGAAATCGTAAAAAACTCGTGATTTCGGCCATTTCTAGATGTTTTTGTAGGCTATAGCATACAGTTTTGGGGTTCGGGTGGAATTAAACAGTCATAGACCCCTAATCATGAGTTTCATGAAATCGAAAAAACACATAATTTGTGCCATTTCTGGCGGTTTTCGTGGGCTATAGCACACCGTTTTGGGGTCGGGGTGGATTTAAACTGTCCGGGACCCCGTATCAGAAGTATCACGAAATCGTAAAAAACTCGTTATTTCGGCCATTTCTGGCCATTTTCGTGGGCTATAGCACACAGTTTTGGGATCTGGGTTGGATTTAAACTTTCCGGGACCCCTTATCAGGAGTTTCACGAAATCGTAAAAACTCATGATTTCGGCCAGTTCTGACCGTTTTAGTGGGCTATAGCACACAGGTTTGGGGTCCGGGTGGATTTTAAACGTTCCGGGACCCCTTATCACGAGTTCCATGAAATCGTAAAAACTCATGATTTCGGGCATTTCTGTCCGTTTTCGTGGGCCATAGCACACATTTTTTGTGTCCGAGGTGGATTTAAACGGTCCAATACCCCTAAACACAAGTTTCACAAAATTAAAAAAACTCATGATTTCGGTCATTTCTAGCCGTTTTTGTGGGCTCTAGCAGACAATTTTGGGGTCCGGGGTGGATTTAAACGATCCGGGACCCGTCACAAGAGTTTCACGAAACTATAAAAAAAACTCGTGATTTCAGCCATTTCTGGCCGTCTTCGTGGACTATAGCACACAGTTTTGGGGTCTGGATGGATTTAAACGGTCTGGGACCCCTTAACATGAGTTTCATGAAATCATCGAACACTTGTGATTTCGGTCATTTCTGGACGTTTTCGTGGGCTGGAGCGAAGCCAGAAGCCTCGGTCGGCTCAGCCTAGGCTACGAGGTCGTTTCTAAACGTTGTATCCGATGGGAATGGATATGAGCGATGGCCAGAGTGAAGCGGCGCTGCTTCCCTGGCTTGGTTCGCATCTTCCCCTTGTCGGGCATGAATCGGCATCTCTTCTCTGGTGTCAAGAAATACGGTGATGAGATGCATGGGCCTTCTCTCTCGCCCCTAGTCTAGGTTTAGTTTATTAAATCTCGTTTAGATTCAAAATTGTAAGTTTGTTAAATCTCGTTTAAATGTTTGAATCAATCCGTGTTCATCGTTATTATTGTTTATCGGCGCCGGTTCGTGCACCGGCGAGGTGTTCGACAGTTTGCTCTCGTTTGGGGGTGGGCCTTTGGGGAATGCCATTGTAGGCGGCCTCTAAATATTGACCGGACACATATTTAGAGGTCCACGGTAGAGATGTTCTTAGTCGTTGTTGCCATTGATGGATTGAGACTTGAGAGAGGATGGAAAATTGCGTCTTTCAGCAAGAAAAATATCCGAGGAATGCAGGGTGAGTAGAAAGTCCAATCATCAGACATATATGCTCGTAAGTAACACGGCCACGCAACCTGCCCCTACCTACAACTCTGAACAGCGTTATGCTTGTAAGAACAACAGCTCTGTTAGGGATCCATCCGGCATCCGGCATCTAGGACAGGCTTCTCGTGACGAGATTCCCCGTTAGAGCATCTCTAGCAGAACCCTCAAAACCTTATAACTTCGGCGACTTCACGGACCGAGGCTTTTTTGTCCCATAGCATATCCCGTGAACGTGAACCGGCCCTCAAACGCAATAAGGGCGACCGTAGATTTCCTCCGTGAGTCGGTATATATTCTGGGATCCCCGTGATTCCCAGTTTGCAAACCCTATCAGCCGCCGCCACCGACGAGCAATCCGTGCCCCCCCCCCCCCCCCCCCCCCACCTTCATCTCCGGCAGCAATACGCGACCGGTGACATAGTTTAGGCCGCCGCCGCATGATGGCACCTAAGAGGCCGCGCTTGAATCTACGGGGGGGCGACGACCGATTCAGGGACTTCTCCGCCGCGAATCTGTCGGTTCTCGTCCGCGCCGACGCCGGTCGGAAGCGGCTCATTAAGAAGTTCCAGCAAAAGGGCCAGGAGGTCCTGTGGTCATGCTACCGCCGCGAGGTGGAGGAGTTCGACCGCGAGAAGGCGCGCCACGGCATTCGGGAGAGCTCGATGGACGCCGCCGCGCGCCTCCCCCGTCACAAGAAAAGCCACCGCAAGACGGAGAGCGAGAGCGCCACCGCCGCGCGCCTCGACATGCTCGACCAAACGCTCGATCTACTGCAACCGGACGTGCTCGACCCTCTGGACTCGATCCCCGTCGAGATGTTAGGTTGTGTCCTCTCCTCGTCGTGCTACGGAAGGAGAAGAAGGCCGAGCACCGCCGCGACAAGGACTGAAGCTCGTCGCCGCGAGAAGCTCGTCGCCGCCGCACCAGAGGCTCCGGTGAGCCAAGTTTTGGTAGTAGAGTAGGGCGGCGACGAGTTAGATTACTTTTGGACTTAATTTTGCACTTATTATACATTATGTTTGATTTGGTGGTGAACTCTTCCGTGGAGAAGAAATGGCGATGAAACCAAAATTGTTCGCGCCCAAATTCGACCTTTTACATATCCGTTTGAGGATTCTGCTTTTGTGAGCGAGCATTTGCGAGGAGATCTGGCAGTTCCTGGCGACTGTAAACTTATTTTGAGTTTTATTTTTTAAGGGCTCTGTTAGAGATGCTCTTAGAGTAGCCAACAACATGGTCAAACGAACAAACCACACTTACTAGTAGGGAAAACCTTATAGGGGCCAGCAGCTAGTTTACGAAAAACAACACTAGTCTATCATCTACCTGCTACACGGACATAGACAGGCACAATGATCAGAGTAGACAGCCACAATGATCAGTCCACTTCCCAGTACGTGTTGCTGCAGGGTATATATGCATGCTGCTGCCATGAGCTTAACACTGGAGTCGCCATCCACAACTCCAGTTAGCACTCACTTGATATACAGAAGCACCAAAAATATTCTTCAGCAGAAGCAAAAGAGATCATGAGGCCAGATTGATGCTGCGCCAAGGACGGCCGGAGTGTGGCCGGCCATGTCAGCCCAACTGCCTTGTTGTTAGGTTATTGTTGGAATTGATCCATCAAGCAATCATCATCGCCACCTTGACAAATAACCTTTCCAGCTCCATTTGACAACACAAAGGTATGAATACAACGGTTAGACGCACAAGACTCCATGCACAGGCCAAGGCGTACGAGCTACTGTCAAAATGTCAAGCTACAACATCTATACTGTTTGCTATTAGCTAATTCCTATCTAGCTAGGTAGGGGGAGCTTCACCGGACCAGCAAGGGAAAATGTGACTTCTAGCCTTCTAGGGATCTAACTACTGCACAACATACAGAACAGTGACCGGGCAACCAGCTTGATCAATCATGCAAGCCCCTCCTTCCATGGTCCAGGATGATGATGATGATGACAGTAAGTCCGAGCTGCGAGGTGTGGTGTAGGAGGTGGGCGCAGCTTGGATGGCAGCTGGTCCCACAAGTTGATCACCACCTCTGCACAAACAAAAAGGAAAAATGTTATTTAGTTTAAGTGGTCAACATGACCTGAAATAACAGAGAATGTAATTAGTTGTAGCACGCCCTATCACTGCTTTGTAGACTAGCAGCATCCTGAAGCAGGTTCGGTAAATAAAGCATGGAGAAGAAATGAATATGTTGGCACAGGCACACAGGAAGAGGGCTGAAAGCATCTCTTATGAATTGACCAACTAGTCATCGAGTATGGAAAAAAATATAGATAAACAAATGAGAGATATGGACCACTGTGGTGCAGACATGGTAAATTTCATATAGGCTAGGCAGAAAAGGTAGCAAGATCTCTGTATGGAATCGGAAAGATGATCTATATAACAATAAGATGGTATTCGGATGGAAGCAGATAAATCATGCAAAGCATTACACTCTCAAGAAATGACCTGCAATATTGTCAATTAAATTCCATTCATGGCGCTGTTATCATCCATGTGGGGATGCAAATACCTCTAGGACATAATACAGGTAGCCAGTGCCCATGGAAGCCAAATATATCAAGTCTAGGTTGCTTGGTCCAAAGACAACGGAATGCCAGCCTCAGGGGCGTGTATCCAGTGGGGGTGCCAAAAATACATAAACTATTTTACCTACCAGTTTTTAGACTAATCTGACCTTCTTTCTTGAGAAATGGACTAATCCTGAGTAAATGCTAAGCCTACAAGAGAGTTTTTTTTAGCTTGGCACCCCCACCGATTTTACTCTAGATCCGCCACTGCCAGCAGTACATATTAATCAAGTACATCTATGAAGTATGATCGTGCAACCTGAAGTTATTTAATCTACACAAGCTTCCTGCAAATACACATGGTAAAAAACTGAGACACGCTAAGTCGGCAACACTTAACTTCAGCAAGAACAGACGTAAGCTGGAAAAGGGAATCTGCACATTTCCATAAGTGAGAGAGCATATCAGCATACCTAAATGTATTTTCTCAAATCCACCATATAGCACGCCATCGTCACTAGGAATTCCCTGATGAAATGAGAACTTTAATTCAAGTCTTTAACACATATAACCAAAAAAATTAAGAATACAGGTAATGTTGCTGATCGTGATCAAAGAAGAATAACAAAATGGAAGTACTTGCATATATCGCGATCAAAGAGTGAACAAACTAATTTCATTAATTCCCTATTGAGCATGTGAATATATGAGAAGCTCACTGGTGAGATATGCAACTCTAGCATTAATTAAGGCAAGTTTATACCCGAACAATTGACTAATCTAGCCAGATGTTTTACTTGCTGCATAACAAGTAGTATATTTTATTCCTAACTGACAGCACCCATTTCCAGTTGGCATACTTACAATATTAATACCCAAACAACTCACTAATCTAGACAGATGTTTTACTTGCTGCATGACGAATAATGAACAAAAAATGAGGGGCACAAGTATATTTTTTTTTCCTAAACAACAGTCTCACCTGTGCATTGACAGCGCGCCCTTCCAGCCCACATAGTTCAAAAAATTGTGTAACTGATGAAGAAGCTGCTGCTGGGATGTTTGTCAGGAAAACTTGAGGCTTTCTCGTCTTGAGAACACACAAGTTCAACCCACTGTCCTCTCCCCCTCGAGACTATGACAAGAACAGTCTGCTAAAGCTTACTTGGGATCTAAAATTCTCTGGTCAAGACTGTTCTTCATCATCATCTTCAAGATTAATTACAGGAATCATTTGGCCATTGCTCAGACTGTGAAGCCTGTCTGCTGCTGCCTGATCTAGATGTGATTTCCCATCCTTTAAGTGAACCGCATCTGCTGCAGGTTCATCATCTGCACTGTTATTTTGAAGCGTCTGTTGTTCACCGTTCATGTCGCGACGATCCAAATCATGCACACCTGTAACATGGTGTACAAGCATTTCTTCATTCTTTGTCTGGTCATCAACCTCAGGACGTTCATCTGTAGCATGATCTGGTAGCAACTGCTCACCATTCACGTGGTAATCATCCAGAACTTGCACGGCAGTGACCTCATTTAGAAGCATCTGCTCATTCTCCATCTGGTCATTATGATCCATGTGCTCCTCTGCATCGTTCCTTAGAAGTGTTTCCTCGCTGTTTACATGCATTTTCTCAGCCTTCATCTGGTGATTATGATCCACTTGTTCCTCTGCATCTTCCTTCAGAAGTGTTTCCTCGTCGTTTACAAGCATTTTCTCATCCTCCAACTGCTGACTATGATCCCTGTGCTCCTCAGCATCTTGCTTTAGAAGTGTTTCCTCGTTGTTTACAAGCATTTGCTCATTCTCCATCAGGTCAATATGATCCACGTGCTCCTCTGCATCTTGCTTTAGAAGTGTTTCCTCGTTGTTTACAAGCATTTGCTCATTCTCCATCAGGTCAATATGATCCACGTGCTCCTCTGCATCTTGCTTTAGAATTGTTTCCTTGTTGTTTACAAGCATTTGCTCATTCTCCGTCAAGTCAATATGATCCACGTGCTCCTCTGCATCTTGCTTTAGAAGTGTTTCCTCGTTGTTTACAAGCATTTGCTCATTCTCCATCAGGTCAATATGATCCACGTGCTCCTCTGCATCTTGCTTTAGAATTGTTTCCTTGTTGTTTACAAGCATTTGCTCATCCTCCATCAGGTCACTATGATCCACGTGCTCCTCTGCATCTTGCTTTAGAAGTGTTTCCTCGTTGTTTACAAGCATTTGCTCATTCTCCATCAGGTCACTAAGATCCACGTGCTCCTCTGCATCTTGCTTTAGAAGTGTTTCTTCAGTGTTTACAAGCATTTGCTCGTCCTCCAATTGTTCATCACCAGGTCCATGTTCATCAGCTCTCTGATTTATAAGCACCTGCTCGCTGTTCAGGTTATTCTCATTTGAGTCATGTGTACCAATATCCTGATTCAGAAGAATCTGATCATCATCCTCCACCGGTTGGTTATCACCTGCAAGTTCTTCTTGACCTTGAGTTTCTACAGTATCATAGTATGCTTGCTGGCTCATCTGACCAACTAAATCAGGCAGAGAATCAAGAACATGGTCTTCAGTAGGACCGGTGTGAATCTCAGGCATTTCACCGGTCTCCTGAGCTCCAGTAACATTGAGGTCAAAAATCCCAAACCAAGCTGGCAACTCTTCCTCATCTCTGCTAGGATCAGCAGCATCAGTTCCGGGTTCATTTTGTGGGATCTCCTCCTGAAGTTCAGTTTGATGTTCATTTTGTGGGATCTCCTCTTGAAGTTCAGTTTCAATTTCACTTTGTGTGATCTCCTCCTCTTGCAGTTCAGTTTCAATTTCCCTTTGTGGGATCTCCTCCTCTTGCAGTTCAGTTTCAATTTCACTTTGTGGAGCCTCCATTTCACCTCTAGCTTCAGAGCAACCACTGTTCTCAGGCACTGGTTCAATCAGGCATGCATCCCTAGATGCATTGCCAGCCTCGGTGTCCTCGTCAACACCGCTGAGCTGGGACTGCATCTGCACCGGTTCTTCAAGCATATGCACTGGTTCCTCAACAGGGTCTGATGGATGAACATCCACAGTGGATAGTTGGTGGCTGGCATTTATTTCAGCAGCACCATTCAAGCCAGCAACAGCATCAGCCTCATCGTCCTCGGCTCCGCGAACGTCCTGGCCATGATCCACTGATTCCATCTCTTCGTCTTCTTCCTCTGATTCCACCACCTCTTCATATTCATAGCTGGCACCATCATCCTCGCCATGATCATCGGACACCATCCCCTCTTCATACTCATGGCTGACACCGTCGTCCGCCTCCATAACCACCACTTCCTCGTATTCATGGCTGGCACCATCATCAGCCTTGATAACCACCATGGAACGAGGTCCCTTCAGACTTGGCACATGCTCAACATCGCCGTCCCCGCCGGCAACAGTTGTAGGCTCTGGTGTCTTGCCCTGATCGAAATCACCATTTCGTGGTCGCCAGGGGTCTGAATCCCTCCTGCCGGCACCGTATGTGCTCCTCGGTCTGGTCCTGCTCCTGCTTCGGCTGCGGCTCCGACTCCTGCGCCTCCGGTCCAGTCTGCCACGGTCGGCAGAGGGCCGGCGGTCATCACCGGAGGGCCTCCGGTCGTTGCTGGTTGCCCTACGGTCGTTCTGCGAGTAGGAGCGCGCCATGCCGGGCCTCCTCTTGTCATCATAGGTGTTGCTGCCTCCCCGGCGCACGCCGCCGCCACCGCCCCGGTCGGCGAGACCGTCATCGTCCCTCTTGTCGCGCCCCCAGTCCCCTGCACCGCGGCCGCCGCCGCCCTGGTTGGCAAGCCTGTCATTGTCCCTCTTGTCACGGCCCCAGTCCCCTCCGGCAGCACCACCAGCGCCTCCGCCGTCGTTATACCTGTTGTTGCGTCTCCCGTCAAAGCTCAGGGTCCTCCTGTCCCAGCCCGACCTAGGCTGGGCCAGCCTGTCGTCTTCGTCCCGGTTTTCGCGGCCCCAGTCCCCTCCAACTCTGCCGCCTCCGGTTCCGTTCCGGCGTGGCCACCTGGCGTCGTCATCACCTGGGTGCGGGTTCCTGGCGTATGGTTCTTCTTCCCGGTTGTTCCTGGCGAGCTCTTGGCGTGGGCTAGGGTTGTGGCTGGGTGGCTTGGGGTCCTCCCTGGCCTGGAGAAGGTGCTCGGGCAGGACCCCCTGCGCGACCAGGTAGTGCGCGGCGAGGCGGCCGGCCTGAAGCAGGATGTCGGTCCGCCAGCGCCAGTCGTCCCCGCCGACGACGGCGAGAGGTGGCGGGGGAGGGGGCTTGTCGTCCAGGAGCTGGCGGCGCGGGGGCAGCCGTTCGGGGCTGCGCCTCTGCTGGAGCGGCGGCGGCGGGGGCCGTTCGATGCTGCGCCTCTGGAGCGGCGGCGGGCGTTCGGTGCTGCGCCTCTGCAGGGGCGGCGGGGGGCTGCGCCTCTGCTGGGGCGGGGGCCGTTCGAGGCGGCGGTGGTGTCTCGGGGAGGGCGCAGCGGGCGGCGGGGATCGGCGGCGGTATCGTCCTCCCGAGGGCGAGGGCGGGGGCGGGGGCTCGCGTCCGCGAATGCGCGACCTCGGGTGCATCGAGGAACCCTAGGGTGGGTCGGCGACGCCTTGAATCGTGGCGAAATGCGTTCGGTGGGAGCGTTTCGGTCCCCGTCGTTCAGTCTTGGTTTCGTCGGAGCGGCGGCGAGATCTGCATCTGGAGGACCGGCGGAGCTTCGGTGGTCTTGAGGTGGCGTTCGTTCGAGGCGCCGCGAGTCTTCCGGCGGCGGCGGCGGCGCGTCTGGAGGCGGAGACGGGGAGGAGGAGATTTGAGAGCGAGGGTTTGTGAGAGTGGAGAGCACAGGAGAGGAAGAGGTGGAGGTGGGGTATCTCTACTCTCCAGCGGAAGAAGGGGGAATCTCCCACTGACAGACGAGGTGATGTTACCGCGGCCCGTTAGCCATTTTACCGCTGATCTGATCTAGGGCAGCCTCCTTCTGTGGTAATAATCCTCACCGTCCGGACGTGCCGCGAGCTAGTGGGCCGAGCCTTTTCTTAAAACAAGTTTTAAACACAAAAATTTATCATATTCATTCAAAGATTTTAAGAAATTATAAGTTTGGACGAATTTTTGATAAACTAAAAGCTAAACATAATTTGTCGCTACTATAAGGGGTTATAGTCCTCTCAGCCGGGATCGACCTTGATCCCGGCATCAAGACACCAAGGGCACGCCAAAGAACAATTCGCGCACGTAATATTATTATTTTTCACTCGGTGCCAAACCTGGGTCATCGTCTCGTCGTGGAGACGACATAACTCCGCCTAATAGTGCTCAACGTTCTTCGACGTCTGCTAGGGGTTGTCGCACTGGGGTGAGCTCCCTCCAGTAGCGGCTCATGGCGGCCGCGTGCAAGTCACGGTTCATCTGCGTCAGCACATGTGGCACGTGGATGCCGCCGATAGAGGGCACCCAGTTGTTCGGAGGGGGTGGCTGACTGGAAAAGAAATACTCTTTCATGGGGCCTGTCACGAAACATACAAAAAAATCGTTAGGGTTTGCAATAAAACGTGCTCCCTCCATTTTTTTAATATAGAATATTTTAGCTATTGTACAGGTTGTCCAGATACACATCTGAGTGTGAATATTAAAACATGTCTTGATACAAATTTGGAACGTGCGTGTATGTTGTAAAAGGGAAAAACATCTTATATTAAAAATATTAAAAACGGATGGGGTATTAAATAGCTATAGCGGATCTAAAGCACTCCTGTTAAAGCTATACACATTTTAGGTGTAGCCGAAGACAGGAACAACACCTAGAACTAATCCTACTGCTACATCCCGTAATATAAGATATATTTGAGGTGTTTACATATTGTCGAATTCGGACTAAAATGAGTGGATATTTACAGCAAAACGTATCAAAAAAAAAAATGTGTGTATATATTCTAATGTAGAAAAGATAAAACATCTGGAACAGTGGGAGTAGCACACTGTTACACCATCCTCCTAGCGGGCAGAGGGAATGACCGACAAAAGCTCTTTGGGGCTTGCAATAACAAGTTTTAACAGCGCACTACAGCTACTCATACACATTTGTGGAATGACGACCCAGTGCCAAACAATGCGTCGATGACTGTTCCGGCATGAGGGACCCGCCGGCCGCTGCCATGTCTTCCTGCCCAGCCGACACGTGTACATCTGGTCTTGCAAATTACAGAAAACCCATGCTGCACTTATTCTAGAATATGTATCTAGACATGACTTGAGACACTTATTCTATCTTTCATCAAGCCTGCTACACCTAGCAAAAAGAAACGGGACACAATGTAGACTTCCCAAAGTAGACTTCCCAAAGTAGATACATGCATACATAGACGTGCACAAACTTCATCAGCTCATTTGTCAGGTGCCAACATAAACACTGCTGCATCCATCCATCCATCCAAGCAGTCAACTCAATGCAAACAGCTCAGGAAGATTCTACATGCATCAGATGCCAGCCCACACAAAACCCATCCTACACCATGGCTCCGCACCCATTACCGGACCCTCGGCACCACCAACTCGTGAACCGAATCGGACATCGTCGACCACTTAGACTCGGAGAGAATGTCAAGGCAGTATACAAAATGTTTTAGACAATCACCACGACGACATGATCACCATACCCACATGAGGTCATGGAGATACTCAACTATGAACAACATTGCGCACTTTTTTGCTTCTCAGCTTCAACCTGGCCCTGCACGATTGAACACAACAGAGCGCACCAGTTAGTGCCCCAATTCAACTGTTTGGAATCAAGTCTCATGTGAAGGTGCTTGCGTAAGAAAGAGTGAGGTCAACATCTAAAGCAGAGGATGTTCAGATGTAAAAGGGATGTGTATGACTTGGGATGTATGTCTAGCTGTTTGTAAGACCGACAGTGATAACTTTAATTCGGGTTACAGCTACTGCTTTCACTTAGGAAATACTCAAAATACTACTGAGCACTAGTACTAGAAAGAAGCAGCATATGTTCAGTGAATGTGAGTACATCAGATGATCATGCACAATGTTATGGATACCATTTAGGGAAAAACGAACTCATTCCGTCGAACACATTTTATACAATGATCAAACACTAAAAGAATTGTGAAACAAATCATAACGATATTACAGAGGAACCAACCATAGGACTATTATGCTAAAGAAACATGATAGGCTGGTTCCCTGTTCTGTTTCAAGTATGACCAAGATGCAAACACAAACTACGTCAATTGGCATCCAAGCTATTCCATTCAGATGTTCAAAACCAACTCTAAACATGCTGGATGGTCCGTACATGAACGAGAGTGAGAAAGATTTCTAGCAGAGAATGTATAAAAGTAAGGAGATGTGAATCAAGATATATGTCGTCCTGAAATACTGAGCACTAATACTAGAAACAAGCAACATGTTTTCAGCAAAAGAGAATACACCAGATGATTATGTAGAATTGTGGATACCATTTGGTAGAAAAACATAATCATGTCCAAGAACAATTTACAAATCACAGTATCAGTATTTTAAGTGAAAAAGACAAAGCACAGTAGGCCCCCTGTTCTGTTTCAAGTATGAGCCAAGATGTGAAAACCAGTGAAGCAAAAATCACTTATAAGAAGGGAATTGACTTACCTCTAGGCGGTGCGCCTTCGTTTGGGCCGCCCATCTGCGGTCCAAACATCTGCATCACGGCTCTCAGAGCCTCGGCAGCCTGCTCCTGTCCTGGCAGATTCACGTAGGCTCCCGCATCCGTCTGGGCGCCTGGTCCTCCGGCGTGTCCACCTGAAGCTTGCTGCGCGTGATTCGCTTCCGTACTACCTGAGCCCATAAAGGGGAAAGGTGTAGGGACTGCACCAGCATTGGCTGGGAAAGTAGGTGGTGGAGCATGGTTGGCTGAGTTTGCGGTCGTTGGTCCTTGACCGTTCCCGTTGACGTTCGCATGACCAAAGAAGTCGTTCAGATTTATGTTTATGGAATGCTGAGGTGGCTGCTGACCAGGACCAGAACCGGGATTCATGATATTTGCCAAGAATTCAGGAGGAGGAGAATTTCCAGGAGGGAATACTGTGAAAGGAAGACCGCCGCTCGCCTGGCCACCAAACCATGAATGCGATTCTTGGCCTTGTCGTACATGTGTATCCTATAAACAAGGAGATGTATTGGCGATTTCAGAAGACCAACGAAAGAAATAACCATGTAACGGATAATATCGACATTCTATGCATATTAATATATTATACAAGTTCCAAGTAGGAGCTTTGATATGCAAATTGTTATAAGAGAAAAAAGTGGTTCTAATTTCTTGAGCCAACGAGACATTTCACAGTTCATTATAATGAGCACATGTAGCTTTCTGGTCACAGTACCTGTCCTGGTGGAGCTCGCTGTTCAGCCAGCTTCTTTTTGGTAGCCTAAAGTTTTGACGCAGAGAAAAATAAAAATTCAGTAGTGATTACTGCTAATAGAAGGAAAACAAACTCTATCCAGCCTCGTAATGAAAAAGAGAAGACACAACAGTAAATGAAAGGAGAAGTCTACCTCAATATTCTCTAGGACATTTTCATTACTAGGCTCAAGCTCAGAGGCTGCAAGAAGACCAAGGTGAGTTCACCACATGCTTCCATACATTAGTTGATATAATAGCCTTTGTAATGTAGATTCATCTAGGAATTGCAAATGGAAAGATTGATTCGATTGAGCACAGGTCGAAAACAGTGAATATAACGAGCACTGAAAGGTGAAGACTCTGTGTCACCATAGAATAACACGGCACGAATTTGGATGCAGAACTTGGTAAGACACAATAAAGTACATGTTTGTTTGACTTTGATGGATGGTAAGACAAATAATTTAGAATTTAGAGCAAAACATAGAAACAGCATTTGTGAAGATTACTGAAAAATGGATCATAATAGTACTATCCACATAAAATAATTAAATTTCTCTTTAGGTTAGGTCGGATACTGCATGTTTGCACTGAGTTAAAAGTTAATAGAATGCTCAACCTTTCAGCCTACAATTCAAATCAACAATATTTACTAGATGAACTTGTTAACGCATGCAGACTTGCACCAACCAATGAGGACTTATGTATGCAGTTCATTACGAAACAAATAGCATAATATAGAAATCAACTTAAAAGTTCCTAATCTGCCCACCTTTCAAGTATCCCTTATATAGAGCATCATGATAATTCCCCATGGCGAAATAAGCAGATCCAAGTCGGCTATAAGCCTTGCTGTACTTCGGATCAATCTCAATTGACTTCATGCAGTCCTTAACAGCCTCATTGCACATATTAAGAAGAGTATATGCAGCAGCCCTGAGAGGAGCATGTACTTTTCATGTTGGATGAAAGCATGAATCAAATGAATGATCATGTAAATAAAATGACATTTCATCATATACATGCTGTGTGTTCACAAGAAAACAGCCACCCGAAGTTTAAGTGACTTGTACATACCTATTACAATAGTAAATGGCATTTTTCCTGCTCAATGCAATGGCACCAGTGTACAGCTCTACAGCTTTTACGTGTTGTTTTGACCTCATGAAGTCATTTCCTGATGAACGAGTATGAAGTTAGCTACTAAAGCTCTGCATATCCACATAACATAATGCACATATAATGCCTGAACTGCAAAGTCCTTTATAACAGAAATAGAGATTTCTAAGTCCTACTATGCTGTAAATTAGCTGCACAAACTAACGAAGCAACAGAAAATTAAGTTCCCTATCAATAAAAATTAAGTACCTTTCAATTTAAAGAACTCTGCAAGGTCTACTAAGCTTGCCGTTTTTCTTCCAGACTTGCGCACCTCCTAATTAGAGATAAACCATACTAAATTAACAACACTGAATAAATAGTGAACTGGAAATATCTTAATAGCTTTCTGTTGGTAGTGGAAACAACAAACTGTTTGCTTCATTAAGCCTGAAAAAACTTGACAAGCAAACAAAAAAGTAGATCGTACCAGTAATGCATCCTCAAAGAATTGTGATGCCTTTGAAAGTTGACCCGGATCCTCAGCACCAGCAGGTGATGCCTTGAAGAAATTTATTTCATCAAGTGCAGCATAGAATTTTGCAAACAGCTCATCTCCTGAATGGTCTGAACAGAAACAAATGAAATTCCATGAGAAGAAAGTACTTTCAGCAACTGATTCTTTTGTACAACCGTGATTAGGTGATAATGACCCCAAGACCCTAAAATGGAAAGTGACAGCTCATCATGGAGAGTCCACAGTTTAAGCCAGTCATACCTAGGTCAAAGGTAACCTCCGCTTGGCCTTCACTCTGACAAGGATATGCAAAGAATATATCAAAAGTCTATATCTTATGAAGGACATCTATGAAGAAAATAGTAAAAACTGATCAAATAAAGCATATGATTAATATATACTACCATTATGAAAAGAATGGATGCTAATGGTAGATATAAGTGACACAATGTACAAAAACGTGTGTTAACTGAGAGTGGGCATACATTTGATGTTGTACATTTGTTTGAGTCTTCTTGGATACTGGAAGTAGTTGCACTGCAAGCCGGTCTGCTTGACACTGGTTGTGGCGGTGGATCTGGTCTTGACCTATCTTGTTCATCAGCTTGCAGAGAAGTAAAGAGTTCAAGCAACAGTCCTGGCTGCAACCCCTCGCTAGTGGATGACGAGTTGATGCTAAAAATGGACTCAAGGCAATCCTTGGCGACTTCAAGAGCTTCAGGATCAGCCCCAGGAGCTAACTCAACTGCATTCCATATATGCTTCCAATGTCAGAAGAAACAATGGTAATAAATATACAGAGAAAACCTAGAGTAGTAATGTGCTGCAGCTGTGCCCCCTTTATTTTCTCCGGGGTACAAGTTATTTTTGCCTCTTCTAATTACATAACGGTAGGAGACATATGTTACTATCAATGTAGCTAGTACTAGCTTTACTAAATTTGATGCATATTTTAACGACTCGGACGATTTCATCTAGAGACGGGAAAAAATACAAGAAACGCAAAAAACAGATTATGGTGATAAAAAAGGAAACACATAGCTGCATATGAATGTGTCCTTTTAAGTCCTACATCAACTATATAAACCCGTGCTAAAGCTAGTCCTATACCCAATGAATGCCATGAACTCACTTCAAGTCTGGATGTAAAGGACATATATATATATATATAGGTTAAATGCTTTCTACTCCCGGGTGTAACTACACCCATGTCTCGTATACCACCTTACGGAATTATTTGTCATACTTTATTGGTTTGAGTATGTTCATATACTATATCTAAGATACCCTAAAATAAGTTTCGTCAAAAAATTGCAATTGTCCTAATATTTTACACTATATACTCAAAATACCGTCATATATGCATATATATGCATATAAAAGAGAAGTATGTAGAATTTTTTTACATACTGCCTAAAAAGAAGTATCTTTAGTACTAAAATAACATTATATACTCCATACTACATGTTACATACCTCCCGGTATGATAGATACTCCATACTCGCGTGAAACACACATGGGTATTTGTCATACTAATATATATATATATACCACCTTACGGAAGTATTTGTCATACTTTATTGGTTTGAATATGTTCATATACTATATCTAAGATACCCCAAAACAAGTTTTATGAAAAAATTCCAACTGTCTTAATATTTTACACTATATACTCGAAATATCGTCATATATGCATGTAAAAGAGAAGTATGTAAAAAAAATTACATACTACCAAAAAAAGTATCTATAGTACTAAAATAACATTATATACTCCATACTACATGTTACATACCTCCCGGTATGATAGATACTCCATACTCGTGTGAAACACATGTGGGTGTAGTTACACCCGGGTGTAGTATGAATATGTCCCGGGTGTAACTACACCCACGTCTCGTATACCACCTTACGGAAGTATTTAATATACACCCCTTTTTCTTTCAAAGAACAAGGCTAACGCTACATCCCCATTAGGGCTTTACAAATATAAATTACAAGTATAAGGATACAGGCTAACAAATGCAGTTCAGACGGGTTCGCCAAGTATATACTACTGTATGAGCTTGCTGCTGTAGTTGAGCATGAAAACTCGCTGCAAGGACTCTTGTAACCTCCTAAAGTTGCCACTTTTGAGCGATGGAAGGCGTGGATAGGAGCGACGTCGCATCAGAGAGGGCAGGATTCCAGCACAGCAGCAATCGGGGAAACTCGGCTAGTCGGACGGACAGAGAGTGGCTAACTGAAGTAAACCCTATTGTGTGAGAAGAGAACCATTTTTTTTTATGGTCAACGGGGGGACAAAGTCCCCACCTGAATTTTTATATCAAAGTTGCCTATGAGGTTTTGCAACCTCTACAAGATGGGTTCAAACGAACCAGAGTACACGGGGATTACAAGGGGAGAAAAAAAGGAAAAAACACACACGAAGAGAGGGAGCGGCAAGAACCACCCAGAGGCACCAGAAGAAGAGGGGTGTTGTCAAGGGATCATAATACCAAGATTTAACAACAAGCCGAGCGCCACACCGACGAGCGTATCGAAACCCACGGCACAACTCAGGAGCACCCACAATCAACGAGTGCCAAAGCCTAGCACCTAGCACGAACCCTGACTGGGAGCTCCGCCACGAGAAAACGAGACGACAAGCAGGTGGGGGAGGCATATTTGCATCGTCATTGAGCAAAAGTGAACCGAGACGCCACCGAGAGCTCGAAGCTCGCCACACTGCACGGCCGCCAAGGGAGGGTCTTGGGCAAGCAAAACCAAGTGATCAAGATCACGCGAAGACCTGCCAGAGAGGGACAACAAACCACCATCGGCCCCAAGTTGGCCGCACCGACACCACCAAAACACAACACCGCCAGCCCTTGCCGCAACCACAACCATACTCAGGGTCTCCAAGATAACGCCTCCAAGGAGGGAGTGCTGCAGAGACAACACCATCATCCGAGCCGGCAAGCCGACTCTAAGGTTTTCACCCGGAGACCCCCCGAGTACTGTAGGTGCTGGAGCTCCATAGTGGCACCTCCAGCGAGGAAACTTTCGGCATCGACAAGTCGACGCAGGGTTCTCACCCGGAGTTTTGAGCATTTACCTACAGGAAGGGGGGGATGGACACCGCCAGCCGCTGCACTCAACCACGCCTTGCGGAGAACGCCCACGACCAACATCAGCGCAAACACCAGAGCCTCCAAGGCCGTCGGACGCAGCGCCAGCCCAAACCTCGCCGAGCACCATGCCGGCATAGGCAGAGTAGCGCTGCCCGAAGCTCAGCACCACCACGGTCCGAGCTGCAGCCTGCAACCACGCGGCTGCCCGGAGGAAACCTCGTGCCACCGCACTGAAGAAGGTGCGCCTGGCCCGTCCGGGCCCAGATCGGGCCCAGACTGCGGGCCGCAGCCAGCACGAGCCCCACCAAAACGGCCGCCACCAAATGCAGAGGTGCGCCGCCGCACCGCGTCGCGCGAACGCCCGAGCACCACAGCGAGGGGACGCGAGGAGCAGCGAGGACGCGAGGCGCAGGCGACCCACCAAGCTCCGCCAAGACCCGCCGCCAAGGGGACGCGAGGAGCTGCGAGGAAACGCCCCCCCGCCGCCGTCGGCCGCGCGGGCTTTGCCCGGCGGCTTCCTCCGGCGGCGGCGCGGGCAAGGGAGGGGAGGGCGGCGGCGGAAGAAGGTAGGGTTGGGGTGTCGCCCCCGGGTCGCCCTGGGCGAGAGCGACGCGGGGGGTGGTCCGTAGAGTCTTTTCCTGGGTGGTGTTCTGTTCCGAAGAGAACCATTTGGCCTGGCCGCGGCGCGGGGCAGGCGATCCGATCCCCTCCGGCGACCGCGCTCTCTCGGGACGCAACGCATCCAGCAGCCAGCCAGCGTGGGGAATCTCCGGTAGCAGCAGCGTGGGGAAGTGAGTTTGGGAGGGAGGGAGGGGGAGGGAGGACTGACCGGAGTTGAGGAAGTCGAGGAAGGAGCGCACGACGCGGCGCGAGACTGGGGAGTCGGAGCGGGTCATGCTGCCCATTTTCTTCCACGGCCGGAGCCCGGAGAGGGCGGCGACGATGCGGAGGGAGCAGAGAAGTCAGTCAGATGGCGACGCCGACGAGGAGGAGATGTGAAAGCAACGGCGGCGGTGGTTTCAGTAACGGATCGCAATGGGTTTTGTTGGGCCTGGGCCTCCTCCCGTTTGAGGGTCATGGACCCTAGAGATGATCCACAACATAAGAGCATCTCCAACAGCTGCTTTATCGTATATGGTGTTTTAGTACATATAGGATATATGTTTTAGAACATATAGGGCATCGAGTAGTTTTCCACTTTTCCAGCTTCCCTAGGACATCACCTCTCCAACAGTTGCCCTATCACATGCCCTATTTTAGACATATTTATGAACATTCATGCACAATTTGCACTACGAACCATATTTTGAACACATATTTAAAATACAAACCATAGTTTCAACACAAATTTAAACTACGAACAACATTTTGAACCATAATTCAAATCATGAACTCGAATTCGACGATCAATTGGACTAATTCGAGGTATGAATTGAGGCTACTGAATTTCGATTCCATTTAATTCTAACCAGTCACTCAATCACAACCTATTGAACACACGCATCAGATTCAGATCCAAGCATGCGCTACATCAATACTAACCCAGGCCTCCGCGGTCCCTCCCGCATCCGCCACCAGCAACACCTCCGCCAAACACCGGAATCACACGCCGCCAGAGCCTCGCCCGCGCGCCGCCAGAGCCTCGCCCGCGCGCCTCCATCCCCTAGTCCACGCCGACACCGGAATCACACGCCGCCGGTGACGAGGTGTTAACTTGACAAGTCCCAGGGTTGTGCACCCCGGGTCGATTGATGGGGAGAGAGATGAGTGCAAGGTGATCACGACGGCTGACAAGCAAGGTTTTACCCAGGTTCAGGCTCCCGGAGGATAACACCCTACTCCTGCTTGTCTGATTATTGATGCGAGTAGCGATTACAATGGCGAGATTGTGATCTCGCTAGGGTTTGTCGGGGTGGTTATCAGCGTCCTCCTGGGACGGGCAACCCTCCTGGCTTTATAGGCAGCCAGGTCTCGGGTGGTTGGTGCCGATGGCATCTACAGATATGGCAGGTTATGCTTCCTAACCGACTTGGACTAGGTTACATGGTACCCCGCGTGGGCCTCCTGTGGGCCTTTCCATCCTTGGCGCGGCCCAGGTAGTATCATCGTGGGCTACCCGCAAGGCAGCCCCACGTCAGTAGCCCCCGAGTGCTTGGTCGAAGCGTAGAGTCGGACAAAGGACTCCTTCCTCCTGGACGCGCCATTGGTTTGCTTGATCTTGAGCTTGAACTCGATTTCTTCAGTCGAACCGGCCACTCCCGATGGGAGTAACCTTTGCAGTCGAATTACTTTGCCTTCATCATCTTGTGAAGCTTGCTTCTACTCAGCTTGTTTGGCTTACTTGTGGATGGATTCGGCTGCTCGAGCTTACTGCGTTGCCACCCGAATGGTTTCTTCGGGTTCTCGGATCATTGGCTGATCCTACCTTGTTGATTTCAGCTTTGAAGCTTACTACTCGAATCACTCTGTCGGGTTGCTTCAGTTGATTTTGGAGTCGTTGGCTTGATGACGTCATTGGTGACGATCTGTTGCACGCCTCTGCGCCCGATGGGACGTGACGTGGTGGGCCCCGCTGTCAGAACTGACCGCGGTCCACAGTTGTCACGTCTCCGAAGTGGGCGCGAAATTTGCGCGGCACGATGACGACGCCTCGGTTTTCGTGCGTAGTGGATGAAGTGGGCGGTGACGGTTGGTTTCTCCGTGCGACACGTGGACGGTTGGATGTGCACGCTCGGAGCCCTTGTTCGGTGGACGGTTGAGATGCTGATCTTCGAGGCATAAGTACTGTGTCTTGACGCTTGGGATTTCATCTTCTCCAATCGCTCTGTGCTTCTTTTCCTCTGCGCTCTACCATTTCCGCCGCCATCCCGAGCTCCGAGCAATCCGTCCGTACACCTTGCGAACTTGACCATGGGCAAGCCGAAGAGCGCCGCTGGCTCCTCCACCGCCGCCGATGAAGCCGGGGTGATGAAGAAACCTGATGGCGACTGGCAGAGGTCCTCGGTGAAGAAGGCCGAGGTGGAGCTTTTCCGCGCGCAGGGTCTGCTGCCACCTGCCGACCAAGTCCAGGTACGCGTCCCTGGCAAGGAGGTCTTCCCCACTCCCCGCGATGGGGAACGTGTTTGCTTCGCGGATTTCCTTCCGCGGGGCTTCGGGTTCCCCATGCACGATTTCGTGCGCGGTCTCTTGTATGCCTATGGGGTTCAGATCCACGATCTGACACCCAATGGCGTCTTGAGCATCGCGGGCTTCATCGTGCTCTGCGAATGCTTCTTGGGTGTCGCGCCCCATTGGTCGTTGTGGAAGTCGCTCTTCCTCGTTCGCAAGAACGTGGGGAAGAGCGGGTTGACCTTCCCTGTGGGCGGCTTCAGAATCCAGGTGCGCGGTGACACCGCGTACTTCCAGATGAAGAAGGCCGACTCCGTCCAAGGATGGCGCCGAAGGTGGTTCTACGTCCAGTCGAACCAGGACGGCATGGACGCGTTTGGCAGCGGGCGTGGACTGCGGAAGACCGGCGCCTGGGCGCACCCGCTGTCCGCCGTGGAGAAGGAAGCCGTGCGGCCCTTGCTTGGCCTGCTGCGCGATCTGACCAAGACCCTTGGGCGCGAGGCGGGTGGCGTCTTTCTGATGGCCACCTTCTTCCGTCTTCGGGTGCAGCCGCTCAGCGCCCGGCCTCACCCAATGTGGGCCGCCGAAGGCGTCAGCGCCGTGCCGCTGGATGATGAAGAGGTGGAAGCCAACGTTAGGTCCATCACCAACCTCCGAGCCGCGGACACGTGCAACGTCAAGTGCCCGATTTCTCCTTACGGGGCCTCGAACCCCGTTCCTGAGGTAAGTCTTGTCTTGTTTTCCTTTTGTCCTTGTTCGACTTGAGTCTACCTTTCTTTTTGATTCGACTTGTGTCTACTTGCTTCAGGGTCGAGCTCTGTTCATCAGCCTTCCTCCCCTTCCTGAGAACGGACCAGACGATGAGTCGAAGTTTGTCGAGGAGGAGGACGAAGACGAAGAGATTCCCTCCGCACATTCTCCCCGTGATGAGGTGGAGGAGGAGGATGAAGTGGAGGAACCCGCGCGGAAGAAGCGGAAGCTTCCGAGTCGCGACGATTCTGCCACTGCGTCGTCACCTGCCCGGGATGTCGACGTTACTGAGGAGGAGGTCGTCGCGACGTCTCCGGGTGCGCAATCCTCGGGTGGCTGGGAGGAACCCCTGAACGTTCCTCGAGTCAGCTCCGCAGCGCCTCGTTCTTTCGCGCGGATGCCTTCGCCTTCCCTGGAGAGCTACGACGACGCCGGTACCCCCAGGTGAGCTTCTTTGTGATGTGTCCTTCGAGTTGTACTTTGCGGTTTCGACGTTTTAGTTGACAGGTGTGCTTGGTTTTGCTGCAGCCACCGTTCTGACAATGTTAGCTCCCCCCTTCGGGACTTGGAGCATACATCCGCCCCTTCGACTGGGCTGGGGACGCCGGTGGTGGTGGAGAAGGTGCGTGCTGAGCCTGCCGGCATTGCATCGTCTAGCCGCGTGCCTCCTTCGACTGCAGAGGACCTTGAACTCCTGGACCACGTAAGTCTTCCATGCTTTTTCTTGCGTTCTTGATTTTTCATCGGGTGCGCGATCAGCGCTCCCGATGGGAGTAGCCCCCGAAGGTGTGGGTGACTAGAATAGTCGCCCGCAACTTTATTGACATCTTGCTTTTGCTTCAGCCGTACTATCGCCAACAGCTCGACGCAGCCGCGGCTTACGTTCGCCTGGAGAAAGAGAGGGACCAACTGCGTGCCTCGCTGGACCAGGCTACTGGGCGGGTTGATGAGCTTGAGAAGGCTCTTCACGAGTCTCGAGAGCGGGAGCTGGCGCGGGTCGCCCAGGAGAAAACTCAAGTCGGTCGTCTCCTTTCACTCGCCGGTGTTCTTGGGGGTAAGTTTCGGCTTGACGCCTACTGAGTCTTTGATCCTTTTCTTTGCTTGACTTTGAATTTTTGCGCAGAGACTTGCGGTGGAGCTCCTCCAGAAGACGCGTCGAGCGACACGGTTGACCTGGCGACCGCTGTTGGCTTCCTCGACCGGGTTTGTGCCTATGCCTCAGACGCGCTGAAGAAGTCTGCAGCCGCGTTGCAGAAGTCGACTGGAGCCCTCACCGTGGTGCATCAGAGTATCTTCCCGGGCGACCAGCCACCGGCAACCGTGGACGCCCTGGCTGCACTGTTTGAGGACGCGACCACCATCGCCGACTTCACGCGGTCGCAGACGGTACGCGGCTCCGAGCTCACCTTCCAGCTCCTATTAGGCCATCAAGTTCCAGGTGACTTCGAGAAGGTCGTCAACGGTTTTCCTCGCGAACCCGATGGCCGGACCGCGTCGCTGAGTGGCGTGAAGGAGCGTGCCTCGCAGCTGGCCGCGCAGCTTGTGGCACTCTTCGAGAGGGCCCTTGCTAAGGCGACCGAGGCGGCTGCCGCTCGGAAGGGCCGTTCCCGGTCGCAGTCTGCAGCCTTAGAGTAGGCGTAGTTTTAGGAATGCGGCAGTCACCGCGGTCTGTATTTTTAACTTCATGCTTTGTAATGAATATTACTCTGTCGGGTCTTTTGGTCTTCAATATTGATTTTGCTGACTTTCTTTCTTCTGAGTTGATCTGCGTTTCGCAGTCGCACGATTGTATTGACTCTGCGTATCCCTGGCAGAATGCTGCGCGCGGTGATGCTCCACCTTCTCCAGTGGCCGAGCCGAGTGGCGCGGCTTCTTCTTCGGGTGCTCGCCGTCGTCGGGCGGCGCCGGCTCCTCCACGCAGTGTAAATGATCAGCGGATAATCACATATCTGAAGAACAAGGTGGTGGAGCTTGAGGCGACCCTGAAGAATACGGAGCGGCTGCTGCACCATTCTCAGTCGCATCCCACGACGGAGTTCTCGCGACGTGAGGATTTTTTGCTTTGGGAGATCGACCTTATCAGTCGGCAGTTGCAAGGTATGTATCCCTTTGGCGGTTGCCTTCCTTGTTGGCTTTCCTTCTCGTTCTGACTTGCATTTTATGCGCGCAGATGTTAATCCCGACTAGGAGGCCGAGCGGGCTCGCGTTGAGGAGCGATTCACCCGAGAGGCGTCCGGCGACTCCTACGAAGCTCGACAGTTCTGGGTGAACCAGTCGAGGGGGCGCGTCCTTGCCACCATGCTTGATCGTACGTGGCGCGCTGCTTTTCTTCTGGAGAACTGCCGGAAGACACTTTGGCACATCAACCGTGTGTACTTCCCGCACAATGTACAGCCGAACGGGTTGTCTGCCTTGCTGGAGAGGTTCCGCGATGGTGAAGGGCTGAAGGAGGTTGTCGACGCCCAACTTGTGGCTGGTGCGAACGCGGCGCTGGCATACGTCCGGATGCACCGGCCACATCTTCCGCTTGAGAGGGTGCTTGAGGGCCTGCCGGGTGACGACGACTTTGATGAGACCTTAGCGGCTGCGCGCCGGATTATCCGGCAGGTTCAAGACCTGAGCGAGCGTCTTGTAGGTCCCCTTGATGCGCCGAAGGCTGAACCTGTAGTTTAGAGTAGCTGTCGTCTGATGTACAGGGTTAGCTATAGAGGGCAAATGTGCCTGTGTAAGTATGATGTAACAGATTAAAGTACTTTCGAGTTATGAGAGTTGATCTGTTTACTCGAAAGTGAAAATGTCAGTTTTGATTTGCGACCTGTATGGCGCAGTCGCCTAGTATGCTAGGCAACGGCCTAGGTTTTTTCAAGTGTAACCTGTATGCCGCAGTCTCTGATTTTAACAGGTGGCGACTTAGGATTTTTGTAACTTGACCTGTATGGCGCAGCCCCCGAGTCGCTCGAGTGGTGGCCTAGGATTTTGGCTAAGACCTGTCTGGCGCAGCCCCCGAGTAGGTCGAGTGGCGGCCTAGGATTACAAGTGTTACCTGTTTGGCGCAGCCCCCGAGTATGTCGGGTGGTGACCTAGGATTTGGAACTTGACCTGTGCAGCGCAGCCCCCGAGTGGGTTCGAGTGGCGGCTGAGGATTTTTCTGAGAAGGCCTGTTTGGCGTAGCACCCGAGTAAGTCGAGTGGTAGCCTAGGGTTACAAGTGTGACCTGTGTGGCGCAGCCCCCGTGTGTGTCGGGTGGCGACCTAGGATTTTGAACTTGACCTGTATGGCGCAGCCCCCGAGTCGGCCGGGTGACGGCCTAGGATTTTTTGACTTTATGCTTTTATGGCGCAACCCCCGGGTAAGTTGGGTAGTTGCCTAAGCTTTTATTTCAACCTGTGTGGCGCAGCCCCCGAGTGGTTCGGGTGGCGACCTAGGATTTTGGACATGCTTGTATGGCGCAGCCCCCGAGTGGTTCGGGTAGCGGCCTAAGCTTTTATTTCAACCTGTGTGGCGCAGCCCCCGAGTGGTTCGAGTGGCGGCCTAGGATTTTTGAGCTTCCTCTGAGTGACAGGTAAAGGAGACAGATTTTCTTCAAATCACTTTATTGATTCTTGCGAACAGGCCGCCTCATTAAAACCCTTCCAGTCCCCTCAGGTACCCTGGTAAGGGAAAGAGTGCGTCTGAAACCTGCCGCGCTGATTTTCTTTTACAATGATTGTTTTGAACTAGGCGTAGAACCGGCGGAGTTGTGCTACGTTCCACGGGTTGCTGCAGTCCGCTCCTGTCTTCGAGTCCTTTAGGCGGTAAGCTCCGTTGCCTATTGCTTCTGTTACGATGTACGGGCCCTCCCATGGGGAAGCGAGCTTGTGCACCTTCTTTTGCTTGAGTCGAAGAACCAGGTCGCCTGCAACGAACGCTCTTGGTCGCAGCCTCCGAGTGTGATAATTGCGCAGGTCCTGCTGATACACGGCTGATCGTGCCAGGGCGATGTCGCGCGCTTCATCCAAGGTGTCTCTGCAGTCTTCGAGTGCCTCCTCTGCATCTGACTCGTCGTAGGCGACTACTCTCGGTGCGTCGAACTTGATGTCGCAGGGGAGGACCGCTTCTGCACCGTACACCATGAAGAATGGAGTGTACTGGGTGGACCTGTTTGGCGTTGTTCGCAGACTCCAGAGTACCGATGGCAGTTCTTCCAGCCATGCGCCCGCTGCGCGTTTTAGGGGCACGCGCAGTCGTTTCTTGATGTCATTGCAGACGAGGCCGTTGGCTTTCTCCACTTGCCCGTTGGATTGCGGGTGCGAGACCGACGCGTAGCTGAGCTTGATCCCCTGCTCTGAGCAGAAGTCCTTGAAGTCTTCGGCTGTGAAGTTCGAGCCATTGTCGGTGATGATCCCGTTCGGTACTCCAAACCTGAAGATGATTGACCTGATGAAGTTGACCGCTGTGGATGCAGTCAAACTTGTGATGGGCACGACTTCGATCCACTTTGTGAACTTATCGACTGCAACCAGGAGATGAGTGTGACCTCCGGGTGAGGATTTCTTCAGCGGGCCCACCATGTCCAGACCCCATTGGGCAAAGGGCCAGGCTAATGGTATTGTTTTGAGTTCTGATGCTGGCGCGTGTGGCTTGTTGGCAAATTCCTGGCACCCTGTGCATTTCTTCACCAGCTCCTCGGCGTCCTGCATGGCTGTCAGCCAGTAGAACCCGGCTCGTAGCGCCTTGGCCACCAGTGCCCGACTGCTAGCGTGATTGTGACGCCCTAAAATCGGTACTATGTAGATTTAAGCGATCCCGCCGAAATCCGCATAATAACGATTTTAGGTCGCCCACCAGACATAATGTGCACGCCGAAACATGCGCATTATGTGGGTGGAATTGTGATAACATTACAACAGTTCCGATACATCCACAAATACAACAGAAGATAAATTACAACAACGACTCGAACGAGTCAAGATACAAATGATACAATACAAAGATTCAAATGACAGCGGAAGCAAAAATAGTATCCATCTAAGGATAAGATGCAAATTGGACTAAGAGTCCTGAAGATAAGCGATGGCGCCATATCCCTGCCCAGCCAAGCCGGAGGGATTTCCAAGCTAACGTCGTCAGACTTCAAACCTGTTGACTGCACAAAAGCACATCCCAAAAGAGGGTCAGGGCACTCCCTGGCAAGCAAAACCGACTTGCCTACTTTCTACACCATCTCCCAAAATATAGGGGAGGTGGACTTAGCGGCAGCAGCACTAGCAACCTAAAGAGACACGCTACAACTTCCGTCTAATCAGAGAGGGATAAGAGAGCGCATAAAGTAAACATCTTCAACTAACACCAAACATAACCCATTCTCGAATTAACCCCCTCAACCAAAAATGAGAAAGCAATTCGGGAAACTCACACGTTGAACAGTTTTCATTTATAATTTATTGTGAAAGTAATTCTATATTACTAATCAAATTAATTAACATTAATTAGGTGTAAGTTGTCTAGATCTTGTTAGCCAGCATCATCACCAAAGTCGTCCATAACCGTGGACACGGCTCATCGATAAGATTATACCCTGCAGGGGTGCACTACTGTACCCATACTCGCATGATCAACCCAAGCAAGCATCAGGGCTTCTCAACACGACTTATTCCTTCACTACAGCAAGTCCAAGTGCCACCCATATGAGTTGTTACCCGCGTCAGGAGTCCGGCCGAATCTCAATTGCGGACTCATTAGTTGGCGACTACGCCACCATGCGGCTCAAACCACAGTAGGAACTGTTCGCTTCGTGTCGTACCGCACCTATATGACCCCCCGTGTCACATACCCTCTCATCATCATCATCATCACATGCATATGAGCAAATGGAAAACCCGAACTAGTTGCGGCACATGGACAAGCTGTAGATCCGTTCAAAGTCGAGGGGGGCTCCATTGGGCCTCCCACAAGTGGTTAGTGCGCTCAAAATTGGATCCGAGGACAAAATCTCAGTTCCTAGGTCGACACTGAGCAGAACAAAGCACCTCGCAAGGCCTTCCGCCTGGTGCCTTATCACTTAATTATAATACCCCAATACAAGATAACATTTTATTAAAGTAGAACAATCTATCATACTAAGCAGATGAAACATAAGACCAACAGACGACTCGCACAAACAATTCTAAGCATGCGCTACGACTCGCAAGGTCAACAGATAAACAAACAACAGGTGATGGGATGTGGGGATAAAGCTGTATGGGCTGCAGGATAAACATGTGATGGGATCGCGATAAGAATCGAATACTAGGGTAGCAGAGATCAACGGCAGGAATGAAAGACAATGTATAGGTAAACAAGCAAACTTTGCTTGCCTGGAATCCCGCATGGAAGCAGATCTTGTCGTGGCTCACACATCTCAACGTTGTTATCGCGAAGAAGCAACAAACACTAGAAAGCGTAAAAGATGCATTTTACAACTACGGCAAAAGATCCAGCATGATCATGTGAGAAAGATGCATGGCATTGCAAGATGCAATATAATGCACGTAATCCAAATTAAGCGGGAAAGCAACCCCGCAATTAATATTTAGGTGCAAGTTAGTTATTTACCAGCAATATTAAATGTTCATTAACATGGCAAGACATGGCAAAGATGATCTAGTCAAATTAAATGGAATGGGGCAATACACATAGTGATTTGCCCCACACATTCCATATTTATTATTTAGGTGAATTGCTACACCCGCAAACCCAAGAGATGCAACACATGTAAATATGATGCGAAATGCACAAGATAGATGACATTTAATAAAAAATAGGTTTTTTAGGGTTAGGGTTTGGGTTCGCACGTTGGATCGGGAGCGATACGGTTCGAAGCCGACGTCTTCGGTGCATAGAGGAAGTTGTCGACGTCGGTGAAGTAGCCGTCGCGGAACCGGGGCATCGTCGTTTGTCGGTGTCGTGGAAGTGGTCGGGGTAGTGGTACTCGGTCATCCTCGTTGACGGGCGCGGGCACGGAGGAGCACGACAAATGGACACCGGAAGGAGAAACGCACGAGCGGGCACCGCAACACGGACACGGCGGTCACGACAACGCGGCACCGGAGGAGGCACTCGCACGCGCATGTAGCAACACCTCGAAGGGTGGACAACTCGGACAAAAATGGCGACGCCGGGGTCTTGCGGGCATTGTGTCGAACACTTGGCGGGCGTCGGCGGCGTGCACGTGGCCGGGAAGAGGAGGCGACATCGAGGGCGCGCGGCGGCGAGCGGGGTGGAGCGCGGAGGAGCGAGGGAGACGGCGGGCGCGAGCGCTGGCGTGCGCATGCGTGGCGCGGGAGTCGGGGTGGAGGCACAGGGGCTCGGGCTCGGGAGGTTGGGGCGCTGCGGGCGGAGCGCAGGCGGCGGAGGGCGGCGCGGCAGGGCCGGAGGCGTCGGAGCGCGGCCGGAGGCGCGGCGCGGCAACGGAGCACGGCGCGGCCGGCGTTGGGTGCGGGGAGCTCGGGCGCTCGGGACGCTGCGGGCGGCGTCGGGGCGTCGGGTCGGGGGCGGTGGCGCGAGCGCAGCAGGCCGGAGCGGCCGGAGGAGGTCGGGGAGCGGCGCTGGGAGGAGGCTGGCCGGCGGCCGGGGTGGGGGCGCAGGGAGACGGGGAGGCGCGCGGAGCGGCCGGCGGGAGGCGGTGGCGCGGGCGCAGCGGTAGGCGACGGGGACGTGGCCGGCTGGCGGCGACGCGGCGGCCGGGCGTGCGGGGCGACCGGGCCGAAGCAGGGGATCGGGACTGGTGGTTGGTGCGGGAAGACTCTCCCGTGCGGGATGCGCTCGGGAAGGAGAAGAGGAGAAAGGAAAAGAAAGAAAAAAAAGAAAAGAAGGAAAAGAAAAAAAAAAGAGGGAGGGGGAAAAGGAGAAAAAGAAAAAGGAGAAAGAGGAGGGGGGGCGGCTGCAAAGTTGCAGGGGGGTGGGAAACAAGTTTCCAGGGGGGAACCCTAGGGTTTGGCTTAGGTGGGCTTTGGGCCTTATTTCTCTCCCGTTTAACTTTTCGGTTTCATATTTTTAAAACAAAATAGAAAACGAATTTGAACACGAAATCTTTACAAAATATTTTTAGTTTTGAATTGACAATTTAATAAACTTGTTTTTAACATTTTTAAAAGATTTGAAAATAACACATTTTTAATTAATTTAACAAGCATTTGAATTTAACTGTGAGAAAAGAATTTAAGTAGAGTTTGAATTTAAATGCTACAATTTAAAATTAAGATAGACAAATGCAAATGATGTCATGTTGATGCAAAAAGAAAAACAAACACTTTTCTAATTGGGAAAAAAAATCCTGGGGCGTTACAGTGATGCCCGCAGGTACCCGCGTGGGTGTCGAGTAAGATGGCTTGGCCGTCGACTGGATCTATGCACCTTTGCAGGATTCCTGAGATGCTTCTTTTGTAGAGTTCTCCGTTGATGACGGTGAAACTTTTGGAGCGTCTGATGATGCGCTTTGCTTCGACTGGGTCGGCTGGCAGCTTCTGATGTAGTATGTATGCTAGGTACGGTCCTGTCCATGTGGCTTCGACTAGCATGACCTCCATGGGGACCTTGTCTTGGGTTGGCGGGTTGGCATCGCCTTTTGTTGTTGCAGTGCTTGCTGTATTCTGAGTCTTGATGGATCTCTGCGTGATGCACTCGAGGAAGACGCCGGGTGGGACTGGCACCCTGTCTGAGCCCATGTTAGCGAGGACGTCGGCTTCCTCGTTGCTTTCACGGCCAATGTGGCGCAGCTCACAGCCGTCGAAGTTGTCTTCCAACTGATTGTAGAGGTCTCTGTAGGCGATCATGTTGTCGGCGACGGCGTCGCAGGACTTCATGGTTTGCTATACCACCAGGTAGGAGTCGCCGTAGATCATGAGGTGTGTGGCGCCGCAGTTCTTGGCCATCCGCATGCCGTGGATCAGGGCCTCGTACTCGGCTTCGTTGTTGGACGGCGTCGGAAAGTCCATCTGTAGGACATACTTGAGCTTGTCGCCTTTGGGGGAGATGAGCACGACTCCTGCCCCGGCTGACTTGAATTTCTTGGAGCCATCAAAGTACATTGTCCATGCGTTGGAAAAGGTGAATTTTGGGTAGTGACGACGATGTCGTCGACGTAGACTTGGACGATCTGCCCGATTAGCCCCTTGAGGCATGCTTGCATTGTCCGCTGGTACGTGGCACCTGCGTTCTTTAACCCGAACGTCATCGTCTGGTAGCAAAAAACGCCGTCGGGTGTGATGAAGGCTGTCTTCTCTTCGTCCTCGACTCTCAACCTGATCTGCTGGTAACCTGAGTAGGCATCCAGAAAGGACAGGCGTTCGCAACCTGCAGTTGAGTCGATGATCTGGTCTATCCGCGGGAGCGGGAAGTGGTCCTTGGGGCAGCATTTGTTGACTGCGGTGAAGTCAACGCACATGCGTAGTTTCTTCGTCTTCTTTTTCACAACTAGAACCGGGTTGGCGACCCAGTCCGAGTCCTTGATCTCTCGGATGAACTTGGCGTGCAGTAATCTGTCGACTTCCATGGTGATCGCGTCTCGTTTGGGTCCTGAGAAGCGTCGCATGGATTGCTTGACTGGTCTTGCGTCCTTGTGGACTTTTAGAGAGTGCTCGGCGAGTTCCCTGGGTATCCCTGGCATGTGGGAAGGTTGCCATGCAAAGATTTTCCAGTTCTCACGTAGGAACTCGACGAGCGCGCCTTTCTATGCGGGGGTCAGACTCGATGAGACCTTGACTGTCTTTCCGCTGTCAGTCGGATGGACTTGGTGGGTGACAGTGTCGTCATTCGTGTTGAACGCTGCGTCTTTGGCAGGCTTCTTGCGAGCCGGGAAGATGGTCTTGTCGTTGTCGGCTGATATGGCCTTGAAGTGCTCTTCGACACCGAAGAACTCGGAGATCTTGGCGAACTCGCGGTCGCAGCTGTTGGAGAGCCCGAAGTCGCCGCGGATGGTGATCACTCCTTTCGGCCCGGGCAACTTTATCATCAGGTAGGCGTAGTGGGGTACTGCCATGAACCTGGCAAAGCTTGGGCGTCCGAGGATGGCGTGGTATTGTGACTTCCAGTCGACGACCTCAAAGTCTATCGACTCCTTCCTGAAGTGCTCGGGTGTACCGAGGATGACGTCGAGTGTGATTGTTCCCATGGGCGTGATTGCTTGCCCTGGTACTATGCCGTGGAAGGTGGTCTCCGATTCCGGCAATTTCTCTGTCGACCTGTTCATTCGTCTGAGGGTGTCGGCGAATATGATGTTGATGCCGCTGCCTCCGTCCAGGAATACCTTCTTCAGGCTGTAGTCGTCGATCAAGGCCTCAATCACGAGTGCGGCGTGCCCGGGTCGGGCTACCTCCGCTGGGTGATCTGACCTGGAGAATGTGATTGGTGTCTCCGACCCGCGCAGGTAGTCTGGTACCGCGCGCGGGCTGTTGATGGCTTGAAGTACTTGGCGTGTGATGATTTTCCGCCGCCTGTTCGACGGGGGTCCCTTCTGGATCATGTTCAGCTGTCCCCGTGTGGCTGGGTACGTGTCGGCTGCTGCCGACGGACCTTGTTGCTGCTGCTGCGGCTGGGGGAACGCTCCTGCCGCCTGTACTTGGTTGTTGTTTGCGGGTGCTGCCTGGATGGCTAGCTGCGGTGCCGCTTGTACGGCCTGCACCGGGGCGATGATTTGCTGCATGGCATGGTAGATCTTTCTTGCTTTGCGGCAATCCTTCAATAGGTGGTTTGAACCCCACTTTCCTGTTTCCGGGTTGCGGAACGAGTGATGCTTACAGGGTTGCATCAGTTCCTCTGCTGGTGTCAACGGGCGCTTCCACTCGCGTTTCTGACTTCCATCATTGTGGCCGATGCTGCTGCTGCTACGGTTGTACTGACTCGAGCTGGGCTGACGACTTTGCTCGTACTGTCGGCTGCCGTCACGCTTGTCCTCACGGAGGGTTTCATAACCCGCCGCTACTAATTCGATTGAATCGTGGGTGTAACGTGCCTTCTTATTTTGACGTGCCTCGCGCCAGTTGCTTGTTTCGCCTTCCTTTTTGGGAGAAGTTTCGCGGACGTAGTCCTCTCCTTCGGCCCATTGGTTGGCTGTCTTCATGAGTTCTATTGTGGTCTTCGGCTGGAGCCTACCGAATTCCTCCCGGAGGTCGCGACGAGCGACGCCATGCATGAAGGCGTCCATCACTCGATCCTCTGATACGGGTTCCATGGTATTGCGGAGGAGTGTCCACCTCTGGATGTAAGAGCGGAGCGACTCATCCTTCCCTTGCTTGCAGGCCAGCAACTCGATGTAGGTCGTCGGCCTGGCGAATGTTCCCGAGAAACTTTTGATGAAATTATCCTGGAATTCTTCCCATGTTCGGAAAGAGTCTTTGGGTTGGCTTGTGAGCCACCCGCGTGCCGAGTCTGTCAGCATGAGCTGGATGTATTGCGTTGTTGTAGTCGACGTTCCGTCTTGGCAGGTGCAAGCGATGAGGTAGTTTTCGAGCCACAGCTTTGGGTCTTGCTTCCCGTCGTACTTTGGTGTGCCAGCCGTCAACTTGAAGCCTTTAGGCATGCGGGTGTCGCGGATGTTGAAGCTAAAGCATGCCGCGCCACACGGCTCGAAGTCGCGGTCAGCGTGGTCGTCCGCGTGTGCCGCGCTAGCCGAGCGCTCCTTGCGGTTGCGGTCCACCGTCTTCTGTGTCAGGACGTCGCGAAGGTCCTTGATTGGCTGTCGCTGCGCCGCTGGGATGCCCGACGTCGTTGGTTCGTGCGCTCGGTTACTTGGCCCCTTGGCCGCCAGAGCTTCCTCGATTGCCCTTATGGAGGCAATTTGTTGCTTGTGGAGAAGGGAGCGTGTGTCCCCCTCCGGTGGCTGTGTGAGCCGGAGGTATGTGTTGACTGCGATCAGGGCGGCATTCGTCGTCTTTGGGACGGGTATCCCGTTTTCATCTTCGGTGACGAAGGACGAGTCGAGGTTGCGGGTGAGCCTTGTTCGATCAGCTTCTGCCATGTGGGGGACACGGGCTCTGGTTCGCCGTGCTCCTTGGTTAACCTCTGTGGAGGATGTAAAGGAGAGGGCGGCTCGCCTGGCACTCGATGCATCCGCGTCCCTTTTGCGCCTGAGCAGGTCGGCTTTTTCGGCGCGAATTCGTTCGCCTTCCTTGCGTAGCAAGTACTGGACCGCCAGGTGGTCTTCTCGAGGTGCGTTGGGTGGGGGGAACGTGCCCTCGTCCACATGCTTTATGGCTTGGATCGCCATGTCCCGCGTGATGACAAGTTTAGTCTGGTCCGGCATGTCCACCTCTAGCGGATATGCGGGTTCTTCTTCGTCGTCATGCGGTGCTGTGCCGGTCATGAAGACTTGCTTGGGGTAGACTTGAGTTGGGGAGTTGGTGCTGCCGCTGCTGCTTCTGTCGCCCGCTTCTTGCTCGGGGTCGAAAATTGCTGCAACGTGGCGCGCGGCGCACTCGCTGTCGCGTCTTTTCGCGATTGTCCATGTGCTCACACTCGCCGGGGCGAGTGCGATTGGCTTGGGGTAGACCTGGGATTTCCACAAAGACGAGGGCGCGCGTGACATGGCTGTCGGACGCGGGTCCCTTGTCGCCCGTGCGGGTGCGACGGTCGAGGTGGATCTTGACTTGATCGACCGCGCGGCCGAGGTTGGGGTAGTAGACTCGATTCGCGCGGCCGTTGCCGAGATTGTCGATGTAGATGTCCTCTTCGCGGGTGCAGCTGACGCGACCCCTGCGGGTGCGGCAGATGCGATCTTGGCGGGTCCGGCGGTCGCGATCTCCACGGGTGCGGCAGATGCGATCTTCGCGGGTGCGGCAGATGCGATCTTCGCGGGTCCGGCGGTCGCGATCTCCGCGGGTGCGGCAGATGCGATCTTCGCGGGTCCGGCGGTCGCGATCTCCGCGGGTGCGGCAGATGCGATCTTCGCGGGTCCGGCGGTCGCGATCTCCGCGGGTGCGGCAGATGCGATCTTTGCGGGTCCGGCGGTCGCGATCTCCGCGGGTGCGGCAGATGCGATCTTCGCGGGTCCGGCAGTCGCGATCCCCGCGGGTGCGGCAGATGCGATCTTCGCGGGTCCGGCGGTCGCGATCTCCGCGGGTGCGGCAGATGTGATCTCAGCGGGTCCGGCGGGCGCGATGGTCGGCGATTTTGGTGACGCCGTCGCGCGTAGCGCAGTAGTCGTAGACCTGAGTATGCCACGACTATCGATGCAGCAGAATATGGAGCCAAAGGTGATGTGTATACCTTTGTCCAGATCGGCGTACACCGATTGATGAGCTGGCGAGTGGATGACGTACTCGAAGGAGCCGAATCGGATCGACTCCCTGATGGCGGATGCGCCGATCTTCATTGCAGATGGAGCCGGTGGGACCATGATCCTAGCACTTGTTTGCCTTCCCACAGACGGCGCCAATTGACGAGGTGTTAACTCGACAAGTCCCAGGGTTGTGCACCCCGGGTCGATTGATGGGGAGAGAGATGAGTGCAAGGTGATCACGACGGCTGACAAGCAAGGTTTTACCCAGGTTCAGGCTCCCGGAGGATAACACCCTACTCATGCTTGTCTGATTATTGATGTGAGTAGCGATTACAATGGCGAGATTGCGATCTCGCTAGGGTTTGTCGGGGTGGTTATCAGCGTCCTCCTGGGACGGGCAACCCTCCTGGCTTTATAGGCAGCCAGGTCTCGGGTGGTTGGTGCCGATGGCATCTACAGATATGGCAGGTTATGCTTCCTAACCGACTTGGACTAGGTTACACGGTACCCCGCGTGGGCCTCCTGTGGGCCTTTCCATCCTTGGCGCGGCCCAGGTAGCATCATCGTGGGCTACCCGCAAGGCAGCCCCACGTCAGCCGGAGCCTCCCGCGCCGCCGCCCGACCCGCGCCGAGGTCGAGCCTCCCGCGTCGCCGCCCGACCCGTCTGAGGCCGAGCCTCCCGCGCCGCCGCCCGACCGCGACTCCATCGCCCTCGACCTGATGCGCGACCCCGATGTTGCAGGCGACCCCGAGCAGCGCCTCCAGCGCTGCGCCGCGGGAAATGGGAGGCGGCGGCGGGGAGCTCGTCCAGAAGGCGGCAGGGGTTGCAGGGAGAGCTCGACAGTAGGCCGGCGGCGGGCGTCACGAATTGGCGCGGCGGCGACGGCGGACTGGAACGATAAGTCGGGGAAAATGTGATCTCAGCGTGGCGGTTGACAGTGGGCAGGCTGAAAATGAAAAGATAAGGCACGTCTCCGCGCGGCCCTCGGTGCCCCAAATATGAGGCGGAGAGGACCAAAATTTAGGGCCGCACCAAAATAGGGCAGCTGTTGGAGGCTGTTTTTTGCCCTCTCGTGCCCTAAAAACGGTTTTTAGGGCACGGAGGCTAAAATAGGGCAGCTGTTAGAGATGCTCTAAGTGACTAGCTAGGTAGATATGATAGTTAGAAATAAGTGACCCTATGGTACATGTGAGAAAGGAGATGTAAGAGGATGGCTACAATAGATGGAAGAAATGAAGGCATCAGAGGAGAGGAGGGCATTGGACGAAGAGAGGTTGGTGGCGGGGGAGGAGAAGAATTGTCGAGGTTGAATAGAGGAAGGTGGCTTTCAAGAGCAAGAAAATGTGAAGGAAGAGGAGCACAAGTTGATGTTCATGGACAGTAGTGCCATGGATGATAAGTAAAAGTCTTATGATGAGCTTTGTATACATCAATTGTTGATGAAGAAGCATATGATAATGGGCTCATACATGAATGCCATTGGAGGTGGAGGCATGTGTTGCATTACGTACGGCTACATGGGTGGCATGGGAGGCTACATGGCTATTGCGGGAGGCATGGGAAGCTACATGGGAGAGGTGAAGACATGGGAGGTGGTGGCATTGGAGGAGGTGGTGACATGGGAGGTGGTGGTGGCATTAGACGAGAACACATAGGAGATGGTGGCAGTGTACAAGAAGAACAGGGGAAGGAAGATGTCCAAGAAGAAAAAGGGAAGGGGGAAGAGATACAAGTGAAGAAACCGGTGACACTCAAGTTTGATGAGCACAATGCATTTTCATATGGTTGCATGAACTCTATGTCGAGTATATAAATAATTTAGCACGTGATTTAATCCGGAAAAACAGTAAACAAAACATGACTAGAATAAAAATAATTAAACTAATTATGCGATCTATCAATATAGTAGATAAAAGATGAAATCTATGGCAACTACTACAAGCAGCTACTCTAGCAAAGTACGAAACATGAAGATTAAGAACGCTAATAGTGCAACAGCGGCATAAGCGTTGGCGTTCACGGCGGCACCAACAGAGGTGTTGGCGTCCACGTTGTCACCCATGTCATCGATGAAGAGGTTGTCGTGTCGACGAAGAAGTCGTCGTTGGGGAAAAACTTGAATCCAGTAGTCGCGCGAGTATGTTCCCCGCAAAACCCGATTGTCCCTCTCCCGTATAGGATCACAAGAGGATCACAAGAGGGGGTTCCATTCAACCGGTGCACGTCGAAAAACGGGATGAAGAAGACTTGAAAAACGGAGACGCAAAGATTTAGATAGACGCGAGTCAGGTAACAACCCCACGATCAAAGGTAATCAGAAAAAAATGACTCATTAAATTTCTTAGACTGCAAAAACTTAGGCATCAACTGAGACTCGTTCCTGCAACCCGTGTCGTGATGGTGATTCGACTAAATTTGAGAAAGTATTTTTTTCTTGAGGTGATACAACCTACCAAGCACCCCAACGTGTCCTGCGAAGACTTAAAAAGTAATCGTTGAAGTGTCTTCTGTTGGGGAGCGAAGCAGACTGCGGCGGCGCAGATAGAGCCTCCGCACTCCCGTCGAGCGGCCGGCGGCGCGCCTGATCTGAACACCCCCCCCCACCCCCCCCCCCCCCCCCCCCCCGTACAGCGGCCGGCGGCGCCCTCCTTCCCTCTCCTGCTTTCTCTCTGTCCCCTCTCACCTCTCTGCATCCACTGCAGGACAGGGCGGGCGGCGGCGACCGACATCTCGGCCAAGGTTAGATGAGAGCCTCTTCGTGTGCGTGCGTGTGAATCTCTGAAAACTCACTCGCGTTTTTCCTTCCTACTGTACTTGAGAACAGATGGCAAGACGGAACTCTCAAAAAAAAAGATGGCAACAGGAGCAGAGGCACCCCTCAAGACACTGAGAGCCACGCCGCGAAAGGAATTTCACAGAATCTACCGCAACTACGACTTCATCCAGTACAAAGTGCAGTTCTTTGGTCAGGTTGGATCGGATCTGTTCCTTTTTCTTCTTCTTCTTCTTCTTCTTCTACTACCAAGTGTGGCTCCCTGATTCTGATAGTGTTTGACCACTATTACCCTCAGTACGAGCGCAAGGGATAGCCTCATGCATTCAGGGTTCAGTTAGACGCTTTTCACATGTAGCAAAAAAACTAAAATTTACATTTAGCCTACTTACATATAGCTTGTATGCACCACCTCTCTAGGCTAGTGGGGTAAGAGTTAAAAGAGGATATATGCTCAATTGCATCTAACTCAGGCCCAACAAAATGGTTGCGTTTGTTTATTTGCGAGATATGGCAATGCACAGTATTCTTTGTGTGGCTCAAGTTGTGAAGTAACCAAACATCTTCAGACTCCAACCTCCAACGCCCTGAAAATACAGTAAAATTTATTCTGCTTAGCACTTACATATCCATCTTCATTATTAAGGTTCAATACGACATAATTTTTACTTGAATCCGTGATTGTCACTTAGCTCTCACGACAACGACTGTATACCCATAGTCTTGACAATATAGTAATGTGTCCCCACACTTCGTTTAATGTGCCGCCAACCACTAAGTTTTGCAGGCACTTAATTTTATATTAAGTGACTATGGGGTCTACTCCATCCGTTCTGAATTATAAGATGTTCTGGATATTTCACATTCGACTGAAGTGAGTGAGCTGATACACTAAAACACATCTATATACATGTGAACCAGAACAAGATAAAACATCTTATAATATGGACCGGATGGAGTATTAAAGTATGCATAACAATTTCTATAAAAATAGGAATCCCATGTTACTTAGATTATGGTTGAAAGGTTTACCACATCAGTTATCTCAAAAAGGGATCAGACTGTCGGCTAGTCCTAGATCTCAAGTTTCAGTTTAAGGATTTTGTGTTTATTTAAAGATGAACGTTACATGCTTCATATTTACCTAAATTCTAAGTGCGCTGTCCTATGTCAAATATAAAGGTGCAGAATGTCGTGGAGGCTAGCTTATGTGTAAGGAATATGCCATATTATTCCTAAACATAACTCAAGCTTCATGTGAATTATTCCTAAGCACAACTTATGCTTTTTATTGAATTATTCCTTAACACAATTCAAGCATCAAAACAGTTCGTGTGAACCCAAACCGTGGCTCTAAAATATTGTTTGTTTGTCATGTCCAGTTCTATAGAACATTTGCTGAATAAGAAGAAAATATAGTTGCGTATTATAACGGTGCACCAACAACAGTAGGTACATTTGGAATATGAGTACATTTTTTTACCAGGTTAGTATTGCAGAGACATTGCAATCTTGATTTTGATCTTGCCGTTTGGATCCATGCAACATAAATGCAGGCGCAGGAAATATTGCGTCACCAGTTTCTAGTATTTCTTTTTCTTCTTCCGGCACTGTTATTCTAGTATTTCGGTTTTCTGGAGTCCTCAGGTGGCTAGCAGAGTAGAGGTTGGTTCCTTTTCAGGCGAGATGTCTCTGTGATGGTCATATGTTGCACAATTCTTTGTTGGATACATCGTTTCACATTCTGACCGGCCTTACGAATTGTACCTAGGGTTAAGTCTTTTTGCATGCAACCAAGGATAATGATTTGTAGTGCGTCTTTTTATTCTGAAAGTCAATGCTAGCAGTTCGGTAGTTTTATATCTAGCATGCTGTCTTGGCTCAACCCTAGCCCCATGGCGTGGCGCACAGCTGCCTCCTGCATTCGTGTTCTGACAATGTGTTTTATTTGTAGACGGCTGGGCTGAAGAGGTCAAAGGGAAACAGAGAATACTGGGATATTGAATTCACGACTCAAAAGGGCGCCATGTCTACTCTTCAGTCCTGCAAAGTAGAGAACTTAGACTTTGGCTGGGCTCCGAGTAACATTAAAGGCAAAATGCCAAAGGGTACAATACAATCCTTTCCTTCATAGTACTTTTTTATTTATTTTCGAGAGGAATTGTCTGACAGTTTTCTATTTTTGTATATAGGACGTGCAGTGGTATCTTTTCTACCTCCTAGATTTGACGAGGAACGTTCCTGTGAGGAGGTAAACCATTATATCTATGGTCTTGTATATTAGGCCCCTAAAGTTATTGATGATAGACTCTCTCCATCACGGTTTAAACGCGCATTTCTAGATAGGCTGGGCATTAAGGCGCAATTCATTCATCATCTCTTAACACGATATCATAGGAGAATAAATAGTTAAGATACAACTAGAACAATGCATTATTTTCTATGCGGTGTATCTACATTTAATGATTTGGGGCTAATGTATACATAAGATTGGGTTAGAGCCATTTTTTCCTATGGCCACGTGCAAAGATTGTATAGCTAGACTAGCCATAGTGGGGTGTCTTGGAATACGTGATGTTACGGACTATCATCTCTTTCATTATTAATTATGGTGTCATTTCATCTTTTTGCCAACATGAAACGCATAATGCTAGCTATAACCACTATGGCTAGTCTAGGCCGCAACCTCACTATCTCTCTTAATTTAGTATGCCACATAAACGAAATGTATATGAAATCGCGTTAAGAAACTTGTATTGGCATAGGCCTTATATTGTTAACTGGACGTTTCTTTCCTCTTGACAAATAATTGATAAGTTGACACACATACATCGTGTTTTTGCAGCCGTCACTTCCTGCTCCATGCAACTACCTGCAGGCTCAACAAAAGGCAGTATCGCCGTTTCCTCCCTTCAACTCTCCACGTTGGCCTAACTATCCGACATATTGAATTAGCAACAAATAGGTAGCTTGATGGCTGTGGGAGTAAGTTTAAGCAGAATTGTTGTCTCGCCTGTGATGTCTAACATTGCACTGAATGGATATGTACTTTAAATACTTCTTATTACTGCTTCTCCCGGGTTAGCTGCAATTTTTCTAAGATGTACGTGATTAGCGGCTGATGATTGTCAATGTTGATTTCATATGTTTAACCGACGGAAACCAAAACGCATATGCCTAACTTTTTTTAATACGCAGTGTATGCATGACTAATTGAGAGTTTCTTCAACCACATGCTACTCCTTAGAGGCTTAGAGCAAAGAGAGCTCGGCTTGCTTTTTTTTTATCACGGGCCAAGCCTGGTCTAGCTACTCAAGCCAGATTCTCAGGTAGCCTCCACCTCAGAATTTCGGTCACCAGAAGTATGATCGATCACTAGCAGCTAAATGTGACGATAGATCGATGGTGTCCTAGTTAGTACGTAGGAGCTAGGAGGATGACTACTGACTGAAACAAAAGCGTAATGCTTACTGCGTACGATCGATCAGGCGACCAAATTAAGAGCCTAGTACTGGCTCCAGCACACACCGGTTCCTTTCATAACCATATCAGCGGGCGACCTCGACACAGATTTTAACAAGCCTAAGCAATGAACAAATTAAGGCACGCCGATCGACGCATAACGATAGTAGCTAAGTCGTCTTCTCTTCTTTTGTTCTTCTTCACTAGGCCGCATGTTGAGATTCTCCCCAAGCTCCACGTCAAACTCGGGGCTGAAGTATACCAGGTCCATTCCTAGCATGTAATCCACGCTGCGGGTTCCAGGGTCCGTGATATCGTCGTCGTCCCGGATGTACTTGGCATCATCTGGATACACGATTTTCCTCGCAATATGCACGTCATAGTAGCAACGGCCTATTAACAAAAACATAAAACCCGACAGTGATTATTCAGTAAATCTGAAGAAATATGCAAAGTGAACTAAAACTGTGCAACGGAATATGCAAAGTGAACTAAAATTATCCATCATCAGTCGGAGGCTCGGAGCCCCAATCCGCTCCTCCTTTGCTGCACTGGAGGCACTACATATGGGTGTGCCGCCGTCAGGCGTTATGTCTCAGCAACCAGCGGCGTGAAACGCTGGACAGAACAGCAACCATGGAGGTTGGCTTTAGGAAGAAGAAAGGGGCTGTGCGGGTGCGGCTGCAAAGAACTAGAGGACTTACCCGCATACGCATAGGGTAGAGGGCAGCAGAATGCTGGCTTGGGCTCACGTGGTAATCTATGGACGGAAGGACAACTTGATAATGACCAGAATTCGGCGAAGAAAAGAGTCCTATGGCGCTTCAAATCATGGGTGGCCGTGAAGTTCACGTTGTACTGAATATCATAGACGCGAGGGTTGTGGCCTATCGTCCTTTTCTCCACACCCAAGATAGTACCAAGTTTATACTCTGGTCCCTACATCAAGCAAGAGTGTTTGTTGGTCAATATTAATCAAGGTAAACGGAATATGTATATATGTACTAAGTACATGCATAGATGGAAACCAAATTTAGCACCTACCGGAAACTGTTGGGTCATGTATTTCTTGAGCAACTGTTGAATCTTTAGACGGAGTTGGCCCCTCTCCTTGTCATACTTTGACCTCTCACTTGACACAACCGTCAACGCCACTTCACCAAGTACAGGAGCTTTCACTGTTTGACTAGTGTTGGATCTGTTAATTCTTTTCCACATCTTTGCAATATGACGTGTCATGTCATCGACGCGCAACACGGTGCCATTCGTTTTAGCCTCGGTTATATATGAGAGCAGCTCTCTTCGCTCATCGGGCATCAGCTGGAGCTGCTGGTGCAGCTCACCCAGCAAAACGGGCAGAGGGTGTCCAGCGGCTACAGCAGCCTCATGGAATGGGTTTAAACTGTCAGACCTGATCTCCGTCGATGCTGTTAATGTGTTAGCAATGTCGCATTTTGTACTGCATAGGAGCTCAACAGCACCACGATAATCTGCTTGCACCGAGGAGAACTGGGGGTCGGCGAAAGCTGCGAGCTTTGTAAGGCCCTTGAGGGAGTGAACCTGTGCGCGGAGCAGACATAGTGGGTCTAGGACGTCATTGTACTGTTTGATATCCATACGTTCAGAAAGTGGGAGATCGCAGCCACAGGTGTCGTACCAGATAGAGTTGACGATGATGTTGGAGACGGGGTCCATGCAGCCATAGCAGTGGCCGGCCTTGAGGATGCTGCGCATGAGCGGACCAGAGGGCGTGGGCAGCATCTTGAGCACCTTGATGTACAGGTTGTGAATGATAGCATGGACGAACATGTCGAGAGACTGGTGGTAGTCGCAGCTGGAGGCGTCGCATGGGGTCTTCTTCTTCTTCTTCTTCAAGTAGTGTTTCTGTTCATCTGCAGCTATTCTCAGGCAATCTTGCAGCTTTTCAGTGAGCACTGATTCGAGCTGCAGCGACGAGATGGGGGTTCCAACCCAGCTCAAGGTAGTGGAGGTTGTCACGCAGGCGTCCCCCTTAGAAGTAGTAGAGGCTGCAGAGCGTGCTGTGGTTTCGGAGCAGTATGCCTCAAGTATGTGAGCATAACTGATAACCATCTTTCTTTTGGTATGTACAATGTTTGCAAAACACACGGGCTTCATCATCTTGTGCGCTATGCGGTGGATCGCCCAAACATGCTTAACCGAAAGACCACCTGAGGTTGAGAACAACCGCTTCTTCATAAGGGCAAAGTCGGTGTCTTTGAGGTGGATTGACATTAGATTAGCCAAAGTGGTGGGCGCAGGGTGGCCTGCCATGGTGGCTGCATGCTCGAGGGCGGCCTGGGTCCTATCTGATTCTGGGTCGAACAATTCACCACCCTCCGCCGCGTAGAGATCATGCTGAATGAGCATGAGCGCGAGGAGGGGATTGGCGTCGGCCCTGTAGAGGTACCTGGTGGCCTGCACCTTGGTGAGGCATCCGAAATATGCCATCAGGAAGTCGAGAAGACTCTGGCATGCAACCTCGCGCCAGTAGATTTTGGTGTTGATTTCGGCGGCGGGTGGATCGGCAGATGGAGCTTCGTCGTCTTTGGGTTTGGGCGGGAGGAGCGCGATGACGTTGAGGATGATGTTGGAGACGGGGTCGAGGAGGCCGAGGCAGGAGCCGCCTCCACCGTTGTTGAGGAGCTCCGGCATGGCGTCGCAGGGCAGCCGCTTGAAGGCCTCCTTGTAGAAGCGGCGGATGAGCTTGTAGATGGCATGGGGCAGATCCTCGTCGGAGAGAAGAGGCGAATCCTTGACGCGGCAGTGGGGGCTGTGCAAGCACGAGATCAGGCCCCTCCGACTCCCAAGGCCGCCGGCGCCGGCGGAAGAAGACGCCATTAGCCAGATGGAGCTGACGTTTTTAGGTTGGGGGTCTCTAAGGCTCAGCTAGCTGAGAAATAAGCTATTTCTCAGCTAGCTGACGATGTTGGGCTTTTTCAGGCGTGGGCCGCGCCCATTTTGTTTTTTTCGCGATTCTGTTTTTATCTGCTGGACAGATTTTTAAACACACGTAACTTTTAAACCGTAGCTCCGTTTTTGGTGATTCAACTTTCTAAATCTTTGCCTCTATGAGATCTACGCGTTGGTACTGGTTTTGTTGTCTTTAAATAAATTCTCAATTGCAACTACCACCCTATTTTGTAACAGAGATATCGGTTGCGTGCGGAGTTGTAACTGAAATAAAAAATTTAAAACTCAATTGCATCCCTAATTACAACTACCACCCCCTATTTTGCAACTGAATAAAAAAAGAGAAAGTTTATTTTTGAAATTGAAAATGTCAATTTTGTGTCGAGTTGCAACGTGGAACCCCCTCCGATCTCCCAGTTACAACCGTAAGTGTAAACTGACTCCACCTAGAGTGGTGGGGATCAAAAATGGGAAAAAGTCAGTTGCGTGCCGAGTTGCAACTGAAATAAAATTTAAAATCTCAATTGTCACCCTAATTGCAACTACCACCCCACCCCCTATTTTGCAACTAGAGTAGCGGTTACGTGCCTAGTTGCAACTGAAGATAGTGTCGAGTTGCAACTACAGTCAGAGGGGGGTGGGAGAGGAGGGGGAGATAGTGATGTCAGTTACGTGTAGAGTTGCAAGTCAAAAAGGAAAACATAAAATGACCACTCAGTTACAACACTGGTTGCGACGGACTCCAACTACAGTCAAAGAGGGGGAGGGAGGAGGGGGAGACAGTGATGTCAGTTGCAACCCTGGTTCCGACTGACTCCATCTACAGTCAGAGAGGGGGGAGGAGGGGGCAGTGATGTCAGTTACGTGAATAGTTGCAAGTCAACACAGAAAAACACAAAACAAACCCCTCAGTTGCAACTCTGGTTGCGACTGACTCCATCCACATTTGTAGAGGGGGGACACTGATGACAATTACGTGTATAGTTGCAAGTAAACTCAGAAAACACAAAACTGACCCCTCAGTTGCAACCCTGGTTGTGACTGACTCCACCCACACTCGAAGAAGGGGAGGAGGGGGAGACAGTGATGTCAGTTATGTGTATATGAAAGTCGGTATTTTATATGAAAGTGCAACACATCGACGAATAGATCCATATGGCAAATGTCAGTTGTGTGTTGAGTTGCAACTCAATCCTCAGTTACAACACTAATTACAACTGGCTCGCCTCAAACAAAAAAACCTAAATGCATATTGAGTTGCAAGTACCTCCTTTTTTACTTTGAGGTAGGAGGGGAAGACAGAGATATTAGTTGCATGTCCAGTGCAATTGAATACCCCTAACATGGAACACGATCTACCCGTTATTACATACAAATGTAAAACTGACTACCAACTGTGTCAAGGGTTGTGATTTCTCTGTTACAACCCTAATTGCAACTAAATCACCTTGAACAAAAAAATGCAAAAAAATCCAAATGCGTGTTAATTTGCAAAATAATTCTTTTTTAACAATCAGGAGGGGAGACAGGGATATAATTTGTGTGTCGAGTTGCAGCTGGATAAACCAAAAACGTGGAACACAAAAATCACCTATTACAACCATAATTGCAAAATTAACTCCAACTACAATCAAATGGGAGGTTCATTTGAAAAATGTTCAGTTGCGTGTGGCGTTGTAACCGAAAATACGAATTTTATAAAATTACGACCCTACTTGCAACTGACTCGCCTGGAACAAAAAACGATGCAAAAATTACAACTACGTGTTGAGAGGGGGACACATGTATATCAGTTGCATGTCGAGTTGCAATTGTATACACCAAGCATGGAACACGGTCACACGTTACACGCCATAATTGTAACCGACTCCAAAAAAATACAGTCAACCATGGAACATGTTGAGTTAAATGTAATACAAATCATGTACAAAGGCCTCCTGCTAGAGCTAGTTAAAATTAAGTAGGACAAAAAGTTAACCAAAATATAGAGAAGAAAATAATTCAGAAAATTAAAAAGTTGCTTAAAACAACAAGAAAAGCGAGAAAAATAAAAACATAGAAAAATCTCCTTATACGCACGGGACAAAAAAAAGCAGCAAAAAAACACACCTCACCAGCCCCGGCACATCACACAAAAAACGAATCCACAAAAAGGTGGCCAAAACGAAAAAAAAACCAAGTAACCCCCGACCTGCCAAAAGGCGGCCCAAAACAGGAAAAAAAAACACGCGCAGAGAATCTATGCAGAAAACGGGCTGCTAGAAAAAAACGCGGCCCAACAACAGCGCAGGAGAGCAATTTGGGCCGAAGAAACAAAATCCTTCAGCCGCACGGATCTTGGCGCGGAGGAGGATCTGACGGTTGGCGAGTTAGCTGTGCTATAGCTTATTTCCCAGCTAGCTGAGAAATAGCAATTCCCTTTTAGTTTACTACTATACTAGCTAGGGTTTGCGTTTGCCTTGTGCATGCCTCCACGAACTAGGGTAGGGGAGCCTGATTTTGAGACTATTAATAATTAATTAAGATGCATATATGGCTCCGGTCCGGCCCTGGTTAGGATTTCATGGGTGTGTACTTAAAATTTTAAAAGGTATATTATCTAGTTCTCCTCAAAATACTTGATCGATCCAGTGTTTGTGTATCGTGATGCATGAAAATTCCTTTTAGCCTTGTGATCGAGAACGCGGTTTATACGTAAAGAAATAAATTACATTGTTTCAAAAAATGGAAATCTTTAGGTATAAAACTGTTTTGGACATTGTGGGTACATCGAGGACTGCACTAAGCCTCCTCAAGTGTCACGCCAGCGTAATATACTAGCCATTTATATTTAGAGCCATAGATGGATATGAAAACAACTTTTAGGACTATATTAAGGCAAAGCCTGAGTTTGAGAACTGTTTTGAACATGGTCAACAACTTTAAGGATGGTGGATGCATTTCTCCACTTTGATGCACCGGAGCACATTGGACGACGGATGGACGGACGGTGCAGCACGCCCTGTGGCCAGAGTGCTCAGGCTGCAATCCGAGACCCGGGTGGAGACATCCTCCTGCGTGGCGCCGAAGGGGGGTTGTGCATCTAGCTAGACGCTAGGCCCCAGCTTTTGGGCTCGGCCTGAGTTTTCATGGGCTCGATCCGAGCTAGGCAAATTTAAATTCATAAGATTTAAAAAGCAGTACAAATGTCTCAGTTTTGTTCATCCCATAATAAGATATTATATAAGGTACACATGCCTTTGCTATGAAAAAATAATAAAGGACCATTTATGATTCATCATGACAAATTAATTAAAGCTTCATCTTCCACGTTCGTCCCTCCGCCACCAAATAACCATTTAATTATCAGTACACATGTCGTTTCTTCTTCTCCAGTCTCCACCCATGTTCTGCAAGAGAAGACGCAATCTTCCATGTCCCTCCTTCCTGTTGGAGGTAGAGAGAATGGTTGAGACACAAAATGGGGAAACCAATAGGTTGGGGCATGCGAAAAATACGTACACTGATTAATGGGCACTTGATGTTTCGAAATTTCCAGGTTTGGCCGCCTCACACACTTCTTCTTCATATTCTTTTCTTCTTCACTGGGCAACATGTTCAGCTTCTTCACAAGCTCCACGTCCAACTTGGGACTGAAGTACACCAGGTCCATCTCTAGGAGTATGTAATCCACACTGCGGGTTCCAGGGTGGGTGAGATCGTCCTGGATGTACTTAGCATCATCAGGATACACAATTTTCCTTGCAGTATACACGTCATAGTAGCAACGGCCTATAACAAAAATAACGACAGTGAATATTCAATAAGAGACAGACCACACGTTAATAAGCCAATTCAAGTCAATGACTATTGCATGCAAGCATGAGAAGGTGTAGTACAAGCTACATGCTGCAAGTCTGAAGCAGATCGTAGTTCCACTAAAAGAAAGCGTATAGTCTTAGGTAAGTTACGCGTATGATGCAGTTTAATCAGTGCATATAGAATAGAAGAATCATGAGTAGAACAGAGTCATTATTATTTTATTTATGTTTTGCATGATGACCAAATCATTTGAAGAGTAACCGAGGAAGCATGGTCCTTGCAATAGTCTCTGTTTGTGACATGGTTCAGTATTTTAACAGTGGATGATCCGGTTGGATGGCAAACATAAACTGTATTTTTCTTGCGAGGATTCAGATACAGTTAGACTAGGAGTGCAGAAACTCATCTGAAATAAGTGAATATGGGAAGGTTTCACAATTCAACAACTTAGCTTTAGTTGTTGTGGAGGGACGCATGATCAAGATTCTGTGTTATTACTCAGTTTTGAGAGTTTAGGACTGGTAGGTTGTTGATTCCAGTAGCTGGGACTTCGGTTTTCTCCATAGTCAGGACAATCATGGCTCTGTCAATTTTCAGTGTAAATGTGTCACTCACTACTACACTTCCGAAGCATCCCTCACCTACGGATCACTGAAATAGCCTAGCTTTCCAAGCCAAATGACCTTACTTATTGTAGTGTTAAGACCCACGGGGAGAAGATGAGAGTATGAAAACTAAGATGTTTGCTAAAAATGAAACCTCTAACTATATGGCTTAAATACAATTGTTGATTAGGTTGCCTCACCCAAGTCAGGTGATTGTTTTTCTGAATCCCTAGGTACTCTAGTATTAGGTTCATTCTATCACAACTTATTGCAGTCTTATAGAGGTTAAGCGAAGCTAGAACCCTCTTACAGTTGAGGAGAAAATCATGGAGGGAAGAGTTTGACTTCTGTTTTATGAAGTGTAACAGACACACTACAAATAGAGTTAACCGATATCTTCTTCTCATTACTACCGTCTAGATGTGATATTACTTGTCTCATTTAACATGTTGAACTATTTCCCACATGCATTCTTTATTACTACAACAACTTATTTTTCTCGGGAAACATTATAAGCGTGAAATTTCTTACAGTTGCATCCCAATAGTTTGGTCCCTGGCTGCTATAAAATACAACTTTGCTTAAATAAGACATGTATTGATAGTGTTATCCACGAGAGAGAACTAGAGGACTTACCGGCATATGCATAGGGTAGTGGGCAGCAAGAATCTGGTCTTGGGCCATGTGATGATCTCCAGAATTCGGCGAAGAAAAGAGTCCTATGACGCTTCAAATCATTGGTGGCCGTGAAGTTCACATTGTACTGAGTCTCACGGGAGCGGGGGGGGGGGGGGGGGGGCCTATCTCTCTTTCCTCCACGCCCAAGATAGTCTCAAGTTTATACTCCGGTCCTGGTCCCTACAGCAAGCAAGAGTATAATGAAGGTATAAAGGGAATATATATGTATATATACACAGCTAGCTAATGATGGAAACCAAATCTAAGACCTACCAGAAACAGCTTGGTCATGTATTCCTTGAGCAACTGTTGGATCTTTGGACGGAGCTCGCTCCTTTGCTCCTCATACCCCGATATTTTACTTGACACCGCCCTCAATGCCACTTGAGAAAGTTGAGGAGGCTCGGGTGTGTTACTACTGTTCCACACTGCTGAAATGCAAAGTGCCATGTCATCGATGCGCAACACAGTATCATTAGTTAGAGCCTCAGTTATAAATGAGCGCAGCTCGCTCCGCGCATCGGGCATCAGCATCAGCTGCTGGTGCAGCGCACCCAGCCCAAGGGGCTGGGGGTGTCCAGCGGCTTCAGCAGCCTTTTGGAATGGGTTTTTTCCAGACTTTCTCTCCAGTGTGGATGACACCAGCATGTTGGCAATGTCGCATTTTGCACTGCATAGGAGCTCGAGAGCACCACAATATTCTGACACCGAGGAGAATTGGGGGTCGGCGAAAGCAGCGAGCTTGGTAAGACCCTTGAGGGAGTGAAGCTGTGCTCGGAGCAGATATAGTGGGTCGAGGATGTCGGTGTACGCTGCCATCTTCGTGCGTGCAGAAACTGAGAGCTTGCAGCCGCAGGTGTCGTACCAGATGGAGTTGACGATGATGTTGGAGAGAGGGTCCATGCAGCCATAGCAGTGGCCGGCCTTGAGGATGCTGCGCATGAGCGGGCCAGAGGGTGCGGGCAGCAGCTTGATCGCCTTGATGTAAAGGTTGTGAATGATAGCATTGAGGAACATGTCGAGAGACTGGAGGTAGTCGCAGCTGGAGGCGTCGCATGGGTTCTTCTTCTTCAAGTATTGTTTCTGCTCATCTGCTTTTTCCAGGCATTTTTTCAGCTTGCAAGGCAGGAGCCCGGAGTGCAGCGACGAGATGGGTGTTCCTACTCGGCCCCAACTAAAAGTGGTGGTGGTGGTGACGCCTCCTCCGTAGTAGATGGCCGCTTTGTTGTACGTTTAGAGCACCCCAGCATTGTACCAACACTGAAAACCATCCCTCCCTTGATAGGGACAATCTTTGCAAAACACTTGGGCCTCATAATCATGTGTAGTGTGCGGTGGGTTGCCCGGACATGATCGACTGTGAGTGTGAGAGGGGCATCATCAGCATCTGAAGAGAAGATGGTCTTGAAAAGGGAGAGGTCGGCAGCATCGAGGTGGATGGTCATGAGTTGAGGTAGGATGGTTGGGGAGGGATGGCCTGCCATGGTTGCTGCATACTCGAGGGCGGCCTGGGTCCTATCAGATTCTGGGTCGAATGCACCCTCCTCAATGGTGCATACATAGAGATCGTGTTGTATGAGCATGACGGCGAGAAGCAGGTCGGCTTTGGCAGTGCATAGGTAGCTGCTTGCCTGGCGATCGTCGATGCATCCAAAATAGGCCCTGAGGAAGGCAAGGAGGCTGCCGTAGGATCTGCATGCAGCCTGGAGCCAGGGCGAGGCTTTTGGAAACCCCAAATCGGCCTCCTGTCGTCTTTTGGACGTCCTCCTTCTTCTTTTGGCGGGGGGTGGAGATGATGAGGAGGTTTGTTGATGAGCTTCTTCTTGAGCGGCTTCGGGGAGGAGGGCGATGGTGTTGAGGATGATGTTGGAGACGGGATCGAGGAGGCCGAGGCAGGAGCTGCCGCCATCGGTGGTGAGGAGGAGGTCCGGCATGGTGTCGCAGGGCAGCCGGTTGAAGGCCTCCTCGTAGAAGCCGACGATGAGCTTCTTCTTGAGCGGCTTCGGGGAGGAGGGCGATGGTGTTGAGGATGATGTTGGAGACGGGATCGAGGAGGCCGAGGCAGGAGCTGCCGCCATCGGTGGTGAGGAGGAGGTCCGGCATGGTGTCGCAGGGCAGCCGGTTGAAGGCCTCCTCGTAGAAGCCGACGATGAGCTTCTGGATGGCTGCGGGCAACTCATTCTCGGAGACAAGAGGCGAATCCTCGGCGCGGCAGTCGTCGCTGTGCAAGCACGAGATGAGGCCCCTCCGACTCCTCGGAAGGGCGCCGCCGCCGGCGGAAGAAGACGCCATCAGCGGCGATCTGAGGCAGTGGAGGGGAAGGTTTTATGTTTGACGGCGGGGAGGGGAGACCTCGTGTTTTGAAGATGATTCCCTCCGTACAAAATAGGTTGTCCTAATCAGATCTGAAAATCCAAGAGCATTTTTTTCCAATATAAGTGAAAATCGCATCCAAGAACAGAACTTTTTTGTTGAAAAGTTAATCAAGAGCTGAAAACAATTCAGATTTTATGCATCAAGTCATTTTTTTATTATTGGATTCATATATGAACATGAGATTTTCGAACATTTTCTCTTACATGGGATCAATGGCGGAGCCAGGAATTGAACCGAGCCGGGTCGAACAAACAAGATCTAAAAAAATTGCGCGGAAAAGCAAGTGTACTCAACAAAACAAATACCAAATTTCATATTTAATCAAGTACAGCTACAAACTGACTACAAAGAACAGGAAAATTACATACAAAATAGTGCTACATTTTGATAAATTATGACGAATTAAACGATTACGCCTCTTGACAAATATGCTCATCTCATTTTATCTATGATTTCAGGTTACCAAATTTATCAATTGGTCTCCGAACTCCATGATCAGCAACGACATTTGATAGATCAAAGATTTCAGGAATATTTGCTTCTTAAGTGTCCTACAACATTTTAATTGAAATCAATTTTTGAGCAATCTCCTGCACACTACTAGTCACTGGACAAAGTAGACATCTCAATTAAAATTCTATCTGAAATCAAGAAGGAAATCGACCTGACCGTGGCGTGGAGGTGTCCGCCGGAGGCGCGATGCACGCTGGGGCAGGGCGTGGCGGCGCGGCCGTGAGGCGACGGGGAGATGAGAGCGGGGCGGCACGCGGCTGGGCCGGCCGAGCTGGGCGTTGATGTTGCGGCCGGGATCGCGATGTGCGTTGGGGCAAGGTGGCGACGCGGTCGCGTGGAGATGGGGAGAAGAGGCTTGGACGGGCGGCGGGACGCGGGCAAGCCGGGGTGGCGGCGCAGGGGCGGGCCGGCGGCGCCGGGGCGTAACAGTGGCCGGCAGGTGGGCAAGGTGGCACGACGCGGCTAGGCATGCAGGTGGGTGGCGGCGCTGGGGGACTCGCTCGACCTGCACTCGATAGAGGACCGGTAAGGGACGGGGTGACCATCTAGTTACTGATATGGATGCCAAGTCTATACTCATACATCACTCATAAGGTAGTCATGGCGATGAAGAATCCTCTGGTGATGATCTCCCCTATGACAGAGAGTCAGGAAGAGCTCCAGAAACTCTCCTGAACTAGGTTTTGAGGTGACGGCTTCGTCGGGTTTCTTCAGTGGAATATTTTCTCTGTATTAGATTTTTTAGCATACATGGAATATATATGTGAAAAGGTGTCGCGAGGCGGTGCACCGGAAGGTGTCGTGGGCCCACGGCGCGGCCCTCTTCCTGGTCGCGCCATGCGCTTGTGGGGTCCCCTGGTCCAGGTCTTCTATAGGTATGTGTGTTCCGACTTGAAATTCGTCGGTGAATTTCAACTTTTCTGAAATAGAAAAGGCAACAAAAATTAAACTGACACTAGGAATTTTGTTAATAGGTTAATTTAAAAAATGCCTCAAAATTATGTATAAGTGCAAATAAAATATGTAGGAAAGATATAAAATAAGCATGGATATCAATATACATACCTTGCCGTATTAGTGGACTATTTCCAACTTATCTTGAATCCATAATACGTAAGAAATCAATTACCACAAAAAACCAATAAAATTCTTGATAACCTTCCAATTTATTCTCTCGAAGTTTCTCAAGATATTTATGCTTAATATACAAAAACATTTGTTACGATATTTCATTGACCATTTGATATAAACATCTCTGCCATAAGTATGCAATATATAATTTATTAAATTGTAAAAACAAAATGAATGGATGAAATAATGTTACAAAATCAGTTTGTAAGTACACTGTAATGGTATTTTATAAAAGCAGAACTTAACTAATATTTGGTATTTTATTATGTGGTTAACTATGACAAACAACGTCAAATCAATATTATAAAATTATACTCGTTAAGACTGTGGCATGCTATAAATAATTTCAAATATAAAAGTTTAGTATAAAAATACCCTCACGCAGCCAGTGGCGGAGCCTGAAGTTTAAGTCTGCCTAGTCGGTGTGAAAATGTGTTATCAAATAAACATATATAATTTTAAGTCTCCCGTCGTGTCATTTCGAGAAGGAAGAGCTTCTTCTTCCTCCTCCTTCCTCCTTGCTCGACAAAGGTCTGCGCCAAGATGTTTCCAGGTAATCTCTCCATCCTCCCGCGCGCCCTCTCCCTGTAGTAACTCTTTCTCCTCCGACATGGTCGTGCATGGAGGAAGAGTTCTAGTAGTAGTTTACGTTAGAGCTACTACTGCGCGTAAGTCTCAAAGTAGCAAGCTGGATTTTTTTTTGAAAGACCAAGCTGGATTTAGTTTAAACAACATATGGCTATTAATTAAGCAAGTGAGCTACTACTACTGGTCTGCGCGTAAGCCCGAAAGTAGCAAGCTGGATTTAGTTTAAGGATCGAGATGGAATAGTCCGTTGATTATAATGGTACTATGATGCTTCCGAAGTTGCACCACACAGTCTTAATTAAGTATTGATCCTGCAGCATAGATCTCACTGGCAAGTAACCACTTTTATAAAAAATATACTATATAATTGATCTCATTTATTTTTTGTATAATGGCTCAAAACAAATGCTATGTGTTGCACGTATGGCCTACTAATTTTCTGTTTCTTCTCAGATTCCAAGTCGTAGAGCGAGGTATCCCAGCGTCAGGACTTGCACGGTTCCGACACAGGCTCATCTTGATGCCCGTGCCCGCCTTACAATTAGGCCAGGCGGCGGTCCGCTTAACGCAGTGGAGTGGGTGTGCTTCAACGGCGACAACCACAGCCTCGGCCAGCCCGTCACCAACCATCCAACAAGAATTTTTTTGTTGGATTTGCCACCACTGTACTACAGGGAATGCTTATGCCTGGTTAGTTCCAAATCATGTTCTTCTTTCTCAAAATATATCAACTAAATAGATCACTGCCTTGCTAGTTTAAAGTAGGAGTACTAACTGCTCACGTTTAGTATGCAGAATCCTGTTGGATATGAATGGAGTATGGTCACCAGCACCGTGAGGGGAGTCCCCATCGATTGTCTTATCCGTGATCAAGGCGATCACAGTACGTACTATTTCTCTCTCTCTCCCTCCATCCTCCATGTAGCATTAACGATTGATTGATTGCTTTCTTGCTTTCTTAAAGTACTTCCTTCATACCGGTTTATAGGATGTAATTAGAATTTTTTTTACAACCAATGCATGAGCCTATTAGGTGAGAAAAATTAATTTTATTGTACAAATGACCAATGACTACAGTACATACTATTTCTCTCTCTCCCTCCATGTAGCATTAACGATTGATTGATTGCTTTCTTGCTTTCTTAAAATACTTCCTTCATACCGGTTTATAGGATGCAATTAGAAAAAATTTATAACCAATGCATGAACCTATTAGGTGAGAAAAATTCTTAAGTACAATATTTATTGTATAAATGACCAATGACTAAATAATTGCAGTTTTAAAGCGGTATGGAGGGAGCAAGTAAATAATAATACTCTCTCCTCCATTCCACAATGATGTTTTAGCTATAATGCATGTTGTCTAGATTCACATTAAATGAGTGCACATGTATACTAAAACATGTCGAGATAAGTGTGCACTTATAAATGTGAAAAATGGCTAGAATATCTTATACTCCCTCCGTCCATAAATAAGTGTCATAAGTTTGTCAAAAAGAATATGTATCTAGACATGGTTTTATCTAGATACATCTTCTTTTTGACAAATTTGAGACACTTATTTGTGGACGGAGTGAGTACTACGAAACGAAGAGAGTATATTTTATTTTCATTCTTATTGGTTGTTAGCATCCGTTGGTTTTTGTCGGAGTTTTGATATATAGTGCTATTTTCTTTACCAGGTACATGCATTGCACATTCTATGATGACTGCAATTGACCTTCGCCGCAAAATTAAATGGGCGTACAAAAAGACCGCTTAAGTGGACTGGACCGAGAGATCAATGCTTTCTCCACATTCCGCAGCTCCACGGCATAGAATATGACATCCTATTTTATAAGGGCAGTGCACACCTTCCTGGGCCGTCGCAAAACACTGTGAATGGGCAATGCTTTCTCGGTACCTTGTGACAACATTCAGCTGATAATCAGGTTACTCGCTAGCGGGATTCCTCTTGTCTGTGGTTCTGTTACTGGTAGGGTCTTTCGGCTTGGCAACGGGTTAGGAGATATATGATGTGGGTGAGGCGGCAACTGATGTGGATTACCACTCAGTTGTGTTGATTGGTCATGGCATAACGCACTATCCGGGCAACCCAACGGAGATGAACAAGTATTCCTGCGATTCATGGCCAATGAATCCATCCAGGGAGAAGGGTCCAAGATTGTTCTATAGAGCAAGCGGATCGTATGGTGGTGACTTAAACATGTGAGATGACGCGATCATATTTGGCGACCGCCATCTCTGGGGTTTAAATCCATTAGAACTAGCTGAGTTCCATGGATAGTTTATTTTTGTAATTAGTATCATTGTTGTAAAATGTACTACTCTGGGTCGCACTCCTAAACTGTATTGTACCACTATTGATCATCAGACTTATCTGTACTACTACTATTGTTGAGATTGGATTTGATCATTAATTATGGAACTCTTCCTGGTCGCACCATGCGCTTGTGGGTCCCCTGGTCCAGGTCTTCTATAGGTATGTGTGTTCCGACTTGAAATTCGTCGGTGAATTTCAACTTTCTGGAACAGAAAAGACAATAAAAATAAAACTGGCACTAGGAATTTTGTTAATAGGTTAGTTAAAAGAATGCCTCAAAATTATGTATAAGTGCAAATAAAACATGTAGGAAAGTATAAAATAAGCATGGATAATCAATATACATACCTTGCCATATTAGTGGACTGTTTCCAACTTATCTTGAATCCATAATACGTAAGAAATAAATTACCACATAAAACCAATAAAAATCTTGATTACCTTCCAATTTATTCTCTCGAAGTTTCTCAAGATATTTATGATTAATATACAAAAACATGTGTTATGATATTTCATTGCCCATTTGATAGAAACATCTCTGCCATAAGTATGCAATATATAGTTTATTTAATTGTAAAAACAAAATGTATCGCTGAAATAATGTTACAAAATCAGTTTGTAAATACACTGCAATGGTAATGTGTTTGTCAGCTATATACATTACAGTTTTATAAAAGCAGAACTTAACTAATATGTGGTATTTTATTATGTGGTTAACTATGACAAACAATGTCAAATAAATATTATTAAATTATATTAGTTAAGACTGTGGCATGCTACAAATAATTTCAAATATAGAAGTTTAGTATAAAAAAATTGCCCACTCGCAGTCGGTGGCGGAGCCTGAAGTTTAAGTCTGCCTAGTCGGTGTAAAAATGCGTTATCAAATAAACGTATATATAAGTTTAAGTCTCCTTTAAGTCTCCCGTTAATTAAGTAGTGTATGCAGTCTACTTCGCATGCATTAGCTGGTAGTAATATAAAGTAATTGATAATCTGTCTTCGGTTAATGTCGTCTTTTTCTACTCCTATATTAAATAACCAGATACATGTATGACCACTGGATTTGTGGGTACGATGGATTGTTCATGGAAGATCCAGGCATCTCATGATGGTGATGAGTATGTCGGCCAGCCGCTCTCCATGAGAAGCATCTTCAGAAACTACAACCACACTTTTGGCACATTTTTTGGGCAAGAGCAAGGACGTGGCAAGTACTTGAAAGATTATAGGGAAGAGTGATTCATTGAGATTACTGAGAGACTAGGCCTAGATTATGAAAGCCTTTTCTTTCTTAAGCAACCACCGGCGTACACGTCGCTAGGCACATTACGGATGGGCGACGCATTTCGGCTACCTACAAACGACATCCCTGATCATCATGCTCCTAGCGGGCGGGTTTCCGCTCTTTAGCGGGGCCAATGTCGGGATGACTTTCTACCTCACCAGAGCATATGAGATCTACGACGACAACATGTCTATGGGCATCGACGACAACTCCTTAGTCCTTCTTGGATCTGGTGTTAGAAAGGGCCGGCCTAAGTGGTGAGGAAGAAGGGCGACTGCCCTAGGCCCCGGGGGTACGACCAAACAAATTAATTGATGTATACAGTGATACATTCAAGGAAAATAAAATAAAGACGAAAGTAAGCTAAGACAAAGCCTAAAAAGGGAGAGAGCTCATTGTTTAGATCAGTGAGCGTCATTGCCGCAACTTTGGGCGGTACATGATGAAGAGGATGAACATTTCAATGCAACTGACAATGCTGACTAGCCAACAGATGATGTAACACCAAGTGACCTAGCACACGAACATGCTATTGTATAGCCAATATGTTAGCGACAAAATGATTGGCACATGTAACTACCATGATGGAGGGCACTCGTTTCCACAAGATGGTGGCATCAACAAGGTCATGTCGAGAGGCTAACGCAGACATCGGGCAAAGATGACAACAACATGGTACTCAAGAGTATAGGACCCCAAATAGTACAATATTCTCACAATCATTAGCCTAGAAAGTATTAATTTATATAATAAGATTATTTGTTCATAGGAGGAACTCCTCACAAGAAACCATTTGTGAATATAAATCGTGTATCGCGTAAGGAAAACCAGTTGGTCTTCCCGTGAAATAATACAATCAGGTTTGAATTAGCAAGTTTAGTTAGACCGTTAGTCTCTCTTAAATGGGAGCCGGACAGGTCTTACTGAAGCTATGGTAACTATTTTTTTTTAATATTATGAACAACTTGTGTAGAGTAAATCGTATGAATGCAAAAGTTGTGAAATCTATAAAAAGTTAACAACATGAGAAATTGTGTAGAGTAAATATAGCAAGCACATTAGATGATCCTAACATATCAAATCATATGAATGCAAAAGTTGTGGAATCTATAAAAGAATGATCATTAATGATTAGTTTAAGTTTTTTATATTTTAGTATCAAGTACATAAAATGGGGGGTCGTTACTGAACACGATGTAGCTTATTAGACAAAGTCAAGCTATATACTCCAGAATTTTCTATAAGTTTTCTTATAAATTGATACAGTACAAGTCAGTATTGAGATATTTTAGAGTTTAGTCAATATATATGTCTCATAAATACTAAGGATAATTTATTCTTAATTGTACATCGAAAATTAGAAGACGTACAATTATTTTCAATTTTCAGTTTATGTTAATTTATATTTCATGTACATTACAATACAAGAAAGATACACATAAGATTTTAGATATAGTATAGAATGTCAACATTTGTTCTTGTAACAACAGATTTGTTATTGATGTCGTCTCGGTTTGTTAACCAGACTTAATGTTGTAGAGTAATGTACTATTGTATCAGACTTAACGTTGTTCAGTACTACTGCAGTATTGTTGTATCGAATAGTAGTAGTAACTCTTTTCCGCCCCCCATTTAATTCCACATTGGTTACTTTCTATTTCCATTTATTTACTACTCAGCGAGCAGAAGGCGAGGCGCAAAAGCATTAACTCATAGTTTAATTAGGCCCGCCTAATCCTCTCCTTCCCTTCGATTTAATATTGCGTCATTTATTCTTTTTTGCCCTTTCGTGCGCTAAAAACGATTTTTAGGGCACGAATGCTAATATGGGGCATCTATTAGAGATGCTCCAAGGAAGTGACAGAACTAGAAGTTTATTTTTTTTGCGGTGAAAAAAAAATTACATTACGCCCTAGCAGGGTTACTATCACTAGACACTGCCATAGCTATCTCCTGGGGAAACCATATGGCCAGGCCTCCGTTCTAGACTTAACCCCTGCCAATCTTGCTAGCTCATGACCCTGCCAATCTTGCTAGCTCATGACCAACAGTGTTAAGGTCACGACTAATCTTCAGTATTTGGATTCCTCTTTCGTTTAGAAGCTGACGTATCGCCGTAATTCTGAAAGCGTGAATGGAGTTGTTTGGCTGTTGTCCATTGATCATCGCGATTGCATCCGCACAATCTGTCTCCACCATAAACAGCATAGTCGTCCAAAGAAGTCCAAGCTGTAGCCCTTCCTCAATTGCACACAGCTCCGCTTCAGTGGCATTATTACAGGAGTACAGCGCTCAGACAAGCTGAGAAGATGACTGTTCCTTCATGGTCACGACGGACCATTCCTGATCCCGCACCTCCTCCTTGTACAAAGGCACCATCCACGTTGAGCTTTGCACTCCCGAGTGGCGGCAGCTCCCATCTTTTACGGACCTTATGTCGTCCATCCGTGACGCTGGGCTGGCGGTGAAAACCCATCTCTGCGTCGATCGTCATCTTCCCTTTGGCAATGTCACCTTCCGGATATTGTTTAATCAGCATCAGAGAATTCACATAGCTTACCAAGAACCGGCGAGAGCCTTCAATTGATGGACAGGGTTTCTCATGCGTCATTTCGTTGTGGGCATGCCATATCCGCCATAAGATCATGAGAGTTAGAGCACGTTGGTCCTCCCGAATCATGGCCAGCAATTGCAGCAGCCACTCTTGTCCGGTATGACGAAGCAGTTCATCCGGAGGGAGGCTCCACACCTCCTGCATTGCCAGCCAAAGGCTCCGGGCGTGAGGGCAGCGGAGGAAAACATGGAATGTGTCCTCATCTTCGGCGTGAGGGCAGCGGAGGAAAATATGACAGAACTAGAAGTTTAAGGATTTGAGAAGACTTGTTGGTTACTGAAAATGATAATATAAGGATGCTTTGCCTATAGCCATTACTCCCATCTGTATCAACTCATAAACTCATAACTAAGTTATACACTTATACTTGTACTAATAGGATGTTTCAGGCCCATGGTGGTCAATCTTCAAACTAATAAGATTGGAATATACTACTAGAGTGCTAAGCAACCACTACGGGAGTGGCATAACACCGACGGCTCGTGAAACACCGTCGGGCTCAAAGTCCCGTCGGCGTTCTAGTGGTGAGCCCGACGGCCACCATAGGCATCAAAACACCGTCGGACTACTCCCCCGCATGGGCGTCTGGACGCAGCGATCTGACGGCGCCGTAACCACCCACACTGACGCCGACGGCAATACCTCGGGCTCAATACACTATTTTCCAGTTTTTCTTAAAATATTAGATTACAGTCAAAAATATTATTTGTAGGGGTACTAAATCACAATAAATAACATAAGAACTAATTTGTACAAATATTGTGATCACATGTGGCCATAATATAAGGACACATATGCGGGTATCTCCGGGGTTTTGTTGTGGCGGAGTTCCAGAACTTAGAGGTGAAAACCCCCGTTTCGGGTGCCGGGCATGGAATCGTGCGACGGAACATATGAAATGTTTGTTTTTTTTATGGTCCAATATACCAACCTAACACAACCAAGCAAAAAAATGCATGCGTCTACCCCCTCCCGGCGCCGTTTAGAGGGGTAGATTGACAGGTCAGACTTTTCTCCAGCGGGAGTAGTGTTTCGCCGTAGAGTGGGTCCGGAGCGTCAAGACCCCATCAAAACTTGCATAGACCCCTAAACTATGTATACTAGTGTGTTGGTAGTTTGTGGGAACCAAGATACATCTCCGAGGTGCGACCCGCTTCACTGACCCCTCTTACTCCGTAGTAAGTTCTTGCACTTAGAGGTGAAAACCCCCGTTTTGGGTGCCGGGCATGGAATCGTGCGACGGAACACATGAAATGTTTTTTATGGTCTAATATACCAACCTAACACAACCAAGCAAAAAAAATGCATGCGTCTACCCCCTCCCGGGCCGTTTAGAGGGGTAGATCGACATGTCAGACTTTTCTCAAGCGGGACTAGGTTTCGCCGTAGAGTGGGTCCGGAGCGTCAAGACCCCATCAAAATTTGCATAGACCCCTAAACTATGTATATTAGTGTGTTGGTAGTTTGTGGGAACCAAGATACATCTCCGAGGTGCGACCCGCTTCACTGAGCCCTCTTACTCCGTAGTAAGTTCTTGCACTTAGATATTTACACTTAGTCATTTTTTGTTCAAACATGTAGGGATCGTCTTCTTCACGGGCACTGGCTCCGTTTGGTCGAGCTTCTGCTTCGCCCATGGCCACTCCGGTTCACTCACAAGTTACTAGCCCGGGTGCTTCTACCTCGTTGACTCGAGCACCCACCCCGAGAGCCGTGTCGCGTCGACAATCGCCGAACCCGGTTAATTCATGAAAAACTCTGATGTTAGACATCAAACTTGTTATATTTGGCATGCTATGTAAAAATTGAGACTTGTTAGATTTCGCATGCTAATCTCGGAGTTTCTTTTTCATCTTGTAGTGATGATGCTCTTGGTGGTGTGGAGAGTTCCTTCGGAGATGTTGCTTCGTGAACTTGTAGTCCATCCGTGTAGGAACATGTGGATGTTTGTGTATGCATGGTGGTTGTCATGTTAGGACGTGTGATACGTTGTGTGAATGATGTTTGTGTATGCATGGAGAGTTCCTTTGGATATGGATGATGTTTGTGTGTATGCAACATGTTTGTGATCATTTGTGCTATGTTGTGTGAATGATTTGTGCTATACAATATCTTGTATTCAAATATGCCTAGAAAATATTTAAAATTTGCCCAGAAAATAAGCACATGCGATAGATTTTGGCGGCAATTATTCTGCCAGTCAAGCCCGACGGCAATGCCGTCGGCGTAGAGCTGGTGGAATTTATTAGAGCATGGTGAGCCCAACAGCTTTTGCCGTCGGCGTAGTAACGTAATGGTGAGGCCGACGACATTGCCGTCGGGCTCACCGTGTGGCCTGTGCTCGACGTACAGCCCCGGCAGCTGACGCGTGTGTCTTGAGGCGGCTACGTGGCGTCTAACGGCCGGAGCACCGTTTACGTGTTTCGTGCGCCGAGGGTATTTTGAGACCGACGGACGAAAAACACCGTCGGCGTCGTGCACTAGCCCGACGGCATTTGCGAGCCCGACGGCAACGGCGTGAGTCTGATGGATCACACACCGACGGCCTTAGCCCGACGGTTGGGTTGACGCCGATGGTTTCCAGCTTGATCCCGATGACAAATGCTGTCGAGTGAGCTGTTACTCCTGTAATGAACTACTAGGGTACAAACAAACAAAAAGTAAAGCCAACACGCATGCAAACTCTATGTCGTGTCTGTCTGCTTTATCGTTACGTTAGTGTCCTTGTTGATTCATAAACATGCATGCAAACTCCAAGTCGCAAGCCCTAGCTATCCCCGGCCGCCGCCGCCGTCCTTCCCAGCTGGGTTTGTTCGCCGCGCGCTAGCTGATGGCATCTTCTTCCGGGCCCCGTCGGAGGGGCCTCATCTCGTGCTTGCACAGCCCCCACTGCCGCGCCGAGGATTCGCCTCTTCTCCCCGACAAGGATCTGCCCCATGCCTTGTACAAGCTCATCCACCGCTTCTACAAGAAGGCGTTCAAGCGGCTGCCCTGCGAGGCCATGCCGGAGCTCCTCCGCCTCCTCAGCAACGGTGGAGGCTGCTCCTGCCTCGGCCTCCTCGACCCCGTCTCCAACATCATCTTCAACGTCATCGCGCTCCTCCCGCCCAAACCCAAAGAGGAGGAAGGTACATCTGCATCTGCACCTGCACCTGCACCCGCCGCCGAAATCAACACCAAAACACCCTACTACTGGCGCGAGGTCGCATCAAGGTCCTGCCAGAGTCTTATCAGCTTCCTCATTGCATATTTCGGATGCCTCACCGAGGTGCAGGCCACCCGGTACCTCTACAGGGCCGACGCCAATCCCCTCCTCGCGCTCATGCTCATCCAGCATGATCTCTATGTGGCGGCGGAGGGTGAATTGTTCGACCCAGAATCAGATAGGACCCAGGCCGCCCTCGAGTGGGCAGCCACCAGGGCAGGCCACCCTAAGCCCACCACTTTGGCTAATATAATGTCAATCCACCTCAAAGACAGCGACTTTAGCCTTTTGAAGAAGTGCTTCTCAGTTGAAGCCCCTCTTTCGGTTGAGCATGTTTGGGCGATCCGCTGCATAGCACACAAGATGATCAAGCCCATGTTTGCAAACATTGTACATACCAAAAGAAAGATGGTTATCAGTTATGCTCACATACTGGAGGAGGACTACTGCCCCGAAACTACAACACTCCCCACCTTTATTACTACTAAGGGGGACGCCTGCTACACAACCTCCACTACCTTGAGCTGGGTTGGAACCCCCATCTCGTCGCTGCACCTCGGATCAGTGCTCACTGAAAAGCTGCAAGATTGCCTGAGAATAGCTGCAGATGAACAGAAACACTACTTGAAGAAGAAGACCCCATGCGACGCCTCCAGCTGCGACCACCTCCAGTCTCTCGACATGATCGTCAATGCTATCGTTCACAACCTTTACATCAAGGCTCTCAAGTTGCTGCCCACGCCCTCTGGTCCGCTCATGCGCAGCATCCTCAAGGCCGGCCACTGCTATGGCAGCATGGACCCTCTCTCCAACATCATCGTCAACTCCTTGTGGTACAACAGCTGTGGCTGTGATCTCCCACTTTCCGAACGCATGGAGATCAAACAGTACAATGACGTCCTAGACCCACAATGTCTGTTCCGCGCACAGCTTCACTCCCTCAAGGGCCTTACAAAGCTCGCTGCTTTCGCCGACCCCCAGTTCTTGGTGCCAGATTGTGGTGCTCTGGAATTCCTATGCAGTGCAAAATGCGACATTGCTAACACATTAACATCATCGACAGAGATGTCTGACAGTTTAAACCCATTCCATGAGGCTGCTGTAGCCGCTGGACACCCTCTGCCCGCTTTGCTGGGTGAGCTGCACAAGCAGCTCCAGCTGATGCCCAATTATCGAAGCAGGCTGCTCTCATATATAACTGAGGCTAAAACGAATGGCACCGTGTTGCGTGTTGAGGACATGTCATTTTTCATTGTAAGGATATGGAATGGTATTAAAAGATCCAACACTAAAACTGTGGAAGCTCCTGTACTTCGTGAAGAGGCAATGACGGCGGTGTCAAGTGAGAGGTCAGAGTATGACAAGGAGAGGGGCAAACTCCGTCTAAAGATTGAACAGTTGCTCAAGGAATACAGGATCCAACAGTTTCCGGTAGGTACTAATTTTGGTTTCCATCTATGTACATATACATATTCCGTTTACCTTCCCTAATATTGACCAACAAACACTCTTGATTGATGTAGGGACCAGAGTATAAACTTGGTACTATCTTGGGTGTGGAGAAAAGGAACACAGGCGGCCACTACCCCTGCGGTGGTACTCAGTACTATGTGAACTTCACTGCCTCCTGTGATTTGCAGCATCATATGTCTCTTTTCTTCGCTGATTTCTGTTTATTCTTGCGTGGGCCAAAGACAGAATTCTGCTGCCCTCTACCCTATGCTTATCCGGGTAAGTCCTCTAGTTCTCTGCAGCAGCACGGCTGGGTAGTATGGGGAAAATTGATTTTTGCCCCTGTTTAGTTGGGGCTTTCATGCATCATTTGCCGTTGTAACTCCTTTTTGCCCCGTTTTACTTTGGTCTTTGATCATTTGCACTCTAAAAGGTTTGCCCCGCATGAAATGTCCAATTTGCCCCGTTCATCTTCCTAAGCCCAACCTCCATGGCATCTGTACTGTACGTCTCCTCCTCTGCGGGCGACTCTGACTTGGCCGTGTCGCGGCAACACATCCACCGTTTCATGCTGCTAAACGTTGAGACATGACACCTGACGGCGGCACACCCACACATAGTGCCTCCAGTGCAGCAAAGGAGGAGCAGATTGAGGCTCCGACTGATGGATAATTCCGTTGCACAGTTTTAGTTCAGTGTGCATATTTCTTCAGTTAGCTAAATAAACGGTGGCCATGCTGCGTGGACGGTGGACCTGTATGTCTTGCCTGATGCCTTTGGTTTCAGTTAGTCTGTTAATTAGTTTCGCTTGCATGAACACTTCATTGGATGACATGAGCTTCTGTGGAAATGAGGGGCGGCATAGCGGGACAGCGTTGTGGGGTGGCACGTGGAACCTGTAGGGTCGCTAGGCGTGGGTGTTTTTCCCTTGTTTGATTGTATCACGCACCTCAGTTTTGACTGCATAAATAACAGAGAAACAGAAAAAGGTTGCACATTTCACGCCGCACAAATTCATTTGTCTCTCTGGATTCAGATTCTAGAAGAAACTAGTGTGTGAGAGGTTTGCAACTACACCGACGATAGGCAGAAGGGGCATGAACGGTGAAGGTGGGCTTGCGACCAGCAACATGAGAGTAGGAGCAGGGTGGCCAATAGCCATGGCGCCTGCTTGCGCCGGTGGTGGCTGCTGCTGCACCTCTGAGAAAATATAACAGAATAATTCAGTGGGGGCAACAGATGAATGATAAAAGTAAAACGGGGCAAAAAAGGTGTTACAGAGTAAACGTGGACAAATGATAGAAGCCCCAACTAAACATGGCAAAAAATCGAATTCCCCCGTTAGTACCTGATATATATATATATATATGACATATTCATACTACACCCAGGTGTAGCTACACCCATGTGTGTTTCACACGAGTATGGAGTATCTATCATATCGGGAGGTATGTAACATGTAGTATGGAGTATATTATGCTGTTTTAATACTATAGATACTTATTTTAGGTAGTATGTAAAAAATTCTACATACTTCTATTTTATATGCATATATGACGGTATTTTGAGTATATCTGTACAATATTAACACAGTTGCAATTTTTTGATGAAACTTGTTTTGGTATATACTCGAAATATCGTCATATATGCATATAAAAGAGAAGTATGTAGAAGTTTTCTACATACTACTAAAAAAAGTATCTATAGTACTGAAATAGCATTATATACTCCATACTACATGATACATACCTCATGTTATGATAGATACTCCATACATTGTGTGAAACACACGTGGGGTAGTTACCTTCGAGGGTAGTATGAATATGTCATATATATATATATATATATATATATATATATATATATATATATATAGCACTTAGTTAGTTTGGGTCACGCACCTTCTTATGCTTCCATGCGCTACATGTAGATTTGAATTGGAATTGGCTTATTAATGTGTGCTCTATCTCTTACTGAATAATCACTGTCGTTTTTTTGTTTTGTTAATAGGCCGTTGCTACTGTGGCTCGCATACTGCGAGGAAGATTGTGTATCCAGATGATGCCAAGTACATCCGAGAAGATATCACCGTGATTGGAACTCGCACCGTGGGCTGCATGCTAGGAATGGACCGGGTCTACTTCAGCCCCAAGTTTGATGTGGAGCTTGCGGAGAATCTGAACATGCGGCCTAGTGAAGAAGAAAAGAATAAGAGAAGGAGGATGAACTGAGACCATGCTTCATTGTGTCCTAATTAATGCACATTCTGAGATGTTTGGTTGCCTTGATTTGAGCTAGCTACTAGTGTTATGCGTCGGCCCCTTAATTTGTTCATTGCTTAGGCTTGTTAAATCTGTGTCTAGGTCGCAAGCTGATATGGTTGTGAAAGAAACCTGTGTGATGGAGCCCGTACTAGGCTCTTAATTTGGTCTGATCTATTGTACACAGTAAGCATTATGCTTTTGTTTCAGTAAAGTAATCCTCCTCCTAGCTCCTACTCCTTCCGTTTTTTAATACTAGTAGGCTTTGCCGCGCCCATTGAGAGGTATTAAGCAGATTAAGTAAATATTTTGTTTATTGTCTGTACTTCGTGAAAATATTTGTTTTCATGGACCCTAAAAGGAAGCCATGTGGTTTCCTGTAAAAACATATATTATCCTACATTTATCCATAGCTAAACTCACTTTCAGTGCAATAATTTGTTCAAAGGCTAAGCTGCTCCGTTGTCATCTCAGATGCCTCCACGGTTTGGGTACCAGACTTGTATTAACTGCCTTTGTCAAGGTCTGACCTTATCTTTTTTTAGGGAGTATGCAATTACGTACCTTATTTTTATAGAAGATAGAGTGTATTTACTGGAATGATTTTTGGTCAGATAAAGTTTTGTCTGATGAATTCCCAAGGCTGTTATCTTATGCTAAGGATAAATTGATTTCAGTAAAGGAGTTCTTATCAAAGGATCAGGCTGCAGATTGCTTTCACCTTCCTTTTTTTTTTTTTGGAGAATTCACCTTCCTTTGTCTGAGGAAGCCTTTGATGAGTTTGTGCAGTTACAGAATATAGTCAGCTCTGTGAGTCTATCCTGTAATGAGGATGTTTGGGAGTGTTATTACAAAGGGAAAATATTCACCATAGAGATTCTATAAGTTGTTCTTTGCTGGAATCCCAATCATCGTCCCTCCATCTGGGTTTGGAAATCCAAGTGTACCTCAAAGCATAAATTCTTTGCTTGGCTCTTGTTGCATGATCGTTTGAATACCAAGGATATGTTGGTCAGAAGACATTGGAAGGTGACAGATGACAATAACTGTGTGCTTTGCAGGCAGCAGCAATATGAAGATTGGACACATATGTTCTTTCAATGCCCCTTCAGTGCAAGAATCTGGAACTATCTACAAATTACTTGGTCTGATAATACCATTAATTTAATGATAATCTGTTGATAGCGAAGAAGGCGTTTAATGGACCTTGTTTCTCTGAAATAGTGATCTTGGCGAAGCAGCGACATGGCCTCATACAACTTACATTAGATATTTGACTAAACTTTTGGTGGTGGTGTGGGGGCTCCCCTACAGTAGAAAAGCTTCAAAAACAAACACCGTGGTGCTGGCAGATCGCATCGAGATCGTCAGCCACCGCAAGAAAATCTCCGGGAAACCCATAGCTCTCGAAGAGGAACGACCAGGAAAGAGAATATAATGCACGGGCTATGTCCAATTTAACAAGCACGCCTGATTACCTCCTACCATTGATCCTCCTCGCTAGCTGCTGCACAAGGACGAAGTTGTCATGCAGATTCCTACCTTTTATGAATGCGGATTGCTTAGCACTGACAAGTAACATTCCTGATAGGACCGTGACAGCTGCTCCAGGGCCTCTCATCCGTTCATCGTCACCTCAGGGTTGTCCATATTACTGGATGTCTGGATTTTCTGATTTTGAGGGGATACCCGAGCTGACACTCTACATCCTTGAGAATGCCACTGCCCTCGAGCGTGGTTGTAGATCCAGTTGTGTGGATGGACATTGGATACCCATATACCGGTCAATTCTGCTCGGTCAGCAAGACCGGTAGCATCAAAGCAAGGAGTTTGTTATCCAAGGGGCAGCTGCCGAAGAGGGAGTTTGTGAATTTTTTTTTCCGAAAAAACTTCCAATCTATTCATCAACAGTCAAAGACGGTACAAAGAACATCAGAAGCAATAAGAACACCTAGATCCGAATACCATCTAGCGACGACTACAGAACGAGCCGAAGGCGCGTCGCTGCCATCACCCCTAGATGATCAGAGCCGGGCGAATCTTGTTGTAGAAGACAGTCGGGAAGTCGTCGTGCTACACCCCAGAGAACCAGCACATCAACCGCCGTCGATGAAGAGATGCAAAAAAATCAGAAGCATATAACTTTTTGACACACGAACGAAGACCAATAAAGATCAGATCCAACCGGATCCACCGAAGACAACCACTGGCCAGATCTGATGAGATCCACCAGAGACAAACCTCCACACACCCTCCAACGACGCTAGAAACGCCGCCGGAACGGAGGCTGGGTCGGAAGGACCTTATTCCATCTTCAGAGAGCAGTCGCCGCCTGATCTCTCTAAGAAAGAAACAAAACCTAACAAAACACAAAAAAAACTGTGAGAATGGAGCCCTCCCGTCGGCAGGGAACGGGATCCACCGCGCGACCATGGCACTAAGGCCACAAAGGCGGACAGACTGGCGGCGGCGACGGCAGGATGCGGAGACCTAGAGCGCCTTTTAGATCGCTTTTCCTGGAGCGCTGGTGTGAAGCGTTTTCTCGATCAAGATTGCTACCACTTTGAAAAAAATTGGTTTTTTTTTACACACAAACGAAGACGAACAAAGATCAGATCCAACTAGATCCTTCAAAGACAACCACTGACCAGATCTGACGAGATCCACCAGAGACAAACCTCCACACACCCTCCAACAACGCTACAAACACAGCCGAAACGGAGGCTGGGTCGGGAGGACCTTATTCCATCTTAGAGAGGAGTCGCCACCTGATCTCTCCAAGAACGACACAAAACCTAACAAAACACAAAAAAACCTATGGGGATTGAGCCCTCCCGCCGGCAGGGACCAGGATCCAATGGGCGACCATGACACTAAGGCCACAGAGGCGGCGAACCGGCGGCGCCACCGGCATGAGGCGGAGACCTAGATCGCCTTTCCTGCAGCGCTGGTGCGAAGTGTTTTCTCGATCCAGATTGCTACCACTTTGAAAAAACTTCTTGACAAGGAGGAGTTCCGTCACATCGCTACCATCTTATAAACAATATGGCTAGAGATCTTATCTATACAAGTTGATGCTTGATGGATCAGGGTGGTGGACATTGACCGGAGGCAAGGTTTTGGTTCCCGGATGAATTTTTTTCCCGGGGGGCTCGGGATTCTCGGTTACCGCGGTTATCGAGGAATCCCGAATGGTTACCAGACGAATTCAAAAATCAAAATTTGAATTAAAAAAACTGGGATTTTTTGTAAATTCGGTATTTGGTCGGTAACCGCTCTGTTACCAGTAGAATCCCGAGGTAAAATCTCGAGCTAGCGTGCAAAATGACAGAAAACAGATTATTAATCAAAAAATTGAAATTTTCGACAGCACTTTGTCTGTTTATATAGCAAATAGCATGTAGACAGTTTATATACATATTAGCTACTGAAATATCACATATAGCTAAGCAAATGCATACAGACAATCATGAGGACATTAAATCCATTGTGCACTACAAACTGAAGTTCACACATACACAAAAGTCCATAACTCCATATTACAGTCTATCAAATGATACGATAGGTATATTACAGTCCATCAACGATACGAGACAGGGGCGTTGATATGGTCCTCAAAGATGCATGACAAGCTCGTTAGTCGTTACACATCCGTGATCCTCCAGCAACATAAGTGTTAGTTCCTGCAATCTTCAAGTCTTCTTCACATCTTTATGCAACCAATGGAGATACATGGTAAAAAAAAGATGGTATCAATGAAAATACAAGGCAGAAAACAGATTACACAATACTGAAAGTTACATGGCAGCAAGTCAACAACTTATTAACATTTTCCATGGCAGCAAACTGCCAACACCTTCATCACAATTCAATACATAAAAATTACCTTTTCCTTTCATGGCAGACAATAACTTGGCGCTCTTTGTTCTCTTCCTCGTAGACTTGCGGCGCAAAGGTTCATTGTCGCGAGGCAACTCATCATTCTCAGCTACAAAAGTAACCACATGCTAAATAAATCACCTTTCATAGAGTGATGCAAGAAACTAACAGAAAAATATGTGTTCACCTTCGATAACATCATCATCTTCCTCGTCGTGTTCCTCCTCTTGTTCCTCATCTACCTCCAGACCTCCACGCCTTGTTCTCTTTCTTTGGCCCACTTCTAAGACAATCGGGCAATGATCATAAACATCAGCATTGTTGTGCTCCTCCTCCTCCTCCTCCTTCTCCTCATCATCCTCCTCATCCTCATCCTTATCCTCCTCCTCCTCATCCTCCTCCTCCTCCCCATCGCACATTGGGTTGGCCAGCCAACCCATGATTGGGTTTTCAGTATCATGGAGGGACACATCCATCAATATGGCACAAGGATCAACCTCTTTCTCTCTTGTCTCATCAAGAATTTCTCGGATTCGCAACGCAAGGTTATGGTGGCAAAACACCAGCTTGTGCAGCCTTTCAAACCCAAGACGGTTTCTTACTACTGTATGAACCAAAGCAAATAAACTCCAATTGCGCTCACAGCCACTTGAAGAGGTGCATTGGGAGACAATCCGAAGAGCATACTTTTGAAGATATGGTGTGCTATCTCCAAAAGATATCCACCATTGAGTTGAGGAGACACGATTAGATGCTTGTTCCTGATACGTACCTCCAAAAGTTCCTCTAAAATTTATGTACAATTCAATTTCAGGAATCAGTTTGATGAACTCCTGAGGTGAAGTCATCTTTTTAAGTGCATCTGTGAGTGCTTTTACGCGTGACAAATCTTTTCCAAAGTTATACTTGTAGTGCCCTGCTGGTTCAAGAACACCGGCTACATAGAAATGGAAGGAATAATAAGAATACATTGGAAGCAAGTAAAATGTAGCAAAAAATATAATGGCAACAAACAACTTAATGTAATGGCAACACTAAAATGTAATGGCAGCAATTAACTAAATGTAATGTGTGGAATGAAATGAATACCTGCAATCATCAGTGTGTTTTTGTAAAGATGTTCAACCCTCCTGTCAACCACCTTCAGGTGCTTGTATTTCTCTAGAGAATCTTCCGGAAATGCAGCATTCAAATGATGCCTAGCATTCATCATCCTTGACATAAAACCAGCAAGGGACCCAAGTTTTTGTGAATCGGCATAGCGGAGAATGGTATATATTGGTTCAATTATATCTAGCACCCACTTGACGTTGTCCCACCATTTCCTATTTGTCAAGCAATCATATGTGTAATCATGGTCAGGATCTGAACTAAAATTGCTATTCTTCCAGTTTGGAGATGTCATCCACACTCTAAACCTTTCTTGCTTATCCCAAAAGCTTTCTAGGAACATAAAGTTAGTTCCAAACCTTGTGGCATTAGGCCGAACCAGCTCTCCACCTATGGCATCATACATATCTTTATGCAAAGTAGAATGATTGTACAAGTATCTTGAAATCCTCTTGCAGCTACTTACCACCGCATCAATCTCCGGAAAACTTCCCATCTCCTTCAACATGAGGTTAATGGTGTGAGCTGCACATGGCTGCCATGTAATGTGTGGATACAATGTAACAATGTCACGACATGCTTTCTTGAAGTTGGATCCATTGTCAGTCACAATCTGAACAACATTGTCCACACCAACCTCTAGTATGACTTCTTTGATGTGATCAAACACAAACTTGGATTTCTGCATGTGTCCAGTGGCATTAACAGACTTGTGGAAATACATGCGCCCATTTGAGAAAATCATGAAGTTTATAATACTCATCCGAGAAGGGCCGGTCCATGAATCTGACATGATAGTAACACCATATGTGGCCCAATCATTCTTGAACTTGGACACATATTGTTGCAACTCTTCATAGTTTTGATGTAAATAGATACCATCAATATCTTTCCCTTTGGGTGGAGGCACACCTTGGCAGCAACAATTAAATGGCAGCAATTAAATGGCAGCAACAATAAAATGGCAGCAAACAATAAAATGGCAGCACCAATATATTTATATATTCAACACAATGGCAACATAGATATATTTACATGGAAGCAATAAAAATGGCAGCATGGATATATTAACATGGAAGCAATTAAAATGGCAGCAAACTCATAATTATACGAAAACAATTAAATGGCAGCATACTTATTTGTACATGGAAGCATTTAAAATGGTAGGGGAAGCTCACCTTTGCCTAGGTCTTGGGTTTGTTTCACAGCCACTACAAAGTATGGACAATTGGCTTTGTGCCCGGGGATGTCATTAGCATGAAACCATTTTGACCATGCCTTGCCAATTTTTGTTGCATACTCCTCCCTTTTAAAACACCCCTATATTGTCTGTTGTGGCCTAGTCTTGCTATATGCCAAATCAAAATCAAAATAGTCTTTGACATCCTCAGAACCACTTGCTACATTTCTAGATCTCCTATGTTCAGCATCAGCCAATGATTGTTGGAGGGCCCTTTGGAGTGCCTTCTCATCTGCATCGCTATAGATATCTATTGGTGCACCGTGTGTGTTACCATGATTGATCTCCTCAGCCACCTTTATCTTTGCTTCTTTGACCTTCCTTCTCTTGCTCTCTCCCTCGGGTAGGCCCTTCCGAAAAATATTCACTACATAGTGAGGTGCATTCATGCAACTATTGACATCAACCCCAATTGAAGCAAGATGTTGCTTGAAGCGTGTTGAACCCCCACCATGTCGCTCAAGCCCACAATAACCACAAACCCATCCAGCACCATCTAATGGTTTCCCATGACACCATACATTTGTTGCATCATTCGGTTTACCTAGAGTCCAAGAAAACAAATACATGAGCAACTATTATAGACAAATGAGTACAATGAAGACATGTCACATGTGCATACATATACTCTAGTAAATATAAATTGTACATATATTATACATCATCCGGTTACCTATATTAATTCCTTATGAACTAAATTCTATTAATTGCCACAAACTATACAAATACATGAGCAACTATTATAGACAAATGAGTACAATGAAGACATGTCACATGTGCATACATATACTCTAGTAAATATAAATTGTACATATATTATACATCATTCGGTTACCTATATTAATTCCTTATGAACTAAATTCTATTAATTGCCACAAACTATACAAATTCTATTAATTCTACTAGATTCATACTACTACCAACAAAGACTACTAGTACTACAACCAATGTCCAAGTTGATCCTTAGTTCCTTACCAATGTCCAGGTTTTGGTTACCGGTCGGGAACTAGAGGAACTAAGGATCTATGACCTACTCTCTTGCGTCATCAGTTTGAAGCTTTCTCCTACCTCGGCACCATTGCGCAGGCAAAGCGAGAGAGAAAAGGGTTGGACCAGCAGCCGCAACCCGCGCCCGCTTGACACCTGAACCACCGCATCATCCTCACGGCGGCCGCCATTTCCTCCCCCTCCGCCGCCGCCCTGGCGCTACGCGGCCCGCTCCATTGCTCGCTCGCTTCCCTCGACGCGCGACAACTCTCGCCTCTGGAGGTCGACCCATACGGCGGCGCCGGCGGACAGGTACGGCCCTCCTCCCTCCCTCCCTCCCTCTCCTTCGACGACCGCACTTCTCTCTGTTCCCGACCGTCTCCTAACCCTAGGGCCTCATTCGGTTACTCAGGGCCCAATCCCCACGTGGAACTAACCCTAGGGCCTCATTGGATCGTTCCGTTTAACATTTCCATCCGCTAGCTGTGTGTTCGGTTAATCCCGTCCTAGAGGTTTAGTGCATACGAGCTAGCGACTATGCATACTGCGATATATCATCACATAATATTTAAATATATTTGACTCAAATCATTTAAATAACCTATAGAAAATACCAAATATCTCACATATTATTTTGGTACAGCTCGCTTCTCCAGGAATAAGTTGAACTTGTGAATACCTTACACAGTTCCATAGTCCAAACTAGAAAAAAAAACATGAATATTCTCACTAACGACAACACGAATTTCAGTTTTGTAGCTACAATTGCCAGCTCCAAATCAAATTAAATAGAATAGGAGCAAATGACACAGACCATACATCAAAGTAGAAGGTAAAGCACGCTCGCTGGCCTCGCCATCTATACCACCACCAACCCCTTGTCGCTGCATAAGTTTGGCCGACATGCCTTTGTCCAAACCGTTGTTGTAGTGTGGTGCCCGGCCAACCGCTGCTGCCACACCATCGTCAAACCACGCCACCGGATACCCGCGGCGTGCCGTATCAACAACAACCTACATGTAACAAAGAGTAAACAAGTGTTAACTCGAGAATCACCACACGCTACTTCATACTCAAAGCGGCAGGTTAGGAGTGTTCTATAGTGCTTCTATAAGCTAATGATCACTTAAAATACAATGAAAATGGCAGAGGCATGAATAAAATCAAATGGTAGTATTAACTGCCAAGAAGTGATACTTTACAAGATCCACTTCCTCTCTCAACGTGTCTCGAGACATGTGTTCTACAAGCAGGTCAGAACATACCACTCCTGCTCTTCAGCTCTTGCATTGCACCATCAGGAATTGCCTGAAACTTGCCTAGCATTTTCATCACTAACTTCCAAAAGAACAATTGGCATGTAAGAACTAGATTATGTTCACCTAAATAATATAAAGATTTTCTATCTCAAAAAAACTGAATTCCAGTAGCAGCACAACCTCGGTATAGCTAGCAAGAAAGCAAATTACAGAAACAAATGCATAAGAAACACCTCGGTAAACATAGTATACATATTTACCCTAACATGTTCGGTAGCATATTTAAAATACTCCATCATAGTATATTTTGATATACTTTTGTCTTGGTTGCATGTGATTCTCAGTTCTTACGATACCAAAGTTCGGGAATCTCATGTCAAAATAGTCCAAATTTGAAAACTAATACCAAGGCAGCCGTCAAGGCTGAATATTAATGGGGCAGCATCATACAATACACATTACCATAAAACCACTACTGTTGTGAAAATCAAACTGAATCTATGCAAGAGTAGATCATACTTACTATAATAAACAATTCTGCACATTGATGGTCAGATGTCTTTCCAATTGAGATAGATGAGCACGCTAGCAGAACACTTAAAACAGAGCAATATCCAATTCTGATTCTCCAAACAGGCCACTGTATTTCTTTCAGAGATCTAACATACAGAGGATCTGAAAGATATGTGAGTTAATTTGTGTTAACAAATTAGATCAGGAAACCTAGAACTTGTTCAAGAATCATACCATGAACCCTAGAAATTGATGAACCAAATAGAATAGAAATCAAGAGGACGAGTGGGGGAATGAAATAGAGGATGAGAAGCGGGGCCTTACCAGTCCAATGTCGGGGTAGAATTACACCGGCGATTTGGTCGTTTATCAGATGGTTGTGTGATCTGTGGGTCAATTCCTGAGACGTTTATCAGATGCATTGAAAAATTCCATGCCTTTTAGAGTTTTTTCTTTTCTCTTCTTTATCCTTGTGCTGCAAAACGGAACACTAACTCCTTCCTCATACCCATTTGCAGCTGCCTACTAGTGCTGGCAAGGAGACTTGTGCCATGATGGGAGCCGAGGGCAATATAAGCAAAGACAGCGTCAAGAGAAGCAAGAAGAATAAGAAAAAAGAAGAAACTGAGACGAAAGGGCAAGAGCAGCCGTCTGATACCACCACTGAAAATTTAGCTGTAGAGGGAGACGAGGTTGAGGGGAAACACTCTACCAAGTCAAAGAAGAGCAAGCGCAAGCATGGCGAGGCTACTGCTGTTGATCAAGCTGTGACAGGAAAAGGTAAGAAGAGCAAGCGCAAGCGTGGTGAGGCTACTGCTGGTGATCAAGCTGTGACAGGAAAAGGTAAGAAGAGAAAGAAGGAGCATCCGGAACAGAGCGGCCAGAAGCAGCAGACACTTGGTTCTAATCTAGCTGCAAAGTTCGACGAGGTTGAGGGGAAACAGTCTGGAAAGTCAAAGAAGAGCAAACTCAAGCGTAATGATGCTGTCGAGACCCAGAAGCAGACACTTGATACTACTGTTGAAAATTTAGTTGCAAAGAGATGCGAGGCTGAGAGGAAACAGTCTAATAGGAGCAAGAGCAAGCATGGCGAGGCTTATGCTGGTGATCAATCTGTGACCAGAAAAGATAAGAAGAGAAAGAAGGAGCATCCAGTCATGCTGGAAGAGGGCAGCCAGCCCAAAAATACTAGTGAAGATGAGAATGGAGAGATCAAGGAGAAGGGAAAGGAAGTCAATAAATCTAGTTTGAAATCTAGCGAGAATGCTACTGATGGAGGAGAGGAGGATGAAGTAGATGGTAAGAATGATAAGAAAAAGAAGAGCAAGGAGGGCACGGCGCAGGAAGGAATAAAGGAGAAAGAAAAGGTAGCTCGGCCTAGGAGGTCCTTCCAAATCATAATTATCAGCCTTAGGGATAACACAGAACACACTGCCACCACAAGGCCTAACTGACATTTTTCTTCTTATGACTTCAGATGACAGACATAAAAACCTTAAGAGCCACGCCATCCAAAGCGTTCCTTGATTGTCAGCGCACGTACGAGTTCTTCCAGTACAATGTGCAATTCTATGGGCAGGTACAAATTTTCTTTTTAGTTCTATGGTAAAAAGTGTAGTTTATTCTATTGGGCTGAATCCTGAAGATGGTTTTTTTCAGACCGAGGGTTTCATGAGGTCGGAGGGAGAAGATCTCTATTATGATATTGAGTTCACGTCTCGAGAGGGTGCGGAATCTACCCTTCGCCTCTGCAAGATACGAGAGTTAGAGTTTAAATGGGCTCCTGCAAATTTTAAGGACGTACAAGCAACTGGTGAGATATTATTATCTCTTGCTTCCTAATCCCAACTTCTAATATGTATTACAAGCAGAATTTCTAGCATTTTTCTATTTGTCAATATAGGAGATGCTGAAGTTTTGTTTCTGCCTCCACGATTTGACTTTAAAGTCGCAGACACAAGGGTAAACCAATTGCCTTATATGTGTAGTGTTGCAAGTTGCAACTCGCTGATAGTGTAGACTAGCAATATGCGCATATACTGAGTACCTGTATTAAGGGTAACAAGTATATTGTTCTTTTGAGACCTTTAGAATAACAATTGTGTATCGTCTTTTCAGTCATCACTGCCACTGCCTTGCAACAACCCGTTTCCCAATCAATGGATTCTAAATGATAAAGGAAGTGCGACTTGTTATTATCCAACTACAGTTCAACCAGCTCCAGTACAACCAAACCCTCCTTTCCTTGCGCAGGGATGGCCTCCATATCCGACATACGAGTATCCGGAAGAAAGTGGCATAGAATATGAACTCCCATATTATGTGGGCACGCCACACCTTCCTGGGCCATCGCAAAACACTCTGCGAATGGGCAATGCTTTCTCGGTACCATGTGACAACATTCAGCTCATAATCAGGTTACTTGCTAGCAGGATTCCTCTTGTCTGTGGTTCTGTTATTGGGAGGGCATTCGGCATGGTAACGAGTCAAGAGATATATGATGTGGGCGAGGCGACAACTGATGTGGGTTACCACTCAGTTGTGCTGCTTGGTCATGGCATAACGCACTATCCGGGCAACCCAACCGAGATGAACAAGTATTCCTGTGATTCATGGCCAATGAATCCATCCGGTGTAAAGGGTCCAAGATTATATTACAGATGCAGAGGGTCGTGGGGTGATGAAACTCACCCTAAGGGCAGTCTTGATTCCATGGGTGGTGACTTTAACCTATGGGCTGATGGGATCACATTTGGCGGTCGCCAGCTCTGGGGTTTTGATCCATTAGAGCTAGCTCAGTTCCATGGATAGTTTATTTTTGTAATTAGTATCATTGTTGTAAGATGTACTACTCTGGGTCGCACTCCTAAACTGTATTGTACCACCATTGATCACCAGACTTATTTGTACTACTACTGTTGTTGAGATTGGATTTAATCATTAATTCTCTTAGTCAAAAACGCAGCTTCTCTGGTACAGTAACATCTGTTTCATTGCTTGAATTTATGATGACTGACTTTTCTGTAGGGTGTGATGAAACAAGCAACAGTGAGTTGGACAACAGTAGAGTAAAATTGTGTATAACTCAAAATTTTCTTACGGACCCATGTAAATTGTTTCATACGAAATTCATTAAAAAATAACAAAGAGATAATGTCTTAATTAGTATCAGCGGTTGGCATTGCCATATTGTCTTCTCAAGTTTCTTGGGCAAAGCGCCGAATGAAAAGAGCCTAAAACCCGGAACGTGATCCTCTAACTTTGCCAAATCCCAGCTGGGAGGAGAAGATGGAGAAAAACAATAAGTTGCCTTATCTGTCTATATATCCCAAGAATAGCATCTAGATTGGAGTGACAGTTCAGGTTGCTCTTAAGTTCAACATTTACTAATCACACTGGGTACAAATTGGAATGCCAAGAAGCTGGAGAGCAGCATCATCATCTGCTGGAGCAAATGCCGAGCCAATCGTTGTGGTACGGGCACACTGATTGCTTCCTAGAACAATCAAATGTATAAGACAAACAGTTAGAGATTGAAGTGTCATTCAGAGAGCTGTCAAGTAAGCTGGCACGAACACATGACAATATATGAAAATTTGCTCGCGTATATGGTTGCAATGGTTTGTCTTGTGTTTTAGATTCAATCTCCAGACGGCTTGGCAGATGGCCCATGGTGGACATGATTGTGTCAAGAATCTTCAGTTCACCGTTAACTAATTACTTTGGGAGCGCAAATTGCAATGCCATGAAGCTATAGAGTAGCAGCATCAGGAGCCTCGGTACGGAGGTGCTTCTGCTGGAGCCGCTGCAAACGAGCCGCTCGTCGTGGTACAAGCACAACAATTGCTTCCTAGAACAATTGGAAGTATAAGAAAAACAGTTTGTAAGAGATTGAAGTGTCATACAGAGAGCTGTCAAGTAAGCTGGCACGAGCACAAGGCAATATGCGAGAAATTGCTAGCATATATGGTTGCAATGGTTTGTTTTGTGTTTTAGATTCAATCACCGGACGGCTTGGCAAAAGGCCCATGGTGGACATGATTGTGTCAAGAATCTCTTATTCCTGTTGGGTCACCTTCCATATCATTACTGATAACTTTTTTTCCATATTTCTAAAATCAAAGTAAGTTTGAAATTGGGAAAATATATTGGGCCCCTAGATTCAAAGAAAATGTTGTGGTCTTGACACAAACTTACAAAAGACCTAGTGCCATCGGAAAAAAAAACTTGTGGTGACCTTAGGGATAGTATCCTTTTTAGATAATCGCTAGAGAAACTAATAAGGTAGAACGGCAAATTTATCCTCTAATTTTGTTGAGACTCTTGATCGAGCAATAGGGGCATGTATCCCACTAATTTGGGGTGTAGCATCTATCTCTTTTTCAGAGAAAAAAGGAAACCTATTAGCTTCAGCCAACGGTCCTCTCCCTTATTAGTGGAGCTCAACATATATTTTGGCAAACGAGACCAACATGCCATGATGTCCACCCATTTCAACGGGAGATGTGACCACCATGTCCTCACCCTTCTTGGCACAATGGTACATTATCGCTCCACGTTGTATCCCTCGCCCGTGCCAACCGATGTAACCATGCACCCGCCACTAGCATCCTAGTCCGTCCACATTTTAGTCGTCGTCGCTACACCTCGTCCACACGCAACACTAGCCTAGCCTAGCAACAACACATAGGAGATGCTAGAGGAATACCCATACCTGCCAGAAGAAGTGGTTGATAACATTATAGTGTGCATCCGAACAATCCCATGGGCATTGGGAAGGCTTAGATGACTAACAAGTTCTGGCGTCGGCACAACTCCAGCCATGACTTCCTCAACCGCAACCGCGCATTGCGCCCAACACCTCCATTGCTTCACTTTGTGGGAAACAATACAACGCCGCCAATTTCATCCCCATCTCCGCCTAACATTTGAAGCTCAACTATAGCTCACGCCGGTACAAGGCCTATGACGCACGCCAGGGCTGCGTCCTCTTCCACAACAGAACGTCCATCATCATCTAGGACCGATCACAATGAAGAAGCTTGTAGCGTGCATGCCACTGGACAAACTAATCATAGACAGCTGGAACACAACACGTAGGCGTAGTCACCTTTTTATGTGAAGAACATCACCACGCCCCAGTGGTCCATGATCAGCTTGTCCAGTAGCATGCGCACTATGTGATTCTTCTTGGTGGTCAGGTCCCAGATAATGAGCAACGTGTCATCGTGGAAGAGTACGCGGCCAAGGTGCGCGTAAGGGCCTTGTACTGTCACATGATGGAATTGGGCTTCAAATGGTAGGTGGGGCTGGGGCGAATCTGCAGCTCCCCTATGTTTCCAACAAAGTCAAGCAATATATGTCTTGGCCGCACTAAGCAGCTACAGCAAAAGAACTCCTCGCTGCAGATGTGCCAACAACAAAACTTGCTGCTCACACTGGCCTTTACAACGCCCACGGGGTCGTTCAGACAGACCCAAACTAAGATGTTGTCGACCACTTCTTGGGATAGGTATGGATATTCTCCAGCATCTCCTTAGAGTTGTTGCCAGTAGGTGATGCATGTTGCCGAGGTGTAGTGGCAGCAAGGCGGGTGCTATGACATGGACGGAATGGGATGGTTGGCAGCAACTGCGAGGTATTATTCTGTTGACGTGGACAAAGGATACGATGTGAAGCGCATGTGATGGTATCATGGTAGGTGGAAAAAGGTCACATCATCATGGTCGCATCTCCTATTGCGAAGGGGTGTACGGCATGGCGTGTTGTACTGTTGTGCTCCCGTTGCCGAGAATATTTTTTTTTTAAAGAGATGTTTTACCTAATTGGGTACACATGCCCCTCTGTAATCATCTCTTGCTCGATCAAGTCTCGATGAAATCAAATTCAAATCTTGTCGTACTATATTGATGGGTTTGGTTTCCAACACCTTACCTTAACAGTTTCTCTAGCAGTCATCTAAAAAAGATATCTTCCATACGGTCAATTTTTTTGTATGTTTAGTCAAGACTCCAACGTTTTCTTTGAAGATAGAAACCAAGCTTTTCTATACTCCAATCTAGTCTACTCGATCAATATATTTCCGCTATTTAAAACTAAATTAAATCATTTGATTTTAGAAATATGGAACAAAACAATAGTAAATAATGAATATACGGAAGGTGATCCCAACAGGGAAACCAAAACTAGAAAACAAGTGATATTCCTTTTTAGATATTGTTGTGTAGATATCTATTAAATCAAGGCCCTATGGGAACTTGTTTTCAGACGTAACTGAAAAATTCAGATGAGGAGATAGTACACTACAGGGACAGAATCTTAGAAAGGGTTTGAACTTTTCAACCGATTTAGTGACAATGTAATATATGCATTATAAACATCAAGTATGCACAAATCAACCTTGTAATCGCAACATTCAGTAGTTATTTGCTAGAGATGATGCTAGCTATTAACCTTGTAATTGCAACAATTGGTGGTGGTTGTACTGACCTGTTGGGGCAGAAGATGATGGTGTAATCAGGGACAGCGCAGGTGAAGATACTGGAGGGGTCGTTGTAGGCGTAGCTGTAGGCCGCAGGGCACGCCGCCTTGAACTTACTGTAGTAGAAAGTTGGCTGGCAGGTCACGGGGTTCGCGCACTGCCAGCGGCAGTACTGGTCCCTGCCAAACACGTCACACGCGCTACGGCATGCAACTACCTTTTCCCTGCTGGCGCCCATCACGACTAGCTCTGAAGAGCAGTTCCGCCGAAGGTCGCCGTCGCTCCCAGCCACCGTGCAGCTCGACCCGTTTGGGGCTTGCCACGGGACTCACCATGATGTTGGCACTTGCCACAGGAGTCACCATGATCCGTAGGTTGAAGCCGTCCACCAGGATCACGTCATAGTAGTCCACCGACACCAATATGAACTCCGACAGGCTTGCCGGCGTAGCCCTGAGGACGACGCGCACTGCAGTGATGTCCCGCAGGCACCGGTCTCACACGTGCTGTTGCCAGCAAGACAAAGTCGCACCCAGTCCGGCCCCACACGAGGCCCGCCCACCCCACAGGGGCGGTGAAGACGAAGGACTGGCCAGGATAGAGAGTGAACCCGGAGCCGCCGGCCAGATGCCCGTCTTACACTGGTTGATGATCATGAACACACAGGCTGAGTCCACGCACCTTGTGGCACCTGTATGTCACAGCAGTAACAACAATAAACAAGTGTTCCTTTTCTCAGTTAACAACTTAACACTGCATCTTGTGCCTTCATGGATAGCGGTTGAAATTTGATACATATACTGCTCCGGCAGTTTATCAGCAGGTGAAAATGGCACCATGAAATCTACTGCAAGCTAGGTGTTTCCAGTACGAATAGGCAAGGACTGAAACACAAGTCTATAGGAGCAGAGTGCAAGAAATATCTGAACTGCTACAAATGAGACGAACATAGAAACCAATTGGTGGTGATGCTTCCAAAGCATTCTGGCAGTCAGAAATGCCAAAAGAAGCAAAGAAAAGCCAGAGCCAGAAGCAGAGCGCCCCTCTCCATGTTTCTTTTCCTGACAAATCCCAATGCAAAAACAACAGATGGAAACTTCAAGCACTGCGCATGAAAATTAACCAATGCGTGGATGTATGTAGCCATGTAGGTAGGTAGATAGATGTACTGAGTGGGAACACAAGTGAGGTGTGGCCTGGGAGGTGTAAAACTCTGTTACTTGGTGAGGTGGTTTCAATGAAACCGGGGCAAAACCCTTTTATCCAACCAAACAAAAAAACTTGCCTGCAATGGCTTACTTCGTTGATTTTCTTGCCATTTCTCCCCAGATTCTCCACACAGCCAGGCAGCCACCTTTCTTCTCCTCTGTTAAAAGATATGGCAATGTTCTGCAAAACTGACATGACAATGAGTCCAATACTGTGAGGGGTCACAAGACAGAAACATGATATTCTCCTGCTTGAAGCCACATCACATCTTCAGCCACAAAAACTGCAGGAAACTAATATAGGACCTGACTGAAGAACGGCACCAACATCTCTCATAAGCAGGTTTTCTCAAACTAAGGAGACAGTATCAGAGATTGCTGGATCATCTCCACAGCACGTTAAGCTTGGGAGCTCACCATAGAAATATTACACCAACTTACCATCAACGGCTCATAATGTATTAATACCAACTGTCACACTACGGAACAATTATTTTTCACACAAAAATATGCATCGACCCAGACGATGGTTTATTCCTATCACATCATCACAAATCGATGTGTGGATGCCCCAGAACAAAAGGAAAAATAGCTTTCCACTGTGGACTGCAATCTCTGAAGAAGTTTGATGCACCTGATCAGTCTTCAGCCACGTGAACCTTGTAATGTTGGGCGAGGTTCTTGATGTTCCCGTTTTGGATGATTGTCTCGATCATGTCGAACTTCTTGTAGTTCGCATCGAGTGTTTCCTGTTGCTGCGTCGCCAGCACCTCCTCATCCTCCATTTGAGTCTGAAAAGAAAACAAACAAGGTTTCAACAAGACTATGCACAAAGTTATAAAGCACAACAGTATCGCGTTTTAATGAACAGCAGCAGCATAAAATCACCAGATATTGTAGGTAAGCTACATCCAAATGCCAAAAAGATTCCATATTTAAAAAATGCCAAAAAGATATAAGTCTGTAGTTTTATAAGTAACTGAGCTAAGTACATAGCATCATCAAATCATATATAAACTACTGTACCTTGATGAGAGCCATATTCTCTGCATCTTGCCTCCTGGCGAGGTTTCTCAGTTTAACCATCCCATCATGCTCCTGATCCCCCTGTTTCACCCAGCTGATCTCAAACTTCAGGCCAGGCCGTCTAGGTCGGTCCCGAAACATCTCGGGCTTGGCGTAGACAGCCCTCACAGGCCTGGGCATCCCACCAATCATGAAAGGGAAATCATTCATCAGATCGATGGCAGCCTTGGCCTGCGACTCGTCGTCCAGCTCCACCAGTGCAGCGGTAGGGATATCATACGGGATCGTGTAGTTCACAATGAACTCCGTATTGACGACATTCGCACACTGCGCGAGGGCGGCCTTGATGACCTGGCTGGTGACCTCAGGGGAGAGCTGGTCCATGTATATCGTCCTCTTGACCCTTGCCTCGAAATCGGCATAGTCCTCCTCCTTGGGCTGCTCGTCATCGTCAGATGCAGCCGTCGACATAGGAGCGCAAACTTCTGCAAGAATAAAGATAAGTTGAAACTGCTGTGACTTAGAAGAATGGCCAAGATAAACTTCTCTAAATTCATGATAGTTATTCAGTGCAACGCATATCCCAATTAACGAATACTAGCGGAATTACTGGAGCTGAATGTTGCTTTCTTTACTTTCTGCTATAAGTACTCCTATATGGTTTCTCTTAATGGAAATAAGGGTGAACGAATACTAGCAGAGTAGCAGTACACAGCACTATACTAAATCGTAATTTTTACGACCTGATTGGCACGGAGATAATGAAAGGTGCAATTTTTTTCACGAATTAGCACCGCCACACTGGGAACTGGAACCGGGGCTGGATCTAGATGCACCCAGACTGACATCTGCGATGGTCGCTGGATGGAAACAACCTCGCGCCTCTGAAACCCAAAGACTGCATACGGGATCCTCACCTGAGTCCTGAGACGGAAGGGGGTCGACGAGGAAGAACGGGGACGGCGGTTGCGACGCGCGCGAGAGAACGAGAGGTGAGCTACGGCGGCGGTGGCGGCTGTAGGGTAAAGCCTACTAGGGTTGAATTTTTATGGGGTGTCGGGGTTGGTTATGTCAGGAGAATCCGACACGGAACGGAAGAGGAAATAAAACCGTATCGTCCAAATCTATGATCCGGTGCATACCTTTTTTTTCTTTTTATGGATAGATAAATAAATTTATTCCTTGCTCAACAGGTTTGAACCAGACCACTGCTACCAATCGTTTCAGCATCGCCACAATATTTTCCTTAAAAGACTTCATTTGACCAAAAATTCTTAAAAGGAGTAACTTTTGTCCAAATGTCGGCGATCTTGATCCAGTTCGTTTCCGTGTAAGCCGTTCAAGAACTGCTAGGATCTCCAACATCGTACTCCGTTTTTTTGTTGTATAGTTACTACTATTAATTGGTTCTGAACGTTTAATCAGTAGTCGTTGGTACTTGATGCTAGTCTTCATACATCTCCTTTTCACCTTAGATCCAACAAGAAAGGGATTTGAGATAGACCGAGAGTTTAAATAGCGAGAGAACCACACATGGATTCTTGGCGAACAGCGGCCCTGATTTCCCCTTTCCTCCCCCCGACCTAGGGTTCCTGGGCGGCTCCCGCGAGCCGCCAGGGCCCTCCCTCTGTCGCCCCTCTCCGGCCCTCCCTCCCGCCTCCTCCTTCCCCTCGCCGCCGTCGGTCTGCCTCGCCGACCGTGGGCCGCGAACTGGCGGCGGCGAGGCCTCCTCTGCTCCCACGTGCGGGACTCGGCGCGGGCGAGCCTCGGGCCTGGGCGCCGTGCTGGTCGAGGGGCGTGGCGGCGCGGCTGCTGCGGCGGCGGCGTGGAGGCCTCCAGGTGGTGGGCGCGTCAATGGCGGTGGCGCTGGCCGGTGGCGGCGGGCGGTCTTTGGCGGCGCGGCGGCGGCGGCTACCTCAGGCGTAGGGGCGTGAGCGACAGGGCAGGCCAGAGGTGGCGGTGGAGAAGAGCGAGATGGCGCGGTTCTCCGGTGGGTGGTGCTGGCCACCGACGGCGGCGCCTCGGCCCAGATCTAGGCCCATTTGGGTCTGATCTGGGTATGGCAGGGCCGTCTGTCCAGGTGGTTTCAGAGGCTCTCTCCGAGCCCACCCCCTAGCCCCATGTGGCTGGGGTGCTAGATCCAAGCCACGGGACTAGATCCGGCGACCACCTATCAATCTAGTTGTGAAACCTGGCAGTGACTTGCGGGAGGTGCATGCTCGTCATATCCGGTGGTTTCAGAGCTGATTGGCTGACCTCAACTTCTCCGGTCCGTTCCGGTAGTCGTGTTGCCCCAATCCTGTGCCTAGCGGGTTGGCTGGTGGCGGTGGATGGTGCGCGGCGGCGGCTGGGACCGCGACCCTTCGGGCGTCCTCCCCCCGTAGTCGCCGCATCGGTCCGGGTCTGGTGTGCGTCTCCTAGCGGCCGGGGCGTACTCACGTGGTGAATGGTGGTGACGTGGCGGAGATTTTGCGTCGTGAAGACCTACGGGCTGCAGCATGGCGGCGGGATTGGTACGGACCAGGTGGTCTGGGCTGATCCAGCTACCGTGTCCGGTCGGCTCCGGTGGGGGGGAGGTCCCTCCAATGGGTTAACACGCGTTAGGTTTCCATCCGAGATCCATCGATCCTACGTTGTGTGTGTCCCGATCCTTGGGGGCATGCGCGGATGCTGGGGCGGCGGCCCCGGGTGGCGGGTCGCATGGGTTGCTCTCCGACGAGCACCATGGTGACGGTGGTGGCTGCCTCGTTTGGTTGTGCGGACAGCGGAGGTTGCAGCGGTGGGTGGCTCGGGCGCGGTGGTGCCTGGATCTGGATTGCCTTACGCGTGCGTCAGACGACCCTCTTTGTGTCACGGGGGAGGGACCGAGCGAAAGCTCTGTGCTTTGGCACGGACGATGGTGACGCCCGCGGGTGCCGCTTTCCTCTTGAGGACACCGTCTAGGTGATCTCCCCCGTGTCAGAGTTCCGGGTGAAAATCCAAGTCCTTTGGACTCGGCGGCGGCGTCGTTGTACGTCGTCACCCTCTTGGGGGCGTCGTCGTGGAGCTTAGGGGAGTTAGGGCATAGCGTAGAGCTAGTGAGCTTGTCCGGCTTCGTAGTCGTGGCTCTCTGTGGCTACTGTAGCTCGGTTTCTTAGGATCTTCTTTGTAAGAGGGCTACCTCATTACCTTGTTGACGTGGGGCTGCCTTTCGGGTAGCCCACGATAAGGCTACCTGGGCCGCGCCAAGGACAGGAAGGCCCACAGAAGGCCCACGCGGGGCACCATGTAACCTAGTCCAAGTCGGTTAGGAAGCATAACCTGCCATATCTGTAGTTGCCATCGGCACCAACCACCCGAGACCTGGCTGCCTATAAAGCCAGGAGGGTTGCTCGTCCCAGGACGCACGCAAATAGCTACGGCACAAACCCTAGCGAGATCGCAATCTCGCCATTGTAACCACAACTCGCATCAATAACCAGACAAGCAGGAGTAGGGTGTTATCCTCAGGGAGCCTGAACCTGGGTAAATCCTTGCTTGTCAGCCGTCGTGACCACCTGCACTCATCTCTCTCCCCATCAATCAACCCGGGGTGCACAACCCTGGGACTTGTCGAGTTAACACCTCGTCAATTGGCGCCGTCTGTGGGAAGTCAAACAAGTGCTAGGATCATGGTCGCTCCGGCTCCATCCGCAATGAAGATCGGCGTATCCGCCGTCAGGGAGTCGATCCGATTCGGCTCCTTCGAGTACGTCATCCACCAGCCAGCCCACCAGTCAATGTACGCCGATCTGGACAAAGGTATACACATCACCTTCGGCTCCATATTCTGCTGCATCGATAGTCGTGGTATACTCAGGTCTACGACTACCGCGCTACGCGCGACGGCGTCACCTAAATCGGCAACCATCGCGCCCGCCGAACCCGCGAAGATCGCATCTGCCGCACCCGCGGAGGCGGCGCCCGCCGAACCCGCGAAGATCGCATCTGCCGCACCCGCGGGGGCCGCGCCCGCTGCACCCGCGAAGAGGGCATCTACATCGACTACATCGACAATTCCGGCAACGGCCGCGCGAACCGGGTCTACTACCCCAACCTCGGTCGTGCGGTCGACCAAGACAAGATCCACCTCGACTGTCGCACCCGCACGGGCAACCAGGAGCCCGCGCCCGACAGCCATGTTGCGCGCGCCCTCATCTTCGTGGAAATCTCAAGTCTACCCCAAGCCAATCGCACTCGCCCCGGCGAGCGGGAGCACATGGACAATCGCGAGAAGACACGACAACGACTGCGCCGCGCGCCACGTTGCAGCAATTTTCGACCCCGAGCAAGAAGCGGGCGACAGAAGCAGCAGCGGCAGCACCAACTCTCCGACTCAAGTCTACCCCAAGCAAGTCTTCATGGCCGGCACAACACCGCATGACGACGAAGAAGAGCCCGCATATCCGCTAGAGGTGGACATGCCGGACCAGACTAAACTTGTCATCACGCGGGACATGGCGATCCAAGCCATGAAGCATGTGGACGAGGGCACGTTCCCCCCACCCAACGCACCTCGAGAAGACCACCTGGCGGTCCAGTACTTGCTACGCAAGGAAGGCGAACGAATCCGCGCCGAAAAAGCCGACCTGCTCAGGCGCAAAAAGGACGCGGATGCCTCGAGTGCCAGGCGAGCCTCCCTCTCCTTCACATCCTCCACAGAGGTCAACCAAGGAGCACGGCGAACCAGAGCCCGTCCCAGAGGACACGCTCATAGCTACAGCACAAACCCTAGCGAGATCGCAATCTCGCCATTGTAACCACAACTCGCATCAATAATCAGACAAGCAGGAGTAGGGTGTTATCCTCCGGGAGCCTGAACCTGGTAAATCCTTGCTTGTCAGCCGTCGTGACCACCTCACGCAGCCACCGGAGGGGGACGCACGCTCCCTTCTCCACAAGCAACAAATTGCCTCCATAAGCGCAATCGAGGAAGCTCTGGCGGCCAAGGGGCCAAGTAACCGAGCGCACGAACCAACGACATCGGGCATCCCAGCGGCGCAGCGACAGCCAGTCAAGGATCTTCGCGACGTCCTGACACAGAAGACGGTGGACCGCAACCGCAAGGAGCGATCGGCTAGTGCGGCAAACGCGGACGACCACGCTGACCGCGACTTCGAGCCGTGTGGCGCGGCATGCTTTAGCTTCAACATCCGCGACACCCGCATGCCTAAAGGCTTCAAGTTGACGGCTGGCACACCAAAGTACGACAGGAAGCAAGACCCAAAGTTGTGGCTCGAAGACTACCTCATCGCTTGCACCTGCCAAGGCGGAACGTCGACTACGGCAATGCAGTACATCCAGCTCATGCTGACAGACTCGGCACGCGGGTGGCTCACAAGCCAACCCAAAGACTCTTTCCGAACATGGGAAGAATTCCAGGATAATTTCATCAAGAGTTTCTCGGGAACATTCGCCAGGCCGACGACCTACATCGAGTTGCAGGCCTGCAAGCAAGGGAAGGATGAGTCGCTCCGCTCTTACATCCAGAGGTGGACACTCCTCCGCAATACCATGGAACCCGTATCAGAAGATCGAGTGATGGACGCCTTCATGTATGGCGTCGCTCGCCGCGACCTCCGGGAGGAATTCGGTAGACTCCAGCCGAAAACCACAATAGAACTCATGAAGACAGCCAACCAATGGGCCGAAGGAGAGGACTACGTCCGCGAAACTTCTCCCAAAAAAGAGGGCGAAACAAGCAACTGGCGCGAGGCACGTCAAAAGAAGAAGCCGCGTTACACCCACGATTCAATCGAATTAGTAGCGGCGGGTTATGAAACCCCCCGTGAGGACAAGCGTGACGGCAGCCGACAGTACGAGCAAAGTCGGCAGCCCAGCTCGACTCAGTACAACCGTGGCAGCAGCAGCGTCGGCCACAATGATGGAAGTCAGAAACGCGAGTGGAAGCGCCCGTTGACCCCAGCAGAGGAGCTGATGCAACCCTGTAAGCATCACTCGTTCCGCAACCCGGAAACAGGCAAATGGAGTTCCAACCACCTGTTGAAGGATTGCCGCAAAGCAAGAAAGATCTACCATGCCATGCAGCAAATCATCGCCCCGGTGCAGGCCGTACAAGCGGCACCGCAGCTAGCCATCCAGGCAGCACCCGCAAACAACAACCAAGTGCAGGCGGCAGGAGCATTCCCCCAGCCGCAGCAGCAGCAATAAGGTCAGTCGGCAGCAGCCGACACGTACCCAGCCGCACGGGGACAGCTGAACATGATCCAAAAGGGACCCCCGTCGAACAGGCAGCAGAAAATCATCACACGCCAAGTACTTCAAGCCATCAACAGCCCGCGCGCGGTACCAGACTACCTGCGCGGGTCGGAGACACCAATCACATTCTCCAGGGCAGATCACCCATCGGAGGTAATCCGACCCGGGCACGCCGCACTCGTGATTGAGGCCTTGATCGGCGACTACAGCCTGAAGAAGGTATTCCTGGACCGAGGCAGCAGCATCAACATCATATTCGCTGACACCCTCAGACGAATGAACAGGTCGATAGAGAAGTTGCCGGAATCGGAGACCACCTTCCACGGCATAGTACCAGGGCAAGCAATCACGCCCATGGGAACAATCACACTCGACGTCATCCTCGGTACACCCGAGCACTTCAGGAAGGAGTCGATAGACTTTGAGGTCGTCGACTGGAAGTCACAATACCACGCCATCCTCGGACGCCCGACCTTTGCCAGGTTCATGGCAGTACCTCACTACGCCTACCTGATGATGAAGTTGCCCGGGCCGAAAGGAGTGATCACCATCCGCGGCGACTTCGGGCTCTCCAACAGCTGCGACCGCGAGTTCGCCAAGATCTCCGAGTTCTTCGGCGTCGAAGAGCACTTCAAGGCCATATCATCCGACAACGACAAGACCATCTTCCCGGCTCGCAAGAAGCCTGCTAAAGACGCAGCGTTCAACACGAATGACGACACCGTCACCCATCAAGTCCATCCGACTGACAGCAGAAAGACAGTCAAGGTCTCATCGAGTCTGACCCCCGCATAGGAAGGCGCACTCGTCGAGTTCCTACGTGAGAACTGGAAAATCTTTGCATGGCAACCTTCTGACATGCCAGGGATACCCAGGGAACTCGCCGAGCACTCTCTGAAAGTCCACAAGGACGCAAGACCAGTCAAGCAATCCATGCGACGCTTCTCAGGACCGAAACGAGACGCGGTCACCATGGAAGTCGACAGATTACTGCACGCCAAGTTCATCCGAGAGATCAAGGATTCGGACTGGGTCGCCAACCCGGTTCTAGTTGAGAAAAAGAAGACAAAGAAACTACGCATGTGCGTTGACTTCACCGCAGTCAACAAATGCTGCCCCAAGGACCACTTCCCGCTCCCGCGGATAGACCAGATCATCGACTCGACGGCAGGTTGCGAACGCCTGTCCTTTCTGGATGCCTACTCAGGTTACCAGCAGATCAGGCTGAAAGTCGAGGACGAAGAGAAGACAACCTTCATCACACCCGACGGCGTTTTTTGCTACCAGACGATGTCGTTCGGGTTAAAGAACGCAGGTGCCACGTACCAGCGGACAATGCAAGCATGCCTCAAGGGGCTAATCGGGCAGATCGTCCAAGTCTACGTCGACGACATCGTCGTCACTACCCGAAAGGAGGATACCCTAGTCGACGACCTCCGCAAGGTCTTCGCTGCACTCGACGTGTATCAGATCAAGCTCAACCCAGAGAAGTGCGTGTTCGGTGTACCAGCCGGAGAACTACTAGGGTACCTTGTATCCGCAAGAGGAATCGAAGCAAACCAAGAGAAGGTGCAGAACATACTCACAATGCCAGCACCAACCAAGCTCAGGGAGGTGCAACGATTAGCTGGCCAAGTCGCAGCTCTCAGCCGGTTCATTAGTAAGTTGGGAGAGAAAGCCTTACCTTTCTACCAACTGATGAAGAAGACAGACAAGTTCGAGTGGACACAAGAGGCGCAGGACGCATTCGACCATCTCAAGAAAACACTGACAACCTCTCCAGTCCTCGTGGCACCGCTGGAAAATGAGCTGCTGTACCTATACGTCTCAGCAACGAACAGGGTTGTGAGCACGGTGCTCGTAGTCGAACGAGAAGAAGAAGGGCACAGTCACCCGGTGCAGAGGCCCGTCTACTACCTTAGCGAAGTACTCACCTTGTCCAAGCAGAACTACCCTCATTACCAGAAGCTGGCGTACGGAGTCTTCATGACCTCCAGAAAGGTCGTCCACTACTTCTCCGAGCACCCGATCACGGTGGTAAGCTCCTCTGGACTAGCAGACATTCTCACAAACCAGCGCGCGACAGGACGAGTCGCCAAGTGGGTTGTCGAACTAGGACCATGGGGGCTGAAGTATGCTCACCCGAAGTCCATCAAGGCCCAAGTCCTCCCGGAATTCACCACCGAGTGGATAGAAGCCCAGCTACCAAATGTCCCCGACTTGTCCAACGCATGGACAATGTACTTTGATAGCTCCAAGAAATTCACGTCAGCCGGGGCAGGAGTCGTGCTCATCTCTCCCAAAGGCGACAAGCTCAAGTATGTCCTACAGATGGGCTTTCCGACGCCGTCCAACAACGAAGCCGAGTACGAGGCCCTGATCCACGGCATGCGGATGGCCAAGAACTGCGGCGTCACGCACCTCATGATCTACGGCGACTCCTACCTGGTGGTACAGCAAACCATGAAGTCCTGCGACGCCATCGCTGACAACATGATCGCCTATAGAGACCTCTACAATCAGTTGGAAGGCAACTTCGACGGCTGCGAGCTGCGCCACATTGGCCGTGAAAGCAACGAGGAAGCCGACGTCCTCGCTAACATGGGCTCAGACAGGGTGCCAGTCCCACCCGGCGTCTTCCTCGAGTGCATCACGCAGAGATCCATCAAGACTCAGAATACAGCAAGCACTGCAACAACAAAAGGCGATGCCAACCCGCCAAGCCAAGACAAGGTCCCCATGGAGGTCATGCTAGTCGAAGCCACATGGACAGGACCGTACCTGGCATACATACTGCATCAAAAGCTGCCAGCCGACCCAGTCGAAGCAAAGCGCATCATCAGACGCTCCAAAAGTTTCACCGTCATCAACGGAGAACTCTACAAAAGAAGCATCTCAGGAATCCTGCAAAGGTGCATAGATCCAGTCGACGGCCAAGCCATCTTACTCGACATCCACGCGGGTATCTGCGGGCATCACGCCAGCAGTCGGGCACTGGTGGCCAAGGCGCTACGAGCCGGGTTTTACTGGCTGACAGCCATGCAGGACGCCGAGGAGCTGGTGAAGAAATGCACAGGGTGCCAGGAATTTGCCAACAAGCCACACGCGCCAGCATCAGAACTAAAAACAATACCATTAGCCTGGCCCTTTGCCCAATGGGGTCTGGACATGGTGGGCCCGCTGAAGAAATCCTCACCCGGAGGTCACACTCACCTCCTGGTTGCAGTCGATAAGTTCACAAAGTGGATCGAAGCCGTGCCCATCACAAGTTCGACTGCTGACGAGGTGTTAACTCGGCAAGTCCCAGGGTTGTGCACCCCGGGTTGATTGATGGGGAGAGAGATGAGTGGAAGGTGATCACGACGGCTGACAAGCAAGGTTTTACCCAGGTTCAGGCTCCCGGAGGATAACACCCTACTCCTGCTCGTCTGGTTATTGATGCGAGTAGCGATTACAATGGCGAGATTGCGATCTCGCTAGGGTTTGTTGCGGTGGTTATTAGCGTGTCCCTTCGTTGGTTGGTTGTCTTGGGGACGAGCCACCCTCCTAGCTTTATAGGTAGCCAGGTCTCGGGCGGTTGGTACAGATATGGCAGGTTACAAGACCTAATCGAGTTGGACTAGGATACGTGGTACCCCGAGTGGGCCTTCTGTGGGTCTTTCCATGCTTGGCGCGGCCCAGGTAGCCTTACGGTGGGCTAGTCGAAAGGTAGCCCCACGTCAGTAGCCCCCGAGTGCTTGGTCGAAGCGCAGCGTCGGGCAAAGAACTTCCTCCTCCTGGACGCGCCATTGGATTGCTTGATCTTGAGCTTGAACTTGATTTCCTTAGTCGAACAGGCCTCTCCCGATGGGAGTAACCTTTGCAGTCGAATTACTTTGTCCTGTTCTTCATGTGAAGCTTGCTTCTATTCGGCCTGTTGGCTTACTTGTAGATCTGATTCGGCTGCGGGAGCTTACTCGACTTTCTTCGTCACCCGAATAGACATTTTGGGTTCTCAGATTGGCACTCTGTCTTGTTTCTGAAAACGATAGTTAAGGAAATTCGACTCCGGCCGTTGAGGGCTTACAGAGGATGCTTTAGTAGTTAATGCTTCGACTGAGTCTATTGGGAGCGCGAACAGCGCTCCCGATGGGAGTAGCCCCCGAGATTAAGCTGAATTGCTTGTAATTGAGGTTAATCTCAAAAACTTCTCAGTCGAAAAGAGATCTCTGAGATGGAACCACTGTCCTTTTTTATTTGAGTGCTCATTCAGCCCGACGGCCTACTTGGTGGATTCGACAAACATATCGAGTATTTGCTCAGCTAAGCGGCCTACTGCATTGTTGGACCTGTATGGCGCAGCCCCCGAGTGTTCGAGTGCGGCCTAGGTTTTCTTGTTGGACCTGTATGGCGCAGCCCCCGAGTGTTCGAGTGACGGCCTAGGTTTGACTTAGACCTGTGCGGCGCAGCCCCCGAGTGCTTCGGGTGAGGACCAAGGATTTTTCGAGTTATACCTGTATGGCGCAGCCCTCGAGTGCGTCGGGTGACGGCCTAGGTTTGACTTAGACCTGCGCGGCGCAGCCCCCGAGTGCTTCGAGTGGCGGCCAAGGGTTTTTCGAGTTATACCTGCATGGCGCGGCCCGACGGGTGCGTCGGGTGACGGCCTAGGTTTGAATTGGACCTGCGCGGCGCAGCCCCCGAGTGCTTCGAGTGGCGGCCAAGGATTTTGTTTGTGACCTGTGCGGCGCAACACCCGGGAGAGCATCGGGTGTGGCCAAGGCGAATTTGTTTGTGACCTGCGCGGCGCAACACCCGGGAGAGCATCAGGTGTGGCCGAGGCGAATTTGTTTGTGCGCGGCGGACTGGAGCCGACGCGGCGGACCGGATTCGATGCAGTGGAGTGGTGCCGTAGAGGAAGTCGACGCGGCGGACCGGAGTCGACGCAGCGGAGTGGTACCGTAGAGGCAGTCGACGCGGCGGACCGGAGTCGACGCAGCGGAGTGGTGCCATAGAGGCAGTCGACGCGGCGGACCGGAGTCGAAGCAGCGGAGTGGTGCCGTAGAGGCAGTCGACGCGGCAAAGTGGTGACGCAGAGGTAGTCGACGCGGCGGACCGGAGTCGACGCAGCGGAGTGGTGCCGTAGAGGCAGTGGACGCGGTGGACCGGAGTCGACGCAGCGGAGTGGTGCCGTAGAGGCAGTCGACACGGCGGACCGTAGTCAACGCAGCGGAGTGGGGCCGTAGAGGCAGTCGACGCGGTGGACCGGAGTCGACGCGGCGGAGTGGGGCCGTAGAGGCAGTCGACGCGGCGGACCGGAGTCGACGCGGCGGACTGGGGCCGTAGAGGCAGTCGACACGGCGGACCGGAGTCGACGTGGCGGACCGGAGTCGACGCGGCGGAGTGGTGTCGTAGAGGCAGTCGACGCGGCGGACCGGAGTCGACGCGGCGAAGTGGTGTCGTAGAGGCGGTCGACGCGGCAAAGTGGTGACGCAGAGTCAGTCGACGCGGCGGACCGGAGTCGACGCGGCGAAGTGGTGCCGTAGAGGCAGTCGACGCGGCAGACCGTAGTCGACGCGGCGGAAGTAGTTGAGGTAGATCTTGATTTGACCGACCGTGCGATCGAGATTGGTGTAGTAGACCCGATCCGCGCGGCCGTTGTTGAGGTCGTCGATGCAGTCGACGCGGATGCGATCTTCGCGGGTGCGGCGGGCGCGGCCTCCGCGGGTGCGACAGATGTGATCTTTGCGGGTGGCGACGATGGCGCAAGGGTTGCCGATTCGGGTGACGTCGCCGCGCGTGGCGCGGTAGCCGTAGACCTTTGTCCAGATCGGCGTACATCGAGCGGTGGGCCGGCGGGTGGAGGACGTACTCGAAGGAGCCAAAGCGGATCGACTTCCTGGCGGCGGACACGCCGATCTTCATTGCGGATGGAGCCGGAGCGACCATGATCCTAACACTTGTTTGACTTCCCACAGACGGCGCCAATTGACGAGGTGTTAACTCGGCAAGTCCCAGGGTTGTGCACCCCGGGTTGATTGATGGGGAGAGAGATGAGTGCAAGGTGATCACGACGGCTGACAAGCAAGGTTTTACCCAGGTTCAGGCTCCCGGAGGATAACACCCTACTCCTGCTTGTCTGGTTATTGATGCGAGTAGCGATTACAATGGCGAGATTGCGATCTCGCTAGGGTTTGTTGCGGTGGTTATTAGCGTGTCCCTTCGTTGGTTGGTTGTCTTGGGGACGAGCCACCCTCCTAGCTTTATAGGTAGCCATGTCTCGGGCGGTTGGTACAGATATGGCAGGTTACAAGACCTAATCGAGTTGGACTAGGATACGTGGTACCCCGAGTGGGCCTTCTGTGGGCCTTTCCATGCTTGGCGCGGCCCAGGTAGCCTTACGGTGGGCTAGTCGAAAGGTAGCCCCACGTCAACTGCATCCACAACGGTCAACTTCATCAGGTCAATCATCTTCAGATTTGGAGTACCGAACGGGATCATCACCGACAACGGCTCAAACTTCACAGCCGAAGAATTCAAGGACTTCTGCTCAGAGCAGGGGATCAAGCTCAGCTACGCGTCTGTCTCGCACCCGCAATCCCATGGGCAGGTGGAGAAAGCTAACGGCCTCGTCTGCAACGACATCAAGAAACGACTGCGCGTGCCCCTAAAACGCGCAGCGGGCGCATGGGTGGAAGAACTGCCATCGGTCCTCTGGAGTCTGCGAACAACGCCAAACAGATCCACCCAGTACACTCCATTCTTCATGGTGTACGGTGCAGAAGCGGTCCTCCACTGCGACATCAAGTTCGACGCATCGAGAGTAGTCGCCTACGACGAGTCGGATGCAGAGGAAGCACTCGAAGACAGCAGAGACACCCTGGATGAAGCGCGCGACATCGCCCTGGCACGATCAGCCGTGTATCAGCAGGACCTGCGCAACTATCACACACGGAGGCTGCGACCAAGAGCGTTCGTTGCAGGCGACCTGGTTCTTCGACTCAAGCAAAAGAAGGTGCACAAGCTCGCTTCCCCATGGGAGGGCCCGTACATCGTAACAGAAGCAATAGGCAACGGAGCTTACCGCCTAAAGGACTCGAAGACAGGAGCGGACTGCAGCAACCCGTGGAACGTAGCGCAACTCCGCCGGTTCTACGCCTAGTTCAAAACAATCATTGTACAAGAAAATCAGCGCGGGAGGTTTCAGACGCACTCTTTCCCTTACCAGGGTACCTGAGGGGACTGGAAGGGTTTTAACGAGGCGGCCTGTTCGCAAGAATCAATAAAGTGATTTGAAGAAAATCTGTCTCCTTTACCTATCACTCAGAGGAAGCTCAAAATCCTAGGCCGCCACTCGAACCACTCGGGGGCTGCGCCACACAGGTTGAAATAAAAGCTTATGTCGGGGGGCTGCCCCCCGGGTAGGGGCAGATCCTGGAATATCTCAGCAGTGTGCCAACAGTACTTGACCTTTGGCATGAACAAGGGACACCCCCTGGTGTGCTGAAGGGGCAACTTGACCCTTGAGCGCTGCTAGAGTGCAGAGTGCCTCCTGACAGGCGCAAGGGTCAGTTCTAGCAGCTATAAATAGACACCCCCGACCTTCTCATTGGCGGCACAAGCATCGGCGGGTGGTTCCTCTAAGAACTAGCTTCTCGAAGATGTCTTTGCTGATAGGCTAAGACATCTTCGGGAGGCTAGGCCTAGAGATACTCATCCTGGGGCGAGCTCGGACGCCACCGGAAAGGATCCCGGATCTCAGGCTCCGAGGAAACTCCCGGAAGGAGGTGTACTCGGCTTTACCGGATTGGTAGTCCGGATAGGTACTAACCGGAGTGTATGTCTCGGTCTTGATCTTATGTAGGAGAGGCTCACAGTGGCAAGCGAGGAGGTAGCCGGCGTGAGGGCTCCCGGTAGGCCGTCAACGGTCTATAGCAGGCTTTCCCGTCTGTTGCGGGGGGAAGTACCATTCCGCCTGACACGGAAGCATGGTCACCTCCCGCCTGACACGGAAGCGTGGTCACCTCCCGCCTGACACGGGAGCGCGTCAGCCGGTACGACCGCGGTACGACAAGACCTGACATACCTAGCCCGGCAATCCGGAAAAGGCTATCCGGGATGGGCCAAGACATGTCTTGTCTCTGGCAGGGGGACAATGATGGTTCAGGACGGCGCCTGCTGTCCTTATCGAGATGATGACGCAACGGCTATGCCGGATAGCGCGGCGACTAGCTCACACTAGCCGGTGACGACATGCCGGTTAGGCCTGTCCGGTGGGGCCAAGCCGATTTAGGGTTTCCGGCCCTCCTGGCCGGAACTCTATAAAAGGCGCCATAACTGCTTCTGTGAGGACAGGACCAACTGGGGAGCCAAAGTTATAGTTGCATTCACTCCTAGAGCTTTTACTTACCCATACCTTGAGTTCTTCTAGTACTACTTGTTCTTCATTTGGAGAGATATATGAGCTAGTTGTAGCCTTTGTACCACATTAATATAGAGAGGAAAGGCAGGAGTAGGGGTGTTACCTCCTCACGAGGGCCCTGAACCTGGGTATATCGTGTGTGTGTTGTGTGCCTTCGTGCCTTTGTTCTTGTTTGTTAGATCTTCCCAATATCGTCTTGCTGTTGTTTCCAGTTCTTGGGAGATCTCGGTTATACCGGGACCCTCCTCGTGTGGGCTATTCAGCTCGCTATCCCTCCCCGGATCCACCAACGTCCATCGGCCCCACACATTAGCCATCCTATGGCATCTGCCGTGACACCACCACGACAGTTGGCGCCCACCGTGGGGCAGACAGTGGCGTTGGCTGGTGTACACATTCGGACGGGCTCCCCCATTCATTTCGACGTTCGGGTTCTCTCTGGCCTGGTCGTAAGGCTAGGGTAGATGGACTTCGTCAGCGACAACGCAGGATGCTTCCGGAACAGGCCCTTTCCGGTGAACGGATGTCTCATTGACTTTGGTGGTTTCACCACCTACGTCGCCACCGAGGTTGTCTGTAGCTACCCGGACATGGTCCTGGGAGCTGAGGACCCTCCCATGCTCTGCGCTGCTCGGGGTCTGCGTGCCGGTCGCCCCCCGAGTTCCGTCGCAGTGATGATGGTCGGGGCAACCGAGGAGGAATACCGCTGACGGCGATACCGGCAGCGGCCACATCCGGTTGGCCAAGCCTCCCCAGGAAACGGGTGCGGCCCGGGATGGCGATCCACAACCGTCCCAGCCGCGACGTCGCCCGGATCCCCTCTCGGGGCTGGTGGCCAAGTTGACTGTACCTGTGGCTGCTGAAGCGGATACCCAGGCCACCTCGGCTGACTTGGAGGAGCAGCGGAGGTTGCTACTCGCCGAAGCACAGGAGATCGCCGAGATCCGTCGCGAGCTCAATGCAAGCCTCCGGGAGTACAATGCAGCTCACGGATTCCTTAAGATAGACTCCCGGGACAAGCGCATCGCGGATCTGCGCAAGAAAGGAAGAATGGTGAATGAGGAGCTGGCAGGTGGAGCCACAACCAGTCACACGGGAAGCCGGATTTCAGCGGGGAAGCCGGTGTACAGCTCCCCGGCAAAAACTCTTAGGGCCGCCGAAGCCGCCATGGCCGAGTTGGTGGGGTTATCCGGTGAGGCCCTGCGCAAGCAGCAGGAGCGGGTAAACGAGTTGGTGATTGAGGCCAACCGTCAGAATCAGGCCTTCAAGAAGAAGAACCCCGAGGCAGGGTCCCAAGTGCACTCAGCCATACCCAATAGCCAGAAGTCGGACGGGGAGGCCTCTTCCCCACATCCGAGCAGAAGCAAGAGCAAGAGCAAGAGCCGGAGCCGGAGTCGAGGTTCCGGGAAGAACAAGCAGCTACAGACTTATGATCCGGCCTTCGCCGGTATCCAGCAAGCCGGGCAAGCCGGGCAGCGTAACTCGGGGCAGGCAGGAAGTACCCGTGAGGGTGGTAACTGAAGGGAATATGCCCTAGAGGCACTTAATAAACATAGTTTATTGGCAATATCCCAATCGTTCATTATATGTTTTATACCATGCTATAACTGTATTAAGCGAAAACATTAATACAGGTGTGGTAGATAAACAACCAGGTCCCTAGTAGCCTCTACTAAGACTAGTTTCGTTGCGCGATTGATGATCGAGGTTTTCCGATCATAGGGCATGGCGCCGGTCGGCAATGGAAGTCATATCGTTAGGAGTAACGATGTGATGGACGTACCCAGTATTTATAGGACATAGTCATTACGCCTTAAGACCGTGAGACCAACTCTTATTATTATTTCTGGAAGATACTTTGATCGCACCAAACGTCGTATCTTATTTAGTATGACAATAACGGTGATACTTTTGGGTATCGGAAAGGAGTAGTTGAGACGAGGGGTCAACAGCGGGATTTGTCAGTCCGCATAGCCGGATAGATACTCTAGGGCCCACTCGGTGAGATTATGTCAAATGAGTTTGCAAACATGTGACTAGGTCACCAGCTGACATAATATCATAGACGAGTAGAAGATAGCGATGTCAGTAACGACATCATGCTAGGTATGGAGATATCTGAGAATGATGCTCGGACACGCTAAGTATCGCCATGACAAAGGGTTTAAGACTATACGTCTAGGTTTGATAGATGAAAGTCATTCGTTATATCTCAGGGGTTAATTCATGGGGTCCAGGCCTACGAGTTAGTCGTTGATCATTGAGGAGTCTTGATCATACCTGATATTATATCGAACCGCTAGGGTAACACACTTAAGGGGTTTCGACAAGACAACCGGAAAGGAAAGAGATCACCGGGAACGTCCCGGGAGGGGTCCGATGGAGATCGGACAGCGACGAAAGAGTTTTCGGAGCTAGGAAAAATTATATATATTATGTTTGATATTAATTAGTGTAATTAATATGCAAATATGATTTTATATATATTTATTTTCGAATTTATTTAGGCTGATTTCCCTAAATGGGCCTTCTGGTCGAAAGAAGGCCCATGTGGGGGGGGGGGGGGGGGGAACCCTCAAGGGAATTTTGTGGGGAGGCTTGGCCGGACTAGGTGGGCCAAATGGGGCCCACCTAGGGCCGGCGCATCAGCCTTGGCCGAACCAGGCATGTGGGATAGTCCCACATTGCCTGGCTGGCAAGGTTGGCTCCCCCTGGGAGCCTATATAAGAAGGGGCACCCCTGGCCTTTTAATTCACCAATTAATTCTCAATTTCTCTCTCGATCTCGTGGTTCCCTTACGGAGCCGCGCCGAGTAGAGGAGGGGGATCTCTTCCACCATAGCCCGCTGCCGCGCTGCTGGTGTTCCGGTCCAAGTCTTCAGCTGCTCGTCCTGGACTGGAGCTTCGGAGGCCGTCGTCTCCACCGTATGTGTGCGACTCCCTGCGAGGTGCTGCGCTAGCGGTACTCGGAGGCCTACTTCCTCCACCCGACCTCGGGGTCGGCTACGTCGTCTTGGTCGTCAACGCTTGTGCGGGAGCGTAATCCCCGCTATTCGGTCTACAAGGGTATGTATTCCGATCTCCGCCGTACTACTATATCTGCATAGTGTAGATCTTGGCTAGTTTAAGGATATCGTTGCTAGGAAATTGTTTGTTTTCTGCACACGATCCCCTTCAGTAACCTGGGTGTAGGAAACAATAACCCGGTCGGCCGTGGTAATCCACCCCGGAACCCCCCTCATGTTCAGGGAAACCCACAAAGGGAGATCGCTTCAGTTCCCCAGCAGGCCATGATCCCGGCGCATAACAGGCTCAACGATGGCAACTCGAGACTGCAGCAGCTTGGATATCAGCCAGACGAGAACCCTTTGGGATCTCGGATAGGAACCAGACAGCTGAATCCGGCAGACGCCAGATTCCGGCTCGACCGGATTCATCAATCCGAGATGGTGGAAGAGCAAGGGCCTCCAGGACCTGCCTGCTTTGGACCCCGGATCATGCGGGAACCACCTGTTCGGAATTTTCAGCTCAACAGGGGTGCCAAGACCTATGACGGCAGCAAGAAGCCGGAGGACTGGCTAACCGATTATGTAACTGCAGTAAGCATAGCCGGTGGAAACAGACGATGGGCGGTACGATACGTACCGCAGATGTTGGAAGGGCCTGCCCGAATCTGGTTGAACAACCTGAGAACTGGCAGCATAGACTGCTGGTTAGAATTTGAGGAGGCATTCATCAGCAACTTCACCAGCACGTATAAAAGGCCAAACAGGCCTCAGCAGCTCGCCATCTGTAGGCAAAGGAGTAACGAGACTGACCGGGAGTATCTTACCCGGTGGAGCAATATTCGCAATTCTTGCGAAGGGGTGGTAGAGGCGCAGGCCATCTCCTGGTTTGCACAAGGATGCCGGCATGGCTCAATGCTGTGGCAGAAGTTGCAGAGAAAGATGCCAACAACCTTGGCAGAAACCATGCGCATCACCGATACCTACACGCTTGGAGATCCCATGCAACCCCTAGTGGATGTCGGTGACTCCAGCAGGAGGAATGCGGGACCTCAGCGTTCGGGACCGAGCAGGAGCCATGATCGCCAAGGTTTTGGCCAGAAAAGGAATCACCCCGAGTACCACCATGCAGCACAGCACGTCGCAGCGGTGACCCGGGAGCCAGAGGATGCCGGCAACAACCAGCGTCAAAAGACAAGTGGCCCGACTTGGGGTCAGAGTCAGGAGGTACAAAAGACCTGGGTGGAACAAAAGAAGCCGCTGACGTATGAGGAGATGCTGAACAAGCCATGCTGCTACCATACTCTGGAGGCCAACAAGCCTGCAAACCACTCTACTCGGCAATGCAGTTGGTACGAGCGCACATTGCAGGAAGGCAGCTCGGGAGCTATTCGACCGAGTGCTCCAGCATCTCGGCCCAACATTCCGAGACCCCCTCCTCCGATGTCGGGGGCCAATGCTATCCGAATCAACCCACCTCCGCGAGGACCCCCGCCTCGGCCAATGAATACGGTGCACACCCGGAATGACAACGGTGCAGGCCCCAGTAACCAAGCCGGACAGCAGCAGGGCAACTACCGGGAGGCACATCAAAGTTATGTGGTTTTCGTAACCGAACCCACCGACCGGAGAAACGTGCGGCAGCGTGCCCTGGAGGTGAATGCCGTGATCCCAGCAGTGCCCAAGTTCTTGCACTGGTCCGAGATGGAGATCACATGGAACCGGAAGGATCACCCAAGGGTTATGCCCAAGCCGGGAGCGTATGCCTTGGTGGTGGACCCAACCTTTGTCGGACCCAGCCTCAATGTCCGCTTCAGCCGAGTGCTAATCGACAATGGCAGTGCCATTAACATCATGTATAAGGACACGATGCTGAAGCTAGGGGTGTCCATGAACACCTTGCTGCCTACCGAGACGACCTTCCACGTCATTGTGCTCCGAGTCTCTTGCTCACCCATGGGAAAAATCTGGGTTGAAATGCTATTCGGAACTCGGGAGAACTGCCGAACCGAGAGCTTGGAGTTCGAGGTCGTGGACCTCGAGAGCCCGTATCACGCGATGATCGGCAGACCGGCCCTGGCCAAGTTCATGATCTCAACTCACATGGGCTACCTGAAGATGAAGATGCCGGGACCTAACGGCGTGATCACCATCTCGGGAGACCACAAGCGCTCCATGGAGTGTGCCTCGGCGGGGTCATGCTTAGCGGAATCCCTAGTGATCGCAGAAGAGAAGAAGAGAATCCAGCAGGTGGTGGCAATGGCCAAGATCTCCCAACTCGGAATGCCCGGGACCAAGAAGGTGTGTGTGGATCCCAGCAACCCGGAGCGCCAAGTGATCATTGGCAGCAACCTGGACAACAAATAGGAAGGCGAGCTCGTCGACTTCCTCCGTGAGAATCGGGATGCTTTTGCGTGGTCGAGTGACGATCTGCAAGGTGTCCCGAGGGAGTTGGCTGAGCACTCTCTGTTTGTTCGACCGGATGCGAAGCCGGTGAAGCAACCAACTAGACGCCTCTCAGATGAAAGAAGAGCCGCGGTCATGGAGCATCTGGCTATACTGCTGGCTGCGGGATTCATAATGGAGGTTCTGCACCCGGATTGGATATCGAATCCGGTCTTGGTAGAGAAGAAGAATGATGATCCCCTCCTGCTTAAGGTGTGGCGCATGTGCATCGACTTCACCAACCTCAATAAGGCATGCCCAAAGGACCCCTTTCCACTGCCCCGGATAGATCAAGTGATAGATTCCACTGCCGGGAGTGAGCTTTTGACGTTTTTAGATGCATATTCGGGTTTTCACCAGATACCTTTAAATCCGGATGATCAATTGAAAACCGCTTTTATTACCCCTTATGGGGCTTATTGCTATCGTGTCATGACTTTCGGTTTGAGGAATGCTGGTGCTACATACCAGAGGTGTATGCAGAAATGTTTGCATGACCAAATAGGCCGGAATGCCGAGGTCTATGTCGATGACATAGTCATAAAAAGAAAAGAAAAAGCCTCACTAATAGATGATCTGAGGGAAACATTCAAAACCTTAAGAAGGTTCCGGATGAAATTGAACCCGGATAAATGCACATTTGGTGTTCCAGCGGGGAAGTTACTCGGTTTCCTCATCTCAAGCCGGGGAATCGAGGTCAACCCGGGTAAAATTCGTGCTATCGAGAGCATGAAATTGCCCGTGCGTCTCAAGGATGTGCAGAAATTCACTGGGTGTCTTGCATCCCTAAGTCGGTTTGTCAGTCGACTTGGGGAGAAGGCCTTGCCCTTGTACTAATTGATGAAGAAAAGCAAAACATTTGTTTGGACCCCGCAGGCTGACGCGGCGTTCAACGATTTGAAGAGGATGCTCTCAACAGCACCCGTGTTGGCATCACCGTTACCCAAGGAACCGATGCTGCTATACATCGCTGCAACCAACCGGGTAGTCAGTGTGGCAATGGTGGTAGAAAGGGAAGAAGGGGGCAAGCTGATACAAAGGCCGGTGTATTACCTCAGTGAGGTGATCTCGGAATCTAAGCAGAACTACCCACACTACCAAAAAATGGCGTATGGGGTGTACATGGCAGTAACCAAACTCAAGCACTACTTTCAAGAACACCCGATGACAGTGGTGTGCGAGGCTCCTCTGGCCGAGATCATCGGTTGCAAGGACGCTAGCCGCCGGGTAGCCAAATGGGCCATCCAGTTGTCTCCATATGCTCCGGCATATGAGAGACGAGATGCCATCAAGTCGCAGGCGCTGCCGGACTTTTTGGTAGACTGGGACGAGATGCAATATGAACCTCCGATGCCGGATTACAATTCTGGAGGATGCATTTCGATGGCTCAAAGGCTAAGATCGGATTGGGGGCCGGAGTGGTACTCACTTCCCCGAAACAAGATATACTGAAGTATGTGCTGCAAATGCATTTTCGGGCATCCAACAATGTCGCGGAATATGAGGCCTTGGTTCATGGACTGAACGTCGCCAAGGAGATCGGCATCCGCCGGATAGAGTGTTTCGGTGACTCCGACCTCGTAGTGCAACAGGTGTCGGGGAGTTGGGATGCCCTCGATGCAAACATGGCCTTATACAGGTTTCATGTGCAGAAAATATCCGGATTTTTTGAAGGATGCGAGTTCAAGCATATACCCAGAGGAGAAAACGAGGCAGCGGATGTCTTGTCCAAGCTAGGATCGTCTCGGGATGCCATCCCACCCGGGATAGCTCTGGAGCATTTGAGGAAGCCATCTATTCAACCCTCACCCGAGTCGGATTCTATCTTCATCCCCAAGGAGCCTGGTGCAGATGCAGTACCCATGGAAGTAGATGTCGGGAGCAACACATCGAACCCGGGGACTAAATCAGAGTGCTCAAAGAGGCAAAGAAAGATGATGATGGAGGTGATGTCCGCAGAGCCAATGGACATAGACGCTCCCGTGTTCCCGGTTCGACCTGTCCCGGAATGGGCACATCCCATCATGGCTTACGTCTTGGAAGGAACTCTACCAGAGAATGAAGTGGAAGCCCGGCAGATAGTGCGAAGGTCAAAAGCATACACCGTCATCAATTAAGAGCTATACAAGAGGAGTGTCACTGAGGTACTCCAGAGGTGTGTAGAACCGGCAGAAGGACAAGAGATGCTACTGGAAATACATCAGGGGGAATGTGGACATCATGCATCATCCCGGGCCCTGGTGGCGAAAGTGTTCCAGCAAGCAGAAGATATTGTCCGGAAGTGTGGAGGATGCCAGAGATTTGCTCACCGGATACATATGCCGGCGTCAGCACTGAAGACAATCCCTATCACTTGGCCATTCGCAGTATGGTGTTTGGATATGGTCGGGCAGTTCAAGCCGGCAAGAGGCAATATGACGCATATACTGGTTATGGTGGACAAATTCACCAAGTGGATAGAGGTCAAGCCAATCCGGAAGTGCGATGGACACACCGCTGTGCAATTCCTGAAAGACATCATCTTGATACGGGTACCCGCACAGCATTATCACGGATAATGGCACCAACTTTGCTGTGGGGGAATTCGCTCGATTGTGTGCTGAGAAGGGAATCCGGCTGGATGTAGCATCAGTCGCACACCCGGAAGCAAATGGGCAAGTCGAAAGAGCGAATGCCTTAGTCTTAGCCGGCATCAAAGCTCGTTTGATCGAGCCACTATTGAGAACTCCGGGATGCTGGATAGAGGAGTTACCGGCGGTGTTATGGGGTCTCCGGACTACACCGAATAGATCTACCGGGTACACGCCATTCTTCATGGTATACGGTGCCGAGGCAGTACTCCCGACCGACATACAACATGATTCCCCGAGAGTGACAATGTTCACCGAGACCGAGGCAAGGGAGGCCCGAGAAGATGATGTAGATTTATTCGAAGAGGCAAGAGAATTGGCACTATCTCGGTCCGCAATTTATCAACAAAATCTCCATCGCTATCATAGCCGGAAAGTACACCCGAGGGTGTTCCGGGAAGGGGATCTGGTGCTGAGGCTCATCCAACGCACGGCCGGAATGCATAAATTGTCACCTCCATGGGAGGGACCTTTTGTGATAAGCAGGGCATTGCACAATGACTCTTATTACCTTGTAGATGCACAGGAGGCTAGGAAAGGTGTAATGGACAAATCCGGTGAGGAAACCAAGCGTCCATGGAATGTAGCACTACTTCGCCCCTTTTACACGTAAAGGTCTCAGTGTATGTTGTATCTCAGTTTTCAGTATTAATGAAAGTAAGGCACCCCGGGAGGAACCCGGGGACTGCCTGGTTATGTGCATATTTTGTTTTTGTTTTTTGGTCAAGTTCATTTGCTGTTTTTACCGGCATCTCGGGAAGGAACCCGGGGACTGCCGGATAACTGTCCTCTATTTTATTTGTATGCCGGGAAAGTTCCGAGTTCGATTCTCAAAGTCAGAGTAATGTATGTCATGTGAAATCATCTTGTGACTCGACTGACGCACGCCGAAATGGTAGTCAAGAGCAAAGAGAGGGAAGGTGGGAAACACGAAAATGGTCTCGGGGACTCGGAGCAGGAACTTATCCGGCATACCTGTTTTTTACTAACTCAGTTATTTTTTATGTCGGGAATTCGGTTAGCCGGAACTCGGATTGTTTTAAGTAATGTATGCCGTATGTGGAGCTTTGTGACTCGACTGTCGAACGCCGAAATGGTAGACAAGAGCAGAAATTACCTAAGTACGGTAAACATGAAAGGCAATTCGGGAACTCATAACAGAATAAATTGACATAAGTTGTTCGGATAGGTAGCTCAGTACGAAACGAAAATAATATAAGTGTATGTTACATCTTGCACCCGGCATCCCGGGGATTTAACGAATCTACTCTTAAGTATTTCAAGTGATAGGGGAAGTCGGCTTCTCGACGGAGACGTTAGCAGAAGCAGCGGCCTCGGAAGCAGGAGCAGCAGGAGCAACAGCGGTGGCTTCGGTTCCGGCGGCGGTACTCGGGGCATCAGGGTGCACCTCGGCCTGAGAGGCCTCGGGTGTCGGAGAAGTAGCCGCATCCCGGGGAACCACGGTCTCGGCAACGGCACCAGAGGCAGCATCGTCTTCCTCCGGAATCTCGTCATCCGCATCGCCGGTCGCGCCGGTGTCTTCGTCATCCTCATAGTCTGATTCGGAATCAGAAGGAACGGCGCTGGCGGTGAAGGCGCGGATGCTGGCCCACGAGGCGATGCGATGCGCCACCTCTTGTCGGCGCTGGGCCTTTGCCGGATCGCTGCACCACGGCGAAATCGTCCGCAGGCGCTGGATCGCCTCCAGATCAAGACCTTCGTACCAGCTAAGTACTTGGGTCAAGACCTGGTCGGCACCAGCCCGCGCACCGGAACGCTTCCAAGCGTGGATGCGCCTCCCGGCACATCGGAGTGCGCTCGCGAGCTCGGCAACCGAAAGCGTCACGCGGATACTCGGCCACAGTGCGCCGTGGACGTGGATCGCAGCGCTAAGCAGCTCCGTCCCAATAGACCGAAGAGGCACTATCCGGGCCTTCAGGGCGGTGAGGTGATCCTCGATGTCCAAGGCATCCGAGACAGGGCCCTTCCCGGCGCGCTTCTCTCGGGCGGCAGCGACAGCAAGGGCGGCAGGCTCACGGGAGTGCTCGAATTCTCCTTTAAAAAGAAGAGCTGTCAAACGGCTAGGTCATAAGAAAAGTAACAGCAAAGAAAGAAAGCAACATGAGAAGGGGGATGTCGGTCCACTTACTGTTAAGATCCCGGTTCAGTACAGTGAGCTCGGAAAGCCAAGTATCGGACCGTGACCGGAGGAGAGCCAGCCCGGTCTCGGCAAGATGCGCACGCTCCTCGGACTGGTCCAAGGTTTCCTTTTGTTTCTTCGTCGCCTCAATGAAGCGCGTCTTCATCTCGGTCGCAGCAGACTTGACTTTTTCGAGCTCGCCGTTGAGTCGCGCGATCTCGGCTTGCGCGGTGGCAAGTGCGGCCTTCTGGTCTACTGAGACCTTGCGCGCGGTGTATCGCTCCTCCCGGAGGCGCCCCTCGCACTTCTTGGACTGACCGAGGTCAGCAAAGAACGCGGTTGAAGATGCTGCATCGTTTCTTGCTGCACTCCTGAAATACGGACAAAGAAGGAGGAATCAGCCTGGGAAAAATGTAAGGAAATCGGGAGAGTCCGGGATCTCTAACGCATAAAAAGCTACCCGGTTGGGAGGATCTCGGGGACTCGGTCTCCGAGTCCTGAAGTTTTCTCTAAGATTGGAGCCTAGTGATCTGCTATTCGGTGGAATCTAGAGCACTAAGCACCAATCTCGGGGACTAGTGGTTATGGAGCAAATTTTGAAACAAGCTACCCGGTTGGGAGGATCTCGGGGACTCGGTGTCCGAGTCCTGGAATTTTCTCTAAGATTGGAGCCCAGTGATCTGCTATTCGGTGGAATCTAGAGCACTAAGCACCAATCTCGGGGACTAGTGGTGGTGGAAGGAACAAATATTTTTTGATGAAAGAAATAGAACAAGCTTACCTCGGTCACCCGAGTAACATCCAGCGCGGCCACCTGGAGAGCGTGCAGAGCTTGAGCGTTGCGGCTTGGGCCTGCAGCGTGCAAGTCTCCCGCGGTCTCGGAGGCGTCGGCGGCAAGCCAGGCCTGGTTGTATTCATCAACAACCTGTATGCCGGAGCCGCCGGGCGCGCGGGTAGCAGCAACGTCCCGGGATCCTGAAGGCACAAAGGAGCTAACGGTTGCTCGCAACATCCGCAAGGCAGCAGTAGGGATCTCGGCGGGAGGCGGTGGTAACGATGAAAACGTACCCGTGCGCAGCACCAAGTCTTGGGCCGAGGATGTCGGGGCAGCTGCAGGCTTGGCAGAAGTTGTTTTTTGCCCAGCAACCTTGGCGCGCGACTTCGCGGGAGGTTGATCAGCTGGCCGGGAGGAGGCTGCGGGCCGTTTCTCCGGGGCGGTCTTGGTCGCGGCTTGCCGGGAGGGGCCGCTTGCCGCGAGCTGCCGGCGAGGGCTCAGAATCTGTACCTCAAGCCCGGGCACCCGGCACGGACTCTCCGGAAGAAGAATATCTCCCGAGGTGGTCGTGGCCTGCACCGGGATCTCGTTGATCACCGGGCGTGCATCCGGAGTCACAACGGTAGCCGGTGCAGCACCAGAGGCAGCAGCCTCGTTTCCTCGTGTAGAAGGGCGAGGTGGAGAAGGGGAAGCCCGAGCCGGGCTGGGAGTCCGAGTTCCGGGAACAGCAGGTGACGGGAGGTCGAGTGCGTCCCTGAAAGAAAGTATCTCAGTAATAGTTTATGGAGAAGGCAAAGTCAGATACCATAAGACAAAGAAAATGTACCCGGAGTCCACAGTGGGAGGACCCCTCTGTCGGCATCGAGGAGGCTTCTCGGCCGTTTGTTTGTTCGGCTTGCTCCTCTTGGGGGGCGTGGCCGGAGTCATCAGCAGCGTCGGTGTCGGAAGCCACACGCTTCCGGCTCTCAGCGCGTTTGGTCGCCGCTGAAGGTTTCGGAACCACTGCTGAAGCCCAATTGAGGGGGAGAGCGTCAATCACATCGAGAATTTGACAGTCAATCTCCTCCTCTTCATCCGAAGAAATTGAAATAGCCTCTGAGGTGGAAGGGTTACCCGGGGCAGCAGCTTTGACTAGAGGAATGGCGAGATGGTCCTCGCCGTCGGGGTCCTCCCTCGGCATCTCCTCCGGTGTTGGGAGGTTTGGCGCGTAATTCCCGTTGGCGTGGATAGCGTCTTCCTCAATTTGCCGCTCGAATAACTGCGCAAATAAATCACCACATGATACCCATGTCGGTTTCCAGCAGAACCCGGGCGCGAAGGGAAGTTTGCGAAAGGCAGATATGAGCACCTGTTTCAAAGGTTTTTCCGGAATCCCCCAATGGCACCCCAAGAGTAGTCATCCGTCATCTTTGTCCGAGCAATAGCTCGAACGCGACGGACGACCGCAGCGTGATCTAGCCCAAAGATACTGGTCCGGGTACGGTCTAAGTTCCCGGCCATATGGCACATCTTGTGCACTCGGGTTTGGAGGGGGCAGACACGGCGAATGATGAAGCAACGCAGGAGATCGTCGCCGGTCATCGTGTCGTTCAGCACGTTCAGAACGTCGTGCATGCACCTGACTTCCTCGGTGTCGGGAAGCCGCTTCCAGAGGTTGAATTTGCACGGAGGACCAATGACGAACTCCGGCAGATTAATGAAGTCCGGATTCGAGGATCCCGGAGCGTCTCCCGAGCTTTCCCGGTTCTTCACATAGAAGAAGCTGCGCTGCCACTTCCGGCAGGACTCTAGTCCTTTGACTATTGGGAATCCGGAGTCAGCGCGGGGGATGATGGTGGCAGCTCCGCAGTCGACCAAGTCTTTTATCTTCTGATCCGGGTTGGGGATGGCTTGGCGACGGAGAATGAAGTACTTGGCCCAGAGGTCCAAGAATGGCCATACGCCGAGGTAGGCTTCCGAATAGGTGGTGAAGACCGAAAGCATCATGATGGCGTTGGCGGGGAGATGATGGGGTTGGAGGCTGTAAGTGTCGAGGAAGTCGCGGAAGAAGGGGCTAGCCGGAAGCCCAAACCCATGCTCAAAGTGCGTGAGGAATACCACGTATTCCCCAGGTTGGGGTTCCGGTTGAACCTCATCCTCCGGGAGACGGCTCTCAACTTCCGGAGGAATCCGGTGGGTCCGGTACAGCCAATCCAGGTCTGACTGTTTGGTCTCGGATCCATCCCAGCATCCCCGAATACCTTCTTCGCCCATGCCGGAGGAGTCCGCAGACGTATCCGAGCTACTCTGCAGGCGCAGTGGCGGTTAGTCGGGGTTAGTCTATCGGGAGCTAGGATGCCGGATCGCAAACTCCTAAACACAACCGAGTTCAGGGCTAGTAAGATCTACCGCAAGCTGGTAAATCAAAACTAAAGTGAGGAAAATATACTCGGGCTAAACTCAAGCGAGGCGCAATGCGAGCAAAAGATCTACATCCTACCGCAACGGTGCGTCACCGCCGTGCACCCCGTGCGCGCTGCTCGAGTCATGCTCACCGGCGGCGGCTCAACCGCGCATGTATTAGGGCACGGCCGGAGGCGAGGGGTTATTATACTAAAGGAGATCATCAGAGCGGAGAAAGCAACTCACCGGAGAAGAGGAGGTCGGTGACGGCGAGGGCGACGGCGTTTGGGCTCCGGCGAACGGCGAGGGCGGCGGCGTTCGGGCGACGAATGCAGCGGCGGCGATGCGTTCGAGACAATGGTGGAGGAGAAGCGAAGGAGGGGAAGGAGGAGAGGAGACCGTTCCGATCCCCTATTTATGGGGGGGATTCCGGAGCGGTTTTCAGTTTTCCCGCCCACGATCTCCACGATCGTGGGTGGGATCTGTTTTGCGCAGCGCGCCACGTGGCGCTAAGCCGGAGCACCCGATCCAGCCACACCGAGGGTCACACGGCCCCAACGGTTGGGCTCCGGATCGGCTGCGGCTCCCGGCGCAGGAACCCAAGCGACATCGTGCTCGAGTAGAAGCACTCGAGTGCATTTCTGCTCAGACGGGACGTCGTGTGGGGCCCAGCTCGCAATCTCGAGTTCAGCACGAAGCCAACGGTCGAGATTCGCTGAGACTGCAGTATCCGGTTACAGGCTTCATCTCCCGGTTAATGCAATCTCGGTAAGAAGATCTCGGGAAGAACCGAGCTCAGCAGATAGTGAAAGGCTGGTGTCATATGTTTTCGGAAGATGGTTGTTATTAAAGCTGATCCCGCACATCATCCGAGGTCGCTGTGCAGCACCAGCTTCGGGGACTAGTGTCGGGGGGCTGCCCCCCCGGGTAGGGGCAGATCCCGGAATATCTCAGCAGTGTGCCAACAGTACTTGACCTTTGGCATGAACAAGGGACACCCCCTGGTGTGCTGAAGGGGCAACTTGACCCTTGAGCGCTGCTAGAGTGCAGAGTGCCTCCTGACAGGCGCAAGGGTCAGTTCTAGCAGCTATAAATAGACACCCCCGGCCTTCTCATTGGCGGCACAAGCATCGGCGGGTGGTTCCTCTAAGAACTAGCTACTCGAAGATGTCTTTGCTGATAGGCTAAGACATCTTCGGGAGGCTAGGCCTAGAGATACTCATCCTGGGGCGAGCTCGGACGCCACCGGAAAGGATCCCGGATCTCAGGCTCCGAGGAAACTCCCGGAAGGAGGTGTACTCGGCTTTACCGGATTGGTAGTCGGGATAGGTACTAACCGGAGTGTATGTCTCGGTCTTGATCTTATGTAGGAGAGGCTCACAGTGGCAAGCGAGGAGGTAGCCGGCGTGAGGGCTCCCGGTAGGCCGTCAACGGTCTATAGCAGGCTTTCCCGTCTGTTGCGGGGGGAAGTACCATTCCGCCTGACACGGAAGCATGGTCACCTCCCGCCTGACACGGAAGCATGGTCACCTCCCGCCTGACACGGGAGCGCGTCAGCCGGTACGACCGCGGTACGACAAGACCTGACATACCTAGCCCGGCAATCCGGAAAAGGCTATCCGGGATGGGCCAAGACATGTCTTGTCTCTGGCAGGGGGACAATGATGGTTCAGGACGGCGCCTGCTGTCCTTATCGAGATGATGACGCAACGGCTATGCCGGATAGCGCGGCGACTAGCTCACACTAGCCGGTGACGACATGCCGGTTAGGCCTGTCCGGTGGGGCCAAGCCGATTTAGGGTTTCCGGCCCTCCTGGCCGGAACTCTATAAAAGGCGCCATAACTGCTTCTGTGAGGACAGGACCAACTGGGGAGCCAAAGTTATAGTTGCATTCACTCCTAGAGCTTTTACTTACCCATACCTTGAGTTCTTCTAGTACTACTTGTTCTTCACTTGGAGAGATATATGAGCTAGCTGTAGCCTTTGTACCACATTAATATAGAGAGGAAAGGCAGGAGTAGGGGTGTTACCTCCTCACGAGGGCCCTGAACCTGGGTATATCGTGTGTGTGTTGTGTGCCTTCGTGCCTTTGTTCTTGTTTGTTAGATCTTCCCAATATCGTCTTGCTGTTGTTTCCAGTTCTTGGGAGATCTCGGTTATACCGGGACCCTCCTCGTGTGGGCTATTCAGCTCGCTATCCCTCCCAGGATCCACCAACGTCCATCGGCCCCACACATTAGCCATCCTATGGCATCTGCCGTGACACCACCACGACAGCTTAGGCCGCTACCCGAACCACTCGGGGGCTGCGCCATACAAGTGTGTCCAAAATCCTAGGTCGCTACCCGAACCACTCGGGGGCTGCGCCATACAGGTTGAAATAAAAGCTTAGGCCGCCACCCAACTTACTCGGGGGTTGCGCCATACAAGCATAAAGTCAAAAAATCCTAGGCCGTCACCCGACCGACTCGGGGGCTGCGCCATACAGGTCAAGTTCAAAATCCTAGGTCGCCACCCGACACACACGGGGGCTGCGCCACACAGGTAACACTTGTAACCCTAGGCTACCACTCGACTTACTCGGGGGGCTACGCCAAACAGGCCTTCTCAGAAAAATCCTCAGCCGCCACTCGAACACACTCGGGGGCTGCGCTGTACAGGTCAAGTTCAAAATCCTAGGTCGCCACCCGACATACTCGGGGGCTTCGCCAAACAGGTAACACTTGTAATCCTAGGCCGCCACTCGACCTACTCGGGGGCTGCGCCACACAGGTCTTAAGCAAAATCCTAGGCCACCACTCGAGCAACTCGGGGGCTGCGCCATACAGGTCAAGTTACACAAATCCTAAGTCGCCACCTGTTAAAATCAGAGACTGCGGCATACAGGTCACACTTGAAAAAACCTAGGCCGTTGCCCATCGTACTAGGCGACTGCGCCAAACAGGTTGCAAATCAATACAGGCACTGTCACTTTCGAGCAAGCAGATCAATTCTCATAACTCGAAAATGCTTCAATCTGTTACATCATGCTTACACAAGCACATTTGCCCTCTATAGCTAACCCTGTACATCAAACGACAGCTACTCTAAACTGCAGGTTCGGCCTTCGGCGCATCAAGGGGACCTACAAGGCGCTCGCTCAGGTCCTGAACCTGCCGGATAATCCGGCGCGCAGCCGCTATGGTCTCGTAAAAGTCATCGTCACCCGGCAGGCCTTCAAGCACCCACTCAAGCGGAAGATGTGGCCGGTGCATCCGGACGTGCGCCAGCGCCGCGTTCGCACCAGCCACAAGTTGGGCGTCGACAACCTCCTTCAGCCCTTCACCATCGCGAAACCTCTCCAGCAAGGCGGACAGCCCGTTCGGCTGCGCATTATGCGGGAAGTACACACGATTGATGTGCCAGAGTGCCTTCCGGCAGTTCTCCAGAAGAAAAGCAGCGCGCCACGTACGATCAAGCATGGTGGCAAGGACGCGCCCCCTCGACTGGTTCACCCAGAACTGTCGAGCTTCGTAGGAGTCGCCAGACGCCTCTCGGGTGACTCGCTCCTCAACGCGAGCCCGCTCGGCCTCCCAGTCAGGATTAACATCTGCACGCATTAAATGCAAGTCAGAACGAGAAGGAAAGCCAACAAAGACGGCAGCCGCCAAAGGGATACAAACCTTGCAACTGCCGACTGATCAGGTCGATCTCCCCAAGACAAAAATCCTCACGTCACAAAAACTCCGCCGTAGGATGCGACTGCGAACGGTGCAGCAGCCGCTCCGTATTCTTCAGGGTCGCCTCAAGCTCCACCACCTTGTTCTTCAGGTATGTGATTATCCGTTGGTCCTTTACACTGCGTGGAGGAGCCGGCGCCGCCCGACGGCGGCGAGCACCCGAAGAAGAAGCCGCGCCACTCGGCCCGGCCACAGGAGAAGGTGGAGCATCATCGCGCACAGCATTCTGCCAGGGATACGCAGAGTCAATACAATCATGCGACTACCAAGCGGAGATCAACTCCGAAGAAAGAAAATCAGCAAAATCAATATTGAAAATCAAAAGACCCGGCAGGGTAATATTCATTACAAAGCAAGAAGTTCAAAATACAGACCGCGGCGACTGCCGAACTCCTAAAACTACGCCTACTCTAAGGCTGCGGACTGCGACCGGGAACGGCCCTTCCGAGAGGCAGCCGCCTCGGCGCCTTAGCAAGGGCCCTCTCGAAGAGTGCCACAAGCTGCACGGCCAGCTGCGAGGCACGCTCCTTCACGCCACTCAGCGACGCGGTTTGGCCATCGGGTTTGCGAGGGAAACCGCTGACGACCTTCTCGAAGTCACCTGGAACCTGATGGCCTAATAGGAGCTGGAAGGTGAGCTCGGAGCCGCGTACCGTCTGCGACCGCGTGAAGTCGGCGATGGTGGTCGCATCCTCAAACGGCGCAGCTAGGGCGTCAACGGCTGCCGGCGGCTGGTCGCCCGGGAAGATGCTCTGATGCACCACAGTGAGGGCTCCAGTCGATTTCTGCAACGCGGCTGCGGACTTCTTCAGCGCGTCTGAGGCATAGGCACAGACCCGGTCGAGGAAGCCAACAGCGGTCGCCAGGTCAACCGTGTCACTCGACGCGTCTTCCGGAGGAGCTCCACCGCAAGTCTCTGCGCAAAAATTCAAGGTCAAGCAAAGAAAAAGATCAAAGACGCAGTAGGCATCAAGCGGAAACTTACCCCCAAGAACACCGGCGAGTGAAAGGAGTCGACCGACTTGAGTCTTCTCCTGGGCGACCCGCGCCAGCTCCCGCTCTCGAGACTCGTGAAGAGCCTTCTCAAGCTCATCAACCCGCCCAGTAGCCTGGTCCAGAGATGCACGCAGTTGGTCCCTCTCTTTCTCCAGGCGAACATAAGCCGCGGCTGCGTCGAGCTGTTGGCGATAGTACGGCTGAAGCAAAAGCAAGATGTTAATAAAGTTGCGGGCGACTATACTAGTCACCCACACCTTCGGGGGCTACTCCCATCGGGAGCGCTGATCGCGCACCCGATGAAAAATGAAGAATGCAAGAACAAGCATAAAAGACTTACGTGGTCCAGGAGTTCAAGATCCTCTGCAGTCGAAGGAGGAACGTGGCTAGAAGATGCAACGCCGGCAGGCTCAGCAAGCACCTTCTCCACTACCGCCTGGGTCCCCAGTCCAGTCGAAGGGGCAGATGTATGCTCCACGTCCCGAAGGGGGGAGCTAACATTGCCGGAACGGGGGCTGCATCAAAACCAAGCACACCTGTCAACCTACATGTCGCAACCGCAAAATGCAACTCGAAGGACACACATCATAAAGAAGCTCACCTGGGGGTGCCGGCGTCGTCGTAGCTCTCCAGGGAGGGCGAAGGCATCCGCGCGAAAGAACGAGGAGCCGCGGAGCTGACTGGAGGAACGTTCAGGGGTTCGTCCCAGCCACCCGAGGACTGCGCACCCGGCGATGTCGCGACGACTTCCTCCACAGTAACGTCGACATCCTTGGCAGGCGACGACGCAGTGGCAGAATCGCCACGACTCGGAAGCTTCCGTTTCTTCCGCGCGGGTTCCTCCACTTCATCCTCCTCCTCCACATCGTCACCGGGAGAGTGTGCGGAGGGAATCTCTTCGTCTTCGTCTTCCTCCTCGACAAACTTCGACTCGTCGTCGGGTCCGTTCTCAGGAAGAGGAGGAAGGCTGATGAACAGAGCTCGACCCTGAAGCAAGTAGACACAAGTCCAATCAAAAAGAAAGGTAGACTCAAGTCGAACAAGGACAAAAGGAAAACACGACAAGACTTACCTCAGGAACGGGGTTCGAGGCCCCGTAAGGAGAAATCGGGCACTTGACGTTGCACGTGTCCGCGGCTCGGAGGTTGGTGATGGATCTGACGTTGGCTTCCACCTCCTCCTCATCAAGCGGCTGGGCGCTGACGCCTTCGGCGGCCCACATCGGGTGAGGCCGAGCGCTGAGCGGCTGCACCCGAAGACGGAAGAAGGTGGCCATCAGGAAGACGCCACCCGCCTCGTGCCCAAGGGTCTTGGTCAGACCGCGCACTAGGCCCAGCAAGGGCCGCACGGCCTCCTTCTCCACGGCGGACAGCGGGTGCGCCAAGGCGCCGGTCTTCCGCAGTCCACGCCCGCTGTCGAACGCGTCCAGGCCGTCCTGGTTCGACTGGACGTAGAACCACCTCCGGCGCCATCCTTGGACGGAGTCGGACTTCTTCATCTGGAAGTACGCGGTGTCACCGCGCACCTGGATTCCAAAGCCGCCCACGGGGAAGGTCAACCCGCTCTTCCCCACGTTCTTGCGAACGAGGAAGAGCGACTTCCACAACGCCCAATGGGGCGCGACACCCAAAAAGCATTTGCAGAGCACGATGAAGCCCGCGATGCTCAAGACGCCATTGGGGGTCAGATCGTGGATCTGAACCCCATAGGCATACAAGAGACCGCGCACGAAATCGTGCATGGGGAACCCAAAGCCCCGCAGAAGGAAATCCGCGAAGCAAACACGTTCCCCATCGCGGGGAGTGGGGAAGACCTCCTTGCCAGGAACGCGTACCTGGACTTGGTCGGCAGGTGGCAGCAGACCTTGCGCGCGGAAAAGCTCCACCTCGGCCTTCTTCACCGACGACCTCTGCCAGTCGCCGTCGGGTTTCTTCATCACCCCGGCTTCGTCGGCGGCGGCTGAGGAGCCAGCGGCGCTCTTCGGCTTGCCCATGGTCAGTTTGCAAGGTGTACGGACAGATTGCCCGGAGCTCTGGATGGCGGCGGAAATGGTAGAGCGCAGAGGAAAGGAAGCACAGAGCGATTGGAGAAGATGAAATCCCAAGCGTCAAGACACAGTACTTATGCCTCGAAAATCAGCATCTCAACCGTCCACCGAACAAGGGCTCCGAGCAGGCACATCCGGCCGTCCACGTGTCGCACGGAGAAACCAACCGTCTCCGCCCACTTCGTCCACTATGCACGAAAACCGAGGCGTCGTCATCGTGCCACGTGACAAGTGCTGACCGCGGTCAGCTCTGACAGCGGGGCCCGCCACGTCACGTCCCATCGGGCGCAGAGGCGTGCAACAGATCATCACCAGTGACGTCATCAAGCCAACGGCTCCAAAATAAACTGAAGCAACTCGACAGAGTGATTCGAGTAGTAAGCTTCATAGCTGAAACCAACAAGGTAGGATCATCCAACGATCTGAGAACCCGAAGAAACCATTCGGGTGGCAACATAGTAAGCTCGAGCAGCCGAATCCATCCACAAGTAAGCCATACAGGCTGAGTAGAAGCAAGATCCACAAGAAGATGAAGGCAAAGTAATTCGACTGCAAAGGTTACTCCCATCGGGAGTGGCCGGTTCGACTGAAGAAATCGAGTTCAAGCTCAAGATCAAGCAACAATGGCGCGTCCAGGAGGAAGGAGTCCTTTGTTCGATTCTACGCTTCGACCAAGCACTCGGGGGCTACTGACGTGGGGCTGCCTTGCGGGTAGCCCATGATAAGGCTACCTGGGCCGCGCCAAGGATGGAAAGGCCCACAGGAGGCCCACGCGGGGTACCATGTAACCTAGTCCAAGTCGGTTAGGAAGCATAACCTGCCATATCTGTAGTTGCCATCGGCACCAACCACCCGAGACCTGGCTGCCTATAAAGCCAGGAGGGTTGCCCGTCCCAGAGGACACGCTCATAGCTACAGCACAAACCCTAGCGAGATCGCAATCTCGCCATTGTAACCACAACTCGCATCAATAATGAGACAAGCAGGAGTAGGGTGTTATCCTCCGGGAGCCTGAACCTGGGTAAATCCTTGCTTGTCAACCGTCGTGACCACCTTGCACTCATCTCTCTCCCCATCAATCAACCCGGGGTGCACAACCCTGGGACTTGTCGAGTTAACACCTCGTCACCATGGAACCCATATAAGAAGATCGAGTGATGGACGCCTTCATGCACGGCGTCGCTCGCCGCGACCTCCGGGAGGAATTTGGTAGGCTCCAGCCGAAGACCACAATAGAACTCATGAAGACAACCAACCAATGGGCCGAAGGAGAAGACTACGTCCGCGAAACTTCTCCCAAAAAAGAGGGTGAAACAAGCAACTGGCGCGAGGCACGTCAAAAGAAGAAGCCACGTTACACCCACGATTCAATCGAATTAGTAGCGGCGGGCTATGAAACCCCCCATGAAGACAAACGTGACAGCAGCCGACAGTACGACCAAAGTCGCCAGCCCAGCTCGAGTCAGTACAACCGTGGCAGCAGCAGCGTCGGCCACAATGATGGAAGTCAGAAACGCGAGTGGAAGCGCCCGTTGACCCCAGCAGAGGAGCTGATGCAACCCTGTAAGCATCACTCGTTCCGCAACCCGGAAACATGCAAGTGGAGTTCCAACCACCTGTTGAAGGATTGCCGCAAAGCAAGAAAGATCTACCATGCCATGCAGCAAATCATCGCCCCGGTGCAGGCCGTACAAGCGGCACCACAGCTAGCCATCCAGGCAGCACCCGCAAACAACAACCAAGTGCAGGCGGCAGGAGCGTTCCCCCAGCCGCAGCAACAGCAACAACAACAAGGTCAGGCGACAGCAGCCGACACGTACCCAGCCGCACGGGGACAGCTAAACATGATCCAAAGGGGACCTCCGTCGAACATGCGCCAGAAAATTATCACACGCCAAGTACTTCAAGCCATCAACAGCCCGCGCGCGGTACCAGACTACCTGCGCGGGTCGGAGACACCAATCACATTTTCCAGGGCAGACCACCCATCAGAGGTAACCCGACCCAGCCACGCCGCACTCGTGATTGAGGCCTTGATCGGCGACTACAGCCTGAAGAAGGTGTTCCTGGACGGAGGCAGCGACATCAACATCATATTCGCCGACACCCTAAGAAGAATGAACAGGTCGACGGAGAAATTGCCGGAATCGGAAACCACCTTCCACGGCATAGTACCAGGGCAAGCAATCACGCCCATGGGAACAATCACACTCGATGTCATCCTCGGTGCACCCGAGCACTTCAGAAAGGAGTCGATAGACTTTGAAGTTGTCGACTGGAAGTCACAATACCACGCCATCCTCGGGCGCCCAACCTTTGCCAGGTTCATGGCAGTACCCCACTACGCCTACCTGATGATAAAGTTGCCCGGACCGAAAGGAGTAATCACCGTCCGCGGCGACTTCGGGCTCTCCAACAGCTGCGACCACGAGTTCGCCAAGATTTCTGAGTTCTTCGGAGTCGAAGAGCACTTCAAGGCCATATCAGCCGACAACGACAAGACCGTCTTCCCGGCTCGCAAGAAGCCCGCCAAGGATGCAGCGTTCAACACGAACGACGACACCGTCACCCACCAAGTCCATCCGACTGATAGCAGAAAGAATGTCAAGGTCTCATCGAGTCTGACCCCGCATAGGAAAGCGCGCTCGTCGAGTTCCTACATGAGAACTGGAAGATCTTTGCATGGCAACCGTCTGACATGCCAGGGATACCCAGGGAACTCGCCGAGCACTCTCTGAAAGTCCACAAGGACGCAAGACCAGTCAAACAATCCATGCAACGCTTCTCAGGACCCAAGCGAGATGCGATCACCACGGAAGTCGACAGACTACTGCACGCCAAGTTCATCCGATAGATCAAGGACTCGGACTGGGTCGCCAACCCAGTCCTAGTAGAGAAAAATAAGACGAAGAAACTACGCATGTGCGTTGACTTCACCGCAGTCAACAAATGCTGCCCCAAGGACCACTTCCCGCTACCGCGGATAGACCAGATCATCGACTCGACAGCAGGTTGCGAGCGCATGTCCTTCCTGGACGCCTACTCAGGGTACCAGCAGATCAGGCTGAAAGTCGAAGACGAAGAGAAGACGGCCTTCATCACACCCGACGGCGTCTTTTGCTACCAAACGATGTCGTTCGGGTTAAAGAACGCAGGTGCCACGTACCAGCGGACAATGCAAGCATGCCTCAAGGGGCTAATCGGGCAGATCGTCCAAGTCTACGTCGACGACATTGTTGTCACGATCCGAAAGGAAGATACCCTAGTCGACGACCTCCGCAAGGTCTTCGCCGCACTCGACGTGTACCAGATCAAGCTCAACCCAGAGAAGTGCGTGTTCGGCGTGCCAGCGGGAGAACTACTAGGGTACCTCGTATCCGCAAGAGGAATCGAAGCAAACCCCGAGAAGGTGCAGAACATACTCACAATGCCAGCACCAACCAAGCTCCGGGAGGTGCAACGATTAGCCGACCGAGTCGCAGCTCTCAGCCGGTTCATTAGTAAGTTGGGAGAGAAAGCGTTACCTTTCTACCAACTGATGAAGAAGACGGACAAGTTCGAGTGGACACAGGAGGCGCAGGACGCATTCGACCATCTCAAGACAACCCTGACAACCTCTCCAGTCCTCGTGGCACCACTGGAAAACGAGCCGCTGTACTTATACGTCTCAGCAACAAACAGGGTGGTAAGCACGGTGCTCGTAGTCGAACGCGAAGAAGAAGGGCACAGTCACCCGGTGCAGAGGCCCGTCTACTACCTTAGCGAAGTACTCACCTTGTCCAAGCAGAACTACCCTCATTACCAGAAGCTGGCATACGGAGTCTTCATGACCTCCAGAAAGGTCGTCCACTACTTCTCCGAGCACCCGATCACGGTCGTAAGCTCCTCCGGACTAGCAGACATTCTCACAAACCAACGCGCGACAGGACGAGTCGCCAAGTGGGTTGTCAGGCTAGGACCATGGGGGCTGAAGTATGCTCACCCGAAGTCCATCAAGGCCCAAGTCCTCCCAGAATTCACCACCGAGTGGATAGAAGCCCAGCTACCAAATATCCCCGACTTGTCCAACGCATGGACAATGTACTTTGATGGCTCCAAGAAATTCAAGTCAGCCGGGGCAGGAGTCGTGCTCATCTCCCCCAAAGGCGACAAGCTTAAGTATGTCCTGCAGATGGACTTTCCGACGCCGTCCAACAACGAAGCCGAATACGAGGCCCTGATCCATGGCATGCGGATGGCCAAGAACTGCGGCGCCACGCACCTCATGATATACGGCGACTCCTACCTGGTGGTACAGCAAACCATGAAGTCCTGCGACGCCGTCGCCGACAACATGATCGCCTACAGAGACCTCTACAATCAATTGGAAGGCAACTTCGACGGCTGCGAGCTGCGCCACATTGGCCGTGAAAGCAACGAGGAAGCCAACGTCCTTGCTAACATGGGCTCAGACAGGGTGCCAGTCCCACCCGGCGTCTTCCTCGAGTGCATCACGCAAAGATCCATCAAGACTCAGAATACAGCAAGCACTGCAACAACAAAAGGCGATGCCAACACGCCAAGCCAAGACAAGGTCCCCATGGAGGTCATGCTAGTCGAAGCCACATGGACAGGACCGTACCTGGCGTACATACAACATCAGAAGCTGTCAGCCGACCCAGTCGAAGCAAAGCGCATCATCAGGCGCTCCAAAAGTTTCACCGTCATCAACGGAGAACTCTACAAAAGAAGCATCTCAGGAATCCTGCAAAGGTGCATAGATCCAGTCAACGGCCAAGCCATCTTACTCGACATCCACGCGGGTATCTGCGGGCATCACGCCAGCAGTCGGGCACTGGTGGCCAAAGCGCTACGAGCCGGGTTCTACTGGCTGACAACCATGCAGGACGCCGAGGAGCTAGTAAAGAAATGCACAGGGTGCCAAGAATTTGCCAACAAGCCGCACGCGCCAGCATCGGAACTCAAGACAATACCATTAGCCTGGCCCTTCGCCCAATGGGGTCTGGACATGGTGGGCCCGCTGAAGAAATCCTCACCCGGAGGTCACACTCACCTCCTGGTTGCAGTCGATAAGTTCACAAAGTGGATCGAAGGCGTGCCCATCACAAGTTCGACTGCATCCACAACAGTCAACTTCATCAGGTCAATCATCTTCAGATTTGGAGTACCGAATGGGATCATCACCGACAACGGCTCGAACTTCACAGCCGAAGAATTCAAGGACTTCTGCTCAGAGCAGGGGATCAAGCTCAGCTACGCGTCTGTCTCACACCCGCAATCCAATGGGCAAGTGGAGAAAGCCAATAGCCTCGTCTGCAACGGCATCAAGAAGCGACTGCGTGTGCCCCTAAAACGTGCAGCGGGCGCATGGGTGGAAGAACTACCGTCAGTCCTTTGGATCCTGCGAACAACGCCAAACAGATCTACCCAGTACACTCCATTCTTTATGTTGTATGGTGCGGAAGCGGTCCTCCCCTGCGACATCAAGTTCGACGCACCGAGAGTAGTCGCCTACGACGAGTCGGATGCAGAAGAGGCCCTCGAAGACAGCAGGGACACCCTGGATGAAGCACGCGACATCGCCCTGGCACGGTCAGCCGTGTATCAACAGGACCTGTGAAACTATCACACTCGGAGGCTACGACCGAGAGCGTTCGTTGCAGGCGACCTGGTTCTTCGACTCAAGCAAAAGAAGGTGCACAAGCTCGCTTCCCCATGGGAGGGCCCGTACATCATGACAGAAGCAATCGGCAACGGAGCCTACCGCCTGAAAGACTCGAAGACTGGAGCAGACTGCAGCAACCCGTGGAACGTGGCACAACTCCGTCGGTTCTACGCCTAGTTCAACCCAATCATTGTACAAGAAAATCAGCGCGGCAGGTTTCAGACGCACTCTTTCCCTTACCAGGGTACCTAAGGGGACTGGAAGGGTTTTAATGAGGCGGCCTGTTCACAAGAACAATAAAGTGATTCGAAGAAAATTTGTCTCCTTTACCTGTCACACAGAGGAAGCTAAAATCCTAGGCCGCCACTCGAACTACTCGGGGGCTGCGCCACACAGGTTGAAAGAAAAGCTTAGGCCGCTACCCGAGCTACTCGGGGGCTGCGCCATACAAGTGTGAGTCAAAAAATCCTAGGCCGCCACTCGAACTACTCGGGGGCTGCGCCACACAGGTTGAAAGAAAAGCTTAGGCCGCTACCGGAACTACTCGGGGGCTGCGGCATACAAGCGTAAGTCAAAAAATCCTAGGCCGTCACCCGACCGACTCGGGGGCTGCGCCATACAGGTCAAGTTCAAAATCCTAAGTCGCCACCCGATGCACTCGGGGGCTGCGCCACACAGGTAACACTTGTAATCCTAGGCTACCACTCGACCTACTCGGGGGCTACGCCAAACAGGCCTTCTCAGAAAAATCCTCAGCCGCCACTCGAACTCACTCGGGGGCTGCGCTGTACAGGTCAAGTTCAAAATCCTAGGTCGCCACCCGACATACTCGGGGGCTGCGCCAAACAGGTAACACTTGTAATCCTAGGCCGCCACTCGACCTACTCGGGGGCTGCGCCAGACAGGTCTTAACCAAAATCCTAGGCCATCACTCGAACAACTCGAGGGTCGCGCCATACAGGTCAAGTTACAAAAATCCTAAGTCGCCACCTGATAAAGTCAGAGACTGCGACATAAAGGTCACACTTGGGAAAACCTAGGCCATCGCCTAGCATGCTAGACGACTGCGCCAAACAGGTCGAAAATCAAAACGAGAATTGGCACTTCCGAGCAAGCAGATCAATTCTCATTACTCGCACGTATTTTTAATCTATTACATTACGACTTGCACAGGCACATTTGCCCTCTATAGCTAACCCTGTACATCAGACGACAGCTACTCTAAACTGCAGGCTCGGCCTTCGGCGCATCGAGGGGACCTACAAGGCGCTCACTCAGGTCCTGAACCTGCCTGATAATTCGACGCGCAGCCGCTAAGGTCTCGTCGAAGTCGTCATCACCAGGCAGGCCATCAAGCACCCTGTCGAGCGGAAGATGCGGCCGATGCATCCGAACGTATGCCAACGCCGCGTTCGCCCCAGCCACAAGTTGGGCGTCGACAACCTCCTTCAGCCCTTCACCATCGCGAAACCTCTCCAGCAAGGCGGACAACCCGTTCGGCTGCGCATTATGCGGGAAGTACACGCGATTGATGTGCCAGAGTGTCTTCCGGCAGTTCTCCAGAAGAAAAGCAGCGCGCCACGTACGATCAAGCATGGTGGCAAGGACGCGCCCCCTCGACTTGTTCACCCAGAACTGCCGAGCTTCGTAGGAGTCGCCGGACGCCTCTCGGCTAACTCGCTCCTCAACGCGAACCCGCTCGGCCTCCCAATCAGGATTAACATCTGCACGCATAAAATGCGAGTCAGAACAAGAAAGAAAGCCAGCAAAGACATCAGCCGCCAAAACGATACAAACCTTGCAACTGCCGGCTGATCAAGTCGATCTCCCCAAGCAAAAAATCCTCACGTCGCGAGAACTCCGCCGTAGGATGCGACTGGGAGCGGTGCAACAGCCGCTCAGTATTCTTCAGGGTCGCCTCTAGCTCAACCACCTTATTCTTCAGGTATGTGATAATCCGCTGATCATTTACACTACGTGGAGGAGCAGGCGCCGCCCGACGACGGCGAGCACCCGAAGAAGAAGCCGCGCCACTCGGCTCGGCCACAGGAGAAGGCGAAGCATCACCGCGCACAACATTCTGCCATGAATACGCAGAGTCAATACAATCATACGACTGCGAATCAGAGTTAAACTCGGCAGAAAGAAAGTCAGCAGAAAGCAATATTGAAGGCCAAAAGACCTGGAAGGACAATATTCATTACAGAACAAGAAGTTCAAAATACAGACCACGGCGACTGCCGAACTCCTAAAGCTAGGCCTACTCTAAGGCTGCGGACTGCGACCAGGAACGACCCTTCCGAGAGGCAGCCGCCTCAGTCGCCTTAGCAAGGGCCCTCTCGAAGAGTGCCACAAGCTGCACGGCTAACTGCGAGGCACGCTCCTTCACGCCACTCAGCGACGCGGTTCGACCATCGGGTTTGTGGGGAAAACCGCTGACGACCTTCTCGAAGTCACCTGGAACCTGATGCCCTAAGAGGAGCTGGAAGGTGAGCTCGGAGCCGCGTACCGTCTGCGACCGCGTGAAGTCGGCGACGGTGGTCGCGTCCTCAAACGGCGCAGTAAGGGCGTCCACGGCTGCGGCGGCTGGTCGCCCGGGAAGATACTCTGGTGCACCACAGCAAGGGTTCCAGTCGATTTCTGCAACGCGGCTGCGGACTTCTTCAGCGCATCTGAGGCATAGGCACAGACCCGGTCGAGGAAGCCAACAGCAGTCGCCAGGTCAACCGTCTCACTCGACGCGTCTTCCGGAGGAGCCCCACCGCAAGTCTCTGCGCAAACGATCCAAGGTCAGACAAAGAAAAAGATCAAGACACAGTAGGCATCAAGCCGAAACTTACCCCCAAGAACACCGGCGAGTGAAAGGAGACGACCGACTTGAGTCTTTTCCTGGGCGACCCGCGCCAGCTCCCGCTCTCGAGACTCATGTAGAGCCTTCTCAAGCTCATCAACCCGCCCAGTAGCCTGGTCCAGAGAAGCACGCAGTTGGTCCCTCTCCTTCTCCAGGCGAACATAAGCCGCGGCTGCGTCAAGCTGCTGACGGTAGTATGGCTGAAACAAAAGCAAGATGTTAATAAAGTTGTGCGCGACTATACTAGTCACCCACACCTTCGGGGGCTACTCCCATCGGGAGCGCTGATCGCGCACCCGATGAAAACTCAAGAATACAAGTACAAGCACAAAAAGACTTACGTGGTCCAGGAGGTCGAGGTCCTCTGAAGCCGAAGGAGGGTCGCGGCTCGACGATGCAACACCGGCAGGCTCAGCACGCGCCTTCTCCACTACAGACTGGGTCCCCAGTTCAGTCGAAGGGGCGGATGTATGCTCCACCTCCCGAAGGGGGGAGCTAACATCGCCAGAACGATGGCTGCAGCGAAAACAAGCACACTTGTCAACAACTCAAACGTTGCAACTACAAATCGCAACTCGAAGGAAACACATCATCAAGAAACTCACCTTGGGGTCCCAAGGTCGTCGTAACTCTCCAGGGAGGGCGAAGGCATCCGCGCGAAAGAGCGAGGAGCCGCGGAGCTGACTGGAGGAACATTCAGGGGTTCATCCCAGCCACCCGAGGACCGTGCACCCGACGACGTCGCGACGACCTCCTCCAGAATAACATCGGCATCCTTAGCAGGTGACGACGTAGTGGCAGAGTCGCCATGGCTCGGGAGCTTCCGCTTCTTCCGCACGGGTTCCTCCACTTCATCCCCTTCTTCCACCTCTTCGTGGGGAGAGTGTGCGGAGGGAATCTCTTCGTCGTCGTCTTCCTCCTCGACAAACTTCGACTCATCGGCGGGTCCGTTCTCGGGAAGAGGAGGAAGGCTGATCAACAGAGCCCGACCCTGAAGCAAGTAGACACAAGTCGAATGAAAAATAAAGTAGACTCAAGTCGAGCAAAGACAAAAGGAAAACAAGCCAAGACTTACCTCAGGAACGGGGTTCGAGGCCCCGTAAGCCGCAATCGGGCACTTGACGTTGCACGTGTCCGCGGCTTGGAGGTTGGTGATGGATCTTACTTTGGTTTCCACCTCCTCGTCGTCAAGCGGCTCGGTGCTGACACCCTCGGCGGCCCACATCGGGTGAGGCCGAGCGCTCAGCGGCTGCACTCGAAGACGGAAGAAGGTGGCCATCAGGAAGACGCCACCCGCCTCGCGCCCAAGGGTCTTGGTCAGACCGCGCAGCAGGCTCAGCAAGGGACGCACGGGCTCCTTCTCCACGGCAGTCAGCGGGTGCGCCCAGGCGCCGGTCTTCCACGGTCCACGTTCGCTGTCGAATGCATCCATGCCGTCCTGGTTCGACTGGACGTAGAACCATCTCCTGCGCCATCCCTGGACGGAGTCGCACTTCTTCATTTGGAAGTACGCGGTGTCACCGCGTACTTGGATTCCAAAGCCGCCCACGGGGAAGGTCAACCCGCTCTTCCCAACGTTCTTGCGAACGAGGAAGAGCGACTTCCACAACAACCAATGGGGCGTGACACCCAGGAAGCACTCGCAGAGCACGATGAAGCCCGCGATGCTCAAGACGCCATTGGGGGTCAGATCGTGGATCTGAACCCCATAGGCATACAGGAGACCGCGCACGAAATCGTGCATGGGGAACCCGAAGCCCAGCGGAAGGAAATCCGCGAAACAAACACGTTCCCCATCGCGGGGAGTGGGGAAAACCTCCTTGCCAGGAACGCGTACCTGGACTTGGTCAGCACGTGGAAGCAGACCCTGCACGCGGAAGAGCTCCACCTCGGCCTTCTGCCAGTCGCCGTCGGGCTTCTTCATCAGCCCGGCTTCGTCGACGGCGGCGGAGGAGCCAGCGACGCTTTTCGGCTTGCCCATGGTGCCGCAAGGCAGCGCAGGGTGTACGGACAGATTGCACAGAGCTCTGGATGGCGGCGAAAATGGTAGAGCGCAGAGGAAAGGGAACACAGAGCGATTGGAGAAGATGAAATCCCAAGCGTCAAGACACAGTACTTATGCCTCGAAAAGTCTCATCTCAACCGTGAAGGGGTTACGGTGCAGAAAACAATAATTTTTCTAGCGGTCGAAACCCTAACTAGCCAGTATCTATCTATCTAGTACATGCGATAACGGTGGCGGAACGGGTTACATTACCTCCATGTAGACCGATAGCGGGGATTACGCTCCCGCACAAGCGTTGACGATGAAGTCGTACGTAGCCGACCTCGAGGTCGCGGAGAACTTGCCGCGATGTCGAAGCCGATGACGCCGGGGTGTCGATGATGATCTGCGTCGACGGGCGTCGGGCGGAAGAAGGCAGAGCGCCAGCACCAGGGCTGGTGCGCCGGCAGCAGAGGGGGGAGGCGCGGCGGCTGCAGGGGGCGAGACGACGTCGCCCAAGCTCCTCAAAAGAGATGCCTCCGAGCACTCACAAACATACGGAGCTTAGCGACAACGCCCGGTCATTCAGATCCAGCTGAAATCGCAGGAGTAGATCTTATCTGGAATCCCGCAGAGCAACGACGCTCTGCGGTATGGCTTAGGTGGAGAGAGACCCCCTTCCTCAGCTCGGCGCGGCTCCAACTTGGGAACCACGAGATCGAGAGAGAAATCGGGAATTAATTGGATTTTCCTATGAATTAAATCAATTAATATGCCTTGGTATATAAAGGGGGAAGGGGGTGTGCCAACCCCCTTGGCTCCCCCATGTGGGACTAAAGGAGGAGAGGGGAAGGGGGGTTCGGCCGAACCCCCCTTGGGCTTTCCCACTCCTAGTCCAACTCGGACTAGGAGGCCCAAGCCTCCCTTTCCTTGTGGGGTGCGGTTTCCCCTTCTTGGGCCCTCTTAGGGCCCATGTAGGTGGGAGCCCCCTTTTTCCTTTATTTAATTAATATTAAATTAATATAAAAATCCCATTAATTCATAATTAATATATTTATATATAATTCAATATACCGTGACTCCGAAACTATTTCGGAACCACCCGAACAACTTTCGGACATTCCCGGAACCATTCCATACCTTCCCGGAACTCCTTCCGGACCACCGGAACTCTTTCCGGATCATTTTTCTCTCTCCAACAAACTCCTATAAAATTCCAGAACCTATCTTCTAGCGTCGCTAAGACCTTAAGTTTGTTACGCTACGGTTCGGAAACACTCCAGACATGGACGAGACACTCCGCTCACCAATGATCGTCAGGGATACCTAGAAATATATGACGACCCATGTGCATTCCACGAATATCGTCGTTGAACCATAAATATGATATTCATTCCCTTTGTCTCTGCGATACTACCTTGTTCGAGATATGATCGTAGACACACCGATGCCTTTGTTGTATCTCGTTACCGACGAAGGTTATTAACTCGTCTGCGATATTACATCTCCATGACCTAGTCATAAGCTGCGCAGCTATATAGATGCAATATCACCGAGTGGGCCCAGCGTATCGTTCCATTACAAGAATGAACAAATCCCGCTCTTGATCCTTACGTCTCGATGGTCTTTCGGAATACCCAAGATGGACACCGTTATTGTCATGCTATATAAGACACAACGTTTGATGCTCTCAAAGTACCCCTACGAAGCATTAATAAGTACGGTCTCACGGTCTAAGGAATAAGCTATCATACTCTTTATCTATTGCAAATGACAAACATCGTAATACGATCTTATTGCAATACTTTGCGTAGGTCCACCACCTTATTCAACTAACAAGATGACCCCATTGTCAACCGACGTCATTGTCCTTGACCGGGAATCTCGATCAACTGTTGCCCAATGGACTAGGTCATATAGAGACTTGCTAGGGACCTGGTTGTCTATGTATCACACGTTTATTAATAATTCCGATTAATACAGTTATAGCATAATACACAAACCTATTATAAACTCATGAGATAACGTAATAAATACCACTTATTTATTTGCCTCTAGGGCATATCTCCTTCAGTCTCCCACTTGCACTAGAGTACAAATAAACCAGCTGCATTTTACTTTATCAGAATCCCTTATCAAATAAGAATCATTTGATAATGCTTGCTTGTGGAAGAGTGTTACCGCATAATCCATGATTGTACATGCTTCTGCGATTCACTGATATTAACTTGCTTGATATCACCATGTCGTTCAACAACATATATGCAAACACCGCAACCAAGTGAGACTTCCGCTTCCCAGCGCTTACTCTGATTATACTAACCAGATAACTGCCCTGAAAAACACACTCAGCCATGCAGAGCCCCTTGTAACAATTACAAACTCGTGATATCTACATACTTTCACACCAATGTAGAAAACTTGACATTCAAATGTCAATCCCTTAACTAACGCACATCTACTTCCAGTAAATTCCAAATTTACTTTCATAACTGTTCTTATTCCAAGAACATCAGTTATATATATCATCGAGCAGATAATATGGTTTCTGTATGATGTCTAATATATACATAATAGACCCACATGTCATACAACTATTACCTTCATGCATCATTACTCTTAATGATCAATTGGATTCCAAAGGACCATCCTTTTGCTTCTATTCTGACTCCTCAGATATAATCCAACACAACTCGACTAACTATTTAAAATTCCTGTTCTATTTCAAAAATAGACACTAACTTTTAAATAGTTTCACAACTTCATCCTATTCTATTGATACAGTTTCACAATGTGTTAACTACACAAAATGAATTCGACTCCCACTCAAATTATGTCTCCACATATTTGACAACACGCGCTCCCACTCAAAAACGTGTCATCCACATATTTGAGTTCCTGAGCTCCCACTCAAAAATATGTTCTTCACATATTCCACCTGAGTAAACTAACTATGACTCCCACTTAATTCGACATTTTGGTCAAACCAAAATCATTGATCTATCATCAATTCGAATTTAATACAAACTATAGTATTACATTAATACAAATCCCTCAGACTTCAAGCATGTCTACACAAATGTAGTCAACAATTTGATCTTGTCCAAGACACATTTCTTAACAAGACATGCTACCGCGTATTTCTTATAGTCACATTTCTCATATAACACCTTATATGACGATTAAACAATCTTATTCCTCTAATAAGAATTGCAGCAATAATTACTCTCTTAATCCTTTCAAATGCAACTTTGGATTTCCAGGCTCAAAAGCCTTTGTTCGTATTCCGATATTTTCTCAACTTTCTTTGTATTCATAAAGTGTACCTTGATCTGTCAACAAGATCTGAAAAACTTAATACAATGCTGTGACCTGACAGCAATATTAAATATAACAACACTTTATTTAGAAGTTTCTTTCATGAAAATATTATGATCTTTATGAAGAGGATTGCAAGCAGAAAACAATTTTCTAGTCTCCCTCACTCTTAATCACTAAACTTTCATTAGCAGACATATACTCTTTGGAACACTTTCCAACATAGGTCTGACACTTTATTCCAAACTTTCCAATCCATAAACCATAATTCGAAAAATCATATTTTCCTCGGAATTATATAGACAACAAACTAAGTTTTGTTTCTATTTGGTTTTGGAATACACTCTTATCCAATGCGAGCAATCTACAAAGAACCACTCATGTATATTCCGAATTATCGCATAATCATATACATGTCGACACTACTGTCGATCCTACGAATTCTTGTTGAGAAAAATATCTATTTTCTAAAGTGGACATCGCCTATAATGTTTCGAACATATTAGGAGATTCTAAGACTGATTCTGACAGACCACCCTTTATTTAAAATAGAGCATGATTATAATTCCCCACATATCACTATATATGACATTATAATTTTGTGAAGCAAATTTCCACAAGTCTCTTGCGCTGAAATCATAATTCAAAAATACTGTCCTTTGATCGAATTTTGTGAACACAATATTCACTAATCTTTTTTCTGAAAAACCCCATTTGATCTATTATCAAATTAATCTCAGACTCCATAATTTATCGGGCAAATACTCCTATTTACCAAAGTCATGGAGGAATTCGGATCAAGTAGTAAACATCATTAATTAATCATTAAAAATGACACTCAATTAATTTCCGCCAGTATTGCAGCTTCAATACTTGATTTCAAACTTAATCAACTAAGCACTTGAAATACTTAAATGGATCAAGACACCCATTACTTCTTTCCTTGCTTTTATGACTAAACTCGACGGTGTTTGTTCTAGTAATAGAACTCTTATTCATAGGACACGCTATTTTATCATTTCTACAATTATGAATACTTATCATACAATCAATGTAACTGAGATGTGGAATCTTTATTCATAAGATAAAACAACTGACTTGTTCCATAACATAAAACAACTGAACTTGTCTTATTACATGAATAACTTTGTCTTGCAACAATCAAGACACACACACTCGCTCACTATTACAAAAGATCGTATCAAAAGCTATTAATGATAACTATGATAACTTGAGGACGTGAACACCAAAAGGCCATCAACTCTTGGACTACCAGCTTCAGCGCCAGGTCACATCAAACTGCGCCGCATATATGTGATAATCAGGACCTGTTTCACAAACAGAACAAGTATCAGATACTTCATCATATACCAAGGGCGAATTCATAATTCTGCATATATCAAATATATACCTGTAGCATCGAAGATCTCTCCTTCGATGGAATCAACCTTCAGAGACTGGAACTCATGTACGAACTTGTAGAAGTTCATATCGTCGGCTTTCAAAATGTACTTGCGCACATGCTTCTCATAGCTAGGAGGTAGAGATATCAGGACAGTCCGAATGGCACAAGAATCTGCCATCCAGTAATCGAAGACCATCGTCAGCTGGAAGTAGATGTCATACAATCTCTTCAAATGTGTCTTCAGACAGGTATGCTCCTCCATGTGAATGGTCTGGAACATTCTAAGCTGCCTGAATTGCTCACGCTTTAATTCATCTCCGAAGTGAGTCTTTATCGCATCCATCATGACGCTTGGCTCCTTGCGTCGAAACATCTCTTTCAACTCGGGTGCCAGGCATACGGTCATGGTGATCTCCACTTCAATGAATATGTCTCGACGCCTACGGAAATCATCTTCCTCCTCCTCGCTTGCAGAATCTCCTGGTCCTCCTCCTAACGGTTCATCGAGAACATATAGAATGTTGTTGTGTTCGAGAATGTTTCTAAAACCCCTGTACCATCTAATGAAGTTGGACCCGTCGGCTTCTAATGTAGCATCCGGGCTCTTGAGGAAGTAACCGAAGTATAGTTGCATAGTCTACAGATGTGATCGCAAAAGAGGTAAGGTTAAGTTTATAATATGTAGGTGAGTTTTAGTTCTATAATCTCATTATCAAAAAACACACCTCACCAAGATTATTATCCCTAAAAATAATAATGGTGATGACACGACCCTCATCCACTACACCACCCCCGATCATCACGGCCGGCAGCACAGCTTCAAAGGTGGACATAAAATGTCGATTATAACAACTCTATGACTCGTGCTCGATCTTTCGATCTTCCCGTGTTCCGAGGCCATACCTCTGAGTATGCTAGGCTCGCCAATCAAACCTCGAAGACCCTGCGCGTGCAACATGGCTTACACCCACTATATGCGAACGACGAGATGTGTGACACCCGATCATCACGGCCTGCCTCATAACGTAGAACTTTCTTGGTGGTGCGCAACGAGGGAGAACACAATTTTGGTATTTGTTAGGGATCATCCTATTTATGACGCTACCGTTGTATATCTAGCATATAAGCAATCAATAGGATGCACACACAACAGCACACAATAATGATGCAATGAAGTGCGATATGACATGGTCGATGCGCCTGGACCTTCATGGCGCCATGTGCCTGGCCCCCGGCGCCCCGGCATGGCTCCGAGTCTACGGAACCCTCCAATGCCTCCGACAGTACGAGTAATAACAAAACTTACCGTAACCATGTCACATAAAATAACGCCTCTGCAAAACAAAGTTAGACGCCTCTAGCTTTATTTAGTTTTGCAAGTTTTACGTGGCAAATAGGCTTATTCGTAAGAGAATCGCTTCCCTACCTACGAACTTTGTACCACAACGTCGATCGTATAATTGCATGTTTAAGCATCCCTTTCGGGCCCTCCATTGAAAATGATTTGCCGACTAGAGAGAGAGAAACAGACACCCGCCAGCCACAGATACGGTGCAAGCCGTATGTCAGTAGTGGAACCAGTCTCGCGTAAGCGTACGCGTAAAGTCGGTCTGGGCCGCTTCATCAACTCAATACCGAAGGCATCGCAAGTGCACGCTAGAGGGTAGCAAATGTAAGAAAGACGCCCTCATTCGACATGAGTTCTAACCGTACCAGCAGTACTACGCATAGATCGGCTCTGATACCACTGAAGGGGTTACGGTGCAGAAAACAATAATTTTTCTAGCGATCGAAACCCTAACTAGCCAGGATCTATCTATCTAGTACATGCGATAACGGTGGCGGAACGGGTTACATTACCTCCATGTAGACCGATAGCGGGGATTACGCTCCCGCACAAGCGTTGACGATGAAGTCGTACGTAGCCGACCTCGAGGTCGCGGAGAACTTGCCGCGATGTCGAAGCCGATGACGCTGGGGTGTCGATGATGATCTGCGTCGACGGGCGTCGGGCGGAAGAAGGCAGAGCGCCAGCACCAGGGCTGGTGCGCCGGCAGCAGAGGGGGAGGCGCGGCGGCTGCAGGGGGCGAGACGACGTCGCCCAAGCTCCTTAAAAGAGATGCCTCCGAGCACTCACAAACATACGGAGCTTAGCGACAACTCCCGGTCATTCAGATCCAACTGAAATCGCAGGAGTAGATCTTATCTGGAATCCCGCAGAGCAACGGCGCTCTGCGGTATGGCTTAGGTGGAGAGAGACCCCCTTCCTCAGCTCGGCGCGGCTCCAACTTGGGAACCATGAGATCGAGAGAGAAATCGGGAATTAATTGGATTTTCCTATGAATTAAATCAATTAATATGCCTTGGTATATAAAGGGGGAAGGGGGTGTGCCAACCCCCTTGGCTCCCCCATGTGGGACTAAAGGAGGAGAGGGGAGGGGGGGTTCGGCCGAACCCCCCTTGGGCTTTCCCACTCCTAGTCCAACTCGGACTAGGAGGCCCAAGCCTCCCTTTCCTTGTGGGGTGCGGTTTCCCCTTCTTGGGCCCTCTTAGGGCCCATGTAGGTGGGAGCCCCCTTTTTCCTTTATTTAATTAATATTAAATTAATATAAAAATCCCATTAATTCATAATTAATATATTTATATATAATTCAATATCCCGTGACTCCGAAACTATTTCGGAACCACCCGAACAACTTTCGGACATTCCCGGAACCATTCCATACCTTCCCGGAACTCCTTCCGGACCACCGGAACTCTTTCCGGATCATTTCTCTCTCTCCAACAAACTCCTATAAAATTCCAGAACCTATCTCCTAGCGTCGCTAAGACCTTAAGTTTGTTACGCTACGGTTCGGGAACACTCCAGACATGGACAAGACACTCCGCTCACCAATGATCGTCAGGGATACCTGGAAATATATGACGACCCCTGTGCATTCCACGAATATCGTCGTTGAACCATAAATATGATATTCATTCCCTTTGTCTCTGTGATACTACCTTGTCCGAGATATGATCGTAGACACACCGATGCCTTTGTTGTATCTCGTTACCGACGAAGGTGATTAACTCGTCTGCGATATTACATCTCCATGACCTAGTCATAAGCTGCGCAGCTATATAGATGCAATATCACCGAGTGGGCCCAGAGTATCTTTCCATTACAAGAATGAACAAATCCCGCTCTAGATCCTTACGTCTCGATGCTCTTTCGGAATACCCAAGATGGACACCGTTATTGTCATGCTATATAAGACACAATGTTTGATGCTCTCAAAGTACCCCTACGAAGCATTAATAAGTGCGGTCTCACGGTCTAAGGAATAAGCTATCATACTCTTTATCTATTGCAAATGACAAACATCGTAATACGATCTTATTGCAATGCTTTGCGTATGTCCACCACCTTATTCAACTAACAAGATGACCCCATTGTCAACCGACGTCATTGTTCTTGACCGGGAATCTCGATCAACTGTTGCCCAATGGACTAGCTCATATAGAGGCTTGCTAGGGACCTGGTTGTCTATGTATCACACGTGTATTAATAATTCCGATTAATACAGTTATAGCATAATACACAAACCTATTATAAACTCATGAGATAAAGTAATAAATACCACTTATTTATTTGCCTCTAGGGCATATCTCCTTCAAACCGTCCACAGAACAAGGGCTCCGAGCAGACACATCTGGCCGTCCACGTGTCGCACGAGGAAATCAACCGTCACCGCCCACTTCATCCACTACGCACGAAAACCGAGGCGTCATCATCGTGCCGCACAAATTTCACGCCCACTTCGGAGACGTGACAACTGTTGACCGCGGTCAGCTCTGACAGCGGGGCCCACCAGTGACGTCCCATCGAGCGCAGAGGCGTGCAGCGGATCGTCACCAGTGACGTCATCAAGCCAACGGCTCCAAAGTAAATTGAAGCAACTCGACAGCGTAATTCGAGTAGTAAGCTTCAAAGCTGAAATCAATAAAGTAGGATCGGCAGACGATCCGAGAATCCGAAGAAACCATTCGGGTGGCAACAGAGTAAGCTCGAGCAGCCGAATCCATCCACAAGTAAGCCAAGCAGACTGAGTAGAAGCAAAGCTTCGCAAGAAGATGAAGGCAAAGTAATTTGACTGCAAACGTTACTCCCATCGGGAGTGGCCGGTTCGACTGAAGAAATCGAGTTCAAGCTCAAGATCAAGCAATCCAATGGCGCGTCCAGAAGGAAGGAGTCCTTTGCTCGACTCTACGCTTCGACCAAGCACTCGGGGGCTACTGACGTGGGGCTGCCTTTCGGGTAGCCCACGATAAGGCTACCTGGGCCGCGCCAAGGACAGGAAGGCCCACAGAAGGCCCACGCGGGGCACCATGTAACCTAGTCCAAGTCGGTTAGGAAGCATAACCTGCCATATCTGTAGTTGCCATCGGCACCAACCACCCGAGACCTGGCTGCCTATAAAGACAGGAGGGTTGCTCGTCCCAGGACGCACGCAAATAGCTACGGCACAAACCCTAGCGAGACCGCAATCTCGCCATTGTAACCACAAATCGCATCAATAACCAGACAAGCAGGAGTAGGGTGTTATCCTCCGGGAGCCTGAACCTGGGTAAATCCTTGCTTGTCAGCCGTCGTGACCACCTGCACTCATCTCTCTCCCCATCAATCAACCCGGGGTGCACAACCCTGGGACTTGTCGAGTTAACACCTCGTCACTTGTATCGTTCGGTCGGTCCTTGGGCGTTGTGCTGTCTGACCCAGCAGCGGTCTCAAACGGTTTGGCTTTATTTATAAAGCGGGGCGAAAGCCTGGTTCGAGAGTTTAAATAGCAAGGGATGTGAAGATGAGTTGTAAGGATGACTTCAACGGGCAACCCAATCGGACATCAATTTTATCCATTTGGGCCGTGGTCCGGTCGGGCGGATAAAGAGGGGACACGGACATTTGATAGGTGGACCCAACGCATGGACCCATCCTAAATTTACCTGGTCTTCTTCCTCCCTGCTTGGCCAATGTCGCCGACACCGCCGCGGTTGTCTCCTCGTCGTCGTTGATGGCGGACGTCAGCGTCCACCAACTTCTCAACGTTTTCCCACTCGCCCGCCAGCGAGAGCAACACGTCCTTCTTTGTGCTTGTCGTTGTAGAGCAGGCACCAATATCGAGAGGTTGAGCAACGCGTTCACGACGTTGAGTTGGAGCCCGACGCGTCCTCGGGGTAGCCGGAGGAGGCCCTCTGATGGCCGATTCGATCTCGTCGGCCACAAATTCATCGAAGCAGATGTCCGCTGAATCCAAATATTATGAAGCGCATGACAACACACTCGTGAGACACGCGCTTCTTCTAATCTACTCCCTCTGTTCTGAATTAACTAACTCAGATTTAATACAACTTATACTAAATCTGAGTCAATTAATTTAAAACGGAGGGAGTACATATGAAGTAATAAAACAGAAACCCCTCCCCCATGATGATTAGACAATGTTGGTAGCATCATATGCTCCTTTTCTCGAAAAAAAAGAAGGAATGGCATTCTTCATTGAACAACAAAAAGGTCTGAAGAGAAAAAGAAAAGAGAAATGTCTCGACAGGTACTAGCAGCATTTTCTCGTATCATTGGCTTCCTTGGGCAAATATATAGCTTATATAATTACAAGAACACGGATCAACACCCCCAAAAAATTAAACAGTTGGTCCATCACAGTCACAGCCACATCCAAGGTGATAATACAGGGCTTATAATTATAAGATATAGATACACAAAAAAGGAGAGGAGACGTGAGGGAAAATACACAGGGGAAAGAAAAGAGAAAAAAAATAACTTAATCAACCGATGTGATGACGATTTACTCGATCAACGAACCGATGATGGATGAGAGAGAACTCAGAGGTACTGGCACGCCTTGGCGAGGGAGATGGGCTTGTTGAGCTTGGCCGGATCCATGACCACCTTGCACTCCACCTCCTTGTTGAACCGCGGCCTCACCAGCGCGCCCAGCACGTACGCCCTGGACCGCAGCGTCGTCCGCAGCGTCATCGGCACCGGCGACACCTTGCCGGCGAGCGCGCCCTTGGTGGGCTGCGCCATCAGCGTCGGCCCGCTGCCGTAGAGCGGCACCTTGTTCCCCGTCACGCTCACGGTCGCCGTGCGACGGCTGCTCCGGCCCTGGTAGAACTTCTTGAGCTGCATAAAGATGCGATCTTTGGTTAATTTCTCCAGACCAGACCAGACCAGACCAGATCCGGCTGTGCGATGCGAGAAAAGATAGTGAATCGGGTAATGGTGCTTACGTCTCCTGCGGCGAGGTTGAGCTGTGAGTAGGATAGCGTGAACGGGTCTGCGGCGACGTGGATGCCGAAGAAGGTGCCGGTGTTCTTGTATGTGAACTTGACGGTGGAGTTGGTGGTGGCCATGTCCGTGGGCACCAGCGACGCGTCCGTGCCGGCCTGGATGATGAAGTTCTCGAACGTGATGCTCTGCAGCAGTCAGTCCAAAGATCCAAGATTTACACCGGTCAGCTCAGCTCAGTTCCCCAGATCCAAATCCACTTCACTTGACAGAAAGTAGAAATCTTTCTCAACCAACTAACTAACCTTCATGGCGATCTGTGGCTTCTGTGAGCGGGCCGCGCCCCAGAGCACGAGCGCGAAGAAGGTGAAGAGCACCGCGAAGCCACCGACGAAGATGAGGCAGTACTTGCAGCGCTTGGGCATGGGCCTCCGCTCCTCCTCCTCGTCCAGCAAGCCCTCCTCCTCGATGATGCCGATCTCCTGCCACCCCTTGCCCGCGGGCGCGCCCTTGCGGCCGGCCGACTTGTCCTTGTGGCCGCGGGAGAAGCGGCTGGAGGAGGAGTCGCGGCCGACGGAGGAGTGGGAGTGGCGGGGCGAGGCCATGGGGCTGAGGGCCGGGGTGGAGTGCACGGAGGTGGCGGTCTTGGCGGTGTCGCCGTCGTGCGAGTCCCGGGACGGGCTCTGCACGTAGTAGACGGCGCCGCGCATGACGCCGCCTCCGCCGCCCCCGGAGGAGTGGTTGGGGTTGGCGCCGGTGCGCGGCGGGGAGCGCGGCGGCGAGGAGGGCGCCAGGCTTGTGACCTCCGAGTCCGTCTTGGCGTGCATCTTGGCTCCGGCGAGCGCACGATCTGGTTCTTTGCGCGCTAGCAGAGGAGTGAAGAAAGCAGAGTGGCAGCTGCTGCAAGCAAGCCGAGGAGGAGGAGAGGTTGATGAGGCTGGCAGAGGGAGCTAGCTAGCTAAAGAGAAGATGCAAGTGCGCGTTAGTTGGATCGGATGAAACCGTCGGTGGAGAGCTTGCGCTTGAGCTAGAGCTGGGAAGTGATGGTGCGTTGTGCCTTCACTTTCACTGACCTCTCTCTTGATTTGATTTTTGATATGTTTTTAGAGAGAGAAAAGAAAGCGATGTTGATTAGTAGTGTGCTAATTAGTTAGTTGTGTTAGGTGCATGTCCAGTCCACCATGTGTGGTGATTCGTCGGTTGTGGCGGGAAGGAGAGACAGTTCACGCGGGGCTGGCACTCTGTTGGACATTGGACACCGACGAACGCTCAACAGCTCACGCCTACATCCGTAGGCTGTCCATTTCCTCCATGCAGATCCCTCTCCTTCCATGGATTTCATTCATGTTTTCAGGACCCTCAGCTGCTACTCCGGCAGACGTCAGCTTCACGGCGTGTCGGTGAGTGGCGAGAGGAGGCGACCTGGCCGGAATTGTATGTAAAATGCACCAAGGCTGAGCCACCGGAAATGCTTCTTCGCCCGGCGAAACCTCGTCGAAGCACAACAGGGTTCCTCGCATGTTCAAGAGGGTACGCTTGTCGTCGATGCGAAGAGGATGTGGTGGTGGAATGAAACCCTAACGAAGGCTCCTTTCGTTTGATGGACTCGATGTATGCGTTTTGGAGGATTTCGTTCGATAGTTAGATGGATGTCATTTCAAGTGAATACCTGCTCGGGCCACTATCAATTGGCCCTTTTTTGGGAAGGTACTAAGAATTATAAGTAGGCATGCACATATTTTTTTTATTTCATACACATGAAGCTCTAAAATTATCCACCTTTCTTATTCTCTTGAAACGTGCAATTTTAACCCTTATTAAGCTAACCATTCTGCGGCAAATTAAGCTGGTCAGAACTAGCATCAATCTACAGAGAAGGGGCACAAAGACAAAACCGACAGAATCAATCAGTTCCATACATGATACACGGTCATAGTACAAGAGACAATCACATGAAACACATGTGCTTCCCATACGCACAGAAGAAATGGTTTCAGCTACCTACCTACCGCTGCACACGGGAGGTATTCAGTCGCCATCTCATCCCATGATCTCAACTCATACAAAATGTACACAAAAGAAAATGTTCTCAACGGTGGCTACGTGAAGGTTGCTACGGGTCAGTATGTTCCTGACAATGAAGAGGAGCTTCTGATCAACTGTGGAGAGGACGATGTTTCAGATGCTGAGTGATGAAGAGGAAGAAGCTAAAGGCTCACAAGGGACGACAAGGGTCCTCCAGTTAGCTCCAACTGAACATGCATGTGGTTTTATCTCTAGATTATATATCTAACTAATATTTGTCTACATCCACCTATATGCCGATCCATCCACCAATGTCGGTATGTCTAGCTATGTTGAGTTGTGGTAATTGTACTTCCTGTTAAAATGTCATGTTTTGAACACCATCGGTTATAATTTTGCTCTTTGCGTGTTAGCTGGCAGCAACTGTTAAGCACAACTGCACCAGTTCGTCAGCTAATAACAACATGGTTACTTTCTTTTGGTTAGCTCTAGATCTTGAAAAGCAACTTGTACATTTCGTTAGAGATTTGCTGGGAGACTTCTTCACTTTTACATCATGTTCTTTTTAAAAAGCTGCATTATTCCAATTTGTGGTTATGTTTGGTTCCTCTGGCACGTACGGTTTGGTATGAAATGCTAAAAGTTTTGGTAGTGCTAAATAAAATTTGGAGGGAAGCTTCTTCCTGCTTAGCTAAATCGAGTCGAGTTCCGTGAGCTATTTATGAACTGTCAAAATACATTAGTAGGTAGCAGAGAGGTTAGGGAGGGAGTTTATGATTCATCTCCAGCGTATCATTGGGCTGATACTATAAACCGCGAAAACGGTTATGAGCGAAAAGTTAGGTAATTTATATTTACACAGTAGTGGAGATGAATCATAAATTGAGTATTTCCCTGACCCTTTCTTTCATAAATAGGGAGATACAAGTCATGAGTTTTTTTCCTCTAAGTAAGCACTAAGAATATTGTTGACTCTTCATATATTCTTGTTTATCTTTACTAGTATTTCGTGCAAAGTGGTCTGTCATCGATTGATCCCTCCTTGATCGCTCCTCGCTACAGCTAACCTGGGCAGGCAGTCAAACCAATCGTTACTTGTCAGAAATAACGATTGCAGCTTTCTTTGCTAGAACTCGTTACCTCGTTACCGGAAAATGCTTTTCTTGATCGGAAATCTATTTCGTAAGAGCATTTTGAAAATACCTTTTTGAAAATGTAAATAAAAATCGAAAAATATTCCGAATGTATCTACAAACATTTTATGATGCCACATGAAATTTTGGAGAAAGACATTTTTTGTGTGGACTGTGTTAAAAAGACGAGAAAAAAAGTCTTTCGATACATCGCCACTACCAAGACCACTAAAGACTGAGCAACCAGATGAGAGTTTCAGCGCTTTCGTGCACCTTTGTGTTAGCCTTTTTTTGAGAGTTTGTTAGCCTGCTTTTGTATATCAGTGCGGAGGCAGGATTGAATAAATCTGGATGTTAAGCGGGGCCAATTAGTGTAAAAACTTCAAAGTATACTACTGTACTCATTCTCGAAAAAAAAACTTCTTTTACACTCCAAATCATGTGTCAGCCCTACCCACATAATATTTGGTTAAGTTTATGCATCTGATTTGACAACTCGAAAAACAGAGAGGGCACTTCTAACTATATTAAGTTTATGCATCTGATTTGACGACTCAAAACTTTTGGCTCGATCACTAATATACAGGTAATAGGTGTTATACACGTATAGCAGGAGGTGTGCATGCGAATAAATATGGCAACACCATCGGTCATGGTTAGCCCCCAAATATTTAGCACAAAGCAATCAGGACGACTGCAGCTGTTCCGAAGAGGGAGCTCAGGCGAGGGGTTCCGGGCCGAATCGCCGCCCCCGAGGTACCCTCCGCCTCTGACTCCGACGGCGCAGTTTCCGGCGCGGGCGCCTCCGCGATAGTCTTTGGAAGTGTTCTCTGTGGCACTCCGGCGCCCGAAGTGCTCTCTGGAGACGGTGCTTGTGCCTTCCCTTCATCGGTAGTGCTCTTTGAGGATGGTTCTTGTTCTTGTGCTATCCCTTCTTCTTGCACCGACATTGTGTTGATTGTGCTCTTTGAAGACGATGTCGATGACGACGAACGCGAAGATGATGGAGACAGAGCCGAAGCTCCGTAGGACCGCCAAGACGGTGCCAACGACGGTGATAGATCCGAAGTCCCGTAGGACCCTGAGGACGGAGACAACGACGGTGACTGAGAGGAAGGCGTGGCCGGAGTAAGTTCCCAGGCTGAAGGTAGCAAAGAAAATAGAGACATGGAAGCTGACGATGTCCACGATCGCAAACGAGACGGTGCCCGGGCTGAAGCTGGTGACGATGACGGCCCTGACGCGGGAGCTAAAGATGGCGAAGAAGATGCTGGAGTTGGGGAGGATGACTGCGGTGGGGAGGGGGTCGGTGACGGCGACGAGGAGGAGGAAGGGGGCGAGGAAGAAGACATTGTGCACATTCCGAATGGGGCGTTTGCCTGAATTCAACATAGGTTTAGCACAAAACTGAATCTGATATATGCACTCAAGGTTGTGGGGGCGTACAACTGATAACTTGGTACGTAGTACCTTGCAGTAAGCGATGCTGTCGCAGCCGCATTGGAGATGGCCGTTGGCCACGTCGGTTGCCAGCGGAGCGCCACCACCGCTGCTCCTCTGCACGATTGAGTCCAGGTCAGCATCAAGGTAGCGTACACGTCATCCACGCGACGACGACGACGATGTGGCAAAAATCAAAAATAAATCGTATGTACTGTACCATGTAGAAGTCGACGGCGATGTAGTTTGGCCATCGCTTGGCGGAGGCGTGGTAGCAGGTGTTGAGCTTGGCGACGAGCGGCGCGGAGTTGTTGACGCAGGCCCAGCTCTGGCTCGGGTTCGTCGTGAAGAAGTTCATCAGCACCAGCGACTGCGCCGTCGAGTCCATGGCCTTGGACTCCCCACGGTTCCCGCATGAGCCCACAGCCAGGCCATCGCTCCCGTCTGCATTTGAATTCTCTCCGATCAATCTCATCCCACGTACAGAAGAGGAAATTAATGGCGACCGATCGATCGATGGAGTTAGTACATACATTTGGTCTCGACGACGTAGTTCCACTCGAAGGCTGCGCCGTCGGAGCCCTCGCGGCCCTGCTTGGAGGTGAAGACGACGAGGCGGTGGCCCTGGGCGACCATGTCCTTGAGCGTGGGCCAGTCGGCGCCGTTGGCGGGCATCTTGGCCGGCGGGAACACGTACTTTGTCAGGCCGGCGGCGGCGAGCGCCTTGGAGAGGGAGCCCGGGGCGGAGTAGTCCTCCACGAAGACGGTGATGACCTCGTTCGGGTTGGCGTCCATGAAGGCCTGGATCTCCTTGAGCACCTTCGACGCAGCAACCTGCATATATATATATATACATGCATGTACATCGATCAGAGCAGGTTCAGACACGTACGATCTTGATGTTGCGCTTGACGAAAAAACGTACGTATGCGGTGAAGTCGTAGCATTTTCCGGCGAATGAGTGGCAGAGCCATAGCTCGTTCTTGAAGTCGTAGGTGTCGAGCATGAGCCCCCTGACGCCGTTCTTGAGCTGGGAGGTGACGGAGTCCTCCTGGTTGGGCGGGGAGACGATGGGGGCGCCGGTGGCGGAGGGGGTGCCGGCGACGGCGAAGGAGTTGTGGGTGGTGAGCCACGAGTACTTGTTGAACGGCAGGCCCGTGCCCTGCGACATGTCCAATCCATGCATGTTACGTACGTACATCGAACGATCATCCACATCGCCGTCGTCGCCACGACCACGGCTAGCTAGCTACTTGTTGAACACGCACGGAAGAGATCGATCGACGGGCGTACGTACGTGGATCTTTGGATCGACGGGCGTCGTCCGGGAGCACACGGCGGGGCCGGACCCGGGGAGCGGCGAGCAGGTGGCGCACCGCATCACGCTGCCGCACGACGACGGGTCCGCCGCGGCGCACTTGTCGCCGACCAGAGCTGACCCCGAGGCCGGCCTGACCGCGGCAACGACGGCCATGGCGACGAGCAGCGGCAGCATGGTGCCGCGACGGCGGCGAGTCCCGGCGGCGACGACGACGGCCATCGCACGCGCTCGTTCGTTAACTGTGAGACGATGGAGGTGGCTGGACGGTGGTCGGGACGGTAGCTAGCTAGCTAAGAACGTGCGGCAGCGGAGGCCGGGGACACGCACAGCAACGTTCGTACGTCGTCGAACATGCATGCCAGGAATAGGAACGGCCGGCACGGGTTGAAGCTGGTGCGTGTGTGCGGCTAGGACGGAGACGATGGACGGTTTTAATTCTTAGAAAAAACAAGACACCTTCTACCTATCCAAAATATTAAGAACAATACGGTTTAGGTATATTTGGTAGTATTAGGTTTGTAATACAAGTCTATCTCTAGTAGGTTTCATAGTCCGCAAGTCTTGTACCCCTCGTGACTCATTCTAATCAATCAATTTTCCGCAATCTTACACAAAATCGCTAATCACTGCTAGGGTTGGCCCTCCCCCTCCTCTCGCTCGGCCAGATCCTCAACCACCGCGCCATCCTCCGGCAGCTGAACGCCTTGCGTGCTCCCCGTCTACAACGGCGAACGGAGAGATCAGGGCGGCGACACACCAGAACGCCTTCGTTCTCCGCCTGCAGGGCTTCACCACCCAATGGAGCAACCGCCGCCTCTCATCATGATAGACCTAGATACCAACGTACCACCCACGGAGGAGCTGCCAACGGCATCAGTAAGTATTTATGTTCGTTTTTGTTACTGTCAAGCTCTCATCTTCATGTGTTAGAGTGAACTCAGGTTATCCCCACGCTTGTTTTGTGCAGATCCAAGCTGACCCTGTTGGAGCATCGGATCACAACAACCTAATCCCAAGTATATTCTGGAGAGTTTGGCCAATAGTTAAAGATTTAGTTCTGTCACGTAAGCTGAGAAATAAAGATGTCTGCTGCTTGGTTGACCGTCCCTTGAAAGAAGGTTGGCACGCCATGGTTGAGCTTCCCAGGCCAGAAAAAAATAAAGATGTCTGCTGCAAAGAATGTTGGCAAGCCGTGGTTGAGTGTGCCTGGCCAGAAAAATGTGAAGATGTCCTTGGCTTGGTTGAGCGTCCTAGGCCAGAAGAAAGTGAAGTTGACAAAGGTTTGCCAAGATCAATTTCTGCAGGCATGGTTGAGATTCTCTATCCAGAAAGTCTAATGAGTTCAGTTGTCACTAGGAAATGTCGTCTGCTTGCTTCAGACAAAGGTTTGGTGGAGCATCAACCTGAAAAGGCTATTGCTGAAACAACCTCTCTAACCACTCGGAAAACAACGACCTCTTCAAGCAAGTTTAAATATATTGGGCAAAAACTGGTGCAGGTGTTTTTTTTATGTACCAACAGTCCTTTTGTCAGAAGTGTTGCAATTTATGATGACCGGCGCGGGAAATACCTCTACAGATCTGCTGATCCTGACAATGAAATTGAATGTTTTATCAAAAGGAAGAAACATTGGCTATCAAGGAATCCTGAAAATGATCCTCGTGATTACTTGGTACAATCTTTCTCTGTGTCACTGTATTTTCTCTTAAATAATTGTTTTTATGCATATATAGTTTTTTTGTATATTACTAACACACACAGTTTTGCACCAGGATGACCTTGTGGTTAGTGGACCAGACTGTACAATGAGCGCTCTACCTGGTTTTATTATTGAAGTCGATGTTAATGATGAGAATGTATTTGATTTACCTTGGAGCTGGGAAGATAGAGATGTTGTCGACAAACCAATGCTTCAAACTATTTTCACCAGCCGAGGTGTTGTGCATGTGAGTTATGCAGTTCTGAGTGATGCTGTGCAAGCTTCTGTTGAGATTTTATTTTCTCTCCCCGAACACATATCCAAGGAAGTGGATGTATTGGGTGAGTTAGTGTTGCGAGTTGAAGGATTCGGTATCGGTTGCAAGGTGTTTCAAAATGATGTCTGGCGTGGTGTTCATTCGACGCCGAAACACAGCTTCAAACAGACGGCACAAGACGGAGAACGCATGGTGACGATGGAACTGCCATTAATCCGGGACATCTTTGCTGTTCCTGTTGGCTGTGGTCTTCGTCTTACTGGAACATTGCTCGTGACTGAAGAGAATACCTTGGACGAGGCGACTCCTTTTCATGTCGATTGTCCTATCGACTTGAAAGACAAATGGCGGGTGAAATGTCCCATTGTCTATGGTCTTACTCCAGTAAAGCATAAGGCTGATATATGCATCGACATTATAGTTCCATTCTAGGTACTATGCTCATGCCCTCCTAAGCTGTATTTTAATTTTTTGGTTCTTGTAAAACAATGTGATAAATATGAAACTGTATTTGTTGCGTTACTTAATTGTGTTTATGTTGCTGGGAATTATATGTTGTGGCTAGACAGAGCTGCCGACTAACTTGTCATATCTATAGTTTGTCTTTGCTTGGCACACCTTACTACTAGGTCTAATCCTCATCTAGTTCATGGGCTTCTGCATCATTGTATCTTGGACTTGCTTGGCAATCGTTTTTTTTTTAATTTACGCGTTCTGGACATGCACAGGACTTGTCCTTGTACCCTCCAGTCTATGTTAATTGTTCTATTGACTGCTCCCTATAACTATTCCTGTCCATATACGGAACACATAATTTGTTTAAAATGCAAGCATAAGTTATCAAATACTACGTTTTTCCATATGCCTGGTAGAAGGTGAATTTTGCCTACAAATTTACTTATCCTTATTGCTGGTAGAAGGTTGCATATAGGTAGTAATTTGCTATACCAAATAGATTGGATAGTTCTTTTTCAGGTCTAGTGTAGAGACTCCCACCCCCTACTGGTGTGTCCAAGATCAACGTAGACGCAGCACTCTTTAAAACTGGAGGGGTGACGCCGGTTGCAGCTGTTGCGAGGAGTGATGCAGGTGATCTGTTCCTCAGAGCATCGTGTGTGGTGATCAAGGGTGTTAGAGATTGTATCATATACGTATAGTATGGAGTAGTACTCCAACTATACAACCTTGTACGCCACGCAGGGGGCTTTTCCCTGTCATATATAACACGCAATCGATGCCCCTAAGGGGTACGCATCGTTCTCCCACAAACCTACAATCTTCAACATGGTATCGAGAGCTCTCCTCTTCCCATCTAGCCGCCGCCTCCGGTGCTGAGATCTCCACCACCGCCGGCCCCTCTCCTTCTCTCAACAAAAACCTACAGGATCATCCCCTCTTAGACGATCATAGCAGGAGCTTCTGAATCCCTCACAAATTCTAGTCCAAACAAACCCAACGACCCCTCCCTTCCTCAACCCTGTCCGATCTAATCATGGCATCATCCATGCCTCCGCCGGGCACCACTCTTGGTGCGCCGCCAACGACCAAGCTGACTCGGGAGAACTTCCTGTTCTGGCAAACACAGGCCATGCCTGCTCTCCGTGGTGCCCGCGTCATTGGCATCCTTGAAGGTACAGAGGTGGCACCCCCTGAATTTTTGGATGCTGAAGATGAGAACCACAAAAAGATCTCCATCCCCAACCCTCAGTATGACGCCTGGGTCAGCAAGGAACAACAGGTTATGAGCTATCTCGTTAATTCCCTCTCCGATGAGATGCTCCCTCATGTTTTCAATCTGGTTCATGCCAAGGACGTATGGACTGTCCTCAAAAGCCTCTACACCACCCAATCCAAAACCAGGGTTTCTACTCTTCGTGGTGCTCTCACCAACACCAAAAAGCTTGATATGACTGCCAATCAATTTCTTTCCAAGATGAAAGGCTTTGCCTCCGAGCTTGCTGCCGCCGGAAAACCCGTTGATGATGATGAGCTCAGGGATTACATCCTCAATGGTCTTGATGGTACTTTCAATCCTCTTGTTGCCTCTATCAATGGCAATCCTTCCACTACACTTGATGATTTGTGCTCTCAGCTTTTATCCTATGAGTACCGTGAAAATATGCTTGTTGCCACGGGTCAAAACACGGGTACTTTTACATCATCTGTCAACGCTGCATCTCGCCATCCTCCTCACACCTATGGAGGCGGTCCATCCAAGCCACCTCTCCTTCCTTCCCCGCCTATTTACCACCCACAGCCTACACCCTACAATCCCACGCCTCCGACACCACCACCATATCAGCCACCACCATATCAGCCACCACAACCCTATGCCGCCCCACCACAACCACAACCTCACTATCCTCCACAATATGCTCCTACAGCCTACACCTATCCACCACAGCCCTACCAGCAGTACCGCCCCCCTCCTCCACCACCACAGCAGCGTGCGCGCCCGGAACAGGGCCGCCAGGACCGTCGTCCGAAGGGGGGGCGCGGCAGGAACAGAGGTCGCCCGGACCGTGTTGCCTCCCCATGGCAGCCCGGTGTGTACTGTCAGATCTGCAAGAAAGAGGGTCACCCCGCCACTGAATGTTGGTGGCGTTACGGCGACGATGATGATGATGACACCCCGCCTGAGCCAAAAGGCGCCTATGGTGTTGATACAAACTGGGTCATCGACACGGGGGCGACAAACCATGTTGCAGGCCAGCTGAACAAGCTCCAGGTCCATGACCCCTATCCAGGACATGATCAAATCCACAATGCTAGTGGACAAGGTATGGAAATTGCTAATATTGGTCATTCAGTTTTGCACACCCCTAATAATTCCCTTCAACTTCGTAACATATTGCATGTTCCTAGTTCCTCCATGAATTTGATTTCTGCTCATAAACTTACTCTAGACAATAATGCCTTCATTGAGATTCACCCATGTTTTTTCTTGATTAAGGACAAGGCCACGCAGCAAATAATCTTTAGAGGTCCATGCCATGGCGGTCTCTATCCTCTTGTTCCTGTGTCAACGGATTCCTCCAAACATGCTTTGGTCACCGTCAAGCCTTCCTCCTCTACATGGCATCGTCGTCTAGGACATCCTTCGTCCTTTATTGTTCAGCAAGTTCTTAGGAAAAATAATTTACCTTACACCCCAGAAATAAACTCTTATGTATGTGATCCATGCCAACAAGCTAAGAGTCATCAGCTTCCCTACCATATTTCCACTAGTGTTTCCACTGTTCCCTTGGAACAAGTGTTTTCTGATGTGTGGGGTCCTGCTCCCTTGTCTTTAGGCAAGCATGCATATTATGTAAGCTTCATCGATGATTTCAGTAAATTTACTTGGATTTATCTCCTCAAAAAGCGTTCTGATGTGTATCAAGTGTTTCTTAATTTTCAACAATTTGTTGAACGCAAGTTTGATAGGAAGATCATAACCATGCAAACTGACTGGGGAGGTGAATATGAAAAGTTAAATGGTTTCTTCCAAAAGGTGGGCATTACTCATCATGTTTCATGCCCTCATGCTCATCAACAAAATGGCTCTGCTGAACGCAAACACCGTCACATTGTTGAAGTTGGTCTTGCTTTACTTGCCAACGCCTCTATGCCTCTAAAATATTGGGATGATGCTTTTCTCACCGCCACTTTTCTCATCAATATCATTCCATCAAAAGTCCTTAATTTTGAGACCCCTACAGAAAAACTTCTCCACACGAAACCAAACTATGATTCTCTTCGAGTTTTTGGGTGTGCTTGTTGGCCGAATTTACGTCCCTACAATAAACACAAACTTTCTTTCCGTTCTAAACGATGTGTGTTCCTTGGTTATAGTCCCCTTCATAAAGGAGTAAAATGCCTTGACATCAGTACTGGTCGTGTCTATATTTCCCGCGATGTTGTATTTGACGAAAACATTTTTCCCTTTGCTACTCTTCACCCAAACGCTGGTCGTCGTCTCCGTGAAGAAATCCTCTTATTTCCTCAAGAAACATCATCTACACAAACACAAGATAGGGGTGTGCACACTAATGATCATTATTTGCAAATTGTACCTGTTGTTGACGCTGTACAGGTACCCGTGGAGGAAACGCATCAAAATTCTGCAGAAAATGATGCAAACAGCACACAAAATAGCAGCTCTGAAGAACATGCTACAGGCCAAGAAAACACGGAATCTGATGCTAGTCCTGGGGCTGAATCAGTCTCGGATCAGTCGCCATCCGTGTCTGACGCGTCTGCAGCTCCTTCCCCGGTGCGCTCGGGGCCGCACCAGTCTGACGACGCCACGTCGCCCTCCTCTGTGTCTCGTCCGGAGACTGCTTCCGCGTCCCCTCGCGAGCGCCAAGAGGCGCCTGACGCGTCACCTGCATGCCAAGATTCCTCAACATCCTCCGACACGGGACATGCAGACCACCTCGGGATGGACCAGTACAATGATCAGGAGCAGATGACCCCGTCCACTGATCAGGGCAGCTCGGCTGCTCCCGATTCTCTTGTGCATGCACATGCACATCCACCAGGATCTTCTGTGCCGGCCGCTACTGCAGCCCCTTCTGCTGTTGAACCGCGCACTCGTCTCCAAAAAGGTATCACAAATCCTTTAATTCGCAAAGATGGTACAATTCGTTGGTGCTTGCTAACTGCTACAGGAGAACCAGCAAGTTTACATGAGGCTATGACTGATCAGAATTGGAAACATGCAATGCAAGACGAGTATGATGCTCTCATGTCCAATAAAACATGGCACCTTGTTCCCCCCAGCTCCAACAAAAATGTTATTGATTGCAAGTGGGTGTATCGTATAAAGAAAAATGCTGATGGAACAATTGACAGGTATAAAGCACGTCTTGTCGCCAAAGGATTTAAGCAAAGGTATGGCATTGATTATGAGGATACTTTCAGTCCTGTTGTTAAGATTGCTACTGTCAGGATTGTTTTATCTATATCTGTGTCAAAGGGTTGGAGTCTAAGGCAGCTAGATGTCAAGAATGCGTTCTTACATGGTGTTCTGGAAGAGGAGGTGTACATGAAACAACCACCTGGTTTTGAGTCTTCCGCTACTCCTAATTATCTTTGCAAACTTGATAAAGCTCTTTATGGACTGAAACAGGCACCTCGGGCTTGGCACTCTCGTCTTAGTGCTAAGCTTCACACCCTTGGCTTTACACCGTCAAAGGCTGACACGTCTCTTTTTCTGTTTGACCGGGAAGGCATCCAGATATTTTTGCTCATATATGTTGATGATATTATTGTTACCAGTTCCTCTGATGCGGCAATCACAGCTCTTCTTAAAAGTTTAAGTCATGAGTTTGCTCTTAAGGATCTTGGCGATCTTCATTATTTTCTTGGTCTTGAAGTTCACAAACGTCAAGATGGCTTACTTCTGACTCAAGAAAAATATGCCTCTGATATCTTGAAACGAGTTAATATGCAAGATGTTACCTCCTGCCCTACACCCCTGTCTACTAGTGATACATTATCTTTGCATGATGGAACTCCTCTTGGCCCCGAGGACAGTACCCACTATAGAAGCACTGTTGGTGCCCTTCAGTATTTGACGCTAACACGACCAGACTTGTGTTTTTCTGTCAGCAAGGTATGTCAGTTTCTTCATGCGCCCACTACTACTCACTGGACAGCAGTCAAACGCATATTGAGGTATATTCAGGGTACACGCACTATTGGACTCACTTTTCGTAAGTCCTCCTCGACACTTCTCAGTGCTTTTTCAGATGCAGACTGGGCAGGTGATTTAGATGACAGGCGTTCTACAGGAGGTTTTGCTATTTTCTTTGGTCCTAATCTTATATCATGGAGTGCCAGGAAACAACCTACAGTGTCTCGTTCTAGCACCGAGGCTGAATATAAAGCCCTTGCTAATGCTACAGCTGAGTTAATATGGCTTGAGGCTCTGATTCGAGAATTGGGTGTCTCCCTTCTCGAGAAACCATGTTTATGGTGTGATAATCTTGGTGCTACTTTTCTCTCGGCTAATCCAGTTTTTCATGCTCGCACCAAGCATATTGAGATTGACTTTTATTTTGTCCGAGAACGAGTTGCTAGTAAACAACTTGAGGTCAGGTTCATCTCCAGTAAGGATCAGATAGCTGATGGTTTTACCAAGACATTATGTCCTAAGAAGTTAGATGAGTTTAAGCGTAATCTAAATCTTTGTAAGCTTTAGATTAAGGGGGAGTGTTAGAGATTGTATCATATACGTATAGTATGGAGTAGTACTCCAACTATACAACCTTGTACGCCACGCAGGGGGCTTTTCCCTGTCATATATAACACGCAATCGATGCCCCTAAGGGGTACGCATCGTTCTCCCACAAACCTACAATCTTCAACAAAGGGGTCTTCGGATCCAGAGATCGTGGAGGCATATTTTTATCCGGAGATCCGGAGATCATGGAGGGGTCTTCGGACCTTTCCGGATTAGTGGTAGTATTTCATAGTCATCGAATTATACATTTTTTATTCTACTTCTTTCACAGACCGTATTTTGGTACACCCACGGTTTCCATATTTTGGACATGATTCTCCATTTTAGAGTTGTGCTTAAAGAGCCCCCCCATCCCACCCCCCTTATGTTCATTTCCTGACTCCGCCGTTGCACACAACCGCAACAATATCTCATCTCCCACCATCTCCATTGTTGCATCATCCCTGTCCTACACACGATTTCTGCCCACGGAGTGTTCTCGTGGGTTTCATTTTTTTGAAAAGGTGTTGTCATGCATGGACTTGAGCATATAGAAGTGGCCGGATTGACCGTTCCTATCAGTTCTAACCGAGGAGTGGTTTAAGTTTGATGCGAGCGTGAATCAAGTCATCCCGGTCCAAAGTTGCATCCCATCCCGGCGTGTACGTGTTTACAAGTGTCACGTGCAACCAAAAGTCCAAATCACGGCACGAGTAACCGTCAGCTTCTTGTGCCGTTCGCCTCTATCTATCTATTCGTAGTACGTACCATATGCACCTTTTATTCTCCTTTGCATGTCCTCTTCGATGGAGCCCTGGAGGCTGGATGTCATGTCGTCGTCTCAGCTCATCCGGCGACGAAACACACGGGATCGACATCTATATATTGCCCCCTTTGCACACTTTATTCTGTTCAAGTTCAACGTAGGTCATGCTTTGCTTTGCTTCCTCCCGTGAAGAAGAAGATGACAACACGTAGATAGACATAGACAAACGACTCCTGAATTCACGGAGGAAATAGGCGAAGAGAGTGCATTGGTTTATGCTCCCGAGGAAGACCACCAAGCAACAGCAAAGACCCGTGTTTTGAATTTTGATCAACAAAAACAAAGACATCCAGTAAGACCAGGAGCTAGAGGTTGGACTATATATTTGTAGTACAAAGTTTCGGTTAGAGAAAAATAAAAAATCCACTATTTTATCCCATTTTTTTTGTATTTATGCCCTTTTCAGAATTGTTAGAACACAAGGTGCGATTTTCGATATGTTTTTGAAAAGATCACTGGTAGACCAAATCTGATTGCAGCCATGCCAGGCGTAGCATTAAATTTTGGGGGTACTCCGCTCACCTAAAAAATACCACTCCCGGCCCACCGTGGCAGTCATATGCTGCCGCGTTTCTCTCCGACACGCTCATCTACTCACTCAGCTTTTCTCACCCTCAGAGCAAGAGATCGCCATGTCAGGTCAATTATATAGTTACATATACTCACCTGTTTTTTAAATCAGATAAATTTTATTTATTAAAAAGAGCATGTATCTAGATTTGAAGTCATCTAATTCGGAACGGAGGAAGTATAATATAATAGTTAGCTATAAGAGATCCAAATGTCATGTTAATTACATGGCCAACATATATAACATAATAGGTAGATATAAAAACATGAAATCATCTTCGACTCAAAGGTGTAGATGCACCCATTTTTCAAAAAACAGGTGTAGAATATTTCATGTTTCACACAAAAACTTTGTAAAAATATGACACTATTATGGCTTCTCCAAACAGGTTTTGAAATTGACAAAATCAGCATAGACCTCTCGTTGTCAACGAGAACATCGTCTCCTACAAAAAATATTCCGTTAGTGCCAAACGTAGGATTTAAACTCTGATGGGCTGGCGATAACATATTTTTTGTCAACTCTGGTCTTTGGACAAAACTATTGATACATCTGGCCTCTCGGTGAAACTATTTACAAAATCTAACCCCTAAGGTCGGTCAACATAAATGGAGGTGAACTTGTACCGTTTGGCGCCAACAAAAATTTCAGCCAAGCTAGGTCGGCCAATGACTTTGGCGCTGAACCATGAGGCATTAAAATACAAAAAATTTGTGGCGGAACAATGGAGCCGACCTGAAGGACCAGATTTAGAAATAGTTTATGAGAACGGACAAATGTGTTATTAACTCACGAAAATAGCCATATTTGATAAATAATATGGAGATACAACCAGTCGTCTAACCATCATAAACAAAATCACCATTTAAACATGGACTAATATATCTAAGAGGGTGAGTAAAATGTACACACTTGATCAGGAGTGGAGTAGACAGCAAGCTATGTAGCTAGGTAGAGGAGCTGGACCCGAGGGCTGGCAAGCCAAAACCCAAGAAAATCATTCTCACCTGAGCTGAGCCAAGCCAAAACCCAAAGCCTTGTTTCTTTTTCTTTTCTTCCACACTCCCCCCACTCCACTCCCACTCCCAAAATGCTCCGCCGCCTCGCCGCCGCCGCCGCCACCCCTTCCTACGCACCGCCGATACTCCTGCTCCTCGCCTTCTCCTCCCCGTACTGGTTCTCCCCGAGCCCCACCGCCACCGCCGTCGGAGGTCCGTACTTCATCAACTTACCATTTTCTCTGCCCCCGTTCATAGCTAGAAATCGGGTATTGTCGCTGCTCCTGATCCCTCCGAGCTACTGCCGGTTCCCGGATACTCGCGGGATCAGAATGCGATGATTACTGTACCGACCAGCGGCCGGAGAGTGATCCGCCCCGTCGCTCCCCGTGATTCCATTAGCGCCGCCGCCGCCCGATTTGATTCCCCCAAATCATTGCTTTTTTATTTATCAAAGCTTCGATCTTTTCCCGCAGACGATGCGATCGACGGATGGCTTATAGCCAGCACCTTCGTGCTGGAAGACCGCACATTTTAGCTCGAAGTAACTGTGGAACTCGCGATTCATTGTTTGGTTCAATGCCCAATAATATTTGGGGGGCACATTTAGTACCAGTTCCGTAGTACCATCATATATTCCGTAGATTTGTAGTACAAATCATCTACCTCGTACTAAAACAAGCAACATCTCCATGTCATCCCAAGCTGCCCCCTCTTGGGTTTCGTCACCCCCCATTAGGATTTTCTTACTAAGAGCAGCTTGTTTCAATGTCTTCCAGCACCTTCGTGTTGGAAGACCGCTCATCGCAGCTCAGAGTAACATCGGAACCTCTGATTGATTCAATGCGCAATCATATTTTGGAGTACCAGTTATGTAGCAGTAGCAGTACCATTTGCAATAATATCAGCAGCCTTGTACTAATAAAAGTAGCTTGCTTCTGTGTCATCCCAGGCTGCCCCCTGGATTTCAGCTGGGCCAACTTCACCCCGGCGGCCACGGCGTGCTCCGACGCCACTCAGCGCGCCTCATGCTGCCGGTACATCAACGCCTTCGTGGCCATCTCCATCGCGCGCTACGCCAACACGACCGGCAGGCTCGGTGTGCCGCCGGCCTTCTCCGAGATATGCCTCGGCGCCGTCTCCGACACGTTCCGGCTGCGTGGCATCGCCACTGACGCCGCCGTCTTCTGCGGCCTGGGGCCCAAGATCAGGGTGTCATACCAGTGTGCGGGCCGGGGCACCGTGCTGGAGATGATGCAGTCGCCGAATTTCGACGACGTGCTCGGCAGCTGCAGGGGCCCACTGTCACTGGACATCGCCTGCAAGACGTGCCTCAACTACGGGATCGTGTACCTGCGGCGGCTCATCGGGTCGGACGATAATGTCGCCTTGAGCGTGTGCCGCAGCGCGGTGTTTGTGACGCTCGCGACGCAGCAGGGCGTGCTGTCGTATGATGATATACTCATGTGCTTCTTTGGTGTTCAAGGGATCACCACATTTCCAGGTATTGCTTTGCTGATCACTTCAGCTATGTTAAAATGATGACCAACCAGTCTTGTCATTTACTTATCTAATGCTTCGGAATGTACTACCAGGACCGGTTTCTGTCACATCGACTCCAGCTTCTTTGCCGAATGGCACCGTCGATGATTCTCGAGCTCCGAAGACCAGAGATGTCCCACTACCACAGAGACATGAGCAGCAGCAGCAGCCTTACCGGATTTCAGTGCTTCCAGGGATAGGGATAGGGGTTATATTGGTTGCCATTCTTCTTCAGATCGTCTTGGTGGTGCTGATCCGTAGAAAGAACATGGAACTCAAGAATGCTGATCTACCTGCTCAGAGTCCAGACAATGCATTCCGTCAGGGCCAATCCTGGAGATGCGCAGAAGGTCAGTGCATATGCTTTTACCACCGTACTTCACATGAACATATATTGTTTTTATTAAGCTAGGATTGAGAAATTTTGTGTTAGCTCGTTCATGGTGTGGCCAATCATGCATGGCGTCGTGAGAAAATGAGAAATGCTGAAATTTTGTGTTAGCTCGTTCATTGTGTGGCCAGTCATGCATGGTGTCATGAGAAAATGAGAAATGCTGAAATTTTGTGTTAGCTCGTTCATTATGTTTTGCATTATTACAACTCATTCATGCATTCTTGCCGCAAGTTTGCCGTGACAAAATGAGAAATGCTGAAATGAGCAGCATCTTTATTTATATTCAAGTGCACATGCAGACCCTGGCCACTATTATCTGCTGATATTGGTGGTTTTGCATGGGCATTACTATGAGATTATCCCTCTGTTCTTGTATGTTTGATCGAAATCGCTCTATTTCCCCTGTTCTTCAGGTCAGTCACCAATGTTTCAAAGATATAGCTACAAAGAAACAATGAAAGCAACCAACAATTTCAGCACAGTTATTGGTAAGGGAGGTTTTGGAACGGTCTATAAGGCTGAGTTTAGTGATGGATCTATAGCTGCCGTCAAACGGATGGACAAGGTTTCAAGACAGGCTGAAGAAGAGTTCTGCCGGGAAATGGAGCTCTTAGCTAGGTTGCATCATCGCCATCTTGTAAACCTAAAGGGCTTCTGTATTGAAAGAAAAGAAAGGTAATGGTGTTTTAGTTTGCATCGTAATTTACTATACGTTTACTATACTTCATACATAGTGGTCGACTTCTCATCTTATATCTCTATCTTTCAGGTTTCTTGTCTACGAGTACATGGAAAATGGAAGCCTAAAGGATCACCTGCATCGTGAGATTTTGCCTATCCCGAATCCTCTCTGCACATATTAAAATCATCTCTCCTCAAAAGTATATATTTGAGTTGCTGTTAAGTGTTCTTATTTAAATTCCTTCAGCATCTGGAAGAAATGCATTAAGCTGGCAGACAAGGCTACAAATTGCAATGGATGTGGCCAATGCTCTGGTAGGTTTACTGCTGTGAATAACCGTGGTTCCTTTCCCTCATCAAAGTTTTGTTCTGTTCTGTAGTTAAGCCAATTTCTTGAAAATCATCAGCAACATGTATGTATCAGGTTGTATTTGCCAATTACCAATACCGATTTAGCAGTGGTAGTATTTGATATATTAAGCTCAGAACGTCATTCAACGTAGGTTCATGACATATGTTAATCGTTTTAAATGCACTATTAGAAGTACTACAGTATATGGAGGAAAAGTAACAAGCTGGAATACTAGGTAACTATGGTACACATGACAGCAGAGTTTCTCATTATGACAAGACAATCAATTACTAAACAATATTCATCTGTAGCCACTGTAGCTGGTACTCCCTCTTCACCCTTGTCTCCTCAGAGCAGCCACCGTCAGATCTTTTAGTTACTATCAATTTGCAATTACAGTTTTCTGAGTGTTTTCTTAGAGAGGTGGCCATTCCTTTGGGAGTCTTGTTTGATTTTTTTTTTTTGCGAAAAAACTAAAGGATTCATGTTTGAAAGAGTGGCATTATATGTCCAATATCTTGAGTATGGAGGTCGGAATAAATAGAATGATGACCTCAGATCTAGGCCAAGGCCTTTTAGTTACAATCAATTTGCAAGTAGAGTTCTCTGAGTTTTTTCTTAAGAGAGATGGCCCTTCCTTGGGGAGTCCTGTTTGAAATTGGTAGAAGGAACTCAGATATTATCTTCTATACAACAAGATAGCATTTTGCCCCTTTCTGTGAGAGATGGTCCTATCTGGATGTTTAATTTGAATATTGGCACGACTTTAAGGTGTGCCACTGAATAGTAGCATCCAAGAATCAGGATTAACCATGGTTGTTGGCACGGCAAAATTGCTGGTACATACTGATAGGGATATGCACTTGTGGTCTGAGATTGTCCATGCCTGTGATCCTGTCCTGCTATGTATAATTTTGCACTGTTGACCTGTTTTTGGCCCATTTGGCCTCACATGTCCGTAAATAAGCTTTTGCATGTTCTTCCTTAGCTTCTGAATATTAGTTCCAGGGGTATTTACTATTGAGAGATAAAAAGTTGACTAGTCCAAATCCATATAGTTCAGCAAAATGAAAATCTTGGGCTTTGGCACTACCAGGTCCCACCATGTTACCATGGGGCTTTGGCAGTGCTTTTCAAATGTTTTCTGGATAGGGTGACAGATATTGTTGATAAGATTATTTGCTTGCCTTTGTAGTGTGCTGTTTGACATGAACCAGTATTGGAAATCTTGGATTTGAATTCGGGATTAAACTTCAGTCAGTGCAGTTGACATTTTACTTGTTCTGTAGATAATTTGCTGCCATACATATTTTTCCTTGTGATAGCCAATGCTGATGTGTTATTGTTGTTGCAGGAGTACCTCCATTTCTTTTGTAACCCTCCACTCTGCCATAGAGACATCAAGTCAAGCAACATTCTCTTAGATGAGAATTTTGTAGCCAAGGTTTGATCTTGTGATATAAGTCTGATAACTTGTATCTATGCCTGGCTGTATTTAGGCGGTGCTTATGCTGACAACCGTTCCCCGCCCTTGTGTATAGGTTGCTGATTTCGGCCTTGCGCATGCATCAAGAACTGGCGCTATCAAGTTTGAAGCCGTGAACACGGACATACGAGGAACTCCAGGTGAATGTCACAATATGAAAATCGCTGTTTTTATATTCGGTAAACTATTACAAGCCATCGCTGTTCACCTCTCTTGTAATGGATGACTACAGGGTACATGGATCCTGAGTATGTGGTGACCCAGGAGCTGACGGAGAAGAGCGACATCTACAGTTATGGCGTGCTGCTGCTTGAGCTGTTGACTGGACGTCGGGCCATCCAGGACAAGAAGAACCTGGTGGAGTGGGCGCAGGAGCACCTGTCATCATCGTCCGGGGCCGAGCTGCTCGTAGATCCGGCGATCCGGGACTCGGTGGACGCGGACCAGCTGCACCTGGCTGTCGGCGTCGTGCGGTGGTGCACCCAGCGGGAAGGGCGGCAGCGGCCGTCCATCAGGCAGGTGCTGCGGATGTTCTCGGAGCGGCTGGACCCTGGCAACGGCAGCTTCGGCGAGGGCATGGATGACGACGCTGAGGGGTGCGGGTTCTACCCAGGGCGGAGCAGCAGGGGCGGTGGACATCGGAACGAGCTCGTTCCCTGCGGTGACATGCGGTCGCTGCACTCGTCGAGCAGCACCACGAGGTCGTACTGCAGCCGCACCATGCTGCTGGATGGCGGCCAGGCGATTTCCCCGCCTGAAACGCTCTGAGATGGCTGGGTTTCAGTTTCAGCGGACGCATGGTCAGCGAGGCGGAGTCTGTCGTCGGTAGAATCTGGTGCTGCAGATTGGTTTTCTCAAGGCATCGTGGCTGGTTCATAGTGGTACATAGATACATTCTTTGTGAAAGTCATGTATGATTCCGTTTTGTTTTGGTGACACACACTCTCGGCCGGACAGAGAATGAATTGCATTGTGAGTTGATAATTGTGTTGGCTTGGTAAAATACCTGATACTAGGGAAGCTGAGTGAACTATGTTGCATAGCTCGGGCTTGAACTTACTTCCCTTCCATTATTTTTGTGTTTTCCTTATCTAGATATACCTGCCAATATATACATGATACACTAGAACTTGGGCGGTCGGGCCTGAACTCAGTTGACTTTTGTTATTTTGTGATTTTTGTTTCACAGCCTGAATTAAAATGAGGGCCCAAACTTCTCATCGCTGTCGATTTCTATTTTCTACATGCCTCATACCCTAAACCCTAAGGGGCCAACGCTTTGCATTAGGCATATGCATTTGCGAGGCTTCGGACTTAATAACGTTGCTGAAAAAATAAATAGCTGCAACAGTAGTTTGCAGTGAATTGATCGGCTTCAGGGAGAAGAGTTTTGAGTGACATCTTCTAATAGTGTAGAATAACCTTCAGATACCTGCCAAGATATTTATTATTCCCTATATTCATGCATGTGCCACAAATGCGTGTAACAATTTTAACCTATTTTTGTTCTCCTCGTGTTATAGGGGATTTATTTTACATAACTGTTAGTTTTCCAAAAACAAGAAATATTCTATAGTAAAAAAATTGTACAAAAAATATGAATGATAAATTAATAACCGTCGAATAAAGTAACACCACTAAGATTTAACAATCATATCGAGTTCATACAAGACAATTATACATCTAGTAATGCTAACTAAGAGAAAAAATTCAGTTAACATTTGTGTTTGATAATAATGAATCATAAAGTATAAAACTTTATTATAAATATTTTTTATTTCAATACAAATACACATTAGTAAAAAAAGCTAACTAAGAGAAAAAATAACTGTTAACATCTATGTTTGACAACAATTAATCATAAAGTATAAAAATATATTATAAATAATGTTTATTTCAAAATTAATGGTTCAACATGTATGCATTTCTCTATGCAATGTAAACAAACGCTATTATCTGATATCTATCAAAGACTTTTGTCCGAATTTTTTGCCAACCGCTCTCAAGTTATGCAGGTTTTATTTCCTCTATTAAAAAAATACTTTGCGGGATTTTGCGTGAAAGAAGGTCAAATCATAAATAATACCGGGAACATAGGTCTGGACTCATAGTCTGAGCTTTCGGGCTTGGTGCCATGTTGGTGAAGAGCGTCTGAACTATCACGAGATTCCCATGGGCGGTCGGAACTCGGAAGGGCCGTAAAGCTCCCCTTTCTGGGAGGGGTGGCTATTTGTTCAACCATTCGGTTCGACGTCACATTTATAGCAAAATTTCATCGCCCCCCCCCCTACATTTTCTCGCCCTATATGGTGGTTGTGGAGCTTTTGTGTAAGTGGATAGAGCAATCTCACGGAGGGTCCTCCGATGACGGCAAGCAAGGAGAAAGGTAGAGAGCATGGTAGCGTCTGGTTAGGGTTTGGGTCGACTTCCCTGTCTCTTCTTCTCTCCCATGGAAAATAAATCACATTCACCTACAAGCTTTGTATGCGTGCCCCCGCCGTTTGTACCCAGCGCTTCTGCGAACGTGTTCTCCGACATGCTTCTCCTTCCTAGCGCCTGTCTCCTCCTGGCGTGGAGCCACTTGATTTAGAAGCCAATGTTTGCCTTGCCCACAATCTAGCTACTCGAACGTTGTCTGATTCGATCGAGTGAAATGCAGCTGTGGTGACCCAGCATACCACTGCATGGTGTAGTATGCTATAGTCGATGACATAGCACCAATGGATCACCGTCCACCAGTGTTACGTCATCAGAGTGGTACAACAGAAACATCGCAGGTCCAAGGCATGACTATAGATTACAAACAGAAGATACAAAACAACAGATCTTTAGAACCTCCTCGAAACAATGAGGCAAGGCCCTAATAAAAGAACATCAAATGGAAAATCTCGGAGGAACTAACCTATACTAAGCCTACTTCTAATACGGCTAGGCTTACAATTGCGCTATAGCAACGCCTACAGAGATAGGTTCTATGACTAGGATTCTATCCTATTTTACACTACGCCTTCATTTGTCCTCCGTCTTCCTTCAATTGCTTCAACTCGATGTAGTTGCCTTCTTTGGTATCTTGAGTTTATCCGTCTTCAGAGTCTTCATAGCCTAGAGTGCTGCCTTCTGGTGGTTCTTCATGTCTAGCAGGGGTTTAGGAGGCAAGGGTGAGTAACAGCGTTACCCAGCAAGTTCATTATGCAAGGTGGGAAGTTTGATGCATAAATACAGCCACAGACAATGGTTTGTCGTAGGCTAATACAAGTTTTCGAAAACATTTCTTTAAAAGGTTGCTTTTATTCTGAAGACTATGCGCGTCAGGAGTCACAGGGCTAGGGCTTTGAGGAGCCTCCTTTCCTGCTGCGTTCGTCGTTCCGTCCTGGAACGTGGAGTAACATGTCACATTCATACACTCTGCAGAGGTGCGCTGCTTTACCCATAAGAGATCAAGACCTTGTTGCACAACCAGGCGATCTTCCCGTCCACACTTCCTTGGTGTGGGGCCCAGTCAATAATCCAAGCCAATCACTGCGCCTTTCCACCATCCCCGCACACCCCCCATTACTTCAGTTGCAAGCTAGTGGGAACCATCCCAACCTACAACTTGCTGACTATTTGGAAACCGCATCAAATCAGTCCTGAAGCCAACCTTCAATAGATGCTAGAAGCCACAACCCGAAGGTGAGGTTATTATCCTGGCCACCTCAAGCTCAGCGGATTTACACACTGCTCGGCTTTGATCTAGTCACCCGTTGGTGTACGAGAGGAAAAGGGTACAGCTGACTTCTCCGTCCCATTCCAAATCTTATGGTTGCGCGTAATATTCGGCGCAAGAATCTCTGGCGACATTTGTTATTAAATCCTAGATGATACTTTCCCGTGCAAATGGGACCTCCACCACAACATTCTTACCGTGGTCCCATCTGCCAACCATATGAGATTACCACCTCACTGGTGGATAACCATAGTCATATTATTAGAAAATAAGTTTTCTGGTCTTTTTGTGTGATATGCAATAATAACATTTTGAAAATAGTTTCTTAGCAAATACTTCAAGAGGACATGAGTAAAAGGGATGAACTTGCCTTTCTGACTGCAAGATTATGCAGCCAGGGTCTTTGATATAATATAAACTCCGAGAAAGCTGAAAACAACATCATTGGTCCGGTAAGGACTAATGTTTAAAGAAGCAACATGTTTAATGCATAAGTATGAGATGCATCGCAAAGTACCCCGTATCTCACTCTCGGAGGTTGTGTGATGTTTGGGTTGGGTGATTTCATTTAGAATTGTTTTGGTTTCAAGTTTACTCCATTTGTAAGATGGATTCTTTATTGCTGAGTTAATAGCATCAAATTAAGCATACAATTAAAGTAAAACAACATACAACATTCAATGGTGGTTATAGGTTGTGTACATCTTAGGTTGGTAGAAGACATGTATGAACTTTAATTAAATAGAGCTTGGGTAGTATTATCTTTGATGATGGCAAAAAGAATAACTTTTGAAGAACATAAGAATGTAAACAGTCGTTGGTATTGTATGAAGTAGTTAAGGAAGAGCTTTAACATTATTCTTCTTTGTGTGTTTTACCCAAGACTTTGCAATAAGATCTTATTTTAGTGAAGCACTTACTTCTTAACTATGAATTGTTTCTTATGAATGAAGGAATTGTTTGGAATATAGCAATTTACATAGTTATCTTAGTGTTATAAGTCTTTAAGTTGTTTACTACTTATTTTACTTAACCCATTATTAATAAACATGAGTTAACTAACACATGGAGTAGGTACTTATTTATACAAAATAAAGCTTTGTATTCTAAAATGTTATTAGATTTTCATTTCATTTAAATGGTTGCTACATAGTATTAGAACATCTTTTGTAAGCTTATAACTTTATTTTCACAATTATGACAATAATTCTTATTATTTATCATTTTAAAATAGAATACCATTTTAATATAGATTTAATGAAATAAAATATTTCATATTGTAATATAAACACATTACTAAAGTTAAAGCTATGCATGTGAGACAATTTAAATGAAGTTTGAAATGCATCCAAAATAGCATTTCAAATAACTTCATATTTAAAAGATTATGTGATTTATATTTTAAATTTTATTCCGTTTAAGTTTTATTCAAATACAAATAAGAATGATACAAAAATATAGATTTTATTTTTCTGATCATTTTGGTATAAAAATTATATTTTTCTGATTTAGAATGAATTAATTATGAATTTACAAAGTTTATTCAATTTAAGTCAATTTCTGAATTTATTAAATAGAATTGGGCCCACATGTCATAGTTTTAATAATTACAGAAATGATTTACCTAAAAGAATAAAAGTCTGACAGGATGGTCCCACATGTCATACACTCACACATTTCGAATTTAATTTCTGGAAAAGAAAAAAAATAGGCGGCTGACGTCATGTGACGTCAGCGACTGGAATCCGACTCGGGTGAGCACGATTTGCTCACCCCGGCACGAATTCGAGCCGGAGCATCTGCGGGTTGGTTGTAGGGCGCTGCGGGGAGGCGATTGGCGGCGGTTGTGGACCAAATGGTCACCGGAATAGCCGGCGGCGACCATTTGCGCGGCGGCGGTCACGGCGGCGAGCATGCAAGAGAAGGAAAGGGAGGAAACGGGAAACACCGTGGTGCTCAGAAGCTCACCCTGAACAGAGTGGATGGCTCGGTGTATCGGAAGGTGGTCTGACGGCGACGAACTCGTCCGCGGCGTCGGCGGCCGGAGTTGGAGAAGACGATGTAATTCTCGACCTCCCGGGCTCCCCTGGATGCGTAGCTTGCGGAGGACGAAGAGGACGTCAGTACGAAGCTTCCCAGATACTTAGCACGGCAAGGAGAGGCCTCCACCGCCGGTAATCGACGATCCACAGCGGCGGCCGAAAGCTAGGTTAGGGTTGGAGAGGATTAGAGAGAGAGGAAGAAGAGAGGATGAGAGCGAGTGAGAGGATAGGGATGAGGACGTCTCCACGGCCTTATCGTCGCGAGAGAGGGGCGAGCAGAAGCAGCACGGCTGCTCGGAAGAAGCGACACGGCTCGCATCTGCCTTCTGGCCGGAGAGGAGGAAGAAAATGAATTGGAAAGGCCATTTTTCATAAAAACCCCTGGTAGTTTCAGAAACCACAGGGAACGTTTAAATAGGCCCCTGGTTTCTGTTTTGGGTATGTTTTAGATTATGATTCTTGCAAAGAGATCCTGGAAAGGTTGTGGTCAAAATAAAATGTTTATTTCCACTTGTATAAGTTTATTCCAAGATATAATTTGAATATTTGGTGTGTTTTGTATTCTTTTATCATATAAATGAATTTGGACTTATTTGGTGTCTTTCTTTCATTAATGTGTTTTACTTAATAAATTTTTGGTAGTGCATATTACGCACATGGAAATATTTTATATGTTATAATTCCAATTAAATTGTTTTGAAGTTTTGGTTAAAAGACTACAGATAAAATAAATATCCAATTTGTTTCTATTCATGGTTTTCACTTATTTGTTTTTATGGTGCATTATAACCATGTGAAATTATTTCTATGGTCTTATTTATTTATTTAAATTGTTTCCATCAACTACTAAATGATCTAAATTATGGACTTTAAGATATTGAAATATTTGAATACACCAATTGATGGTATGGTGATTTAAGTATTTCTAACCACACCAAATTAAGATTTGATGGAAATAACAAAATGGATCATTGTGATTCCTAAGAAGAGTATGCACAATGAGGGCATTAAGTTTCATGTTAAAGATGGAACATTGCCATTGTGACTTTGACATATGCCACCTCATCACTACATCATGTGGAAACATGAGTAGATGTCCCTAGAAGTACAAGGTATAGATAACCCGCCTAAGTTATGTCTTATGATGATATGATAGCTGCAATGTTAAGTGGAAAATCCTTCTTATTCATATGTATATGGCACTTCATTGTTTGTGCATACAAAAATGAGTTGTCAACAAGGTTGCAAAACTTGTTATCAACCTATTTCTATATCACACTAACATTGTAATGTCATACCATTTCCTGAGAAATTAATAAAGATGGTTGAAGATGAAAGAGTTTTCAATTCTTCATGCTAGATTGGCATAACACTTCCATGTACATCAAATGAATGCTTCTCTATGTCTTCTTGTTGTATTTCTTCCCTTCTCGATATCTTCTCTTGTTGATGCCTTTGAGAAGATTGGGAGATAAGGAAATATGATGTCAAGATAAAAGTGGAAGATCTAGGTTAAGCTTTAGATAATTCAGTTGGTCTCCAAGGATGTCATGGTTCCCATGTACTAGAAATATGTCTAGCACAATTGATAAGAATAGATGATAAAAGAATAACTAAGAATAGTGGTTTTGGTCATTAACTCCTAAATATTATTTTGATGTAACAAGTTTTGTTTTCTTTAGTGTAACCTCTTATCGTGTATCTCTTTACCCCAAAATAAGGTTTAAGCCAAGATCATCTCGAAGTTTATAACGCTCAAGTTGATGATCTACTTTAATTCCACCAACTCAAGTGAAACTTCAATCACTTAGTGTTTTGAAAAATTAATGCGCGAAAATTATCCGGATTTTCTGATGCATGAATACAATGCACACTCTTGTGTCCACTCTGACCCTAAGTTCTGAGATGTTACAGCAGCGCACCACGACGACCAACTGAAGTGCTACTCAGGGCACGTGTAGATTTTTTTTTTCCATTTAGTTCAAAGGGCACGACGACCTTTCGTTCTTTCGGCCGGGTTTCCCTTTCCTTTGGGGTGTGGACCATGCTCATGCAGGCATGTGCAGTTGTGCACAAACAGTTAACAATGGCGGCGCTTAGCCGCCTTGGACCTTTATGTCACCACTATATATGCGTGCCTGTCCCCACGATGAACTACAGTATATGAACGTGGATAATCAATGTGGAGTAGTAGCACTATTTCTTAGTGGTACTTTGTAAGTATCTTTTCATATTTTTATTATTGTCATCGCACTTTACATTGCAACGTGGGTGCATGATGCAGTGCCATCTCACTTTCTTGTTCTGCAACCACGAGCTAGCGCGCAAATTTTAGCAGTATTTAGGTTTTCCAAAGTTGTGCCTTACCCTGGCATGTGATAATATCATCCGTCCATCAAAGTTTAAACTTCAGATTTTGAGTTTGGTATTTTTTATTTAGTCTGAATATTCCATAGCGGAAGACCATGTTTCTATGGACAGTGAGACATATGTGCTGACTTCGTCAATCTCAGAAGTTGAGCGGTCATATCAATCTCTCGAAAATGCTCATATTGTGTGTACGTGCTTTCCTTTCATATGGGTTAGTGTGCAGGTAAATGTAAATGCATGCGCTATAAAGTGTTTTTAAAGAAATTGTACTCCACTCCACTTGACCACTTGCACAACAAAAGAAAGAGAGTCCACATGCATGCACTAGCGCATGAACGAACCTCCATAACACATAACATTAGTTAATTAAATGAACCCAAAGAACAGGAAAACATCTAACCTTCTTCTGAAAAGTTCATTAAAAACATCATCATCCACGCGTATGAATCATCGTAGAAGAAGATGTTTGGGCCCATTTAAATTGACATGTCTTGTACACATCACCGTAAATAGGTCTTGATTCTCCATACGTTGCAACGGAGACCACGAACGGGGTTTAGCAGTAGTCCGGAAGATAACCTGCATAAGAGAATAATTTTTATCATCGAAAACTTGTCATTCATACAAAGCCAAAACGACCAAATTACGGCCATTGCTGCCACCCTAACAAGTTGTTTAAACCTAGCATCCACACCATTAAGTCATGCGCTAAAAATATTAGCACCGCTTGTTAGTTGGTAGAAGGTAAAACCTATTTGGATGATTGACCATATTGAACTAGCTAAGTCTTTTGTTAAAATTACCCTCGGCGTTGGTACCACACAGACTTTGTTTGTGAGTGGGATCTTCATCTTTCAGAGATTTTTGTTATTCTCCTGCCGGTTGGATTAAGACTTTATACATAGAGTTCACTGTAAATTTACCCGTTTTACTACTATGTTTTATGCTCCACGTCACTGTCACTCACCGCAAGTAATAAACTCATACTCCGTTCTATAGTAGTATAAGATGTTTTAGATGTAATCTATGTTATCTAAATTTTAATTGAAATAAGTGTGAACATGTGAATGTAAAAAGATGACTAAAAGTTTTCACCACGTGATGATCGCCCATGCATGCAGCTCCATCTTTTCCTCTGCCTTTCCAGTTTTATATGTTTGGGACGTACAGAAAGGAGGAAGGGAGCGTGATCTAAGCCCGGATTGGTGCACCCATCTTGTTCCTCGTTATAAATTGACGTGAGGAAGCCACGAGCCCAGTCCACCACCAGTGCACTCAAGCCTCAGCTCAAGCACTCAAGCTTTGCTCTGCTCCACCAAACAATGGCGAGCATGAGCTCGGCACTGGCCGTCGTGGCCACCCTCGCCGTCCTCCTCTCCCCAGCCGCAGCACAAGCCGCCGGCTCGTGCCCGCAGCTGGAGCCCATCGTGCGTTCCTCCGTGGAAGCCGCGCTCAGGCAGGAGATCGCTCTGGCGGCGGGGCTCCTCCGCATCTTCTTCCACGACTGCTTCCCCAACGGCTGCGACGCCTCCCTCCTCCTCAACGGCACCTCCGACCGGGAGACGGCGCTCGGCCCCAACCTCACCATCCAGCCGCGCGCCATGCAGCTGGTCGAGTCCATCCGGGCCAAGGTGCACGCCGCCTGCGGACCCACCGTCTCCTGCGCCGACATCACCTTGCTGGCCACCCGCGACGCCGTCGTCGTCTCCGGCGGGCCGTCCTTCTCCGTGCCCCGGGGGAACCTCGACAGCCTGTCCCCGGCGGCCCGGAGCAAGGTGTTCGAGCTTCCCGCGCCCAGCACCACCAGCGTGGCCGACCTCGTCAGCTCCTTCGGCACCCGGGGCCTGGGCGACGTCGCCGACCTCGTCGCGCTCTCCGGCGCGCACACCATCGGCCGGTCGCAGTGCGGCTCCTTCACCGACCGGACGGCGCGCATGGACGACACCTTCTCCAGGAAGCTCGCCGCCAACTGCACCAAGCGCCCCGCCGCGCTGCAGAACCTGGACGTGGTCACCCCGGACCTGTTCGACAACGGATACTACCAGGCGCTCACCTTCAACCAGGGCGTCTTCACCTCCGACATGGCGCTCATCAAGAACAAGACCACCGCGCCCATCGTGAAGCAGTTCGCGCTCAGCAAGGACGCCTTCTTCGCGCAGTTCGCCAAGTCCATGGCCAAGCTCGCCACGGCGCCCAAGACGGCGGGGAACGTCGGGGAGATCCGCCGGAACAGCTGCTTCAGGACCAACGCCCAGCGCATCGAGAACGTCGTCGACGTCGACGAGGAGGAGGGCTTCGCCGCTTCCGCTTGATGCATGAGTTGCGTAGAACGTTGAGCTTGAGCGTGCACTGCTGTAGCGGTAGATCGAATCCTGTTCCTGTGTGAGTTTCCTTGGGCGCTTGTACTACGTGTTGTACTATGTTTTTTGGTTCGCGTACGTAGTAATAAAAGAGACAAGATATATGTTGCTGCAAACTTTAGCATGCTTTAATTGCCCTTGGTGACAGAGTGATTGTTAGTAGTACGTGATGTAGTAGTGTTGAATGTATGAATTAAACAGCATGCTCAGCTGAAATTGGTCTAGAATTGAATGTATGCTTTTGGCTATCTAGTGGTGAGCTTTCAGAATCAGGTTAGATCCGCACAGTGCAAGTTGCCGGGATGGGAGGGAAATGCTGCGTGTGAGCTTGCTACTACTTCAACGATGATCAGAGCTCTTTGATTCAGAGGAATTTATGGGAGTTTTAATAGGATCCTTAGGATTTGGTCTCCATTTGTAGTAGTATATTTTAAGGTGGACAACATACGGAGCCAAATGCAAGAAACATTGTGTCTAAGTACGTCAAATCTAGGAAAGTCTAAAAATACATACATTTAGAAATAGGGTTGTTGGATTGAACTATGTAGGAAATACTTCAATATGAATCTTCTGCCATAATTTTTGTAGGAAAATAATATCTAGGTTCATCTCGTTATTTCTATGCTATTTAGTTTTTCTGTACATCTCTTGTTTCTACACTTTTATACTACCCTATAAATCAAAGGAAGCCTACATTTGGTGTGTGTGGCACGTGTATGAAGTCGGGCTAAGGATGACTCCAACGGGGCGACTCATCGAGTCAGCACCAAATTCAAGACTCTACGAGGCGACGTAAACGGACATGGTCGACTTCCACCGTGATATGCGTGGGAGGACGACTCATGTTCAGTTTCAGAATAATTTGATTGAGCATGTGTGACAACACGTCAGGAACCAATAGTTCCATTTGATACATTTAGTTTTCTTTGGATTGTAATATTTTTTGTTTGCAGAACTATTCGTGGACCATTTTATCCTTCTGCTAAACAATTTAGATTGTAATAATAACTACTTGAATCATACTGGTTCAACCCTGTCCAGAGATCAAAATGGCCAAAACCATGACCGAGCAGAAAGAGACGGACATGGACTGAATCCCTGTCCTTTTGATGACTTAAACAGATAAAAATTAGACAAATAAACTGTCCGTTTAGATCGATCTGTTGAAATCATCCTAAGTTAAGTTAACCGGTGATTCAGTGGACTTTTTCAACGTCCATTTTCGGGTGGTGTGATGGGAAGAACAGCCCACGGTTTTGCTAGTGGCTGTTCGGACAATGAAGTGGTATCACATATTTCGAGGCATGGTTCATGTAGGTTGTAGGGTATGCACCTTCAACTTTTTAACTTGATATATTCCTCTTGGGCCGGCATTCAAGCGGTGAAGCTGATTACTTTGCGCTGTACTACTGTAGTATATTCTGACTGTACTGTCCCAAAAGAAAGTGATCGCCAAACCACATGTCCTTGCAAAGTTGGGAATAGATAATAAATAAATAGGGCACTACTGTGTTCATTATCATACCACGACTAATACAAACTACCATACAGTAGTTATTGTAGAAAACTTAATAATAACTTCAGCTTAGAAATGATTAACTTTTTACTTGATTTATACACCATATAGTTGAACATGACGTGCGCGTGGGCACGTTACGGGAATCTCACCGAGTCAATGTGTTTTTTTTTTCACGCCGAATTAAAATATGAAAGCGGTCAACTGAAACGTTTTACATTAATGGAAAATGAATATGATCTGAAACGTCTGTCTTAGTTGCTCTTAACTACGGGTGCAGAATTCATTGCCTTAATGAAAGGGTATTGTATGCGTTTCAGTTTGCATTTTCGCCTCCTCCTCGGCGTATCTATCATTGAGAGGTCGCTCCACACAGAATAGAACACATCCGGCTAACGTCATTCCTCTTGTTGTTGCTTTCGATCGTTGATCTCATCCTGTCCACCGCGTACATGACTAACATGAAGAAGGTCTCTGAAACCCGCCTCTCCATATATTGTACGGGAGGGGTGATTAGGTTTTTGGGAGCGACTGCTCGCCTCTGTTTATCTGCTTCAACTACATCATCTTCATCAACTATGTCGTTTGCTACCACTAGATCTGCTATGTCTTCGTCATCATCATGTGAAGCCGACCGACTCGCCGCTGACAAGAGGGTCACCGACGAGGATGCCGCTTCTGCTTCGGCCAACTAGAGGGTACAACATGTTATCCATTACCTATTTATTTCTTTGTCTGCCGTACTAGTGATCTGTGTAGATGTTTCTAATATTTATCTAGTATACAGTGATATATTCTTAAGTTTCAGTATGTCATTAGAGATGTTTACGTCATATTCATGATTTATGCTTGGATTAGTTTAATCAAATAATTGTTTATATTCTCAACCATGAAAAACCTAATATGTGTAGGCAATTTTTGATTCAAGGTTTTGCGCACTGAAACCAATCACGGCCAATAAATATGATCATGGCCGTTGTAACTTCAGATAAACAAGAACGACACATTCTCTGCAACTAAACTGCTTGGTATAAAGTTTGACACCTGACACATACTACGCAACTAGAACTGCCTGAAGTTTGACACCTCACAAGTATAGCTGAGCAAAAATGGCCATCAGTGTGTTACGCAAGCCCATGTGGCAATAGCAAGTTACAAATAGAGCTAATTGTAAGTCAACCCCACTTTCTCAACGTTCATGAGTTTGAGCTGCCAAATATCAACTTATTAAATGATGCGACCGTCCTCTGATCCATCCCAAAACTATAGCAACAAAACTGGCTACCGCACTTTTTGCTCCAGACTGAAATATGTTTACTTCTCAGCAACTTCAATGAGCGTTGTCTCGTAATCATCAGGAGCCTGGAAGCCATGGAGGTTCATCACGGTGGCGGCAACATTGGCAAGTCCAGGTGTGTTGATATCACACCTGAATTTCACTCCTGGGTGGAGACCAGGGCCTCCGATCGCAACAGGAACCTGCAAGGTTAACATACTGATTAAAAATCAAACTATAAACATGGAACACATGGATCTCAACATATCTTATAGCACTTACTGGCTGAAGCGTATGCGAGGTAAGAATCTGGATGCTGCCGCTCTTGTCAAGAGCCGGCTGCCCAGATTTGTTTCTTTTCACCATATCCTCTGCATTTCCATGATCAGCAGTGACAGGATAAATACCACCAACTTGCTCCACTGCATCCAAAACAATCTGTTCCAAAGGGAAACGGACAATCAAATAAGGCACCAAACATTTCATGAAACTGGTGTAAGCAAGCGAGTGCAAAGCCCAAGAAAACAGCAGTTACAGTTAATTTTCCAACGAAACTACAGTAACAGTTTAACTTTCAGAATATATAGATAATGAAAACAAAACATTGATAGAGCATACCGTAATAATATTCTAAATGTATAGATAATGAAAAAAAATCAATAGGACATCTCTTTGTTCTCACCTTGACAGCTTCATCAGCAGCCTTGCAAGCAACGACTGTGGCTTCAATGTCACCTGTGTGACCCACCATGTCTCCATTTGGCAGGTTAATACGTACCTACACAATTATTTATTCTTAGTAACTTCATGGAGGCAAACAGATAACCCAGCTACAGTCAATTCAAAATCATTTACCTGGTCAAACTTTCCACTGAGGATAGCATCACGGGTTTTCTCAGCAATTTCAAGTGCCTTCATTTTGGGTTGCTCATTGAATGTGATGCCACTATCACTAGGAATTTCTATGTACTCTTCCTTGGTTTCATCGAAGTATCCAGAACGGTTTCCATTCCAGAAAAATGTGACATGGCCAAACTTCACAGTCTCGCTGTTATGAATATAAATCAATGAGTCCATGAAGACAAATGGGCAGAAAGGTAAACCAGAATATTATAAACAAAGAAAACGGACTGAAACAAGCAAACAAAAATACTCCCCCTTATTCACTTTTATAAGGCATTTTAGGTATTTTAATGTGGTCAAGATACGGATCAAAATGAGTGAATCTACACACTAAATACATCTAGATACATGTATTTTTGAAGAAAAAAAACTAACGGTCTTATAAAAGTGAATGGAGGGAGTAGCATTATTCAAGCTTTAATAAACGGCACATGTATTTCATTCAGTGGCCAGACCATTTTAACACTGACCATGGTTTTTCTGTCGCTGACTAAACACGAAGTTGTTTGCTCAAAATCAGGGCAACTCACGACTAATCGGCAATTTGGGGCGACTATGCAGCGAGTCGCAGGGGTCGACGACTCAAAAACCTTGACACTGAGACACACACATTTTATCATGCTCTCAAGTGAAACAAGTGCTCTCCTGTTAAGCTTGTAACCAGAAAAGGACAGCAAGTAAGAGCTGGGTGTACTTAGTTTCAACAACATCCTTGCAGCAAAGCTTTTGCCCCTAGAAGAGGATATTAACCTCGAGGAATGTCACAAATCCAATAGGTGCCCCAAATTTCACTTCCCTAGTTTCGTGACAGACATTATAAAGTGATGAAAAATGAAGCACGAGCCAGCAAAAATATAAGTAGCAGTAAAGCATTTGCTGATGTATAAACCATTTGACTTGTGCTTCTCCACAATTTACCTAGTTTTTTGGGACCTATATTTGTTTCAACTGAAACGTAGGAAAATGTAACACAGGTCGGTTATTAAACCACTGAGTAATGGCCAACAATTATAAAATTATAGTATAGAGATGAATGTGAAAAACAAAGTGATTTAAAATAGGAAAAGAGAGTATGCAAAATCAGGTACTTGCCTGCAAGCAAATGTGCGCACACCATTCTTTACCAAGTATTCACCAGATGTTCTCTCTATCAAGGGAGGGGAAACAAGGAATTTGGCTGGAAGCTTCAACTCACCATCATACTGGAGCATCCCAGCATACTTAATTTTTGGTACACGGACACGGTCAAATTTATCAAAATCAGCAAACTCAAGCGCTTTTGCAAGCATAACCATGCGATCAGCTCTGAAATTAGTCACAACTGCATCACCATCTACTATAGGACCAACTGATTTGCCACTCTCATCAACTATCACAAACGCAGGTAAGTACTGATCATTGGCCTTGGGCTCAGCTCTTAGCGTTTTCACAGCTTCAAGTGCACTTTTGAATTTGTATGGTGCTTCTCCAAGCACCTGGGCATCCCACCCACGTTTGACCACATCCCAGTCATTCTGTAACAAGTTAAAAAAAGTTTTAATGGGCGAAAGGATGTATTTTCCAGTTTAGCGATAACTTCATTGTAACCCACAACAGCTATACGACAAAAGTTGATGAGTGAATCAAATGAGAGTTTACCTCATAGCGGTCCATGGTAACATACATCCTTCCACCACCAGATGCAACCTGTGCATCAACACCCTTCTCACGGAGCTGAGCAAGATCATTCTCTAGTGTCTCTACGAAACCAAGACTGCTGCCATCCAAGACATCACGCCCATCGGTAAGAATGTGAAGGCGAATTCTTTTGGCTCCCCTCTCACTGGCACCTTTCACAAGCAACTGAAAATAAAGTGAAACCAGTAACAAATTAATATAAGAAAATTCACTACTTAACTATAGCAAGATAAAGCAAAGTTTGCTTAACAAACCTGCACTTGGTCTAGCCGGGAGTGGACGCCTCCATCACTCAACAGACCAATAAGGTGCAGAGTACCTTCAGCAAACGATTCTTTGATGTAATTGAACCCCTTGTCTTCCCAAATCTTTCCAGATGCAAGAGCAGCATCAACTAGCTTCGCGCCATAGAAATTAAGTGTATTATTTATTAGCTCCAGTGAAAATAACTGAGAGAGGTAATTGTTGTATCATACAGAAAATCAAAATGTGAAAGAATCATAAGTGAAACAAGGTAATGCAAATTTTTCATGAAGTACATAGACTTTCAAGCCCATGGCCATGAAAGCTACTCAAACGGTTCAACCGAAAAGTATGTACGGAGCTTAACCAAAGCAAGCAAATCAGCATCCACGAGATATTGGTCCTAGCTAGGGGTTACTAAAAATAATAAATGACGCTGCAGGCTAGAAGAATACCCAGATATACTAGCGAATCAAGATTTAAGGTTATATTTAGGTGCCCGCTATTCAGTATTGGATGAAAACATGCAAGATAAGGTGACAGCAGAAACATATTTCCAAGACGAAAATGGCAGCATACATACCCCTGGGCGAAAATCCGACCAGCACCAAGAGCATTGTGGCCAACTTCACTGTTGCCCATGTCGTCATCACTAGGGAGACCAACGGCAGTTCCATGAGCCTTCACCAGTGTCCACCTCTCAGGAGCACCCTGTTTGTTTGAACCAAAATTAAACAGAGGAATCTAAAGTTTTAAACGAAAAATGCAACACACAGATCAGAGCATGGAGGGAAGAAACATACATTCTTGAGGGAATCCATGAGGGGCGTGTCAGCGCGGTGGATGCAGTTGTACTGGTCAGCGCTTGCCTCGCCCCATCCGTCGAGCACGATGACGGCCACCGTCTTGCCCTTGGGGAGCGTGGGGTGGTCGGGCAGCGTCCATGTGGTGGCCATCGCCTACGAAACCAACACCCAAAATCCACCGAACAACCAAAAACTAACTAGATCGGGGCGTGCAATCTCAATCAACAGCAGTCATCAAACAGGTAAGACGGATTGGGGAAGCAGTACAAGTAATCAAACGTTCAGATCTGGAGGATCGGATCTCCGTAGCAACAATCAAGCATCAAACTAAGAATAATTTGTGGGGAGGCATCGATGAGATCCAAGCAAGTTCTTACCCTTAATTTGTGGTTTGCGCAACTTTTGCCGAACGAGAGCAGAGGAGGAGGATCAATGGCCGTATCAATTTCTTTCCTTTTTCAGGCTTTTTGCTTGAATATTCTTTTCAGATGCCGTTTTCGAATTGGGACTGCCTTCTCTTCTTCATGAAAAATTCACCAATGGTCACTGAACTCATTCCGTGCGTATAAATTCGTCGTTAAACTCTGAAAATGGTATTTACGGGTGGTTAAACTTGTTCCGTCGCTGCACGTGCGGTTTGACGGATGTATTTTGGACACATGTCAGCATGTATCGTAAAATAGTTGCCTGGTTGCACGCGGCGACCGATCTGAACGGATAGACGTCGCCTAGAGGGGGGTGTGAATAGGCGATTTAAAACTTTTCCGAGTAGCCGGAATATCCGGTCCAAGAATGACCCAGAAATTCTGGTATGCTTCATAAAGTCGGAATAAAAATAGAGGTTTACTTTAACAAGCATACAACCTAGATATAAATACTAGGCTCACATATGTGCACCAACAACTTATGCTAAGCAATACAAGTAACAAGGTGATAGGAAGATATATGACTTCAAGCACGAAGGCTATCATAATGTAAAGTGCATTAGTAAAGAGCTCGGGTATAGAATTAACCGAGACACGCGGAGACGAGGATGTATTCCCGAGTTCCACCCAAGGTGTACGTCTCATTTAGAGAGGTGTGCGCAACCACAACAGGTTAGCCGTAACGCCACAAAGGCTCACCTTCTTCTCCTGATGAACTCAACCACAAAAGGTTGCGAGTTCACCTTCCACTATTAATCTCCTTTGGGGCGGAGATCGAATCCCGTACAACTCTTGAGGCTCACACCCACAACTTAATTGAAGGCTCCCAAGTCTTGAGGCACACACCCATAACTTAATTGGGGGCTCTCAAGTGACCACAAAAGGTCTTGGCCACAAAAGGCCGGCCACAAAAGGCCGGCCACAAAAGGCGTCTAGGGTCCAAAGACCCAAGAGTAACAAACTCACAAGTATCACCACCACGAATTCTCTTGGAGAGCTCAAACCGATGCAAATGCAATGGCAAGAGCACACGAAGTGCTCAAGTCCTTCACTCTCAAATTCCAACACAACAATAAATGTTTATGGGGGAATAAGAGAGGAAGAATAAAGGAAACCACAAATGAGTCAAATCCTTCACTCCCAAATCTCATCAAAAGCAACTAATGCTTATGGGGGAGAAGAGAGGAAGAACAAAGAAGAAGAACCACAAAGGAACTCCAAGCACTAGATCCACTAAGTTCCACTCACTTAGAGGAGAGATAGATTGGTAGGATTGTAGATCTAGATCTCCTCTCAACTTTCCCTAAAGAATATGGAGTATTCAATGGAGAGATTGAGAGGGAAGTGAGCTTTCGAAGGTCAACAATGGAGTAGGAGAGAGGGGAAAGTTGTGTTGTCTTGGATTGGCTGGGGAAGAAGAAGGGGAGGAGTATTTATACCCCTCCAGGAAATATAGTCGTTGGCTGTTTCGACACTCGGAAATTCCGGTCAACCGGAAATTCCGAGTCCATGAAATTTCCGAGCTGAAAATCAGGCTGGAGTCAGAACCAAAACCAAACTTTTCCTTAGCCATTTCTGTAAGGCTTTTCTGGGTGCACTCGGAAATTCCGGTAGACGGAAATTTCCGAGCACAATTTCCGACTGGAGTCAGAACCCTTTTTCTCCTTTCCTTAGCCGTTTTCTTGGATCAGCTGGGAAACCGGAAATTCCGGTAGAGCGAAATATCCGGCCCCAATAATCCGAATCAGCAAAACACCGAAACGAAAACTGTTATAACTTTTGCAAATGAACTCCAAATGAGGTGAGACCAATTTTGTTGTAAAGATAGCGACGATGAGCACCACACATGGTAAGGTGTGAGTCTTTTCTCATGATAGAACCGACAATATTTCCGCCACCGAAAACGTAACAAGTTGTCCAAAGTAAAACCGATTTCGATGAACAAGACCTTGACATGGAGATGAACCAAACTATAATTCCTCACCAACATAAAAGCCAAATAAGAACCAAGAAATATGATATGCCAAATATGCAAAGGTTTGAGCTCTCCACAACGATGCGATCAAGTTACTAACTTGAGAACCCCTCTTGATAGTACGTCTATCTATCCTATATCCCTATCAAGATCATACCTTTGCCTTGAGCATTCCACTTGAGTTAGATGATGAATATCTTGATCTTTTCAAGTGGTTCATCTTTCTTGATTGTGCGTCCAAGCACATGCTTGATGAAGACTTTTACAAATACTCCCCCATGCTCACAATGGGAGAGTCTCGCTAAGCTCCGTCTTCATGTATCCATAGCAAGCTCCAAGCATAGGATCTCTTCAAGAATCTTCTCTTGGTCTTGCACATCTCACCTTGATGACGATCACCACATGACGTATCCTCCATGAGCTATATGAAATCTTCATTTGATGCAAACCCATGGGAAGATACCTAACCTCATATAAAGATACCACACACATATATCATGGGTTAGTTCACAAAGCTATGCGGACAAGTGTTTACCATCCCAAGAGATATATGATCGCTCTTGGTACATCTTGTAGCTTTGTGTGTTGATCAACATCTTGATCAATCTTATATCTTCCAACATTTCTTCACTAATATGATGTCTTGAATTCTTCAAGACATACTTGCAATAAGCTTCACTCAACACATAATTTTCAATAGTCCAACACATGAACTCCATAATTCCATGGACAAGGTCTATAAAGATATCTCAATGCAATTAGTCCATAGAGATTGTCATTCAATTACCAAAACCACACATGAGGGAAAATGCTCTTTCACGATCTCGCTGCTATGGCCACCACCAGGGGCAAAGCTAGAGCAAAAGGTTATTGGGTTCAACTCTTGTTATTGTAGTGTAATCGTTTACTAACTAAAAATATCATAAAGTAATTTAAGAGTATTCTGATGGATTTTATTGTGTTCATATGAACCCAAAGGTTATACAGATCCGATCCGGGTTCTTCTCCGCGCGCATCACCATGATTTGCACGATGTCACCGATGCAGACGTGCTTCCACTGGGTTGGGGCGAAATCAAACTGGGCGTCCGCTTCGGGGGATAGGACGGCGGCGAGACGGTTATTCTGTGTGCAATTAGACCGGTGGCGGCGCCCAGTCCTCGTAGGCGTCCTTGACGGCGCTGACGAACGACATGACGGAGGCGCTGCGCCCGAAGACGTCGAGTTAGGGGAGCTGGTTGAGCTCAGCGATGACGGGACGTAGATGTAGGCGAGATGGTGGAATTGCTCGAACAATTTGCGGATCAGGAATGTGAGCGGCGAGTACTTAGCCATGCGCATGGCGTTCCCGACGAACTCGAGACGCTCGTTGGTGCGTTCCGCGTCACTGACGCGCACCTACCGCACGTCCTCGTCACCCAGCTCCTTATGCGACATGGACATGGCAAATCTCTCGCGCGCGTCAGGGTCAATTTTGACCGGCAGACTGTATGGCGAATGGACACGGCGAGCACGGGCGGGTTTAAGAAATAGGGGAGAGGACACGGCGAGCACGGACAGGTTTAAGAAATAGGGGAGAGGCGAAACAGAGTAGAGGAATTGGCGACGACGACGGAATTGGTAAAAATACGTACGCCAAACCGCCTAATGACCGTACGTGCAGCGACAGAACAAGTTTAAGCACCCGAAAGTACCATTTTCTGAGTTTAATGACAAATTTACACACATCAAACGAGTTCAGTAACCGTTCATGAATTTTTCTCTCATTTTTATGAACTTTTCAGTGTTGAGAAATATTTATGCGCCCAGTTTAGTGTAGTGGTTTTTACTAGCTTTTTTTGAAACACAATACAACTCATACACACGCGTATAAACACCCCTATGAACACACATCACAAGCTATTCCTATGATTCTCCTTTGAAATACTGAAGCGGTGGATCGAGTCTTCAGATTGACGAATACAGTCTCTAGTCCGTATAACAAATCAGTTGCTTCAGTTCAGAAAAAAAAAGGAACACGTGAAGCTAGGCTTGACAGATAACATAAATAAAGCAAGTAGAATGACAGGAAAACTTTTAACGGATTTGCCAAACACACTATTACCATACGTCACAGCTCTTAGTTCCTGGACAGCAGGCATGATGTCACGCCTAATCATTCCGACGTGGGCTGCAAGGTCTCCTATACTGCGGCAAAATGACTTATCATCTTCTTCTCTGGGGAATGGCTCATTGATCAGCCTCCTTTATCTTTTTTTTAATATCCTTACCAGACCCAGCTTTCATAGCGACATCCTGTTCATCTTGTGTGTCAGTTTTCTCTTTTTTCTCCTTTTCGACTTTGGCATTGGCCACACCACTCTCCTCGCTCTCCTTGGACTTCTTCTTCTTCTTCTCCTCCTTTTCGACTTCAGCATTGGCTGAACCAGGCTCCTCGCTCTCCTTGGACTTCTTTTTCTTCTTCCTTTTCTCCTTTTCAACTTCGGCACTGGCCGCACCAGGCCCCTCGCTATCCTTGGACTTCTTTTTCTTCTTCTTTTCGACTTCGGCACTGGCCAAACCACGCTCCTCGCTCTCCTTGGACTTCTTTTTCTCCTTTTCAAATTCGGCATTGGCCGCACCAGGCTCCACGCTCTCCTTGGACTTCTTTTTCTCCTTGTCGTCGCTGGCATCGCTTGCAGGAGTCTCCTCGCTGCCCTTTCTGTACTCGATCATCTCCGGGCAGTAGCGCTGGGAGAGCACGTCGACCTGCTCAATGAAGGGCTTCTCCCGGTGACCGCCGAGGCCGCGGACCATCTGGTTCCATCTTTGCCGACACAGCTGCCCGGACCTGAGCAGAGCAAAACACAATAACCCCGTCATTATTATAATTAGCAGGATTCGTTTCTTTAGGTACAGCGAAGACTACCAATGACCGAGCGCACAAAGAAATGACCAGTACCTGTGTATGTCAAGGTTAGTTATTGAGGGGATTTCATCAGACTTCACATGTAAAATCCAAATGCAGACTGTCACTAGCTATTGTTCATCCAGATAAATTTCACATTTAACAGTGTATCCAAACAAATAAAGCTAAGGGCCATATTAGCTAACTCTTCGAATGTTAAAGGATAAAGCGCTGGCATTTGGCGTTTGCTTCATATTCTTCAAAACAAATATTATGTGCTCAATAAGATGTTGGGGACTGTTTGAAGTCAAGAAGAACTCGACCGACTCGACATGACTAAAAATGTGGTAAGCTAACCAAATTACTATGTGATCAGGAACATGGCACAGTAGACGGTTGCGAACAAGATCAGCAGTCAGCACTCACCTGTGGTTGAGAAGGCTGTCCCAGTGAACGTCTTCAATGCAAATAGCGTCATCCTTCTGAAGCCTGTTTTTATTATGTTAAGATGTATATTAGCACATGGAAATATACACTGTTTCATGATAAGGCATTGAAATACGCATTTGAAAACTAAGCCTGAGAAACCAAACCTATATTTTGATACTCTTTAACTTTAAATAATGCAACAATAGGTATGAACTACTCGACGATCAATATCAGTGTAGTAAGATGGGACCTACAACTTCACTTATCAAAATCATGTCTTGTTCATATACATGTTGCAACCAGCTCTCCTATCCTCTTTCTCTCTCGAATAAGTAAGGACTTCTGTTTTGTGTGTTGATGCAAAGCTTACGTGCAGATTTGGTGAAAACTGAAAAGTGCGTATGATGGGATACGGTATATTCCGTGCGGTGTGTATGCCTTGCTACATGCCAAGACCCCAGGGGACAACTCCCCGATTTGTAGTGCAAAAGCAAGCCAGAACAAATCAACTTGAAGTTTAAATATTGGCAAGACTTTCTTGTGTTGTGCAAGAGACATTGTGGTCATAACACATGTTTAGATGACCACAGCCGGATGCTCAGATGACTGCATCATTACAATCCTAAAGCATAAGAGTATCAAACTCAGAAAAACATTAGACGCGCAGCAACACTGTTGTTGTCAAACTCTTTCAGCTCAAGAAGTAAACAAGAAAATTTCACCACAAGTTGATCACACAGAGCCTCGTGCACTTCAGACAGGAAGTAAATATGCAAAAAACCTGAGTGCAAGCGTGGAACCTCCTACCACCTCTAGTCACAATCATAAACATAGTCCCTCTTACTTTCCATAGATAGTGCACATGACAGTGGTCAGTTAGTTTAAAACCAAACAAAGCCTACAATGTAAGTTAAACCTGGTGCAAGCAATAACAATCGAGAGGAAAAAAATGTTGGAACGACAATTTCAATTCTTCCTCATTACGTCATGAGTTGTGACCTTCAAAAAATGAAACAAAGAGAACATGACCAAGCAAACGGCAACATAAACATGGCCAGGCAAGCATTATAATTAATTTTCTGCTTCTAAAGTCCATGCCTTTGTGGTAGTATGTAGACCAGAGAAATATTAGCATCAACCACGCGTCCATACCTCTAGGAATTACTAGAGAAATATGGTTATAGGCGGGCCTTGCATAAGAAGGTGAAACCCTACCTTAGAAACGACTGTTTTGTTTTTCTTAACTCGGTGGCATATAATGTTATGTGTGGCCAACAGTACCAGCGTTACATTACTTAGGCAAGTCTAATAAGGATAGGATACAGAGGAGTTAAGTCCCGTAGGAGGTTTCTCCTCTGTTACCAATTCTGTTAGTCAATTAGTTAGGAGTCCTTCTTTTCCTCCAAGTCAATTGTAACCCGCAGGCTATATTATGCCCTGGGGACTGCCACATAAAAATGGTCTCTGATTCGTAACAAATTAGAAGAAAGTGCAGCCTCTATCATTTGCTTGCAACTTTGCAAGAAACGTTGCATGGCGATTTTGCGAAACAAAGTACAACGCAAGCACTCATATACACACGCATACACTCACTCTTCTCGTTCGTATCATCTAGCAGCTGTGGGGCGACATGGTCACATGCCCCGGCCTCCCATCGAGCACCCCTACGATCTTAGATCAGGGTCGGGGCAAACCTGAGTTTATCTTTGATGCACTAATATATATAATTTCACTAATAATAAAATGATATACTTTGTATAAATATATAGTTAATATTCCCTAAGACGAGTACAACAATAACCATTTATAACTTTTCATGTATATTATTTGTACAACAAAGACCATGCAAATTTAAACATTTCTTTCATTATTTTTAGGATTTATGAACTGTTTATTATTTTATTCCGTAGCAACGCGCGGGCATTCAGCTAGTCTGCAGAATCTTACGCTTCCACTAGTAGATAATCATCAAGATCTGCCCAGACTCCTTTTCTAACCAGCGGAGATGCTAATGTATCGTACCTGAAGCACAAGATGGGAAAAAATAACATCCATTAAAGATTGTAGTGTACATATTGTTTACTAAATCTATACAAGCAAACAGAAATACTAACCACTTCCGGCAGCAATTCTTGTGATTACGGGTGCTTAATTTATCACTGATGGCCTCCCAGGAAATGTTATCTCTTAGCTGTCGTCACGGAAAACAAGTAGACCAACTCATTAGATTTAATCATAATTTCATGTCATTTAACAATACGAACAGCTATAAACATGGAAGCTAGACCATGAAAGCTGGAGCGGAATACAAAATATCAATAACAGTGGAAAATTATAAACCTTCCGATTATCAGGATTTCTTATTTGATGAGCTTTCATACGCAAGTCAAGGTTCACCAGATCAAATAACTTTTGGTGCTCATCCTGTGTCCAACGCCCTGGAGATTTACCAGTCAAAGAAGGCACACATAATAGAAGGGAAAAAACATCTGCATGTTAAAGCCAAGCATGCGCTGAAATATTACAGTCCCAATAGAAAAAAAAATAGCTAAAATATGATAGAACAGGCAGCACCTTTTATAAAGTTTTCAGATTTCATTCTTCTCCAAGTATCTTTTACATGGACCCTACACTTTTTAAGTTCATCTGCCAATGTCTTCCAGTCGTTGCCATTTTCTTTGACAAAACTGCATCACAATGAAATGATTGAAAATCTTAATTACATGAAGCAACAGCCAGCAGGGCTAACTGAAACATCTCTCAATAGTGAATATTAAGAAAGCATGATAGATATAACAGAGATATATTATTCACTTCACAAATTGCAACACAATCTAAATCATAGTATCCAACTCGCAGCAGGGCCGGCAAACAGCAATCTCCACCACACCAATGAGAAGTCTACACCAGCCACCATCCTCACAAATGTAAGTAACCTTTGTCACCATCAGATCTGGCTCTAATGCCTGAAAGATCAGACCATCGTTGTCTCTATCGATCAAGCATATCTTCATCTCCCTTCCTCTATCACTACAAGAGAGGCAGGCACTTTTTTTTGCGTTGGCTACTACATCTACTTCAAGTGCCGGAGCCAAGCCGGCCCAACTAACAAGTGCCTTCCTTTGCAAATTTTCAACTCCTAATCAGATTTATATTAGCTGCAGAGAAAAACTAATGCATGCAAATCAATGTATGCAGATTGCAGCGGAATTAGAAGATTGTGAACTTTCCTACGGCAGGACCCTATTTTCCCATACCATGAACCACAGACTATGTATCAAGTAACTATGCTTGAGATCACGAAGAAGACTTACTGGAAAACTGTAACTATCAATCATACAGCAACAGGTAACAACTTCGTACATTTAACTATTTTCTTTGTTAGCTAAATACATGAGTCAGCTAACTAATACTATATTAGTGGCACTTGCAGGTTGTTCTATCCAACTTTGGTGGCACACATAACCACTAAGCAGAAATTATAAAGATCAGAAGGGGAGAAGGAGGTCAACGGACCACTGTCACCAATTAGCATATTTAATAGGAGTAAAGATTTGTAAAACACATACTGTGAAGTAGCAGTAAACATGATTTCTTTCAAATCACATTTGATAAATATATTATTGCTTCTTAATAGTCAAGACAATGTAGTAAACAGGGTAGTCAAGAAAATAAATATAACTTCGTTTCAGCAAAAGGAAGTCATGGTACCTTAGAATACGCTGTGATTCTTTATCTGTCCATCCACGTTTCTTACTCCTACTGAGTAATGTGTTTGCCCGAGCGTATATGGCATTGTAAGGTCTATGCGGTAACGATCTCGCTGCAAAGAATGCACATCCACAATTAAAAATTGTAAGTTATCTGCTATCCAGGTCTGGAAAAGAGAAATGGTGGGTGTCAAAAAAGACTTTTTCATACAGGTTACATGCTTAACTGACATCATTAAACAACGGCCAGCTAATGTGAGGAGAAAACATTAAAAAGCGTAGCTCCAGATATTCGTCTTACCTATAAAATCCCAACAATGCCGGAGCTCTTTGTGTTTTTTAGGAGTCCGAAACATCTCTAAGCCTTTCTCTCCCAGTTGCTTCATCTAAAATAAGAAACGTAGTGAAAAGTGTATCAAGTATGAAGGGCGTAGCATTTACCAATCTTAAGAGAATTTAGTTGTAGATAAAACAGTAAAATCGACTCAAAAAACCCTAGCAGAAGGAAACAATATAACATTAAACAATAGAGGGAAGGCAGAGAGAAAAACAGAATACTAGTATGAGATATATGCAAAATTCAACTCGATTTAAGTTCACGGTGAGGTCAATGTAGACTTGTCGAGGCTAATTCTGTATCCAATTGGATAAGATGAATATGCAAAATATAGTTAAGGATATATTTATTCATGCATTTAATTCTTTTGTTGATTGTTAGACTCACACTACAATTTAGCAGCAAACATGAAGTTCAACCAAATCCCACCGGAAAAAAAAATATGATTCACTCTTAGCAGTAAAGACAATGCAGAAAATGTGGCAACGCGGAAAATTACTACATATTTGACTATTCATAAAGTACAACCACTGTAAGCAACTTCCTGATAACTTCCCAGATAAGGGAAAGAATGTTTCATTTACTGCAACGGTTCAGCAAAGAAAACTTCAAGGCAAGACAACATATGGCATGCTACAGTTCAGCAAAGAATACTTCAATCTGATAAAGTAATGATCAGCTGTTGTGCCCTATAAACAGCCATAGCACGTGCAACCATGAGTAATAAGTAACTGTAACAAGTTCCTGTTCTCATAAATATGATGTGATTGTTCTTAAAAAATATATTGATAATAGTTTCATGCGTAGATTGGATCAAACTGAAAAGGCACAATGTTGCAAACTACAATCAGTCATTTTAAGGAAAAATCATCTATCTAAATAATAAAGTACTCTTGTATGAAGCTCTAATGTCAGGGGCATAGCTTACATTCAATATATTTTTGTTTGGTATCACACAAATGCAAAAATTTAAGCACGAGATGAAACCTCTATGAAATCCTTTATAGCTTCAATCAGGGTGTCGTCTTCCTCTTTGGTAAACCGCACTCCATGCACAACTTTAATGCTGCCACCCCCTTCACCACCTTTGGTTTCAAACACCTCCGCAGAATCAGCAAAGCTCACCCGCTTACCCTTGTTCTTTGACTGAGCTGCCTTTTTCTTCTTCCTTTTTCCTCCTTCCGTCCCCTGACCGTCACCACATTGGGTTTCAAACACCTCCGTGGAATCAGCAAAGCTCACCCGCTTACCCTTACTCACAGGCCGAGCTACCTTTTCTTTCTCCTTTATTCCTTCCTGCGACGTCCCCTCCTTGCTCTTCTTTTTCTTATCATTCTTACCATCTACTTCAGCTTCCTCTCCTTCAGCAGATGCATTCTCACTAGATTTCACACTAGACTTATTGACTTCCTTTCCCTTCTCCTTGATCTCTCCATTCTCACCTTCACTAGTATTTTTGGGCTGGCTGCCCTCTTCCAGCATGACTGGATGCTCCTTCTTTCTCTTCTTATCTTTTCTGGTCACAGCTTGATCACCAGCAGAAGCCTCGCCTTGCTTGCTTTTGCTCCTATTAGACTGTTTCCCCTCAGCCTCGCCTCTCTTTGCAACTAAATTTTCAACAGTAGCATCAAGTGTCTGGGTGTCGACAGCATCATTACGCTTGAGTTTGCTCTTCTTTGACTTTCCAGGCTGATTCCCCTCAGCCTCGTCGAACCTTGCAGCTAGATTTACAGCAGTAGAATCAAGTGACTGCTGCTTCTGGCCGCTCTCTTCCGGATGCTCCTTCTTTCTCTTGTTAGCTTCTCCTGTCACGGCTTGATCACCAGCAGAATCCTCGCCACGCTTGCGCTTGCTCTTCTTTGACTTGGTGGAGTGTTTCCCCTCGACCTCGTCTCTCTCTGCCGCTAAATTTTCAGTGGTGGTATCAGACGGCTGCTCCTGCCCTTTCGTCTCAGTTTCTTTCTCTTCCTTATTCTTCTTGCCTCTCTTGACGCTGTCTTTGCCGTCGTCAGCAGGCTCCAAACAGGGCTCTGCTCCCATCATGGCAGAAGCCCCCCTTAGTGGTCAGCTGCTGCTTTTGGGAATGGGTATGAGGAAGGAGTTAGTGTTCCGTTTTTGCAGCAAAGGATAAAGAAGAGAAGTAAAAAACTCTAAAAGACATGGGATTTTTCACCAAATAGTAGGGAAATTAAGAGCTTGTTGTCTGACCTGGCCGCGGGGAGGGTCTCAGGGAGTCGGGGGCGACGGCCGGTGGCCGGTGGCCGCAGGCGAGCAGCCCAGAGCCCGGAGCAATTCAGCGTCTCGGCCGCCGCAACAGCTAGGGCTTGGGCGTCTGGACGAGAAGCGAAACGAGTGACGGCGGCCAGCAGGAGAAAAGGCGACGGGGGATGCGCTTACTGGGCGGGGCGCTCTGTTGCTGGGGCGTGGCGGCGGGCGGCGGCGGAGGGGAGGAAATGTGAGCAGCTCCTTTCCATCGACCTGGTCGGAGCGTATTAGCGAACGACCACCTCCGGGTTAAATGGGCCGGCCCATTTGTCTGTTTCGCTTCCCTTCGCTTCGCTGTTCACTACGGGTGCTCCTATTCATCGACCTGGTCGTGCAGGATTACCGCACGCCCACCCCCTATTCTTCATCCGTCAGTCCGCGGCACACGCTTCACCTCCGCCGCATCCGCACCTTCACTTCTTCTTCCTCCTCCGTCTCCGCCGCACCTCCTCTCTTCTTCTTCCTCAAGCCGCCCGCCGCCGTCGGCCAGGCCGCCAGCTCCCGCCCCCCACGCTCGCCGCCGCTACCGCGCCGCCTCCGCGCCCCGCCCTCCAACCGCAGCCCACCGCCGGTCCTCCGCCCCCCGGCCGGCCATCCCTCTAATCCCCCCCCCCCCCCACGACCATCGAGCTCGTCGCCGGCGAGCACCCCCGCCCCCCCAAGTTAAGTTTGGTCTCACCGGCCGCCTTCTCCGCCGCAGCTTCGCAGCGGCGTCGCCGGCGCCGCCTCGGCCTGGAATTCCGTCCTCGACGTTGCCTTCTCCGCCGCGCGTCCGCGCCGGCGTCGCCGGCGACGTCTCGTCCTGGCCGCCGCGTCGGTCTTCTTCTTCCTTCGTCATGGGCCCGGCCCAATAAGCGCGCAGGGGGTGGTCGTGCGCTATTAGCGCACGACCTGCTCGTCAAATAGGTGTGGCCGTTCACTACCGGCCAGAGGATATTTTAAATCTGAAATAATTTTTCAATGTGAATAAATTTTAAATCTGAAAAAATTTCAGATCTAAAACTTTTAAAAATTGAATAATTTTCGAATGTGAACAATTTTTTGAAATTTTGAACAATTTCTGAATGTGAACTTTTTTGAATTTGAACAAATTTGACAGTAAACAATTTTTGAATATGAACATTTTTTAAAAGCTGAAACATTTTCAGAAATTTGAACAATTTTCAAAAATACAAACATAATTTTGAATTTGAACAATTTTCTTTGAATGTCAGCACAAAAAATCCTATGAACATAAAAAATAGAGAAAAAGAAAAGTTCATAATAATAATATTTGAAAATTTAAACAAAATAGAAATATTTTTAAAATAAAAAACAGAAAAAACCCAAAAAAGAAACATCAAAAAAATATAACGAAAAAATAAAATATAAACAGAAAAAATCCAGGCCGTGCGCTATTGGGCCGGCCCACTCGCCCCGGAGGGGGTGGGCGTTCTCTAATGGCGCACGACCTGGTCGTGAAATAGGATCCGCCGGAAATGTGAGGATGATGCGGTGGTGCTCAGCATATGGGCCAAAAGTGGGCCGAGGAAGGAGCCCGGCTGGCTTTTCACTATATTAGTAGAGGGAAACCGTACATAGTTGTCGTCGGCTTTCACCTAAAGTGCGACCTGATCAACCGCCAAGCCCAAGGGCTTGGACTAGGGAGCAGCAAGACGGGCATGGCTCTGAGCCGACCACCAGACCCAACTACATGACGCGGGGTCGCAACTCCTCATGCGGGGACGACCGCACCATGCCGACCACCTAGCCAGGCCCGCCGCCCCGGCTTCCTTGCTGCAGGACAAAGAAGGCCAAGCAGCACTCTGGGGAATGATGGGGCAAAACCCGTGGTTGATCCGATGCTCGTTGTCGATGAAGCGACCTCCTATGACGCCACCGAGTTGTAGCCTCCACGGCAACTTGGGCCCGCTAGGCCCAGATCGAGCCCGAGAGGGCCCAGATCTGGCCCACACAAACCGAGCCCATGAACCCGCCGTCGCGACCATGGCGCCGCCCTCGCAGCCACCACAGATGCCACCTCCTCCAGTTCTAGGGCCGCCGCCCTGGCCTCCAGACGTTGGCGACACGACCTCCTCTCCCCAATAGAGTTGGCCGGCCCACGGCGCGACGATGGACGAGCAGGACCTTCCCCAGCAGCCATTGTGGCAGCAGGGGGGTCGTCGCCACCGCGGCAGTGGCCGGCGACAACGGCAGCGAGGGAGGGCTACGCGCGGGCGGAGCTTTCGCCACCGGTGACGCCTGGGGATCGTCACGGGGGGAGCCGCGTTCGCCCTGGCAGTTTAGAAACAAGAGTTTTGGAGCATGGTTTTCTCCCAAGCACATCTTCATAAGGGCTCCATTCATTCATAGGACTGGCAAAAGAATAGTGTAGGATTGAAATATATAGTAGGATTGAACAACCTAATGGAAAAATTCTTTCACCGCAACCAAAGTAAGTTGCTACTCATGTAGGATCATGACATCCCAATCATATGAGTTTCCTATTCCTATACTTTTTCTATTCTACAAATCAAAGGAGCCCTAATAAAAAGGTTGAAGGCACATGAAGGACACATATTTCTGTTGTCAAGGTATTTTCATATGTTTAAAGTTTTTTATTTCTTAGTGTTTTTAATGTGCGTCCGGGTGCAAAATGCTCCAAGGAGCCAAAACATTATCCAGTGGTATAGGTTACCGCTCTACGCGAAGCCTCCTGTGGTTGTTGTAGACATAGGAGCTGGCAAGGAACATGTAGAGCACTAAGTTGATGGTGCTAAGGCGGGCGAGTAGCCATGGTGTGCGCGGTTGAGATTGTCTTTGAACCCAATAGAAGTAATCAAGAGTCGGCATTCGAGCGCGGAGGACAAAGGGGTTGTGGGAGCGTATAGGCGATAGGTAGGAGTGGCAACGAGGAAAGCAACGAAGGGACATAGGACGATGATGTAGAAAGTGCCAAAACCAATTCCTCAGCGATGGTTCTACGGGATGTAGCTTACTCTACCGACCAGGATAGCGATACCGATAGCTAAGCACAAGTACTGCGATTAAAGAAACATCAGCGGGTAACATACTCAATAGGGTGATTTGGATCAAACTGATCGGCACCAAAGAAAACTCTTAACATACTTTGCATTCATTACAGAAAAACACTTCCCATCTAAAATATATAGAGTCGAAGAAAATCTTAAATTACTTTACAATTCGAGCAATATCTAGATCTACAACGTACGTTAGACATGAAAACTGAAGAAAATACTTTGCATTAAAGAAATATCTAGATATACAACGTACAGTAGACAAGAAAACTCTAGAAAATACTCTCCATCCAAGCAAACAATCTTAAATATACTCTAGTCTCGTGTACTGTTCATATCGAGATGTAAATTTGCAAGCTACAAAAATATTTTGCTGCTGCCAAGTTATCAATAATGGAGCCTCTTGCGGACGTAGACATAGGAGGTCGCGAAGTGGAGGTAGAGCACAAGTTCAGCGGCACTGACACCGGCGAGCAGCCAGTAGAAGTAGTCAAGGTGAGCACGGTTGAGGTTGTCGGCGAACCAGCTGTCTCCGCCGCCGCGTCTGGTGATATGGTCGATGAGGGAGATCAAGGCCCCGCTCATGAAGCTGCTGATGCCCATCACACTCCAGTAGAGACCAAGCCCCAGGCTGCGCAGCTCGGCGGGCATCTCGTCGTAGAACAACTCCTTCATCCCGACAACTGCAAACACGTCCGCCATCCCGATGATCACATACTGCGGCACGAGCCACGCCCAGCTCATCGGCACCGCCGCGCCGGCCGGGTCGTCCTCCACTAGGCCGTGATCCCGCGCCGTCGCTAGCCGCTGGGACTCCACTAGTGCCGCCACGGTAACCGCGAGCAGAGACATCGCCATGCCCGTGCCCACACGCTGCAACAACGTCAACCCATCCGGGTTGCCCGTTGCGCGGCGCAACGCCGGCACCAGCACACGGTCGTAGATAGGAACGAACAAGAGGATGCTCACCGGCCCGAATGTCCGGAGCGCAGCCGGAGGCAGATCCAGGCCGCCAAAGACGCGGAGGTCCAGGGTGCGGCACTGCTTGTTGAACAACGTTGAGACCTGCGCGAACACCATGCCGTATGCCAAGCACGTCACCCAGATCGGCAGCAGCCGTAGCACGGCACGCGCCTCCTCCGTCTTGCTCATCTCATCTCCATCTTCATCTACCTGCTGCTGCTGGTGGTGTATCTTTGGGCTGAAGAAGAAGAAGAAGTTTGAGCAGTAGTTCTTGGCAAGCACGACAAGGCTACGGCCTAGGCGGACGATCGGGATCTCGACATTGGAGATGGGTGTGTACAGACGGTATGTGCGAGTGCCGGCAAGGAAGGCCGCAAAGGCGCAAAGCATGACGGCACAAAGGGCGCCAAATCCGATTCCCCAACCAATGTTCTCCTGGATGGAGCCAACGGCAGCGACGGCGACGGCGAGCCCAATGGCCATGGAGAAGTAAAACCAGTTGAAGAGGGAGCTTCGAGCAGCTCTCTCCTTGGGGTGGTCCATGTCGAATTGGTCGGCGGCGAAGGCCATGCCACAGGGCTTGTCAGCACCTTGCGCGATGGCGATGAGGTAGAGAGAGGCGTATACAAACACGACCTTGTGTGATGAAGGGCGGGAAGAAAAACTATTGCACGGCGCCTCCTGCAGCGTGGATGCTAGAGTGAGCATGCCGTAACCCTGCATGAACAACACGTCGTTTTTTACTTGTTAATTTTCTGAACGCTTAATAATAGATGTAAAGAACAAATGAGAACTACAAAGGGTGTATTGGTTCAGTCACTTGTAACTCACATTTTCCTACTCTCTCCGATCCATAAAAAAATGTCGCTCATCTAGTATAAATTTTGTACTAGTTTAGTATAAAATAGGCGACAATGTTTTTGCATCGTGAGATTAACAATTTTGATGTAATCTGAAAGAAACCGCATCTTTTCGGATCGTGGACGATTCCCTGAGAACGAGCTGCGGAGTGTGAATTAATTAATGGACTATTGGACTGCACATGCGTTATACACAACTTAAGCACACGCGCCATCTGGTCGATCGAGTATATATTAATTCAACTAGAACTTAGCTCCATGACACTCTTTTTTTTAGAAAAATGTGGATGGTAGATGTACACTTTCTTATATTTCTTAAAAACGGAGGGAGTATATCTATAATTCTGATGTAATGTGAAAAAACAGAGTAGGGGATAGTTGTGAACGCATCGTGTCAGATCATGGAGGATTCCCTGAGAACGAGATGCTTAGTGTGAATTAATGGACTGCACATGCATTACACACAAACTGAAGCACGTGGCCTATCAGGTCGTCGTCGACTACTCAATATACACTCCGTTAGATCTACTGGTAGAATGAGATGCATTCACGGTGGAGCAGAACCTAGTTAATCAAGGTAAAAGATAATAATAAGAAGGTAATATCTTAGTTACCAGGACGTAGATGGTGCAGGCGAGGAGGATGGATCGGTAGCGGCCCAGCCATGAGTCGGCGACGAAGGCGCCCAGCAGCGGCATCATGCTGGCCGTGCCGGACCAGGCGTTCACGGCGGCCGCCGCGGCCGCGTTGGAGTGCGCCAGCGGGCCGGTGAGGTAGGTGATGAGGTTGGAGGAGACGCCGAAGTTGGCGAAATTGGTAGCCACCTCAAGCACTGGTGCATGCCATTGATTCATGCAACAACTACTGATTTAGCTAGCTAGCTCCAATGGGTCGATCCATCTAGCTAGTATAGGGACAGTAGTGAATGTAACAGTACCGTGCGTAGTACGTACCGGAGACGAAGAGTGCGGAGCGCCAACCGCCGGAGGTGTCGCGGTAGACGGGGCGGCCGCGGAAGTCGGAGACGCCGGCCAACGGCGGCTCGTCCGTGCCAGCGCCTGCAGATAGCAGCAGGAAGGGGACCTCGGCGTCCATCTTGATGGTCCTTTTTTTTGGTCCCTGTATCAACTACTCAACTCAAGTGGTTCTAAACCTGTGTGCTAACTCAGCTTAAGAACACCAAAGCATGGATTTAAACTCCGACAGAGATGTGTATTGTTATTGACTAACGCAGCTACCGACGGTGACCTTGCCTGTTTGCACCGAGGCCAGTTCTCCCCCCTCTCTCTCTCCCTCCCTCCCTCCCTCCCTCCCTCCCTCGATATGTAGTAGTGCGCGTTTTGGATTTCCCGAAATTTTGGGATCGGAAATTTAGAAAAAGAAGTTCGGGATTTATAAATTATTTGCCGATTTTACATGAGAAAATTTGATTCCTGACAATTTGGGATTTAGAAAATTCAGAATTCAGATCGGAAAATCCTGAATTTTACGAAGTTCAGACCTCAATATACATGGGATTCGACTTGCTAGGCGAGTGGGTGGGGTGTGCACGAGGGAATAGGGTTGTTGTTAAATTATTGAGCCACTAGGGAAAAATAACGGGCCTAGTCATAAATTTGTCGAATATAGCTTATATGGGCTTCAGTTGGGTTGAAAAGGAGGTCTTTGGGCATTGATTTAAACAAAACTTTCCGCCTGTACATCTAGACATTCTACATTTGTACATAAGCTGGCCCTCTGGTGGCACCGCCTAAGTGTTTTAAATCAGGGACGGAGCCAGGGGGTGCGAGCTGAGGCCCTGTGCTGGAAATTTTTGACCCCTAAATTTATGATAAATTAGCAATATGACCCCTGCAACTATTTTAGTCTTCATTTGACCCCCTCTATTTGCCACAGGCTCCGTCTTTGTTCTAAATGCCGTCGTGCTACATAAAATTACTCTCACTTTTCATCAATTATCTACGATTGTAGGAGTCCGCATCGGAAGAGGCCTGAGTGTTTTCTCGAAGACAATGGCCCGTATTTGAGCGCGAGTTTTGTCGAGCCCGGCGCGTTCAAGTTACTTCTGGCCTATATGCGAGGCGAGCGAGAGGAACCCTAACCCTAAGGCAAAGGCAGCCTGGCCTAATTACGTACGGGTGGAGCGGCTTGCCCTGATCCCTACCTAGCTACCTATTTCCTTGCAGGCCGGCAATGGCGGCGCTTCTTCGACAAGGGGCGAGGATGAGGCTCATCGGTGGCTCCATGCTCCAACGAACCCAGGCGTCCTTCACATCACCGGCCCTTGCCGATGAGCGGCGCCGGCTACTTCTTCCATGGCGCTCACCCTCTACACACAAGGCCTTCTTATTCGGGTGTACTACCGAGCAGGTCTTAATTAACCTAAAATTAACATGGTTCTATTCTATCTCGTGTGATTTTCTGCACTGTGTTTTCCTTGTTGTGCACATATTCAATCATCAATAATTTAGTATTTCATAATAAGCACCTACGCTAGCTAGCCCAAAAAGACAACCGTGAATTATTTCCTACTTACTTCCGAGCGAGTAATCCATCCCGTAATTAGCAACCAAGCATGTATACTTAGTACTTACAGGAACTGCATGCATATGCTGGGATGCTGTTTATTTGTATCCTAGCTAGCTTGACCGTGTATAACGTTGTTCGTTTGTTTCAGACCATGTGTGTTATTACCAACCAATTTACAGTTAACTAAGGACATACTACTATAATTAAATTAATGATGGTGATGTGTGTCCACTCCAGCGTGCTCCTGAGGACATCACGCGTGACATCCAGCGCAAGCAGCAAGAGTTGTGTGATCGGATAGCCGAGGGTAAGAGGAGTCTCAAGGCAGCTACGACTAACTGGCGGAGCCAACAGAAGCTGTTTGATGTGATAGACGAGGCTAGGAGGAGTCTTAGGGCAGCTACTGACTGGTGTGACCAGGATCCGCAGGAGTGTTTCAGGCGCCCAAAGCCAATTCATCCGCTTGAGTTTTGCTTGTACGGTACGGTACCAAATATATCTATACATACTTAGATTATTTCTTCTTACTATTCTTCTTCTCTCCCCCTGTTTGATTCGACTTGATCAAATCTCCTTTTCACCTCTACCTGCAGGCTGTTGATAGTGTCGATTTTTTTGGTTGCTTATGGAATCATACATATCACTTTGCTTGGTTATCTGATGTATTTTAGTCTTGGGATGCTCTTTTATCTTTTCTTTGGATCAAATGACTAAAGCGAGGGGAGGCTGAGAAGGAGCGAGAGGAGGCAGAGCGGTGAACAAGGCATGCCTGGTTTTTTATCCAGCACTCTACATGAACTGCTGTCTTGTGGATTTGTTATGTTATCATATCTAATTGGCTGGACCTAAAATGGCGAGTGATTGTTGTTGCTAGGTAATTGGTGCCTACCTCAGGAATGTATCGTCGACGTCTTTTTATTTTTTTTGGGCCCTTTGCCATGCCATTCCTATGATGACAGTAAAGCCGATGACATAGCTAATTTTCATTTTTTTTTAAACGAAGGCAAAAGCTTTGCCTTTTATATTGATATAGGAGAAGCAAACATAGCACGCTCGAAACCAAAAAAAAATCATATATGACAGGGCTTACTTAAAGAAAAGTAACCCTCACGAGTATCCAAATCAACCTACTCCATCTATTCTCTCAGAAAGATAAATCGTCATTTCTTCAGAACGGTACTACGCGGCGCGATCTAGGGATCGGAAGCAGTCACGCGCAGACATCCAACATCGTCGGTGGCGGAAAGTCGCTTCCCCCTGGGCCAGCAATGGCAATCAAAGCTTCATCCGTTGCCGCAATGGATGGCAAGTTCAACCTGAAGAGGGTTCTCAACCCGCTGACTTGCAAACCCGAGAGTGGACCCTTCTTGCAGGTATTCGCAAATTCTCTCGTAGCCTCCAGCAGGGGCATACCTCCAAATTCGAGCCCCATTTTCTTGTGGAGGACACGTTGCGCTTTGCCGACCGCTGGGAGTTGTGGCTTCGCCGCAAGCCTGGTGCTGCGACGCTTGGGGTCAGGCAGGGTCATATGAGCACGTGGCATTGTCGGCGTAGGAGTGGGCAGAAGCGGCACAACCGTCAGGCTGAACAGATCCGCGACACAGCGTATCTCGATGCCTGATGAGGGAGCGTCATCAACATCGGTAGTGAGGAGGTTCTCAATCGTAGCAGCACCCGCGTCAGCATCGATTACGTCCGCGACATACTGAAACTCCCTCCTCGACAAGCCATCGTCGTCATCAAGGTCGTCTTCATGCGCCACCTCCTCGGCGTCCAGCAGCAACTCAAGCTGAACCGACTCGGCGAGGCCTGGCAGAAGTTGCTCCGTCTTCCTGTCAACAACCTCATCCTCATCATCCTCATCATCGTCAGTAGAAAATCCTCCATCACATAGCGCGTCGCCAGGCGGGATCAACACCGGGTCATGTTGGTTAACCTCCTTCTCAACAACATGTTCCCCATGATCGAACAGGGCGAAGCCCGCACCTCGAACGACATTGCCCTCCCCTTGGTGCTCCCGCACCTTGTCGTCCATCAACACCACCTCCTGAGCCAAATCAGCGAGACCAGGCACCTGCTGCAACATCGCATCAGCAACCACAACATCCTCATATGTGCTTACAATCCCGCCGCCATCGCGCAAAGGATCTCCAAACTACCCTAGACCAACCAACGACATCCGGTCGGCCCTCTCGTTCTCCTCCGAGAGAGCGCCATCCACTCCCTCCATGTAGCACCGCAGGTTGGCTAGCATCACCTCGTTCATCCTGGTGTAGCACACGCCCCGCTCTGGGCTTACCATGTTGAAGGTGACATCCTCTTCCGGTATGTCCACGAGATCTTTTGGCGCCATGGGTCTATCCACGAGATCTTTTGGCGCCATGAACACGTCGCGAAAGGAGCGGAGCGGCGAGATGACAGCCGAGCTGAAACGCCTCTTGGAGGTGGGCGGTGAGGAGGCTGGTGGCTCGCTGCAACCGCCAGCGAGGTTGTCGAGGTTGAACTGCGAAGCAGGGTCACAATGATGAGCTTGCGGAGCAGGGCGAGTGGGAGGGGGGCGAGCTTCTGAGCACTGCCGCTCCTTGTGACCGGAGCACCTGCAACGACGACAGCAAATTGGATCGCGACACACGACGATGAAATGTCCCTTCTCCAGGCACTTGAAACACAACCCACGTAGCTGTGGGGGTATTTGAGGACGGGGACGAGGGCGAGCAACGCCGGTGGGTGAGGGTCTTGGTGGCCTCGTAGGGGAAGCAGGAGGAGTAGCCTGGCTGGAGCAGTGCCTTCGTGCGAGCTGCCGAACTGAAGAAGCATGGGCGGACATACCACGCGCCGTGCGCGAGGCACCACGGGACAACACCTCTGTCCAGCCCGCGTCATCCACTGCAGGCGCCGACCTCGAGCCACCCAGTGACGGAGGCGACGTGCGATGGGACACGCCATGCAGTCGTGATGAAGGGAAGGACGTCTCAGCGTTAATGCGAGGAGCGGGGAGATTGAACCGCATAGATCGACGAGGGCGGGGCGGTGCGGAGCCCTTCAGTGCGGAGATCTTGCGGGGGATGCCGGTCGGAGGAGTCATTAATATTGAGGACGGAGATGGTGTGTCCAGCAGCAACGATCCCACCACGACGCTAAGGAGGCGTTGCACGACCGGAGCGGACGAGGTGTCACATGGCCGGAGCGAACAGGCGTCGTTGTCCCCGGTAACCACGGGAACCGTCCCCGCAGAGGGAGATCGAAGGGCGAAATCCGCCTCGCCAAAGCGCAGGAGTCGGGGCGACGACAGGGACAGTGGCGTCGGCTCTGGGGAGGGTGTCGCGAAGGACAGCGAGCCGAAGACGATGTGTCCGGGCGTAGCCACGCCAAGGAACGCCGGAGTGAAGCCCGCGGGGATGAACGTCGGAGGTGGCGGGGGCCTGCCGGTGTAGCTGGGGCGCAGGGAGGGGGTCGTCGAGGCCTGAGAAGCGTGCGCCGCTGACGGCGGCGGCAGGTCGCCGTGGGGATACGGTGGAGACAGCGGCCGGAGGGTTGCACGTGGCGGGGGCAGGCGGCCGAACGGCCGCAGCGAGACACCGTCGCCGAAGGATGCCGTTGACGGAGGAGGCGGCTGCAGGGCCGAAGACGGGGCGCAACATCCCCAGGTGGTCGCCGGCTGAGGGGGGAGTCCGCTAGCTCCGCTAGAGCGCTGGGAGAGATCCGACGAGTCCTTGGTGGCGCAAGGCGCCGCCGGGCGCGGAAGATCTTTGAAGCCGAGGAACGCGGGCGTGAGGCCCGTGGGGATGGTCGCCGGCGGTGGGGGAAGCCAGCCCGGACGCAGGGAGAGAGCCGACGAGGCCATGGTGGCGCAGGGCGCCGCCGGCGGTCACGAGTGCTTGAGAACCAGAGCCGGAGAGGATCCAGGCCACGGCGGAGAGCGGACGTGGAGGCGGTTCCGGATCTGAGCTCAGCGGCGCGAGACAAGGTCGGGGCAGGGAGATCAGGGCGCCGGCGGCAGCTGCTTACTCCGCATCGCCATGTCGCGAGCGCTCGACGTGAATTTTTTAGATGCTCTCCTGTTTTTTTTTTACTCCTTGCCCAAAATGGAAAACCCTGTTTTTCTTTCATTAATTAAAGAAAATAGTACGTCGGCCGTGGCCCGTAGGTTTTGAAATTCAGTTGAGCTGATCCTATTTTTTTTTGGCATCCAGACGTTTTGGCTATTTATACCAGTCCAGAGCATTAATAGCACCGCCGTCGCCGTATGCATTGCCGGCGTACGGCCGGCGTATCGATCAGAAGCGCACAACGCCGCCGGCCGGTAACGCCAACGGTCCATGCATTTCTCCGACGACGCGCCAGCTCAAACCATGCATGAACAATGGAACACACGTAAAGGTATGGATGCAAACTTTTGATCGCATCTTCAATCCAGTTGCATACGACCCCCTTGTCTAATTTTGATCGTATGTCTATACATGTCTCAGAACATACATAAGCTATGAGTTCGGCCACACAAATCCACATGCAGCCGCAATCATTTAGGTTTAAACTTACATATGTTTATACAAGAAAAACCTTTTTTGAAGATCTTTTTTAACAATTTGTAAAAAAAACCAGTTTATCATTTTTCATATCAACTAGCAGACATAAAAGTACTCCATGCGAGACGTTATCTTTTTTTGAAAAAATATATCAAAATGGCTAGCTTGATTATTCATTGAAAGAGATCATTTTTTCTAAAAAAATCTCGATGTTTCTGTGATATAACCACCACTTGTGCACTATAAATGATTTTTGAAAAACATCCGAACCAAAAATTTGAACACTTATAGTTCAACTTCGGATTACTTTTGAAAAATCGGTAAAACTCCTTTAACTAGGAGAAATTAGGTAAAAGCCAAAAAATCCCTAATACTCGGGGGTAATCCATCAAATGTCGACTACTCTTTGTGAAATTAGATGGGTGCTTTTTGTTGGGTCGATGTCGCCGTTGTTTGGCAGACCATTCTCTGCCGTGAGTTTACTTGTTGCATCTCGATCATCGGTGAAGTGAAGGTGGCGACGTACTTGATAACTACCGCGACACCAAGGAATTCGAGCGGCGAATAGGGGCCAGCTAGCACCATGGCTATCAAGCCGCCTCCCCCTTTCATCCTAGTGCAGACTCTCATAGCACTCGCTCCCTCATGCCGCAGAAGAAGGCGACAATGCTCGTATCCTGCCCACACGAAGAAGAAGGATCGGAAGGAGGTGAGGCGGCGGTGTCACGGTTCAGGAGGATGAGGATGTGTGGTTTGTTTCCTTTTTATTTGCGTGATAGGTAAAAACATCCGGGCACATTGCGTACGTAGTAAAAAAATGTTAGAAAACTACATATGTACACGCAAAATCGACATGCACGAAAACTACATTACATACAACCACAATTACAAACAGTTGTACTGATCTTCAGATCAGGGATGTAAATAAATATTAGTCTATTAACAAATCTAACATCATATAAATACGACTATAAACAAGATGCCAATTAGTGTCGAATAAATGCAGAACACTAAGGTACATCTACCTAAATAAAGAACCACTGAAGCATTAATCCATTTAGCTGTGCAGAACTAGAGCTATCGGCTAACAATTAGAAGTTACACATAGAAATCACTTTTGTTATCCTTCCATCATTTTGGTTGCAGAAAACAAGAATGGATATGAATTTGCCATCTCTCACACCACGAAATTATCATGGCGAAAGCGAAATCCTATATTTATTCAGCTTGTTGAGCTTAAGGTTATAGTAATGGAGGAGTATCCAGAGGGATGCAGCTTGCATCCCAGCTGCACAGCGATGCCCGACCATGCGCCGCTAGCAACCCGATGATGATGCTACAGTCCCTTCTCTTCCCAGTTCCCACCCGTCCAAACGCCCTCCCACACCGCCGCCTCTCATCGTTGTTGTCATAGAAAGAGGAGGACATGGCTGCTCCACCACCAGAATTTCCTCCACCGTCTCCGCCGTTGGCGCGAGCAGCGGCAACAGATTGAGATGGCCGCCGCCATACACCTCAGGAGCAAGGGGGCGCGTGATTCCCCCTCAGCCTACACCACCGTCAACTCCATGGCGGCCACCCCTCTCCTCGGGAGCGCCTGCGCCATTTAATTCCCTCAGCCTTACCAACACCATGGCCGCCGCCCTTCGCCTAGGGACTGCAGGCGGCGCACCACAACCGCAGAAACGTTGCCCATTCCTCTTGCGCCGACCACGGAAACCCTCGACCGGCGCGTGATCCCCTTTTATCCGCTCGAGCTCAGGTTCGTGGGGGTGGGGGTGGAGGCGGGTGGTGATGTCATGACTATAGCTGGCCAACCGTGCCGCACGGCACGAGCTCGGCACGGCCCACGAGCGGCACGCTTCTAATCGTGTTGTGCCGTGCCGGCACGCGGGCTCCAACTCCGGCGGAGGCACGGCACGAAGAGCACGACAGCGGCACGGCGGGCACGACACGACACGCCGGGGAGGTGTGGGGGCAGCGATGGTTGGCGTCCGACGGCGAGGGGCGGCCGGTGATCTGGCGGCGAGGAGGATGACCGGGGTCGCGGGAGGAGAAAGAGCACGGCGGGAGGAGAAGGAGAAGGAGGAGGAGAAGGAGCACGGCGGGGGGCCAGGGGCAGCGATTGTCAGCCGGCGGCGGCGGCACGATTGCGGCACGCTTGTAATCGTGTCGTGCCGTGCCGTCTGCCGTGCTTCAGATGGAAGACGAGCACGAGCACGGCTGGGCCTCGTGCCGGCACGGCACGTTGACTCACGGGCCGGGCCGTGCCAAAATGAGCGTGCCTCGGGCCAGCCCGTTTAGCACGGCCCGTTTGGCCAGCTATAGTCATGACTGACGAATGGATAAGGAGTGTTTTTTTTCTGATGAAAATGTAGACTGGTCGTCCTTAAAATATGCTCAACTCGACTCGATCCGACGGCGTGAGAGGTGAGCATTTTTTAAGGACGAAGTGCCTAGGCATGGAAAAGATTTTTCGATTTTTTTTATTGATTTCCAGTTTTGTCGTCGTTCAAGTTGCTTAGCCGGTTGGGCTCTTTTTTTGGTCCGAGGCCCACTTCTGGCCCATATGGAAGCACTACTTGTGAAACCATGGCGGCCCGTTCAATTGTGGCCTATATGCCCCTTGCTAAGCACCTCGTCCTCAGTCTAAAAAAAAAGCACCTCGTCATCGGCAGTCGATCGGCAAAACCCTAACCCTAGCCAAGGTAGACTCAAAACCCTAACCCTAGCTAGCCAAGGTAGGCTCAAAACCCTAACCCTAGCCAAGGCAGGCGGACGAACAAGTCAAGGTAATCGCATCGCTACCCAGCTAGTGGCCTGGCGTAGGTAGGACAACTGCCTGCGGTGAGTATTCGTGCTGGACTTGCCTGATCCCTACCTAGCAACCTATTTCCTTGCAGGCCGGCCGGCCTCTACGACAATGGCGGGGCTTCTTCGACAGGGGGCTCGGAGGTTCGGTGGCTCCATGCTCCAACGAACCCAGGCGTCCTTCCCATCACCGGACCTTGCTCATGAGCGGCGCCTGCTACTGACTGGCGGACGCAACAGAAGCTGTTTGATGCGATAGCCGAGGCTAGGAGGAGTCTCTGGGCAGCTACTAACTGGTGTGACCAGGATCTTCACCAGCATTTCAGGCGCCCAAAGCCAACTCATCCGATTAAGATTTGCTTGTACGGTACCAAATCTATATATACATACATAGATTATTTCTTCTTATTCTTCTCTCCCCTGTTTGATACGAGTTGATCTAATCTCCTTTTGACCTACCCGCAGGGAATTTATATTGTTGATTTTTGGGGTTGCTGGTGTAATCATAGAAATCACTTTCGCTGGTTTTATGATGTATTGGTGTCTTGCGATGATCTATCATCTTTTCTTTTTGATCAAATGATTAAAGCGAGGGGAGACTGAGAAGGAGCGAGATGAGGCTGGGAAGAAGCGAGAGCAGTGAACAAGGCATGCATGGTTTTTTACCCACCACTATATATTATGACTATTCCCTGAATTTCACACATGAACTGCTATCTTGTGGACTTGTTATGTTATCATATCTAATTGATGAGTTTTGTGTTGGTCTGAATCTGAAATGGCGAGTGATTGTTGTTGCTAGATAATTGATTGTTGTTGCTAGGTAATTGGTGCCTACCTCAGGAATGTATATGAGAAACTCACTTATGTTGCGCAACTGAATGATTTGTGATGTCAACATACATTTGGTTAGCTTGTATATAGTCTGGGTCACAAAGTAAACCGCCTGACATCTTGTAGAGCATCCCGCCATAACGGTTATACAAAATTGTTCGGAAATGATCTAAACTTTAAATGGAAACAAATGATGTGATATGTGAAACTATAACATAGTCTAACCCAGTTTTAAATTGCACATAAGCCGCGCCTTCACCTATCCAAATGCTTGTGGGACAATATAGGACTAGGGTACAATATGACCATCACGACACCGTTTGTGGTGAGCGATGCCGCGACTAGGGCCGCGCCGGCGGCTGATGTTAGTGCCAGACGCTCTTGCCGCCTGCGCTAGGGGCTGCTACCGTTGTGGATGCGTCTTTGCCGTCGTCCCCGAGATCCTGTTTTTCTGCCCTAGATGAAGATATGGGGAAGGAAGATCGGGGTGCAGAGGAACCATCGCTGTGAGCGTCACAGGTGGTGCTATCGCCCAATCTGACGAGGCGATGGCGGCGAAGTTCGGAGATTACGTTGGTTATCCGACGAAAGCCTCACGCTTCTAGGAACATGGGTATGCCGAGTATCCCCTATATGGTTTTTAATTATTTGTAATTATGGAGATCACATTGCATCACTATAAAAATTTGTCGGCGGAGGGCCAGAGCTGGACAAACCCAAAAAAATGGCAGTCGGCGTAGGACATGCTATGCCAATAGTAAAGGCGCGGCTATTTTCCATGTTGGCAATGATGTATACTATAGGGTATAAGCATGCAAAATCACAGTAGGGGACCTTTTGTATTGTTATTTTTGTGTAGCTCAAAGCACAAATTTGTTTTATGTTGAGATTTTACACTGTTGTAGGCTATATCAATGATAATATTCATGATTTTTCAATTTGTTTTTAAAAAGTTGAAAATGTATTATTTGATATTAAAAATTGTGAGATCACTAGAGCTCGGAACTTCGGGAGCACGGAATCTCCACTTTCTCACTTCATTAATGCATGAATATGTTATATAACATGTAACAATATTTCCGTACTTGGTCTCAGAGCTCAAAATATCATATGTTATGGTTGTGAAGTTGTTTAGTTTTATCGACGTATGTGTGTACTAATCCAATTAGCAACCGGTGCATGCAAAGAAGAAAGGCCAATAGTTTGCTTGCTATACCAAAATTCTTATCTATCTACTGCTGAGAGAGATTCTAGTAAAACTGTGGAGAATATTTTGCTTGATATACCAAAATCCTTATTTATCTATAGAGGACTTTGGTACGTCGATCGAGCATGTGGCCCGTATTCACATGGAAAACAATGCATTGCTTTGTCTATGATTCGCGTTTTTGCGGACATGCCAATGTTTATTCAGCTCGGCGTGAAGGCGTGTGCATCTCTGGTAGTCTGGTCCAATATATACAACCACACACTCCTCTTCATTTCCCTCACGACTAGTCGCATCGAACACACGCACGCACGCGCACATCATATACACGTCTTTCTAACGAAGTACTCCCTCCGTTCTGAATTAATTGACTCAGATTTAGTAGCTTGTAAAACACCAAGTTTTAACTTTTCAGAAAGTAGCCAAGTTTTATTTTGTGAGGAGGTTGTAGCAAAAAGATGGCAACCACTTTGTATGGATAACTACTCCATCTCGTAGTAGCTGATACTGATAAACTAACAAAAAACTGTAACCACTTTGTATTAGTATAGCTCCTTGATTTGGGAAACAAAAAAAGAAAGATAAAAATGCTTTCAATGTTCGATGAAATAGCTACTCACTCCGTCTATAAAAAGATGTCATAAGTTTAGGCATCATTATATAGACGGAGAGAGTAATATATATATATGTCAAATTACATTGTCCACTCCATCTGAAACCATTAGACTATTAAATTGATTTTTTTTGCCCTCTAGATGAGTTCAAATTTTGATTTTCTGATTGATCCGATATGATAGTAGCTATAGTATGTCACATTACATTGTCTCTTAGACCTCTCATGGTGAGAATATAATACTCCCTCCGTTTCATATTAGATGACTTCCTTTTGTCAAAAAGTGAAACTATCGAGACTTATAGACTTCCGGTAGATGATTGTAGGAAAATTTGGGTTGGAGCAATTTCGGCTTACCCTCTATTTCTCTGCCTTATCGGTGGTGCCGCTCACAATGCATATTGAGACGAGAGGGTGAGACCTTTATGTTGACTCCAAATTCCAGATAAACCAATCTATTTCCAGATAGACCTCGTGACATGTTAGAACGGCCATCATACCTAACCGCCAATTATCAAGTCTATTACTATTATACAATTAGGTCGCATCACGCATGTGTGAGTCATGCACCGAATTTGAATACACAATCAAACTCGAAGGTTTTAACAATCCATAGAACCAATCCTACGGACAACCTGTCATTCAACTCTATACTGTTCCCGGGTATATTTTCAACGTATTAATATACAATGTATTCCGGTATACATGTAACAGCTTCGTTAAGTACAATTCCACATAATTAATTCCCTGTTATTTTCGTCCTTAATTCCGGACAATGTAGTAGATATATAAAATGTTGCAAGACACAATTTGCTACAACGATAGCATGCAGCAGAGTTGTTTGTGGTAACATTCTATCATGTTACTCCACACTAAGAGAGTGGTTTATTCATCCACGAACCAAACCAAGAAACACACGAGGGTTGAAATCAAGATAGTACACTAGACGATCGAGGAAGCGTGGCCTGGCGTTGCACGCTCTCACACCTACGACCGGCGCACGCAAACAGAAACACTACTCTCACTTGTCGACGTGATCGATCAAGCCGAGGCCGCCAAGCCCTCGTCACCCTCTGCGTCCACGCCGCTCTCCATGGTGCTCCGGGCGTTGCGGCTGAAGCAGCTGCGGCGAATCTCGCCGACGTTCCCGCCGGTCCTGGGCACGGTGGCTAGCTTGGCCATGGACTTGGCGAACTGGGTGAAGAAGACGTCCTTGCTGTTGGCGAACCGCCTCACGATCGGCGCCGTGCTGGCGTCCCTGATGAGCGCCATGTCGGAGGTGAAGACGCCCTGGCTGGCCACCAGGGCCTTGTAGTAGCCGTTGTCGAACAGGTCGGGGGTCACCACGTCCAGGTCCTGCAGCAGGTTCCGGTTGCGGCTGCAGTTGGCCGTCAGCCTCTTCCCGAACGCGTCGCCGTCGTCGGCGCGGTCGTCGAAGAACGGGCAGTGGGCCCTTCCGATGGTGTGCGCGCCGGAGAGCGCCACGAGGTCGGCGAGCTCGTTGAGGCCCTTGCGGGCGAAGGTGTTGGCCAGGCTGGACACGCTGGACGTGGACGGCCCTGGCAGGCCGTTCACGGCGTTCTGCGGCGCCGGGGCGAGGCTGTCGAGGACGCCCCGGGGCACGGTGTAGGTCGGCCCGCCGGAGAAGACGACCACAGCGCGGGTGGCGAGGGCGGAGATGTCGGCGCAGGAGACGGTGGCGCCGCAGGCCGCGTGCACCTTTGCCCGGATGTCCTCGATGAGCTGCAGGGCACGAGGCTGGAGGGTGGTGTTGGGGCCCATGGTCTGCTCCGTCCCGCTGCCCTTGAGGTAGATGGAGGCGTCGCAGCCGTTGGGGAAGCAGTCGTGGAAGAAGATGCGGAGCAGGCCGGCGGCGAGCGCGATCTCCTGCCGGAGCGCGGTCTGCACCGAGGAGGTCACGATGCTCTCCAGCTGCGGGCACGTCTGGGCCAGCGTCGGGGAGACGAGGAGCAAGGCGACGGTCAGGCAGGCCAGGACTCGTGCGCCGGCGCTGCTGCTGCGGCTCGCCATGGCCATTGTTGGTCTGATCGGAGGAATAAGCTAGGATCGAGTAGCTAAGCTTGTGGGTTCCTCAAGTCAAGAAATGGCCCTTCTTTATAGACGGGAGGTGCAAGGGTAGATGCGATAATCTTAGATTGGATCATGCCATTATCCATTTGCTCAACACGAATAGTCAGATGAAATTCAAAAAAGGAAAAAAGAATAGTCAGATGAATAAGAAAGTCGTCTAAAGGCGACTTCGGGGCACATTTTGGATGGGTCTAAGTTTATGAATTTTCGTGCTTGATTGATCAAATTAGAAAAACTGACACTGTTCCCTGGCCGGCAGATGCATGCATGGGCGACGCGCGAATATTCGTTTAAGAATCTGAACTGGGAATTACTCCCTCCGAGTTTCACAGTGGAAGCTTTTTAAAGTAGCTAGTTTAGCTTACTAAAAATGCTACATTTTAAAACATAGATAATACATCACTAGAGGAAGAGTTCTGTTTTTCATGTACTGTAGAAATGAAAACGGTAATCACTTAACACATTTATTTAGACACAAATCAACAACATCAATCATCTCACGTGTGCATCCTATGCCTATCAACAATTCAACAACAAACAAAATCGAGCATCCCACGACGAAGTGAGACTAGCTCAGTTGGTTTGGTTTCTTATGATTGATGAAACCAGCCTACCCAGTCACAGACTTGACATGAGTGCTCGCATTTCTTCATTGGTTAAAGTTAACCGTACAACATTAGGACAACACACTTTGCAATGGTAAAAAACCGTGGCGAGTGTAGTGTGCGGAGGCCCCCGTCTTCGGTGATGAAGAAACAAAGGTCATGAAAGAATCTCCCAACATGTTTCACATGAAGAAGAAATTGTGCTTGTTTGTTGAGATTGTGTCGCTTTTCAGTTGTAGGCGGGGTTGCTGCACCTGGTTGATGCAAGGGGTTCCTTTTGCCATCTTGCTGACATGTTTGATTTCTGAGAAGGGCAGAAAATACCCGAGAGGCCACTAAGTTGGTTGATTGGTTAGCCCGTGTGGACACCCGTGGATGTTCGGGGGCGCCCTTGAGGTACTCCTCCGTGGAAGGCAGAGGTCGCCCTACAACTGTCTTTCAGGTTGCTTGACTAGCCAAAGCGCAACAAGTGTAAGGTTTACTCTTGGTTCTCTGAGGGGCATAAGTCAACCATGGGGCTGGTCTGACGGTTAATCGATCGGCCAATGTGCCCATCACCATACACCATGAGTATGGTACCAAGTACAAAGAAGATGTTTATAGAAAGAAAAGATGTTTATTGAAAGAGGTGATGTTTAATCAACCTGAACTAGCATTCGGTACAAGGATCATCTCCTTAAATACCATGAAAAGATGTCATTTATTGATGAGACGTTAATTCTAAAAATATAATTATTGATTGGTACATCCATCTGAACTAGCGTCGGTCCGGTACAATGATTTGACCGAGAATATGCCATTCCTACTTTGTTAGTGCCATGAATTGAGGCACTTGTTCAATGATTTTTGGAATGCCAAGCCCTTGACTAAGAAATACTTTTTGCTAGCCCGCCAATATATTATTTCTTCAATGGAAAATGTTGCGCTGATGTATCAGTATGGTATAAGAAGTACACGAGGTCCTATAACAACACGACATGCATAAAGACAAGACAGTCCCATCACCTGCTCCAAGAGGCAAGAGCTCAAAATATCATAGCATATGGTTGTGAACTTGTTTAGCAAGATCGATGTGTGTTTGAGTACTTATCCAATTAGCAATTAGTGTGAAGGCACGTCCTCTCCACCCAGCCACTTGCAAAGAAGAAAAAAAGGAGGTTCAATTTGTCCAACATTTGGCTTGCTGTACCAGAATTCTTAGTAGATAGGAGCGAATACTAACACTGAACCAAGACTTTAGCTAACCTTCTCCACTGGGATGTCCAATGTTTTTTGGACAATGTGAGAAATCAAATTATGGCACAATATTGTTATTTCCACAAGATCTAATAGGAAATGATGGATGAAACTAATGGCTCGGTAGATCGGTATAGGCCTTGAATACGCTTGTATTACCTCGATGCGAATTACGAGTTTGATAATAAAAAACAACTCGTCAAAGAATAATGTAGTGTGAAGGCGTGCTCTGCATCCACTTGCGTCTGGATGCGCCTCTGGTCAAGTAAACAATCATCCACCAAAATCCAACGACCACATGGTTCACATTAGGGTATCAACTATGTATACGGATAACTTGTCCTTAAGATGGGCCCCACCGAGCAGTCTTGTGGCATACAGACTTCTCCACTATGTTTGATGTCAAACTTAACCTTAAGCTGGGTCCCACGCATCAGGAGAAAAGGCAGAAGAGAATACCGACCGCATTTCCTTCGCGTGAAATCACCGCCGCGTGCGATTCCCCTCCTCCAACCCTATCCATTCCCCACGTTCCCATCCGCCGCCCTCCTCTCGATCCGCCACGCCCTCCTCTCGATCCGGCCTCAGCGTCACGGCCTCCCGCCCCTGCCGCTCCTGCTGTGCGCGTAGGCTGGAGACGAGGCCGTCGCACGCCGACCTCCTGGCAGCCGCGAAGTGCGCGATGCGGGCCGGGCTGAGCGCCTCGGATGCGAGGTTTCTGCGGAGGAGGCGGAAGTGGGGGCCGGCGGGATGCTACGGCAGCCTGACCAGATCGATCTGCCACACTGCTCCGTCAAGGCGTCAACATCTTGCTTCGTTCCTCTGTTTTCTTGCGAGGATCAGCAGAAGGTCTCGTACCTCTGCTTTGGAGATGGGAGCGTTGGCCCTGGTGGTGGTGGTCGTGCCTGCCGCTGGATTCGATGAGGTGAGGGAGAGCCGCGAGGACGACGGCGAGGATCAGCAACAATGGCGCTGGGCTTCTTCTCCACCCCATCTCTCTTTCTCTACTGGAATTTGTTCTTGGCTTTCAAGGATTGGTGTACGAGAGTATTTTCTTGCTCAGGCTGCTGCAGCTCTCTCTATCGGCGACCACGTTCATGGAAGCAAGATGCTACGGCAGTGGCTGCTTACACCTAATTTTCCTGCCTGAGGTATCATCTCCTTCCTAGTGCTATACTGACTTGCGCAGGAAAGATTAATTTTTTTTGCTTTGCAATTACCTTAGCTTACAAGACCATCTGTTCGAAATTTTCTAGTGTATGCATGCCTTTTAGGACACAACAAGATTGGTACACAGATAATGATAATAGAACAAGATAGATAGTACATAGCACATATAATGATAATAAGCTCTAAGAATTACAAAAACAAGCTCACATACTATTTAGTTCTATGCCTAATGCTAATTGAAACGTTGCCAGATATGCTCTACCAAGTCAGCCTTCAGCCTTCGATGTGTCACACGTTCATGAATTTCTTTGTTCTTGTCAAGGACAACACTAACCCCGTGAATTGGACCTTGGGAAAGTCCATGTATCTGCTGTGTATTCCTCCTTTCTTCATAATTGTAATCTAGTGTCTCCTCCCTCTCATCTTCAATTATCATATTGTGCAGAATAATGCAGGCATACATAATATCACCTATTTCATCTCTGTCCCATTGGCGTGCAGGTTGGCGTATAATAGCCCCATGATCACCTCGTGTAAACTGGCCCTGCCATCCAACTGGACATAACTGCCAATCCCAATGCATACAGTCAAGACTTCCTAGCATCCCAGGGAACCCACGAGCTTCCCCTAGCAAATGTTTGACATCCTCGTCAGTAGGTCTTCTAAGATATTTCTCACCAAATATCTCCTTTACACCTTGAACAAACGTAGCCAAGCAATCATATGCTGTAGTTTGAGGAACCCCAATCGATTCATCCATGAGGTCAGCTGGTGTACCATATGCCAACATTCTTATGGCAGATGTGCATTTCTGCAGTGGTGATAGACCCACCTTGCCGAATGCATCTCGCCTTAGACGAAAAAAAGGTGACCATCTACCAAGGGCTTCAACAATATGCACAAACAGAGGCCTTCTCATCCGAAACCTTCGACGGAATTGTGCATTGGTATATTTTGATTGATTGGAAAAATAGAAAGCAAACAATCGATCATGATCACCTTGGTGATCTCTCTCAATGTGTGTCCTGGAGTGGCGCATCTGCTGCTCTGGCCCAGCTACCAATCTTGCTTCGAGCCGCGCTTCAACTTGAGCTTCCATTTCAGCCACATATGGATCATGTATTTCTTCCTCGATGAGCTCTTCAAGGTAGCCATCGTTGATAGGATCATCTGAACTTTCAGACATCTTTGGTGGAGTGGTTGGGCTGTTTGGTGGATGGAGTGTTGTGCAGAAATGAGGGAGAGTTGGCCCTTTATAGATGGAGATTCCAACGGCTAGTTTCACAACAGCTTTTTTTCCAACGGCTAGTTTCACAACAGCTAGTATTCCAACAGCTATATTCTCTGCCACTATCCAGCAGCTATTTTTTTTGTTTACTTTAATTTTGCCAGCAGCTATTGGTTTTACTTTCAATCAGCTATATTTATATACACTTTGTTTATCAAGTTGCTATATTTTATATGACCTGTTTCACTTGCAGCAGCTATTTTCTGCACTCTAATGCAACATGAACTAGTGCAACATCAACGTTTTATAATTAAAACATAACTTGCATTGATTATGAAGATAGTACACATAATAGATGGAGTTTACAAAGATATTACAATGAAAGATATTACGAGCTGCAACCTAAATTGGTCTTAAACTAACATATTACAAAGACATAGACTTTCTTAAACTAGCTAACTTGAGCTTCACCATTCTAGCCACTCTTCCTGCAAATACTTCAACTTTCTGGAAATAGTTCTTTGCCCAAAAGGTCCAGAACTTGCTCATGTCGGCGCAGTGTTGCATCATTGTAGTTTGAAGTGTCCTTAGACATCAGATCTAAATATGTTTGCATTTTAGTCAGTTTAGTCCTCTCCTTTGACGCTTCTGCTGTTTGCACTAAAGCTGCTGATCTCTTTCCAATAGCATCATGAAACAGTAACATGTCTTCTGATGGCTTGTCCTCGGAAGACTGTGCCTTTAGTTTCCCTTTTCGCTTGTCCTTAGCCTTCTTTTGTCCCTCCGGACGCTTCTCTTGATTGTTGTCTTCATCTTCTTGGTTTGAGGATGAAGTGTATGCTCCTGATGCTGAGATCTTTGTTCTCTTGTTTGTCTCCCTTGCATATATGTTCTTCCACTTTGGTTGCTCACGAAGTATCTCCCACAAATACTCGAGTGTGAAAGGTTTTTCCTTGTTTTCTCCTTTGTACATCTCACGAGCTGTATCCATAAGCATTTTATCACATTGCCCACTAGCATAAGTTCTTCTAACTCGTCCATAAACACCATTAAAGTGTTGAATGGTTTTGTTAATACTGCTCCAATGATTGATCATTTGCTTGACTGTCCTTTTTGTCCCATTTACAGGTCTGTTGCTGTTGAACTCATCACCTACTTGCTTCCAGTAGAATGGCCCCTTCTTCCCATTGCCAGCGACACAATCAACTGAATGCTTTATCCAGGCACTCGCAAGACGCTTGTTCTCCTCTTCTGTCCAGTTGATGCGCGCCCCTTTCCTCCCATCTTCTTCACTGCTATCAGATTCTTCTACAGGAACTGATTGTGTTTCTTCTCTTGCAGATAGTGGAGTGGCTGACTCTGAACCAGTCGAAGATGTGTTTCCCACACCTCCAAACAAAGAGACAGGTCGAAGCGGCGATGATCTTGTTGTTGGATATCTATATGCTTCCTGAGGTGAGTGCCCCATATTCACTTGAGGTTGCATGCCTTGATAACTTGTTGGAGAGTGAGCGTATTGTTGATACTGGTTGGGAGAAGCAAATGGATGGAAGTTTTGCATGAAGTTGGGTGGTGGAATGTACTGGGAGTGGAGGGGATTTGTGTGATGCTGTATGGGTGGGTAGCCTAGAGAGTACTGCATATTTGCATTTGCTAGTTGTGGATTTGGGGGATCTGGAACTTCATACTGCTTGTGTGGATCCATCGGTTTGAGAAACTGGTGTTGAGTTGTGGTGGAGAAAGAAATCGGGTTTTGAACTTGTGTTTGAGGAAGAAATTGATGCCCAAATATGTTTATGTAGGCAACAGGCAAGGAGAAGCGGACGTGCAACGGCTGAAACCAGTTGGGAGCTGGATCGATTGTGTAACGGCTATCTGTTTGTAACGGCTTTGTATTAAATATTTGTATTTTATTGTCCTGCACACTGTAGCTGTAAAAGTAATGATATTTTAATCCTTATGGGTGGACTACAAGCTTGTGGACAATCCACAAGTTTCGGACCGTGTGGACTGCTTATGGATAGCACCCACTATGTATAAAGTTGTCCTTATAGACTACTTTTTCCTTATGGACTAGCTAAAAGACTACATAGTGGATGCCCTTAAGGGAATAGCCAATGTCGTACATTATCATAGTATACTACTTCTTATCATAGTATACTACTTCTTTGGAATATTTTGGCGCTGTGTTAGATAAGGTTGTGATGGCGATGGGGTTCGTGGGCCCGCCACACTAGTACAAACACCAGCAATTCATGCATGCCCTTATGAGTAGGATGTAGGATGATCGATTTTTTTTACAAACACATAGGCATTAAACCTTCACAAACACGCACGTTCGGACATACCTATGAACGTACGCTCGCAAACTTTACCCCTATAAGTATGTTCGAGAGACTATTCCGATAGATCTTGAGATTGACGAAGTCACCACAGACGTCTTGCTGTTGAAGGGCACGTCACCTATAACTGAAAGCATAGTGTCGATTGAATTCTGAAAAATTTATTCTTAACTGTATGGGTTAGCCTATTTGAATTTGTAGCTATTATATCCGCTCAGTGGTTTGAATTTGTTCTTTTTTTTCTTTTTTTGAGAAAGGTTTGAATTTGTTCTTAACTGTATGGGTTAGCCTATTTGAATCCTTCTTAGAGGTTGTACCTTTATTTAAAAAAAAAATTAGAGGCTGTATTGTTGGTGTGAACATTAATTTGTGAAATGCTTAGATGGGCTGCTGATTGGCTGATGGAGACAACGTTTGGGTCCTGAGAGCTCAATCCCAGGGAAGGAATGGGCCGAGACATCACTGGTGGTGGGCTGTTGGGCCACTTGTTTGTTACACCTGCGATTTGTTGGCAATGGACACGTGGGAGAATCTCAAGTAACATGTTCCGAGTATGCTTTCGTAATTGAAAGATGTAAAAAATCTCTTAAGAACTAAAATGGTTGTGGTGTTTGAGTTGCCCATGATTTTAGTTGTGTAATTACATCGCACGATTATGTGATCTCATCGAACGGTTAAAACATAATGATGTGGATAATAAATTTTAAAATTGCGGATGATGTTGATAGGTTGCATGAAGAGATAGCAACAAAATGATATGGAAATTTGGTGGCTATAATACATGTCAATAAATGTTGGATGAGGTGGAATTTATGAATGGTTGGTAAGATGAATGAGGTGAACAATTGATTGGATTGAATCATTGAAAAGAGGAGTGATGTGTAGGCTGCTTGTCGATAAAAAACTTAAGCATAGGCGCTATTTTACAGCCCGGTAAAAAAGTGGTTTGCAAGCAGGCTACATTAGGATAGCGCGTGACACTGGCGACACCTACACCAGACGCGCTATTTTGCAGCTCGCGTTGGAAAAACCACCCCCATCAGGCGCGCTAAAATGCAGCGCGCAGAGCCGGCGTAAACAACAAACACACACTTGTATACAACTCAAAGGATCAAACATACCCACATAAATCAACGATTATTATAGCACAACGCTATTTTAGCGGCTTTGCTGGAGATGCTCTTACAGTGGGGTTTGCTTTATAGGAAATATAGATACTAGCTAAAACTTTACATAAATCATCCACATATTCGATCGTCGGGATCTACTATTTTTTATCACTATTATACGACAATGGAAAAGGGTCAGTAAGAGGCATAAAGTAGGATCGATCGCTAGAGCTGCAGCAGCTGGTCTACCAACATGGGGACGCCCCCTCGCCCTGCTCCCCGATCATAAGCATGACAAAGCTGTAGCTGAACCCGGCCAGGAGGAGGCTAAGGCCATACAGCCACGGGTGTGCCGTGTGCGACGTCTCTCTCTTCCAAATTGCCGTCCATGCACCCGAGGAAGCTGGCGATGGAGATGAGCCCGCCGGTGGTGCAGGCCAGGAGAAAAATCACCACCCATCGGCTCATCTCCTGAGGCTCCGCCGCCACCTTCTCGTCGCCGGCGTCGCCCATGATGGATTTGTACTGTACTACATAACAAACATGCATGGAGATTGGAGGGGGACTTAGATCTGACTGTGGAACCCTTGTTTGTAGGCGTGCGTCGTACGGTCATATGGTCGTACGTATGAGTCCGACTCCGGCCTAAAGCAAAACACCGCCTACGGTTTCGTTTTTTTCTGCAAGGTAATACGTTTCTCATTCATAAAAAAAGAATAAAATATAAAAGCACGTACACACAGTCTGTAAAGATAGGATAAATCTTTGTGACAAAATTAACGTCTATCCCTCTTCTTCGGTACCACAATAGTAGGCTAGTAGCCACCAAAGTAAAAGGAGACAAATAACCTCTTCACGCGAGTTCAACGTGGATTCATCGCTGATCAATAGCTTTCTGACCTCCAAAGTAGTTTGCCATAGGAAAAATCATTACCGTTAAAAGAATCAGACCGGGGAAACACGACCCCCCCTCCCCCCCCCCTCCCCCCCCCGGTCAGCGCACAACCGCTGGGCGCTGAGGAATGGCCGCCAAAACAGCTCGACACCTTGTCCAATCCTCTCGAGCCCCCACCGGCTCCTTTCTCCTGCCTTGCATCACATGGAGTCGGACTCTATTTCCTGCCATGACGTCGGTGCTCCTTCGGCGAAGAGCTGGTCGCAAGGAGTCGTATCCCACTTCACGACCGACTCCTTCGCTATTCACTGATGTGCTCTGCTACATTATCATTCACGTAATGACATGATTTTGACATAAATACTTTACGAAGAAAATGCAATGCCTAGACAAAACATAACCGAAATACCCAGTTTGGCTTAGTTTAAGAGCAGGGCTGGTCATGGAGTACGAGAGCACACAAGCCCTTGAATCACTTAAAATGGATGGTTCCTGTTACTTTCGGGGTACAATAAAAGTCCTAGAAAAGAAACAGTTTACGTGAATGCTTGAATTACAATTGATTTCATAAAAAAAAAATCTTTTACAAGCGAAAAATATCTATTTCCATTCCAAAGAACGGAAGCACCACCACCAACAGCGTCAGTTCGCCCATCCCTTTTTACAAACCCCCAAGGGGCAGCTCCATAGGTTCAAGATGAAGTGTTTAATAATTTAAAGTGTTTAATAGTTGATTTCATTAATAATTTAAAGTGTTTGATAAAGTGAATTTCACTATTGTTTGGTCATTTCCAAATTTGTTCAAGATTCACATCGGTTTCACATAGGTTTAAGTTTTAAGTAGATGATTAGGATCACAGGATGCAGCAGACCCAACCACTGACGTATAGCTCCTTGTACTATTCCAATTAATTGATGAAAACTAACTTGATTGCAACCCAACAAGACACTGTGGTTTTCGTACAGCAATGGGCCCTTGTGCCCTTCTTGAAAATGTGAATTTTACATCAAAACAAACATAAAATAATTTTACAAAGATCCATCGAGCGCACGTGTCGTCATTGATGTGGTCTACAGTACGATGATATTTTTCCAACCGGGCTACTCCCATTCCGTTACCTTGTCAACGGAAATAACAAGATCCATCACACATATGCAGTACGATGAGAAACATGTGGCTCAGCTACCACCTAGATTCATTGGATTCATATATGACTCATCCTGCAGCGACAAACGCCCAAGAACAAACAACAGAGAAAGACTGAGATGGACGCTGAGGTCCCTTTCCTGCTCACCGGCGGTGCGGACGACGCCGGTGAGTCGCCGCTGGCCGGCTTCTCAGACTTCCGCGGCCGCCCCGTCTACCGCTCCAGCTCTGGCGGATGGCGCTCCACCCTCTTCGTCGCCGGTACAGTCGATCGTAGCTATAACTTGCTCCATGGATCCGATATTCATTAGTAGAGAGTAGCTCTGATGAGTGATTAGCTAGCTATATATGGGGGCGTATTGCAGTGCTGGAGATCGCTGGCAACTTCGCTGCCTTCGGTTTGTCGGCGAACCTCATCACCTACCTCACGGGGCCGCTCGGCCACTCCACTGCCGCCGCCGCAACCGCCGTTAACGTCTGGTCGGGGACTGCTGCCCTCATGCCGTTGCTGGGCGCCTTCGTTGCCGACTCATGGATGGGTCGCTACCGATCCCTCATCCTCGCCTGCACCCTCTATGTCCTCGTACGTAATTATTCAGTACAAATTCTCATCCATTTTTTGCCACTATATATCCTGCTTGATCCTAATTCTTAACCTATTTCTTAAACTGAATCTTCTCCTTGAACCTTTATATTACTGAAAAACATGCATGTGTATCTATGCAGGGCTATGGCATGATGACTTTGGTGTCCGCCCTTAAGGAGCTTCCCCCACCGCGACTCGACGACGACGATGACTTCATCTCGCCCAGCCCATCGTCACTGAAGGTCGCCCTATTCTACGTCTCCCTGTATCTCATCGCACTCGCGCAAGGTGCTGACAAGGCCTGCTGCCTGGCCTTTGCCGCCGACCAGTTCGACCCAAGCCACCCCAAGGAGAGCGCCTCCAGAAGCTCGGTGTTCAACTGGTGGATCTTTTCTATGGCTGTGGGAATCACCGTCGCCATCCCCGTGGTGAGCTACATTCAGGAGAACGTTGGTTGGGCTACCGGATTTGGCTCTCTCTGCGCCATCATGCTCTGCGCCTTCGCCGTCTTCCTTGCTGGCACCCCAACCTATCGCCTCTACTCCGCCGCCGGTGCCGAGAGCCCATTCATCCGCCTTGCCAGGAACTCGTCGTGCTTCTCCTTATTTGATGACAAGAAAACTAGAGATGAAGAAGAAGAAGAATCCAGGGCGGCCAACAAGCTTCTTCTTCAGTCGACAGACTCAGAGTCAGAGGAGGAGGCGCGGGCGGTGTTGCGGCTACCGCCAATCTGGGCGACGTGCTTGGCGTACGGCGTGGTGTTCGCGCAAATATCAACGCTCTTCAACAAGCAGGGGCGCACCCTGGACCGGCGCATCTTCGGTGGCCGTCTGGAGATGCCACCGGCGGTGCTCCAGACCTTCATCCCGGCGAGCATCATAGCGTTCGTGCCCATCTACGACCGCGTGCTGGTGCCTGTGCTGCGACGCATGACGGGGAACCCGTCGGGGCTGACGCTGCTCCAGCGGATGGGCGCGGGCATGGCGCTGTCCATCCTCGCGGTGTCGGTTGCGGCGCTGGTGGAGACGAAGCGGCTGGAGACGGCTCGCGAGCACGGCCTGGTCGACGAGACGGTGCCGATGAGCTGGGCGTGGCTGGTGCCGCAGTATGTGATGATGGGGGTGTCGCATGTGTTCGCTCTCGTCGGGATGCAGGAGTTTTTCTACGACCAGATGCCCGGCGAGCTGCGCAGCCTTGGCCTGGCCTTCCACTTCAGCGTGATTGGGATCGGGGGCTTCATCAGCGGTGCCCTCATCTCGGCCATTGACAGCATCACCGGAGGCGGCGACGGCGGTGGCAGCTGGTTCGCCGATAACATCAACCGTGCTCACCTGGACTACTTCTTTTGGCTGCTCGCCGGTGTGAGCCTCTTGGAGCTGCTGCTCTTCCTCTGCCTTGCAAACTCCTACGTCTACAACAACAGTAAGAGGATCCAATCGCAATGAGAGGAGGTTCTAGTCTGAATTTCACATGATGGGCAGATGATGTTCAGTCAGTTACATATGTTTTACTGAGCCTGCTGGCAGCCCTACTGTAATATGTACTCCCTCTGTTCTAAATTAATTGACTCAGATTTAATATAATTTAAACTAAATCTGAGTTAATTAATTCAGAACGAAACGAGTATAACTCTAACTATACTGCGAAATGATATTTTTGTTGCTAAATAGTATTCCGAATTTAAATCTAACCTGTAAAAGGTTGTATTTTTTGTGGCTACACTTTTTTGAAAAAAAAATCTACATATCCCAAACATGCATGTGTAGTCATGTGTGTACCGATGGAGAAATGTACTGGTAGCACTGTCATGTACTGATTGGAAAGGACATTGATTTTCTTAAAAAAAATTGGAAAGGACATTGATAATTGCAGATAGACACTGTTTCAAAAAATAATTGAAGATAGACACTGCTGCAAGAATAGGACGGCATCAACCGGATATGTCATATTCCAAAGCACTGCTGCTCGTGGATCTAGCACGACACGAGATTTGTCAAATTAATTGGGTTGCAGAGCAGGACCGCCCAGTTTGTCTGCTACGACGTGAAATTCATTGGTATTGTACGGCTGCATATGCATTTGTCAAGATTTTAAAGAAGTTTTTATGGTGCCACGTCATCAAAGTATAGTTGTAGATGTATGTAGCTAGGACCGTATGTGGACCTTGTTAGGAATATGCAACTTGTATTACCAGGGGTCAAAGGCCACAATATATAGTACATCTGACTTGGGGAACACGAAAGTAAATCTAGTCTAATACGGACTCCTGGACCAATACTAATACTCCTTAACACCCCCTCAAATGCAAAGCGTATGCAATAGCATTGCATTTGAAGAAGTGTAAATTAGAAAACAAAAGATAATCCAAAATCCGCGTCTTGAGAGTATCGTCATCGCATGAAGAGTCTTCAATAACCTGTGAAAATCAAGCCAAAGTGGATAGCGTCGATCGAAGAAGAAGACCGACAGAGACCAAAAATCGATCAAGAGAAGAGCATGTCACAAACGATCATAGCACAAGCAAACGATGGCGAAAGAAGCTCGCGACAAAAGAATGTGCGTAGATCAATGACAATGCAAAACGAGGCCACAAAAATCCTATAAAAAGGATCAAGAGGAAGATGAGGCCACAAAAATCCTATAGAGAGGACCATGACCGAGAAAAGAAAAGAAGGCTGACGAGAAAAAGGTATAGTGGACTCGCATGACATGAGACACAAAATAGTAACGGTTTTGGTGGACGCAGCGGAAAACAACATAAGGGAAGACATACGACACACCGTCGAAAATCACCCGAGAGTGAGGACGAGAGACGGTGCTGGATAACCACATATGACACTATTTTATTTTTAACTGATGTCTAATGCAACGGACAGCAACTAGTAGCAAAGAACGCGTAACTAGCAATTAGCACAATCAACTAGCACTTGGACGCACGCGAGCAGGCTAGCAGCGAGCACCAACTAGAGCGATCAGAGGCATGAGAAGCATGCGACCAGGCAGTTGGACACGGTCGGCCGGCAGAGAACACGCTCAATCTGACCAACCTGACAGCCTGTAGCAGCAAATCTTATCGGGAGAGCAGATTGAAACGGGAGATCCATAACGAATTGGGGAGAGAAACAGAAAACAATCCAGATTGGATCCATAGCGGAAGAGGATATCGGAAGCACCGGCGGACAGAGAGCCGGCGGCCAGCCGGCCGGAGAGCAGCTGCAGCAGCGCTCTAGGAACGAATCGGGAGAATAGGACGAGTTGCGCGCCCGAAGAAAACCCTAAACCTAAGCTCTGATACCATGTTAGGAATATGCAACTTGTATTACCAGGGGGCCAAAGGCCACAATATATAGTACATCTGACTTGGGGAACACGAAAGTAAATCTAGTCTAATACGGACTCCTACACCAATACTAATACTCCTTAACAGACCTATGTTGCCAGTGGCGGAGCCAGCAGAACGAAGTTGTGATGTCAATTTAAAATTGTGACGTCACATGTAGTTGTATGAGTTTCAAATCAAATGATCAAATAAAGTTCTCACATTCAATAATTAAGTGTATCTTTGTATAGGAAACAAAAGTGTCAAAGAAAATTTTCTAATTATTTATAACTATCATTTTTTATTTTCTAAATGCCAAAAATGTTTTATTTGAAGCAAGTACATAGAATATGGTGCAAATGGATCGATCTAATTTTTACAACGAGTAGTCCATATTTGATGGATTATCCCTGAGTATTAGGACTTTTCTCGATTCTACCTAATTTCTTCTAGTTAAATAGGTTTATCTCGATTTTTTGGTTTGAACTATAAATGTTTAATAGTTGTATGATTTTTTAAAATCCTTTTAATTAAGGTATACAATTAGTGTTTAAATTAAAAAAACATTGATATATTTTAAAAAATCGACCCCTTCCGATAAATAGTCATGTTGGCCATTTTGACCATTTTTTGAAAAATAACAAAGAAACTTAAAAACCTCAAAAGCAATATCCTCTGGCATGGAGTCCCTTTATATGTACTAGTTTACTGTGAAAATGATAAACTTAATTTTCAACTTTTTTAAAAAAATAGCTTCACAAAAAGGTCTGTTATATGTAAAAATATAAGTTTAAAACCAAATGACGAAGTTATAAAAAAATTCATAACATAGTTTGTGATAAATTTCACATAAGACAATGGTGCCGAAGAGATTTTTCAAATTATTTTTCTAAATATCATTTTTAATTTTCTAAGAGATACAAATTACTTTTTAAAGCAAGTATAAATACGACGTGTAATTCAATGGTATTGTACGGCTGCATATGCATTTGTCAAGATTTTTAAGAAGTTTTTATGGTGCCACGTAATCAAAGTACGGTAGTAGTGAAGGGGATCGTGTGCAGAAAACAATAATTTTCCTACCGACGATATCCTAAAACTAGCAAAGATCTATTCTATGCAGATATAGAAGTACGAACGGAGATCGGAATACGTACCCTTGTAGACCGAAAGCGGGGATTACGTTCCCGCACAAACGTTGTCGATGAAGACCGACGTAGCCGACCTCAAGGTCGTGTAGAGGAAGCAGGCCTCCGAGTACCGCTAGCGCAACACCTCGCAGGGAGTCGCACACGTACGGTGGAGACGACGCCTCCGAAGCTCCAGTCCAGGACGAGCAGCGGAAGATTTGGACCGGAACACCAGCAGCGCGGCCGCGGGCTATGGTGGAGGAGATCCCCGACTCCTCTTGCTCGGCGCGGCTCCAACTTGGGAACCACGAGATCGAGAGAGAAATCAGGAATTAATTGGTGAATTAAAAGGCTGGGGGTGCCCCTTCTTATATAGGCTCCCAAGGGGAGCCAACCTTGCCAGCCAGGCAATGTGGGACTATCCCCACATAGCCTGGTTCGGCCAAGGGGTGCGCTGGCCCCCTGGTGGGCCCCTTGTGGCCCACCTAGGCCGGCCCCTAGGCTCCCACCGAATTCCCAAGGGGGTTCCCCCCCCTCTTGGGCCTTCTTTCGTCCGGAAGGCCCATTTAGGGAAATCTGACTTAATAAATTCGAAAATAAATATATAAAATCATATTTGCATATTAATAACACTAATTAATATCAAACATAATATATATAATATTTCCTAGCTCCGAAAACTCTTTCGGCGCTGCCCGATCTCCATCGGACCTCTCCCGGGACGTTCCCGGTGATCTCCTTCCTTTCCGGTTGTCTTGTCGAAACCCCTTAAGTGTGTTACCCTAGCGGTTCGATATAATATCAGGTATGATCAAGACTCCTCAATGATCAACGACTAATCCGTAGGCCTGGACCCCCTGAATTAATCCCTGAGATATAACGAATGATTTTCATCTATCAAACCTGAACGTGAAGTCTTAGACCTTTTGCCATAGCGATACTTAGCACGTCCGAGCGTCGCTCCATAGATATCTCCATACCTAATCCCGACCTCGTTACCGACGATGCTATCTTCTACTCGTTCATGATCTCATATCTCCGTGACCTAGTCACATGCTTGCAAGCTCATTAGACATGATCTCACTGAGTGGGCCCGAGAGTATCTATCCTGCTATGCGGACTGGCAAATCCCGCTCTTGACCCCTCGTCTCAATACTCCTTTCCAATACCCAAAAGTATCACCGTTATTGTCATACTAAATAAGATACGACGTTTGGTGCAATCAAAGTATCTTCGGGGAATATCAATAAGAGTTGATCTCACGGTCAAAGGTGTAACGACTATGTTCTCCAAATCTGGGTATGTCCATCACATCACTCTCCAGCGATATGACTCTCATTGCCGACCGGCGCCATGCCCCATGACCGGGAAACCTCGATCATCAATCGCGCAACGAAACTAGTCTTAGTAGAGGCTACTAGGGACCTGGTTGTTTACGTATCACACCCGCATTAATGTTTCCGCTTAATGCGGTTCCAGCATGACACAAAAACCTATTATGAACAAACGAGATATGATAAAGAATACACTTTATTAATTGCCTCTAGGGCATATCTCCTTCAGTGTCCCACTTGCACTAGAGTACAATTTAATCTAGATTACAACTTGGTAAAAGCCTAACACCCATAGCTAACTGGTGTTGTTCATGCTTATCAAGCGGAAGAGGCTTCGTCAGCGGATCTGCCACATTCAGATCCGTATGCACTTTGCAAATCTTCACATCGCCTTCTTGTACGTACTGACGTATCACGTGGAAGCGTCGGAGAATGTGTTTGGCGGTGGAGTGAGACCTTGGCTCCTTGGCGTTCGCAATGGCACCCGTATTGTCGCAGAAGAGGACCACGGGGTCTTGCACGCTCGGGAACACTCCAAGTTCGATGACGAACTTCCTCAGCCACACAGCTTCATTTGCGGCCTCGCAGGCAGCAATGTACTCCGACTCCATTGTAGATTGTGCGACTATGGGTTGCTTCCCACTTCTCCAGGACACGGCGCCTCCATTCACCTTGAACACGTAACCTGTCTGTGACTTACTGTCATCGGGGTCTGAGCAGAAACTTGCATCTACGTAACCCGTTACGCCAAGTTCCTCATCGCAGCCACCATACACAAGGAACATTTCCTTTGTCTCATTGAGATACTTAAGAATGCTCTTAACAGCTACCCAATGCAGCATTCCAGGATTACTCTGGAACCGGCTTGTCAAACTTAGAGCTAATGCCACATCTGGTCTAGTACTCAACATTGCATACATGGTCGATCCTATGGCTGAAGCATAAGGATGTTTCGTCATTTCGGCCTTACCCAGTTCCGTCACCGGACACTGCGCCTTACGCAATATCTTATTCTTGATAACCGGCAGAGAACCCTTCTTTGCCTTCTCCATATGAAAACGCTTCAATATTTTATCAAGATAAGTACTCTGACTTAGTGCTAATAGGCGCCTTGATCTATCACGGTAGATTTTTATGCCTAAAACATACGCAGCTTCTCCTAAGTCCTTCATGGAAAACTTGTTGTTTAAATATTCCTTCACGCTATTCAGAAGTTCCACATCATTCCCTATTAGCAATATGTCGTCAACATACAGTGCTAAGAACACAACCGAGCTCCCACTCATTTTCTTGTAAATACAGGTCTCTTCCACATTCTGGATAAATCCAAAACCTTTGATTACCTCATCAAAGCGAAGATTCCAGCTCCGAGATGCCTGCTTCAATCCATAGATGGATCGCTGAAGCTTGCACACCTTGTTAGCACTTCCTGGAACGACAAAACCTTCCGGCTGTACCATGTACAACTCTTCCTCAATGTTTCCATTCAGGAAGGCCGTTTTGACGTCCATCTGCCAGATTTCATAATCATAGTAGGCAGCTACTGCTAACAAAATCCGAATAGACTTAAGCATCGCTACCGGTGAAAAAGTTTCATCGTAGTCAATTCCATGAACTTGTCGGAAACCCTTTGCGACAAGCCGAGCTTTATAGACGGTCACATTACCATCAGCATCAGTCTTCTTCTTAAAGATCCACTTATTCTCGACGGCCTTGCGCCCTTCGGGAATATCCACCAAGGTCCACACTTGGTTATCATACATGGATCCTATTTCGGATTTCATGGCTTTAAGCCATTTCTCGGACTCTAGACTCTCCATCGCCTCCTTGTAGTTCGTAGGTTCGTCTTGCTCGACTAGCATGACGGTGCAGACCATATTGCCATACCATTCTGGTGCGATCCGAGATCTACCAGACCTACGAGGTAGAACATCGTCCTCGACAGTTTCTCCCACTCCTTCCACGGAGGACGTTTCCGGAATTGCTTCCGTTGCGCCACTCGGAATCTCGAGTTCAGGATCAACGATTTCATCGAGGTCTACCTTCCTCCCACTTACTCCTTTCGCGAGAAACTCCTTCTCTAGAAAGGTACCGGTCTTCGCGACAAAAGTTTTGCCCTCAGCTTGGTTGTAGAAGGTGTACCCAACGGTTTCCCGCGGATATCCTACAAAGACGACTTTCTCCGACTTCGGTTCGAGTTTGTCGGGTTGTAGTTTCTTAACGTACGCCTCACAACCCCAAACCTTCAGAAACGATAACTTAGGCTTGTGGCCATACCATAATTCGTACGGTGTCGTTTCAACGGACTTGGACGGAGCCCTATTTAAAATGAATGCGGCTGTTTCTAACGCATAACCCCAGAAGGACACTGGCAGATCGGTAAGAGACATCATAGATCGGACACTATCCAGTAGAGTACGATTACGTCGCTCGGACACACCGTTACGCTGCGGAGTTCCGGCGGGCGTAAGTTGGGGCACTATGCCACAACTCTTCAGATGTGTGCCAAACTCAAAACTCAAGTACTCTCCACCGCGATCGGACCGGAGATGCTTGATTTTCCTATTAAGCTGATTCTCAACTTCACTCTGGAATTCTTTGAACTTTTCAAACGTTTCAGACTTGTGTTTCATCAAATAGATATAACCGTATCTACTCAAGTCATCAGTGAAGGTGACGAAGTAACGATAACCATTGCATGTCGAAACGCTCATTGGTCCACATACGTCTGTATGTATGATCCCCAACAAATCCGACGCCCGTTCAACGAAACCTTTGAACGGTGTCCTGGTCATTTTGCCCATGAGGCATGGTTCGCATGTATCGAGGGATCCGAAATCCAACGAGTCCAAGAGTCCATCGGAGTGGAGTCGCTTCATGCGCTTTATACCAATATGACCAAGACGGCAATGCCACAAAAACATGGCGGTATCATCACTGCACTTAATTCGTTTGGCTTCTATGTTATGGATGTGAGTACTACGATCGAGATTCAACAAAAATAAACCGTTATTCTCGGAAGCATCAACATAAAAGATATCATTCATATAAATAGCACAATTGCTTGACACTGATTTAAATGAATAACCGTCTTGTAACAGGCAAGACCCACTTATAATGTTTACACTCAAGGATGGCACAAAATAACATTTATTTAAAACCCAAACTAATCCCGATGGTAGATGCAGAGGGAGCGTGCCGACAGCCACCACGTCGACTCTCGATCCGTTGCCGACGCGCATCGTCACCTCATCCTTCGCCAGCCGCCTTCTATTCCGTAACTCCTCCTGAGAGTTACATATATGAGCAACAGAACCAGTATCAAATACCCACGTATTGCTCCGGGCGGATGTAAGGTACACATCTATAACATGTATATCAAATATACCTTGCTCGTTGTCGACCGTCTTGCCAGACTTCCTATCCTCCAGATACTTGGGGCAGTTGCGCTTCCAGTGACCCTTCCCCTTGCAGTAGAAACACTCCACGCTAGCTCTGGGACCAGACCTGTTAGTCCTGGACTTGGCGGCCAACTTTGCCTCCCTCCGGGACTTCCAGCTCTGCTTTCCCTTGCCACCGGACTTCTTGAAATCAACGGTCTTGTTGACCATCAGCAGCGTGTGCTCCTTCTTAATCTCTACCTCAGCAGTCTTGAGCATCACGAACACTTCACCCAGGGACTTAGCCATGCCCTGCATGTTGTAGTTCATGACGAAGCCTTTGTAGCTTGGTGGCAACGATTGCAACACCCTGTCAATCGCCAGCTCATCGGGAATCTTGCACTCCAGAGCATTCAGGCGTTGAACGTAGCCAGACATCTTGACTACATGCTCGCTCATACTGCTATGCTCTTCCATCTTGGCTGAGAAGAAAAGCTCAGAAGCCTCATATCTCTCAGCCTTAGCCTGCGGCGCGAAGACAGCCTTAAGATCCGAAATGATCTCAAAGGCGCTCATCTTCTCAAAGCGCTTCTGCAGGTCGGCTTCCATGGCGTAGAGCATGCCACTCTGGACAAAGGCAGAATCCTCCGATCGGGTCTGGAAGACCTTCTTCTCATCCTCAGAGGCATCATCTGCAGGAGGGTCACCTATGGCGGCCTCAATGACGTAGGCCACCCTATGGGGAGTGAGGAGGATCCTCAGGTTGCGGAACCAGGCCATGAAGTTTGACCCATTGGTTTTAAGCTTTTCTTTCTCAAGGAACAGACCTAGGTTAAACGAGGGGCGAGACATCTACAATGGAATTTGCAACAACATAAGACTTTGTTCATAATAATTTTGAGTTATAGTATTTTAGAAAATAACTGACATAACTCCCACTCAAACGAACATCCCTCCTGGTCGTTTGAGCGATTACACGACCCCCATCCATTGCACCACCCCTCATCATCAAAGCCGGCGGCACAACTTCAGGAGTAGACAAAATCGTCCGCCACACCAATTTTGTGACTCGTGCTCGGCCTTTCGGCCTTCCTGTTCCGAGGCCATACCTCTGAGTATGCTAGGCTCGCCACCAAAGACCTCCACGCTGACGCTTGTGCAACATGGCTTACACCCACCGTATGCGAACGAAGATATGTATGACACCCGATCATCACGGCCTGCCTCATAACGTAGAACTTTATTGGTGGTGCGCGTTGGAGGGAGAATACTAGTGGTATTTTGAAGGGATCATCTTATTCAGCTACCGCCGTGTAACACACAATCACACAAAATAAGATGCACACAAAACATCAAATGTAATGCAATGTGATATAGTCCATCGCGCCATGGTCTTCTTGGCGCCCGCAGTTTATAAACAATTTAATAAACCTACCTTGACCATATCACATAGCCCCTGCAAAATAAAGTTAGACGCCTCTACTTTATCTTTGGCATATTTTACGTGGCTTGGGGCTTTCGTAAATAGAACCGCTTCATACCTACGAATCTTATGACCACAACAACGATCCAATAATTGCATGTTTAAGCATCCCTTTCGGGCCCTCCATTCAAAATGCAAAGCCAACTAAAGAGAGAGAAACAGGCACCCGCCAGCCACAGATACGGTACAAGCCGTATGTCAGTAGTGGAACCAGTCTCGCGTAAGCGTACGCGTAAAGTCGGTCCGGGCCGCTTCATCAACTCGATGCCGCTGGAATCACCAGTGCACGCGAGAGGGTAGCAAATAACAGGAACGGTGCCCCCGTGCAGAGCACGGGTTCTAACAGCGTACAACTATATCTACGATAGATCGGCTCTGATACCACTAAAGGGGATCGTGTGCAGAAAACAAAAAAATTCCTTGCAACGATATCCTTAAACTAGCCAAGATCTACACTATGCAGATATAGTAGTACGGCGGAGATCGGAATACATACCCTCGTAGACCGAATAGCGGGGATTACGCTCCCGCACAAGCGTTGACGACGAAGACGACGTAGCCGACCTCTAGGTCGCGGAGAACTCGGCGCGACGAAGATGACGAAGATGACCCCGAGGTCGGGTGGAGGAAGTAGGCCTCCGAGTACCGCTAGCGCAGCACCTCGTAGGGCGTGTTTAAGCATCCCTTTCGGGCCCTCCATTGAAAATGCGAAGACCAACTAAAGAGAGAGAAACTGTCACCCGCCAGCCACATATACGGTACAAGCCGTATGTCAGTAGTGGAACCAGTCTCGCGTAAGCGTACGCGTAAAGTCGGTCCGGGCCGCTTCATCTACTCAATGCCGCTGGAATACACAAGTGCACGCTAGAGGGTAGCAAATAACAGGAACGGTGCCCCCGTGCAGAGCACGGGTTCTAACAGCGTACAACTATATCTTACGATAGATCGGCTCTGATACCACTGAAGGGGATCGTGTGCAGAAAACAATAATTTTCCTACCGACGATATCCTTAAACTAGCCAAGATCTATTCTATGCAGATATAGAAGTACGAACGGAGATCGGAATACGTACCCTTGTAGACCGAAAGCGGGGATTACGTTCCCGCACAAACGTTGTCGATGAAGACCGACGTAGCCGACCTCAAGGTCGTGTAGAGGAAGCAGGCCTCCGAGTACCGCTAGCGCAGCACCTCGCAGGGAGTCGCACACGTACGGTGGAGACGACGCCTCCGAAGCTCCAGTCCAGGACGAGCAGCGGAAGACTTGGACCGGAACACCAGCAGCGCGGCAGCGGGCTATGGTGGAGGAGATCCCCGACTCCTCTTGCTCGGCGCGGCTCCAACTTGGGAACCACGAGATCGAGAGAGAAATCAGGAATTAATTGGTGAATTAAAAGGCTGGGGGTGCCCCTTCTTATATAGGCTCCCAAGGGGAGCCAACCTTGCCAGCCAGGCAATGTGGGACTATCCCCACATAGCCTGGTTCGGCCAAGGGGGTGCGCCGCCCCCCTGGTGGGCCCCTTGTGGCCCACCTAGGCCGGCCCCTAGGCTCCCACCGAATTCCCAAGGGGGTTCCCCCCCTCTTGGGCCTTCTTTCGTCCGGAAGGCCCATTTAGGGAAATCTGCCTTAATAAATTCGAAAATAAATATATAAAATCATATTTTCATATTAATAACACTAATTAATATCAAACATAATATATATAATATTTCCTAGCTCCGAAAACTCTTTCGGCGCTGCCCGATCTCCATCGGACCTCTTCCGAGACGTTCCCGGTGATCTCCTTCCTTTCCGGTTGTCTTGTCGAAACCCCTTAAGTGTGTTACCCTAGCGGTTCGATATAATATCAGGTATGATCAAGACTCCTCAATGATCAACGACTAATCCGTAGGCCTGGACCCCCTGAATTAAACCCTGAGATATAACGAATGACTTTCATCTATCAAACCTGAACGTGAAGTCTTAGACCTTTTGCCATAGCGATACTTAGCACGTCCGAGCGTCGCTCCATAGATATCTCCATACCTAATCCCGACCTCGTTACCGACGATGCTATCTTCTACTCGTTCATGATCTCATATCTCCGTGACCTAGTCACATGCTTGCAAGCTCATTAGACATGATCTCACCGAGTGGGCCCGAGAGTATCTATCCTTTTATGCGGACTGGCAAATCCCACTCTTGACCCCTCGTCTCAATACTCCTTTCCAATACCCAAAAGTATCACCGTTATTGTCATACTAAATAAGATACGACGTTTGGTGCAATCAAAGTATCTTCGGGGAATATCTATAAGAGTTGATCTCACGGTCAAAGGTGTAACGACTATGTTCTCCAAATCTGGGTATGTCCATCACATCACTCTCCAGCGATATGATTCTCATTGCCGACCGGCGCCATGCCCCATGACCGGGAAACCTCGATCATCAATCGCGCAACGAAACTAGTCTTAGTAGAGGCTACTAGGGACCTGGTTGTTTACGTATCACACCCGCATTAATGTTTCCGCTTAATGCGGTTCCAGCATGACACAAAAACCTATTATGAACAAACGAGATATGATAAAGAATACACTTTATTAATTGCCTTTAGGGCATATCTCCTTCAAGTAGATGGACGTAGCCAGGACCGTATATGTGGACCTATGTTTCCGGTGGCGGAGCCGAACGAAGTTGTGATGTCAATTTAAAATTGTGACGTCACATGTAGTTGTATGAGTTTCAAATCTAATGATAAAGTTAGATCATTCACAATAAAGTTCTCATATTCGATAATTAAGTGTATCTTGGTATAGTAAACAAAAGTGTCAAAGAAAATTTTCATATTATTTTATACTTTATTTTCTATTTTCTAAATGCCAAAATGTTTTATTTGAAGCAAGTACATAGAATATGGTGCAAAATGGCCCAATCTAATTTTTACAATGAGTAGTCTATATTTGATGGATTATCCCTCAGTATTATGACTTTTCTCGATTTTTACCTAATTTCTTCTAGTTAAATAGGTTTATGTCGATTTTTCGATTTGAACTACAAATGTTTAATAGTTTAGAATGATTTTTTTTAAATCCTTTAATTAAGATTGAACTACAGATGTTTAATAGTTTAGAATGATTTTTTAAAATCCTTTAATTAAGGTATACAAGTAGTGTTTAAATTTCATAAACATCGATATATTTTAAAAAATCGACCCCTTCCCATAAGTAGTCATGTTGTCCATTTTGACAATTTTTTGAAAAATATCAAAGAACTTAAAAACCTCAAAAGCAATATCATCTGACATGGAGTTCTTTTATATGTACTAGTTTACTATGAAAAATGATAAACTTAATTTTATTTTTTTTAAAAAAAATACCTTCAAAAAAATGTCTATTATATATAAAAATATAAATTTCAAGCCAAATGACTAAGTTATAAAAGTTCTCTAGAGGAGGGGAGACATGATGCAGGGCACGGCCTATGTCGCGACATGGGTCAAACCCTAGAGAAAACAGTCGCGCGACATGGGCCAGGCCTGGCTGCGCCCCGGGCCAATTTGTTTCTTCCTAAATGGTACTGTAAGTAGGAATTGTTGCTGCTGATGGCCCAGCTTGGTTTCACAGTGGCATGGAGATGATAGAGAAACAGACGAGCGATACTAGTTCGGTAGAAGAAAAGGACCCAATTACATCAAAATTAGACAGGTTTTGTCAGCACACATAGAATTTAGCCAGGTGTTAGAGTGAGGATGAAAAATGTAGGAACTAAATAACTGGACATGCATAGCATTAGCATCAACCAATCATTAATCAAATAATGGAACACATAAACCAGATGATGGAAATAAGATTACAAACCTGTCACAAGGTTAGACCTATCTATACTAGTTCACTTATAGACGTAGTCTTCACATCCTCCTTCATGTGGCACTGTGTGAGCAGAGCACGCTTGCAGCTGCTGCAATACCTGTTAAATTCAGCAAAAGGAATTGCTGGGAAAGAAGTGAGCACATTTGAGAAAAAGTTGACCTGTAGGGTCTTGGAGGCTCTGAATCTAACAAGATCGAACCCGTTAAAACCGACAACATAGAAAACCAGTAAAAATCCGGTAAATAAACCCACAATCACGCCCTGCGCAGAGACGAGATGCGAGCCAGATGGAAAATCAAACGGCCGAAAAAGTGACTGTTTCTAAAGGGGAAAACAGCCAGGCGTGAATGAGAAATCGTGTAGAATTAAGGCTGTCGACAATTCTGCGATCAACATATCGTGTTGAATCTTAGCAGTCCATAATCCAGCAAGAGTACACAATAGCGTAGCTCAGATTAACTAACACGTAGATCTAGGTGGCACAAGTGACTGCTTGTTGAGGTTATAGTGCTCTATCGTGTCCCCTATTTCGTCTATTTCAGTTATAGCAGGTGTACCCTCTATATCCGTTATAGAAGGCAACTCTGTGCCGTCTTCCAGGTATCTCATTGCATCCAACATGTAAGGACGGTGTTTCCTATCAGGATGTGAGCACCTGAGGCCCATGCCATCTCCATCCGGTCGAAAACACCACCTAACTTGGGGTCAGCGGCATCCTCCATCACCTCAGCTCCTGGGGTGCTGCCGTTGCCCCTATAAAGCTCCCAGACTTGTTCTCTGGACTTGTCCGTGCATGCAATCTAATCTGGGGCAGGAGGACCAGCCGGAGCAGGCGCTTCATCCTATCGGCGACGTCTTACCCCTCGACTGGGCGAACGTCGGCGTGGAGTTCCAGGAGTAGGAGCCGCCGCAGAAGCAGCTCCTCCGCCGATGTGGCCTCACCAGGTGGCCGCGATGAAGTCTATCGAGACCTGGCGCGTCGAGCAGGCGGCCGGCCAGTTCAGGGCCGGCTACGAGGCGGTTGTTGACGCCGTGGAGGCGCACGTCGTGCAAGCCTCCATCGAGAGCGCGGAGCGAGTCTTTATGGCCGCCGAGCGCGCGGCAACCTCAACGGCGTGGCGGCGGAGCGCGCGGCGAACCCGGCCTCGATGGAGGCCGCCCAACTGATGGTTGTCGCCCTGTGCGTGGAGAGCGCCGAGCGCCGCGCCGGGCGGAGAGCATGCTTTGGCATGAGAGGCGTCGCAGAGCTGGATAGGACGCTCCGACAGGCCAGGACGGCCTCGACATAGTTTAGATTAGGGCTAGTTAGGGTACAAATTCATTCAAAAAGTTTGTAATATATAACAAAAATGAATGAAATTCGAACTTTCTAAAACACCCGTGAGGTCTTCGACATTTTGCTCACCTTTAGGGGGTGGGCGTTTGGAGAGTGTCGTTGTGGGCGGCATCAAAATGTTATCTGGACACATTTCCGGCACCCCAAAGGAGGCTCCTTTGGGGGGGTGATGGACACACATTTAGAAGCTGTCGGTGAAGATGCTCTTACACCGCGGAGAGGGAGGGGGGCTGCACGGCCAGGAGTTGATTTGGCAAAATTTTTAGGAGAGTTAATTTTACAGGCTTATTTAGAGCAAGTCTAATAATTTCTACTCAGCGGGCTATAGCGCATGCCAGGTCATTAAAATCCTATGTGACAGAGAGAGAAAGAAGCAAAGAGTAGAGCGGGCGCTCATGCAAACGTCGAGCTACAACGCACAATACGAGAAAGAGCAGCAGCAGCTAGGCAGGCGCTAGCACTTTTCTGCTAATCCTGTGCATCTCCTCGCATGCAAGAGCAGTACTTGTTTTTTATTAAAACCAATCTAGTCCCTCCTTGCTGCTGGTTTTAGTATAAGTTTATAATTACGGGAAATCTAATTGTAAGGCGCCTGCCCAGGGCCTTAACTCGACGCACCAGCTAGCGCAACCACACATTCCCTGCATGCTGATGTCATTCCGCATTAATTATAAAATCCAAAAATTTAAAATGTTTTGTAGATCAAACCGTTTATCCGATTTAGAATCCGTTTTCACCATTGAGCTAGTCGCGACGAGATCTTCGAAACTAGATCCCATGTTGACATATTCCGAGAACTTTTTTTTCGACCCAAAAGTTACCACATCCGTAACACATAAGTTACCATACTATTTCGGTAATACTTACCATACTTTTTCGATAATATTTATCAAACCAATACCGATGAACTTATCACTCGGTACACAAAATCAATATACTTATCATACTAGTTCGGTCTTTTGCCTAATATTGATGAACTTACCACCCAGTACGTATGAATTTATCTATCCATGTGTTCGTGATGTACTTATCCATACACGAAATTAATCTAGTTACCTAATACTCTCTCGGCAATAGTTATCCTCAAATATTGATAGAGTTACCCGGTATTAATAAAGTTATCCATGTGTTTTTATATGTTGTTATCCACTACAAAATTATTATATTTTCCCTACTCTTTCGATAATAGTTACCATCCAGTACAAGACCGGGTAACTTTCTTCGCAACTAGTTCATCCACCATGGAATCGATATAGTTACCATACTCTCGCCAAAAAGTTTACCACCGTGTACTGATGAAGTTAAACATTTATTCATGACATACTTATCCGCCATAAAATCGATATAGTTACCATATCCTCTAAATAATTATTACCCACCTAATAAAGTGAGATATACTTTTAAACTGAAAATTAATCATTAACTGGGTGGGTAACTTACATAAATACAACCTGATAATTTACATGTTAATGGGTTGGTAACTTTTGGTTCGTAAAAAATATCGTCGAAACATATCAACATGGGATCTAGTTTCGAAGATCTCGACGCGACTAGTCCAATGGTGAAAACAGATCATAAATCCGATAAACGGTTTGAGCTATAAAACATTTTGAATTTTTGATTTTGCATTTTAATGCATGATGATGTCAGCAATTTCGGATTTTAGTGCATGCATGCAAAACATTGCTATTTCTCTCGCACGCACACACGCGACCACGCGACATGAGGGCTAGGTGAGATTTTTTGTCTTTTTGTGCGTGCAGATGTGCCACAGAGCATGCGCCTGCTAGATAGTCTCCTCCTATATTAAATCTGAGTCAATTAATTTAGAATGGAGTGAGTACGAGCTAGTCTATAGCTAGACTATTATACGACATGGATAAGGCTCTACAGCCCGCAACAGGCTATCTTATTAGCCATGCTCTTAGTGAGGGTTATATGGGACAAATAATTTTTCGCTAAAGGAGCTATAATCAAGGACGGAGGGAGTTAACAGATAATGCAACGAGAGTTAAATGCATAAAGAAAAAATACACTTGGATGACTGATTACGTGTCGACCGAGGAGAGTAATCAACTTCGCAGTCCAGGTGACAAAAACGCACGCTCGTCAGAGCTAACAGTGTCCGGGAATCTTGAACCTTGTTTCTCCTCTATTTCAGTAACAGCAGGCAACAGTGTGCCATCCTCCAGAAATTTCATTGCATCCTCCATGTAAGGACGTTGTTTCCCATCCGGGTGAGAGCACTCGAGGCCCAGGAAAATCACGCGCTTCATCTGTGATTTGTCGAAGACGCCACCTAATCTGTGGTCAGCGGCATCCTCCATCACCTCGGGCTCTGTGGCGCTCCGCCTATACAACTCCCAGACTTTTTCTCTAGACTTGCCTGTGCATGCAATCTCTAGTAGGACAATTCCAAAACTGTAGACATCTGACTTACGGCTGAACTGGACTTTCCCATTTTTAATGCACTGTGGATCCATATAACCCATTGTCCCAATAGAATATGTCATCAGTTTTGTATTATTCTCGCTAGTGATCCTTGCTAGCCCAAAGTCAGCAAGCTTTGCGTTGAAATCATCATCCAGCAGTATGTTGCTTGGCTTGATGTCTCTATGAAGGATTGGTTCATCCCATTCGTGGTGAAGATATCGAAGTGCGGATCCTATGCCTATGACTATCTGATACCTGCAAAATAAATTAAGGCGTAAATTCATATGTAGAGAAATAAAGTAAGGAGTATATAACAGGTGACTATACTTTTAATCTTGGCAGAAATGTATTTTTCTTCTCCATATATATTTCCAAAATACTATGGATGTAGTCTGGACATCAAGATACCTCTTTTCCCATGGTAGAATTTTCTCTCTGCTATGTAGATGGTCGTTGAGGTTGCCATTAGGAACCAATTCGTATACAATAAATAGTTTAATACTAAGCTGCCTGCACCAACACATAAAATCAATCATGTTCCATCTGTTTCGACTGCAGCACCATCCTTTCAGAAGGACTAGATTCATGTGTCTTGTTCCACTAATTGTGAGTTCAGCGACAAAATCCCTCACATCTCCTGTAGTTTTGTTTATTTTTTTGACAGCTATGTCTTGCTTGCCATTCTCGTCTGTATAGCTCCCCTTATAAACTTTGCCAAAGGAACCGGCTCCAAGTTCATTGTCCTTGGAGAATCCGCCTGTCGCGCGGCGCAAAACACGATACTCGAATCTTTTAAGGCCAGTTATTCCCGGTGAGAAGGAATTGCGTGTGCGCCTCCACCTCAACCATGACAGAATGCACCAAACTATAAAGAATCCAACCAGGACTACGGCTGACACAATGGCGCCCCCAAAAACAAATATTCGATTGTCTGCACAAATATCATTTAATTCAGTGATGTATCATAGTACAATGTGCTTAGAAGCAGACCCGACATAATTATTAATGTGACATATGTGTTCTCTATGTAGCAAAAGGGTTGACAAGTGGAACATGTAAAGTGGTTCAGTGTGACACTACCAAATGGTTCCAAGTTGTTTGGTTGACCCAAATATTAAGTGTGTGTCCATGTAGTATCATAATTCAGTATTTTATAATTAAAATTAGGTATTTCACTTTGTTCAGTGTAACATAAAGCTGTTCAAAAAAATGAATTTACGCCATAAGCTCATGACCTCGTTTCCATAAATAGGAAGGCAATAGATGGACTCTAAAGAGGCACACTCAGCTTAAGGCTCGAGCGCATTCCCCAAATAGCATCACATTGTGTATTGGGGACTAATTTTATCTAAATTTTATATTAAATATACAAAATAAAGTTGGATATAGTTGAAAATATAAATGATAAATGTGAATAATTTTTTTGAATGGTCACCGGGGGAGGGAGAAGATCCTCCACCACCAGGGAGACGGGCAGGGCAATGCTTTGAGGAGTGCGTCCGACGCCATCGAAGGGCATCACAATCCCGAGACATTGCAGACCGCAGCACCACCACCTGCTTGCATGGCGACTGCCCCACACGCTGGCGAATCAGGAGCGAACGGGGACCAACGAGTGAGACTGGCCTAGCACTAGCGCCACGAACCTTGACCCCGACCTCAACCAAAGGGGCAGCCCCAAGCACTCTGGCCTAGCACCAGCGCCACGTGGGGAGGCGACCTCGCCGCCGAAGGGGGCCGATCAACCGAGACCACACAACCAACACGAAGCTCGCAACACTGCCGCAACCGTCCCCATCAGATATTCGCCAAGCTTGCACAACCAACAAGCACGCCAAGAGCACCAAATGGCAGCACTGCAAGGCCAATGCCTCGCTACCGGATAATCCCGAGAGCAGCAAGCACAACACACCAATCAGGTCCAAAGGCAAAGAGCAGGGATCCTTGCAACGCCTTCAACAAGGGTACCACGCCCACCGGCGTGATCGTCGCAGAGCTTTCGCTTGGACCTCACCTGCACATCGGGTTGCAAGCAATGCAACAGCTCCAATACCATGCCTCCAACAAGGTTAGCAACGCTCGAAGGCGCCGCCGTGGTCTGCTCACGCACAGAGCATGAGCACGGGTTTCCCCGGGAGCTGGCATAAAGACGCGCCATTGAGCCAAATCCTGAACCGGAAGCCAACATGGGAAACTTCCGGGCGCCGTCTCCCATCCGTACGCACCAGAGAGGAGCAGCGGCTCCGGGCGGAGCACAACAGCGCCAGCGCGGGGCGCCCTGGCGTCACAGTAGGGAGCCGGACAAGCTGCTCGACGAGGATGAGGATGCGGCCCGCATCGGCGCATCCGGAGCCCAGATCGGGCCCGGACACCGGATGGGCAGAGCGTTCCGGGGACGACGACGGGGAGGACGCGGCGCACCGGGGACGACGATGGGAGCGGAGGATCCGGCGAGGAGAGGATAGGGGAGTGCGGGCTGCCGGCGCTGAAGCCACCTCCAAGCTGCAACACGGGGGTCGCGTTGCGGAAGATCCCGCCGTCCCGTTTCACCGGCGGCGCACGACCTTTGTCCGGCGGCTGCCTCCGGGGACGACGAGGGAAGGGGACGAAGGGGTGGGAGTGGCGGCGGGAGGGCTAAGGTTTCGCCTCCCCCGTCGCCTGGAGGAGCGATGCGAGGAGGTATCGGGTTCTTAAATGTGAATATGATCTCTTATCTGGTGGTGATCGATTTGTTGTTTGCCTTGTTGTCAGTATTCAAACTTTTCTGATCTGATTAAAATATTAGGACTACGGTGAATATGTATTATTTCAATAAAAAACAAAATAGGCTGCCAACCGTGAATGAAACTTATGTATGTTGCTGAAACATTGCCCAAATAGTGAGTGGGCCTTTGGCCCATTTACCAATTGCAGAAAAATCCCTAAAGCCCATGCTACCGTCAGGGCAAGTGGTGGGACTTTATTCCCATACTGCTAGTTGAGTGAGATATGCATCAGCTTATATACTGAGCCATTCTACTCCTAGTATGAGTTGGTATGAGGTATGAGAAGAATGACTGTGTACCACACGCGCGCTCCTCCTCCTCTGCCGCCCGTCTCGCCACGCCTCGTCACGACGCGCCGCGGGTTGCGGGAATCTCGCCGAGCCAATGTGTTCTTTTTGTCACGTAGAAATAAAATGTCAACGGCACGAAACGTTTTGTGTTAATGAGATTGATTGTTAGCTGAAAAATTCTGTACGTTTTCAGTCTTAATGGAAAATTCATTACGGGCGTTTCGGTTGGACGTTTGCCTCCTGCGTATGTGCCTATGTTAGCGAGAGGTCGCTCCTCTCCATCTACACGCAACACACATAATAGATAGAAGAACTCATCTGCCCACAGCTGCCACGGTCGTTCCTCCTAACCTGTCGCTGCCATCGTTGATCCCATCCCGTCCGCCGCGTACACAGTCAATGGGAGAGCAGGCCTCCGAAACCCCGCCTCTTCGATTCCTGTACGGGAGAGGGGTGATTAGGTTTTTGGGGAGCGTCTCCTACGCGACTGCTCGCCAATCTTCATCTACTACACCGGCTACTTCGCCTACTTCCTCTACGTCTGCCGCGTCACCTTCATCGTCATTATGAGCACCGACGCCGAGATTGAGAAGGCTGCTGCAGAGAAAAGGATCGTCGAGGAAGCTGCTTTCGCTTCGGCCAATTGGCCAACCGCCGGGTATAATATGTTTATACCTCTTCTAGTTATTTAATTGTTTACTATACTAGAGATTTGCGTAGATGTATCTACTGTATGTCTAGTACACGATTACACTGCTAAGTTTCAGTATGTCATTAACACCATATGCGTCATGATTTTAGTTAATATTTGGATTAATATAATCAAACAATTGCCTATATACTCAACAATCCAAAAAGCTAATCTGTGTAGGCAATTTTCGATCCATCGTTTTGCTGCTGCACTGAAACCAACCCCGTTTAAGGGGACATATTTTAAGCGTTGGCATACCAAAACCACTTTATGTCTCACTGCGATAAACGTGTTCTGGGTCGCCAGTGTCACTCCCACTGAAACGATTAAGACTGAACAGGAGAAGGCGTTTAGGGAGGCCACTGTCGTCTTTGTTGGAGCCGTTCTGAGCGTGATCGGAGATAAGTTGTTTGACGCATATTTACATGTGCGGGTTGCCAAGAACTTATGGGAAGCGCTTGAATCTAAATTTGGCGCAACCGATGCTGGAAACGAGATGTATACCATCGAGCAATTTCATGATTACAAGATGGTTGAAAACCGTCCTCTATTGGAGCAGGCTCATGAGATATAATGCATCGCAAAGGAGCTTGAGCTTCTCAAGTGTGATCTACCGGGCAAATTTGTCGCGGGATGCATAATCGCTAAGCTAACTAATTCATGTAGGAGCTTTGCCACTACTCTGAAACATCAGAGGTGTGAATTCTTTGTTGAGGATGTCATTGGCCATCTGAGTGTTGAGCAGAATTCGAGGGCAAAAGACTCGCATGGAAAAGGCGAAGGTACTTCTGCTGCCAATATGGTACAGAAGAACTTCAACTCCCACAAGCACAAAGGGAAAACTGTTATCCAACAGAATACCGACTTCAAGAAGAATGTTAACAAACCCTTCAGGAAGGATAAGAAGAAAGGTGCATGCTACACCTATGGTTCAGAGGAACATTGGGCTCCTAAGTGTACCAAGAAGTTCAAGAAACCAGGACAAGACTCCAAGTCTATCAACATGATTGTGAGCAACAATGAGAATGATGTATCCTGGTACGGTAATTTGTTTACTGTATTTTCAGTTAGTCAGTCTACCGAATGGTGGATTGACACAGGTGTAAATACTCATGTGTGTGCTGACATTTCATTGTTCTCTTCTTATCAGCCCACAGGGAACGGATCCGTATTGATGGGGAATAGCTAGTGTTTCTGTTCTTGGTGTTGGCACGGTCAATCTGAAGTTTACTTCAGGACGGATCGTGCAGCTCAAGAACGTGCAGCATGTCCCCGCCATCAAGAAGAATCTCGTTAGTGGCTCCCTTCTATGTAGAGAAGGGTTTAAGTTGGTATTTGAGTCTAATAAAGTACTTGTTACAAAATATGAACTGTTTGTTGGAAAAGGTTATGAATGCGGAGGCTTGTTCCGCTTTTCTCTTGCTGATTTCTGTAGTAAAGTCGTGAACAATATTCATTCGAATGTTAATGAAAAAGAAGTTTGGCATTCACGTCTTTGTCACATTGGTTTCGGTTGTATGATGCGGCTAGCAAAACTTAGTTTAATTCCATCTTTCACTTTAGCCAAAGGTTCTAAATATATTTCGTGTGTTCAAGAAAATAAACCTCGCAAGCCTCATAAAGCTGCCGAGGAAAGACACTTGGCACCGTTAGAACTTATACATTCTGATCTTTGTAAAATGAATGGTGTTTTGACTAAAGGTGGAAAGAGATACTTCATGACACTGATAGATGATTCCACTAGATTTTGCTATGTATATTTGTTAAGTACTAAAGATGAGGCTCTATACTACTTTAAAATCTATAAGGCAGAACTTGAGAACCAACTTGAAAAGAAAATTAAACACATCCGGTCTGATCGTGATGGAGAGTACTTATCTAATGAGTTCGACTCTTTCTGTATGGAACATGACATTATTAGTGAGAGGACGCCTCCCTATTCTCCCCAGTAAAATGGGGTTGCCGAACGGAAAAACAGTACTCTAACTGATTTGGTTAACGCCATGTTAGATACATCGGGATTATCCAAGGCATGGTGGGGGTGCGCTATTCACGTCATGTCATGTTCTGAATAAGGTTCCTGAAGGAGATATGCCCTAGAGGCAATTAATAAAGTGTATTCTTTATCATATCTCGTTTGTTCATAATAGGTTTTTGTGTCATGCTAGAACCGTATTAAGCGGAAACATTAATGCGGGTGTGATACGTAAACAACCAGGTCCCTAGTAGCCTCTACTAAGACTAGTTTCGTTGCGCGATTGATGATCGAGGTTTCCCGGTCATGGGGCATGGCGCCGGTCGGCAATGAGAGTCATATCGCTGGAGAGCGATGTGATGGACATACCCAGATTTGGAGAACATAGTCGTTACACCTTTGACCGTGAGATCAACTCTTATTGATATTCCCCGAAGATACTTTGATTGCACCAAACGTCGTATCTTATTTAGTATGACAATAACGGTGATACTTTTGGGTATCGGAAAGGAGTAGTTGATACGAGGGGTCAAGAGCGGGATTTGCCAGTCCGCATAGCAGGATAGATACTCTCGGGCCCACTCGGTGAGATCATGTCTAATGAGCTTGCAAGCATGTGACTAGGTCACGGAGACATGAGATCATGAACGAGTAGAAGATAGTGTCGTCGGTAACGAGGTCGGGATTAGGTATGGAGATATCTATGGAACGACACTCGGACGTGCTAAGTATCGCTATGGCAAAAGGTCTAAGACTTCACGTTCAGGTTTGATAGATGAAAGTCATTCGTTATATCTCACGGATTAATTCATGGGGTCCAGGCCTACGGGTTAGTCGTTGATCATTGAGGAGTCTTGATCATACCTGATATTATATCGAACCGCTAGGGTAACACACTTAAGGGGTTTCGACAAGACAACCGGAAAGGAAGGAGATCACCGGGAGCGTCCCGGGAGAGGTCCGATGGAGATCGGGCAGCGCCGAAAGAGTTTTCGGAGCTAGGAAATATTATATATATTATGTTTGATATTAATTAGTGTTATTAATATGCAAATATGATTTTATATATTTATTTTCGAATTTATTAAGGCAGATTTCCCTAAATGGGCCTTCCGGACGAAAGAAGGCCCAAGAGGGGGAAATTCCCTAGGGGAATTCGGTGGGGGCCAGGAGGGCTGCCCCAGGTGGGCCAAGGGCCCACCAAGGGGGCCGTCGCACCTCCCAAGCCGCACCAGGCTATGTGGGGATAGTCCCACATTGCCTGGCTGGCAAGGTTGGCTCCCCTTGGGAGCCTATATAAGAAGGGGCACCCCCAGCCTTTTAATTCACCAATTAATTCCCGATTTCTCTCTCGATCTTGTGGTTCCCAAGTCGGAGCCGCGCCGAGCAAGAGGATCCGGGGATCTCCTCCACCATAGCCCTCTGCCGCGCTGTTGGTGTTCCGGTCCAAGTCTTCCGCTGCTCGTCCTGGACTGGAGCTTCGGAGGCGTCGTCTCCACCGTACGTGTGCGACTCCCCGCGAGGTGCTGCGCTAGCGGTACTCGGAGGCCTGCTTCCTCTACACGACCTTGAGGTCGGCTTCGTCGGTCTGCATCGACAACGTTTGTGCGGGAACGTAATCCCCGCTTTCGGTCTACAAGGGTACGTATTCCGATCTCCGTTCGTACTACTATATCTGCATAGAATAGATCTTGGCTAGTTTAAGGATATCGTTGCTAGGAAAATTTTTGTTTTCTGCCAACGATCCCCTTCAGTTCCAACAAAAGATAATGAACTCACTCCCTATGAACAATGGGAGAAGAGAAGGACAACACTCTCATACTTACGTACTTAGGACTGTTTGGCGAAAGTCAATGTGCCGATCCCCAAAAATCGTAAGCTTGGACCTAAGACCGTGGACTGTGTTAATTTGGGCTATGCTAAGAATAGTGTTGGCTATAGATTCTTGGTAGTGAAATCTGATGTACCTGACGTGAAGGTCGGTACGATTATGGAGTCTAAAGATGCTACTTTCTTTGAAGATGTTTTTCCTATGAAAAATATGCAAATCACTTCTAGAAAGGAATCTGAGGAAACTTCTGAGCCTGCCATTCCTATGTAATATTATGAACAAACCCATGATGAAAATCCTGAGAAGGATGATGAGGAAACCCTTGGTAGGGGAAAGCGTCAGAGGACTGCAAAGTCCTTTGGCGATGATTTCCTCGTGTACCTTGTGGATGACACTCCCACTTCTATTTCAGAGGCTTATGCATCTTCGGATGCTGATTACTGAAAAGAAGCAGTCCGTAGCGAGATGGATTCTATCATGGCGAACGGGACATGGGAAATTACTAAACGTCCTTACAGTTGTAAACCGTTGGGATGTAAGTGGGTGTTCAAAAAAGAAGCTTAGGCCAGATGGTACAATTAAAAAGTACAAGGCTAGTCTTGTGGCCAAGAGCTATGCCCAGAAAGAAGAGGAAGATTTCTTCGATACTTACTCACCTGTGGCCAGACTGACCACCATACGAGTTTTACTCTCGTTGGCGGCCTCACATGGTCTTCTCGTCCATGAAATGGATGTTAAGACAACTTTCCTAAATGGAGAGCTAGACGAGGAAATCTATATGCAATAGTCAGATGCTTGGTATTAGATGGTCAGGAAGGAAAGGTATGTAAGTTATTGAAATCTTTATATGGCCTGAAACAAGCACCTAAGCAATGGCATGAGAAATTCAATACAACTTTAACCTTTGTTGGTTTCGTTGTTAATGAAGCTGAAAAAATGTGTATACTATCGCCATGGTGGGGGCAAAGGAGTTATACTGTGCTTGTATGTTGATGACATACTGATTTTTGGGACCAACCTCAAAGTCATTGAGGAGGTCAAGTCTTTTCTATCTCAGAACTTTGAGATGAAGGACCTTGGTGTGGCTGATGTTATTCTGAACATCAAGCTACTGAGAGACAATGAGGGTGGGATTACCCTTTTGCAATCCCATTACGTTGAGAAGATTTTGAGTCGATTTGGATATTCGGACTGCAAAATTTCTCCAACGCATTATGATCCTAGTGTGCAAATTTGAAAGTTTAATGGCACAACTAAGGATCAACTGAGGTACTCTCAAGTAATTGGTTCTCTCATGTACCTAGCTATCGCGACAAGGCCTGACATAATGTTTGTTGTTTGCAAACTTAGCCGGTTTGTTTCCAATCCGGGTGATGTGCATTGGCATGCTGTCGAAAGAATTATGCGCTATCTGAAAGGTACTGAGAACTTCGGACTTCACTATTATGGAAGTCCGTAAGTGCTTGAAGGGTAATGTGATTCGAATTGGATCTCTGATGTTGATGAGATGAATGCCACAACATGGTATGTGTTTACCCTTGGAGGTGGTGCTGTTTCCTGAAAGTCTTGCAAGCAAACGATCCTGACGAGGTCGACAATGGAAGCAGAATTAACAACATTGGACACATCTGGTGTCAAAGCAGGATGTTTTTGAGATCTTTTGATGGACTTGCCAGTGGTTGAAAAGCTATCCTAATGAACCGTGATAACCAAACAGTGATTGTTAAGGTTAAGAGTTCAAAGGACAACATGTAGTCCAAAAAACACATAAGAATGAGATTAAAATCTGTCAGACATTTGAGAAACTCCGGAGTTATAGCGTTGGATTATATCCAGTCGGCTAAGAATCTGGCAGATCCCTTTACTAAAGGGCTATCACGTGTTGTGATAGAAAATGCATCGAGGGAGATGGGCATGAAACCCACATGAGTTGCCATTGTAGTAACCCAACCTATGTGATCGGAGATCCCGTGAATAAGGACGTGGGAAAACAAGCTATTGGTTAACTGAAGAGAGTAAAACCTTTACTAACCCACTCCGTTGGAGATGCAATACTCTCGGTAACTGTATGGCAGGTTGACGTATGTCTTAATGTGTTCCAAAGCTTTGCATAAGCAAGACGCTATCCTACAGAGCGATCTTTGGAGGAACACACCTATATGAACCTGACTGCTGGTCACATTCTATGAGATTAGGGTGATCTCTAGTAAGTTTATGAATAGGTCTGGAGTGACTAATATGCTCCACTTGAGGGGTCAGCATTCGACAGCCTAGGACTGGTAAGACAATTAGTGAAACTACTTTACGCAAAACTGACAATTCAAGGCCTAGTCCGATCCATTGTCAGTTGTAAAGGAGTGTAGCTGATTGCTCTAGGTAGAGTTCAATCTTAACAGGTCTCTACTGAAAATACAGGTATATCAAAACAGTGGTTGGAACGGATGACAAAGATCATGGACTTTGGGATCTGGTGGGGGATTGCTGAAATATTGCCCAAATATTGAGTGGGCCTTTGGCCCATTTAGCAATTCCAGAAAAATCCCTAAATCCCATGTTGTCATGGCAAGTGGTGGGACTTTAGTCCCATACTGCTAGTTGAGTGAGATGTGCATCAGCTTACATACTGAGCCATTCTACTACTAGTATGAGTTGGTATGAGGTATGAGGAGAATGACTGTGTACCACACGCGCGCTCCTCCTCCTCCGCCGCCCGCCTCGCCACGCCTCGTCACGACGTGCCGCGCCGCGGGTTGCGGGAATCTCGCCGAGCCGATGTGTTCTTTTTGTCACGCAGGAATAAAATGTCAAGGCACGAAACATTTTGTGTTAATGAGATTGATTGTTAGCTGAAAAGTTCTGTACGTTTTCAGTCTTAATGACAATTCATTACGGGCGTTTTGGTTGGACGTTTGCCTCCTGCGTCTGTGCCTATGTTAGCGAGAGGTCGCTCCACTCCGTCTACACGTAACACACATAATAGACAGAAGAACTCATCTGCCCATAGCCGCCACGGTCGTTCCTCCTAACATGTCGCTGCCATCGTTTATCCCATCCCGTCCGCCGCGTACACGGTCGACGGGAGAGCAGGCCTCCGAAACCCTGCCTCTCTGATTCCTGTACGGGAGAGGGGCGATTAGGTTTTTGGGGAGCGTCTCCTACGCGACTCGTCAATCTTCATCTACTACACCAGCTACTTCGCCTACTTCCTCTATGTCTGCCGCGTCGCCTTCATCGTCATTATGAGCACCGACGCCGAGATCGAGAAGGCTGCTGCAGAGAAAAGGATCGTTGACGAAGCTGCTTTCGCTTCGGCCAATTGGCCAACCGTCGGGTATAATATGTTTATACCTCTTCTAGTTAATTACTTGTTTACTGTACTAGCGATTTGCGTAGATGTATCTACTGTATGTCTAGTACACGATTACACTGCTAAGTTTCAGTATGTCATTAACACCATATGCGTCATGACTTTCGTTAATATTTGGAATAATATAATCAAACAATTGCCTATATACTCAACATATGCTTTGGTCCTTATATATTACTGGACTTATTTCAGGTGTTCGGTGATACACTTTCAGTGTAAGACAAAGACTTTTTTTTAAGTGGAGTGGAAGACAAAGACTATGAGTTGAGTGTCGTGACTTTGACAATTTCTGGATTTGCCTGCAGCCCAGTTTTTCGGTCCAGTTGGTAGAGTATGCGTCCAATTGTGGTGATTGTGTATCTAGGTCAGTGTTTCTTAACAAATGTGTATTAAGGCTATATACAACAAATAATTAGTAAGACTCCCATAGCCAAAATAATTACTCCTAAGGTAGCGTCAGGGGCGGAGCTGCTTGGTGGTCCAAGATTGTTTTTTAACCTAACATGCTATATAAAAAGGATTTTGACGTCACGTTAGGTCACTAAGTGTGCATTAGGTGCATCGGGGTTACATTCACTCCAGCTCCACCCATGGGTAGCGTAGAGCCATATTTGAAGTTGGCTAAGATACTACTCCCTCTGTCTTAAGCATATGTTCACATTGATTGATTGATATATATTTAAAATGTATCTAAATAAGTTATAATATGTATGTTCACACATTTTAGTATGCATCTAGACAATATATAGCACCTAAAACATCTTATATTAAAACACGAGGGAGTACATGTCAAGTATACCTTTGCGGGCAAGTGTTGAGTTGAAGGACCAGGACTTAATTTGATGGAGCTCGACGATTCGGCCGGCGCCGAAGGCCCCAGAAAACCCGACGGCCACCTCGGACGGGAGCAAGGTCGTGACGTCCGGATCGGTTAACTGGGTACTGACCTCATAGGGGCCACGAGAAGAATTATCATCAAAGTGCAGAGAGGCCACCAGCATGCGAGTGGTGCTGTTGAAAGTAATGGATGCCGTCATGGAGCCGTCAAGGTTGAAGCTGCTGAAGCATGTCTCGTTGGTGGAGTTCCTAGCACTATCGATGTCGATGGCCATATGGTCGGAGGCATTGCAGGGATCCCACTCGTTGTGGTATGTGTCAAACTCGACAGCAACGAGCCCACCTGCATGGGAAGCGACGTCACGAAGGCCGAGATTGCCCCCGCCAGCCATCGACGGCAAGCTGGATGGGTAACCAGAGAGGAAGAAAGTCATGCCGTCGCCAGTGTCATGTGGGTGGTTAACTCGGCTGAACGCAAAGCTGAACTGCGTGGCAAAGCTTGCCACTTGGCCCGTGGTGCTGTCGTAGAACAGCACCGGGTGTTTATATGACATCCGGCCGACGCCATGGCCGCCGCTCGACGAGATAGCCGTGAGGTCGACTAGACCGTCGTTCACAGCCGCATCGCCCTCGAAAAAGAGGTCAGCTGAGCGGTAGCTGGATTCAGTGGAGAAGTCGAAGCTGAAAGAGAAGGGTGGGGCAGCGACTGCTGCTACGACGTGGTGAGGAACATGGTAGGAGAGTATGAAGCAGCAGCTGGCATAAAGGTAGAAGAAGAAGATGATGAGCTTGAAACTTGCGGGTCTGACCATCAACATGATGGCGCTAGGAACTTGGAAGTGGTAAGTATGAATGATAACCAGCATATCTTGTGACCTCCAGTAGCAATGTACATATAAACCATGAGTGTAGTGCAGTGTAGGAAGAGACGACTCGGGCGTCAACGTTCCAAAGTGCCTTGTTCTCTGCATCTGCTGACGCACGGTAGAGGACATGTTAGATGTCACGGAGGAACTGAACACCCTGGAAAGACAACGAAATGGACATGTTAGATGTACTATTGCATTGGTCCTAGCGGTGTATTTGCACTCAACTTGGAATGGACAGCTCTGGCCAGGTGATACGATAGAATATGCGATCAACTTGATAGCTCTATCGTGGAAAGTGGAGCGCAACAGACAATATTGTTTCAGCCACGTTCGGCATGTTGGCATGCAAATTGTAACAATAGAGAAACGATATATTCACATGGTTGTGTGGTTGCACGATTATTTTTGTAGATAAAATGACCCATGGCCCGGTTTTGAATTAACAAAACTACAACCAGCGCTGCGACATACAACTTAGCTAAAATAAAGCAACATGATGCGGCGTATAACTTAGCCAAACTAGGACCAAAAGCGGGAGAGCAACAAACTACCGAACTTCTAAGACAGACTCGGGGTAAGCTCGGCCTGGACTTCTAAGACATACAACAAGGTGTTTTGCACCCTCCACACACCCTCCGGTTTTAGCATGCATGGAGTTCCACTACTGCAGGAAGATCAGATATTTAAAAATTAGGTTAGTCGATTGCTTGGTAAATTTAGCCTTAATGGCCCCTCTGACAATGTAAAAAGGAGAGGAAATATTATTAATTGTAGGATTTATTTGCTGTGATCAGGAATCTAAAGATCTTGTCAAAGTGTTTGATAAAAAAATCTGCAAATATATAAAGGTCGATCAGAGTACACAATCATAAAATCTTAAATGGTAAACAAATATATAATATACTGATTTTAATGAAAATATCTATCTAAATACTCAACCTTGCAAGTTCAGTGAAACTGAAGGATGCTTAAAGAAATAATAGTCAACATGAGTAGAGTAATATTAACTAAAAGCATCAAGAAAATCTTGAGCAAACTGTCCCTAATAGCATAAAATAATCTTGAGCAAACGGTCTATCATGCCATTGCAGTCACCAAGATAATTCTATATAGCTGACAACAACCTAAACATCATTATAATATAAATACTCCAATAAGAAACCATGATGAGTATTTGGGCCACAATATAACATGTTGTGGATTTCTTCTCCTTGCTATTTGCAATGGATGGTTGTCATCTATTTCATTCATAGCCATGCATGTATATATGTTCTTAGAGTGCCAACCATGTCTAGTTTTACTCTTTGTAAAATTCTAATATATCAAGCTGTGATTTTTTACAGGTTGTGCTCATCCTGGTTCCTCTCACCCGAATCTGGTCAGATTTATCATATTGTGCCTTTCTTCTCCTTGCGATTTGCAATGTCTGGCGGCCAGATCATTCCGTAAAACCTTTTTTCAAGCTCGTTACCATAGGGAAAATCCCTACAGCGTAGTGGATTTTCTATTAATATGAGCGACAAAAAAGTGTTACACGGATTAGAACCGATTTAGTGGTTGCACCATAGAGTTCTTGACACGATGACAATGCAGCATCATGTCGGATTTGAATTTGACACCCCACCTCCCCAAAGAAGTGTCTATCTGCTGAAAGATGATTTTGTTGCGAACTTTCCTAATTTTATTATCTTATTTTGCTATCCGTACTCTTCAACACCCTGCCATGTATTTATTTTCCTATAATATTACAATGCCAACTGAAGGGATCGTGTGCAGAAAACAAAAAATTTCCTAGCAACGATATCCCTAAAACATGCCAAGATCTATTCTATGCAGATATAGTAGTACGAACGGAGATCGGAATACATACCCTTGTAGACCGAAAGCGGGTATTACGTTCCCGCACAAACATTGTCGATGAAGACCTACGAAACCGATCTCAAGGTCGTGTAGAGAAAGCAGACCTCCGAGTACCGCTAGCGCAGAACCTCGCAGCGCGTTACACACGTACGGTGGAAACGACGGCCTCCGAAGCTCCAGTCTAATACGAGCAGCGGAAGACTACGACCGGAACACCAGCAGCGCGGTAACGGGCTATGGTGGAAGAGATCCCCTCTCAACTCGACGCAACTCCAACAAAGGGAATCACGAAATCGAGAGAGAATTGGGGAATTAATTGGTGAATTAAAACGCCAGGGGTGCCCCTTCTTATATAGGCTCCCAGGAGAGCCAACTGAAGGAGATATGCCCTAGAGGCAATTAATAAAGTGTATTCTTTATCATATCTCGTTTGTTCATAATAGGTTTTTGTGTCATGCTAGAACCGTATTAAGCGGAAACATTAATGCGGGTGTGATACGTAAACAACCAGGTCCCTAGTAGCCTCTACTAAGACTAGTTTCGTTGCGCGATTGATGATCGAGATTTCCCGGTCATGGGGCATGGCGTCGGTCGGCAATGAGAGTCATATCGCTGGAGAGCGATGTGATGGACATACCCAGATTTGGAGAACGTAGTCGTTACGCCTTTGACCGTGAGATCAACTCTTATTGATATTCCCGGAAGATACTTTGATTGCACCAAACGTCGTATCTTATTTAGTATGACAATAACGGTGATACTTTTGGGTATCGGAAAGGAGTAGTTGAGACGAGGGGTCAAGAGCGGGATTTGCCAGTCCGCATAGCAGGATAGATACTCTCGGGCCCACTCAGTGAGATCATGTCTAATGAGCTTGCAAGCATGTGACTAGGTCACGGAGACATGAGATCATGAACGAGTAGAAGATAGCGTCGTCGGTAACGAGATCGGGATTAGGTATGGAGATATCTATGGAACGACGCTCAGACGTGCTAAGTATCGCTATGGCAAAAGGTCTAAGACTTTACGTTCAGGTTTGATAGATGAAAGTCATTCGTTATATCTCAGGGATTAATTCATGGGATCCAGGCCTACGAGTTATTCGTTGATCATTGAGGAGTCTTGATCATACCTGATATTATATCGAACCGCTAGGGTAACACACTTAAGGGGTTTCGACAAGACAACCGGAAAGGAAGGAGATCACCGGGAGCGTCCCGGGAAGGGTCCGATGGAGATCGGGCAGCGCCGAAAGAGTTTTCGGAGCTAGGAAAAATTATATATATTATGTTTGATATTAATTAGTGTTATTAATATGCAAATATAATTTTATATATTTATTTTCGAATTTATTAAGGCAGATTTCCCTAAATGGGCCTTCCGGACGAAAGAAGGCCCAAGAGGGGAAAATTCCCAAGGGGAATTCGGTGGGGGCCAGGAGGGGCTGCCCCAAGTGGGCCAAGGGCCCATCAAGGGGGCCGGCGCACCTCCCTAGCCGCACCAGGCTATGTGGGGATAGTCCCACATTGCCTGGCTGGCAAGGTAGGCTACCCCCGGGAGCCTATATAAGAAGGGGCACCCCCAGCCTTTTAATTCACCAATTAATTCCCGATTTCTCTCTCGATCTCGTGGTTCCCAAGTCGGAGCCGCGCCGAGCTGAGGAAGAGGGGATCTCCTCCACCATAGCCCGCTGCCGCGCTGCTGGTGTTCCGGTCCAAGTCTTCCGCTGCTCGTCCTGGACTGGAGCTTCGGAGGTGTCGTCTCCACCGTACGTGTGCGACTCCCTGCGAGGTGCTGCGCTAGCGGTACTCGGAGGCCTGCTTCCTCTACACGACCTTGAGGTCGGCTTCGTCGGTCTGCATCGACAACGTTTGTGCAGGAACGTAATCCCCGCTTTCGGTCTACAAGGGTACGTATTCAGATCTCCGTTCGTACTACTATATATGCATAGAATAGATCTTGGCATGCTTTTAGGATGTCGTCGGTAGGAAATTTTTTATTTTCTGCACACGATCCCCTTCAGTGGTATCAGAGCCGATCTATCGTAGATATAGCTGAAGGAGATATGCCCTAGAGGCAATTAATAAAGTGTATTCTTTATCATATCTCGTTTGTTCATAATAGGTTTTTGTGTCATGCTAGAACCGTATTAAGCGGAAACATTAATGCGGGTGTGATACGTAAACAACCAGGTCCCTAGTAGCCTCTACTAAGACTAGTTTCGTTGCGCGATTGATGATCGAGGTTTCCCGGTCATGGGGCATGGTGCCGGTCGGCAATGAGAGTCATATCGCTGGAGAGTGATGTGATGGACATACCCAGATTTGGAGAACATAGTCGTTATGCCTTTGACCGTGAGATCAACTCTTATTGATATTCCCGGAAGATACTTTGATTGCACCAAACGTCGTATCTTATTTAGTATGACAATAACGGTGATACTTTTGGGTATTGGAAAGGAGTATTGAGACGAGGGGTCAAGAGCGGGATTTGCCAGTCCGCGTAGCAGGATAGATACTCTCGGCCCACTCGGTGAGATCATGTCTAATGAGCTTGCAAGCATGTGACTAGGTCACGGAGACATGAGATCATGAACGAGTAGAAGATAGCATCGTCGGTAACGAGGTCGGGATTAGGTATGGAGATATCTATGGAACGACACTCGGACGTGCTAAGTATCGCTATGGCAAAAGGTCTAAGACTTCACGTTCAGGTTTGATAGATGAAAGTCATTCGTTATATCTCAGCGATTAATTCATGGGGTCCAGGCCTACGGGTTAGTCGTTGATCATTGAGGAGTCTTGATCATACCTGATATTATATCGAACCGCTAGGGTAACACACTTAAGGGGTTTCGACAAGACAACCGGAAAGGAAGGAGATCACCGGGAGCGTCCCGGGAGAGGTCCGATGGAGATCGGGCAGCGCCGAAAGAGTTTTAAGAGTTAGGAAAAATTATATATATTATGTTTGATATTAATTAGTGTTATTAATATGCAAATATGATTTATATATTTATTTTCGAATTTATTAAGGCAGATTTCCCTAAATGGGCCTTCCGGACGAAAGAAGGCCCAAGAGGTGAAAATTCCCTAGGGGAATTCGGTGGGGGGCAGGAGGGCCGGCCTAGGTGGGCCACAAGGGGCCCACCAGGGGGCCGGCGCACTCCCTAGCCGAACCAGACTATGTGGGGATAGTCCCACATTGCCTGGCTGGCAAGGTAGGCTCCCCTTGGGAGCCTATATAAGAAGGGGCACCCCCAGCCTTTTAATTCACCAATTAATTCCCGATTTCTCTCGATCTCGTGGTTCCCAAGTTGGAGCCGTGCCGAGCAACAGGAAGAGGGGATCTCCTCCACCATAGCCCGCTGCCGCGCTGCTGGTGTTCCGGTCCAAGTCTTCCGCTGCTCGTCCTGGACTGGAGCTTCGGAGTCGTCGTCTCCACCGTACGTGTGCGACTCCCTGCGAGGTGCTGCGCTAGCGGTACTCGGAGGCCTGCTTCCTCTACACGACCTTGAGGTCGGCTTCGTCGGTCTGCATCGACAACGTTTGTGCGGGAACGTAATCCCCGCTTTCGGTCTACAAGGGTACATATTCCGATCTCCGTTCGTACTACTATATCTGCATAGAATAGATCTTGGCTAGTTTAAGGATATCGTTGCTAGGAAATTTTTTGTTTTCTGCACACGATCCACTTCAATAGCTGTACGCTGTTAGAACCCGTGCTCTGCACGGGGGCACCGTTCCTGTTATTTGCTACCCTCTAGCGTGCACTTGTGTATTCCGGCGGCATTGAGTTGATGAAGCGGCCCAGACCGACTTTACGCGTACGCTACGCGAGACTGGTTCCACTACTGACATACGGCTTGTACCGTATATGTGGCTGGCGGGTGTCAGTTTCTCTCTCTTTAGTTGGTCCTCGCATTTTCAATGGAGGGCCCGAAAGGGATGCTTAAACATGCAATTATTGGATCGTTGTTGTGGTCATAAGATTCGTAGGTATGAAGCGGTTCTATTTACGAAAGCCCCAAGCCACGTAAAATATGCAAAAGACAAAGTAGAAGCGTCTAACTTTATTTTGCAGGGGCTATGTGATATGGTCAAGGTAGGTTTATTAAATTGTTTATAAACTGCGGGCGCCAAGAAGACCATGGCGCAATGGACTATATCACATTGCATTACATTTGATGTTTTGTGTGCATCTTATTTTGTGTGATTGTGTGTATAGTATACATTAGTTACACGACGGTAGCTGAATAAGATGATCCCTTCAAAATACCACTAGTGTTCTCCCTCCAACGCGCACCACCAAGAAAGTTCTACGTTATGAGGCAGGCCGTGATGATCGGGTGTCAAACATCTCGTCGTTCGCATACAGTGGGTGTAAGCCATGTTGCGCAAGCGTCAGCGTTGAGGTCTTTGGTGGCGAGCCTAGCATACTCAGAGATATGGCCTCGGAACAGGAAGACCGAAAGGTCGAGCACGAGTCACAAAATTGGTGTGGCGGACGATTTTGTCTACTCATGAAGTTGTGCCGCCGGCTTTGATGATGAGGGGTGGTGCAATGGATGGGGGTCGTGTAATCGCTTGAACGACCAGGAGGGATGTTCGTTTGAGTGGGAGTTATGTTAGTTATTTTCTAAAATACTATAACCCAAAATTATTATGAACAAAGTCTTATGTTGTTGCAAATTCCATTGTAGATGTCTCGCCCCTCGTTTAACCTAGGTCTGTTCCTTGAGAAAGAAAAGCTTAAGACCAATGGGTCAAACTTCATGGCCTGGTTCCGCAACCTGAGGATCCTCCTCACTCCCCATAGGGTGGCCTACGTCATTGAGGCCGCCATAGGTGACCCTCCTGCAGATGATGCCTCTGAGGATGAGAAGAAGGTATTCCAGACCCGATCGGAGGATTCTGCCTTTGTCCAGAGTGGCATGCTCTACGCCATGGAAGCCGACCTGCAGAAGCGCTTTGAGAAGATGAGCGCCTTTGAGATCATTTCGGATCTTAAGGTTGTCTTCGCGCCGCAGGCTAAGGCTGAGAGATACGAGGCTTCTGAGCTTTTCTTCTCAGCCAAGATGGAAGAGCATAGCAGTGTGAGCGAGCATGTAGTCAAGATGTCTGGCTACGTTCAACGCCTGAATGCTCTGGAATGCAAGATTCCCGATGAGCTGGCGATTGACAGGGTGTTGCAATCGTTGCCACGAAGCTACAAAGGCTTCATCATGAACTACAACATGCAGGGCATGGCTAAGTCCCTGGGTGAAGTGTTCGTGATGCTCAAGATTGCTGAGGTAGAGATTAAGAAGGAGCACACGCTGTTGATGGTCAACAAGACCGCTGATTTCAAGAAGTCCGGTGGCAAGGGAAAGCAGAGCTGGAAGTCCCGGAGGGAGGCAAAGTTGGCTGCCAAGCCCAGGACTAACAGGTCTGGTCCCAGAGCTAGCGTGGAGTGTTTCTACTGCAAGGGGAAGGGTCACTGGAAGCGCAACTGCCCCAAGTATCTGGAGGATAAGAAGTCTGGCAAGACGGTCGACAAAGAGCAAGGTATATTTGATATACATGTTATAGATGTGTACCTTACATCCGCCCGGAGCAATACGTGGGTATTTGATACTGGTTCTGTTGCTCATATATGTAACTCTCAGGAGGAGTTACGGAATAGAAGGCGGTTGGCGAAGGATGAGGTGACGATGCGCGTCGGCAACGGATCGAGAGTCGACATGGTGGCTGTCGGCACGCTCCCTCTGCATCTACCATCGGGATTAGTTTTGGTTTTAAATAAATGTTATTTTGTGCCATCATTGAGTGTAAACATTTTAAGTGGGTCTTGCCTGTTACAAGACGGTTATTCATTTAAATCAGTGTCAAGCAATTGTGCTATTTATATGAATGATATCTTTTATGTTGATGCTCCCGAGAATAACGGTTTATTCTTGTTGAATCTCGATCGTAGTACTCACATCCATAACATAGAAGCCAAACGAATTAAGTGTAGTGACGATACCGCCATGTTTTTGTGGCATTGCCGTCTTGGTCATATTGGTATAAAGCGCATGAAGCGACTCCACTCCGATGGACTCTTGGACTCGTTGGATTTCGGATCCCTCGATACATGTGAACCATGCCTCATGGGCAAAATGACCAGGACATCGTTCAAAGGTTTCGTTGAACGGGCGTCGGATTTGTTGGGGATCATACATACAGATGTGTGTGGACCGATGAGCGTTTCGACACGCAATGGTTATCGTTACTTCGTCACCTTCACTGATGACTTGAGTAGATACGGTTATATCTATTTGATGAAACACAAGTCTGAAACGTTTGAAAAGTTCAAAGAATTGCAGAGTGAAGTTGAGAATCAGCTTAATAGGAAAATCAAGCATCTCCGATCCGATCGCGGTGGAGAGTACTTGAGTTTTGAGTTTGGCACACATCTGAAGAGTTGTGGCATAGTACCCCAACTTACGCCAGCCGGAACGCCGCAGCGTAACGGTGTGTCCGAGCGACGTAATCGTACTCTACTGAATAGTGTCCGATCTATGATGTCTCTTACCGATCTACCAGTGTCCTTCTGGGGTTATGCGTTAGAAACAGCCGCATTCATTTTAAATAGGGCTTCGTCCAAGTCCGTTGAAACGACGCCGTATGAATTATGGTATGGCCAAAAGCCTAAGTTATCGTTTCTGAAGGTTTGGGGTTGTGAGGCGTACGTTAAGAAACTACAGCCCGACAAACTCGAACCGAAGTCGGAGAAAGTCGTCTTTGTAGGATATCCGCGGGAAACCGTTGGGTACACCTTCTACAACCAAGCTGAGGGCAATTTTTTTGTCGCGAAGACCGGTACCTTTCTAGAGAAGGAGTTTCTCGCGAAAGGAGTAAGTGGGAGGAAGTTAGACCTCGATGAAATCGTTGATCCTGAACTCGAGATTCCGAGTGGCGCAACGGAAGCAATTTCGGAAACGTCCTCCGTGGAAGGAGTGGGAGAAACTGTCGAGGAAGATGTTCTACCTCGTAGGTCTGGTAGATCTCGGATCCCACCAGAATGGTATGGCAACATGGTTTGCACCGTCATGCTAGTCGAGCAAGACGAACCTACGAACTACAAGGAGGCGATGGAGAGTCTAGAATCCGAGAAATGGCTTGAAGCCATGAAATCCGAAATAGGATCCATGTACGATAACAAAGTGTGGACTTTGGTGGATATTCCCGAAGGGCGCAAGGCCGTCGAGAATAAGTGGATCTTTAAGAAGAAGACTGATGCTGATGGTAATGTGACCGTCTATAAAGCTCGGCTTGTCGCAAAGGGTTTTCGACAAGTTCATGGAATTGACTACGATGAAACTTTTTCACCGGTAGCGATGCTTAAGTCTATTCGGATTTTGTTAGCGGTAGCTGCCTATTATGATTATGAAATCTGGCAGATGGACGTCAAAACGGCCTTCTTGAATGGAAACATTGAGGAAGAGTTGTACATGGTACAGCCGAAAGGTTTTGTCGATCCAGGAAATGCTAACAAGGTGTGCAAGCTTCAGCGATCCATCTATGGATTACGAATGTGGAAAAGCCCTCGACATGTACCAAGCATCTCGGAGCTGGAATCTTCACTTTGATGAGGTAATCAAAGGTTTTGGATTTATCCAGAATGTGGAAGAGACCTGTATTTACAAGAAATTGAGTGGGAGCGCGGTTGTGTTCTTAGCACTGTATGTTGACGACATATTGCTAATAGGGAATGATGTGGAACTTCTGAATAGCGTGAAGGAATATTTAAACAGTAAGTTTTCCATGAAGGACTTAGGAGAAGCTGCATATGTTTTAGGCATAAAAATCTATCGTGATAGATCAAGGCGCCTATTAGCACTAAGTCAGAGTACTTATCTTGATAAAATACTGAAGCGTTTTCATATGGAGAAGGCAAAGAAGGGTTCTCTGCCGGTTATCAAGAATAAGATATTGCGTAAGGCACAGTGTCCGGTGACGGAACTGGGTAAGGCCGAAATGACGAAACATCCTTATGCTTCAGCCATAGGATCGATCATGTATGCAATGTTGAGTACTAGACCGGATGTGGCATTAGCTCTAAGTTTGACAAGCCGGTTCCAGAGTAATCCTGGAATGCCGCATTGGGTAGCTGTTAAGAGCATTCTTAAGTATCTCAATAAGACAAAGGAAATGTTCCTTGTGTATGGTGGCTGCGATGAAGAACTTGGCGTAACGGGTTACGTAGATGCAAGTTTCTGCTCAGACCCCGATGACTGTAAGTCATAGACAGGTTACGTGTTCTAGGTGAATGGAGGCGTCGTGTGCTGGAGAAGTGGGAAGCAACCCATAATGGAGTCGGAGTACATTGCTGCATGCGAGGCCGCGAATGAAGCTGTGTGGCTGAGGAAGTTCGTCATCGAACTTGGAGTGTTCCCGAGCGTGCAAGACCCCGTGATCCTCTTCTGCGACAATACGGGTGCCATTGCGAACGCCAAGGAGCCAAGGTCTCACTCCACCGCCAAACACATTCTCCGACGCTTCCATGTGATACGTCAGTACGTACAAGGAGGCGATGTGAAAATTTGCAAAGTGCATACGGATCTGAATGTGGCACATCTGCTGACGAAGCCTCTCCCGCTTGATAACCATGAACATCACCAGTTAGCTATGGGTGTTAAGCTTTTACCAAGTTGTAATCTAGATTAAGTTGTACTCTAGTGCAAGTGGGAGACTGAAGGAGATATGCCCTAGAGGCAATTAATAAAGTGTATTCTTTATCATATCTCGTTTGTTCATAATAGGTTTTTGTGTCATGCTAGAACCGTATTAAGCGGAAACATTAATGCGGGTGTGATACGTAAACAACCAGGTCCCTAGTAGCCTCTACTAAGACTAGTTTCGTTGCGCGATTGATGATCGAGGTTTCCCGGTCATGGGGCATGGCGCCGGTCGGCAATGAGAGTCATATCGCTGGAGAGCGATGTGATGGACATACCCAGATTTGGAGAACGTAGTCGTTACGCCTTTGACCGTGAGATCAACTCTTATTGATATTCCCGGAAGATACTTTGATTGCACCAAACGTCGTATCTTATTTAGTATGACAATAACGGTGATACTTTTGGGTATCGGAAAGGAGTAGTTGAGACGAGGGGTGAAGAGCGGGATTTGCCAGTCCGCATAGCAGGATAGATACTCTCGGGCCCACTCGGTGAGATCATGTCTAATGAGCTTGCAAGCATGTGACTAGGTCACGGAGACATGAGATCATGAATGAGTTGAAGATAGCGTCGTCGGTAACGAGATCGGATTAGGTATGGAGATATCTATGGAACGACGCTCGGACGTGCTAAGTATCGCTATGGCAAAAGGTCTAAGACTTTACGTTCAGGTTTGATAGATGAAAGTCATTCGTTATATCTCAGGGATTAATTCATGGGGTCCAGGCCTACGAGTTAGTCGTTGATCATTGAGGAGTCTTGATCATACCTGATATTATATCGAACCGCTAGGGTAACACACTTAAGGGGTTTCGACAAGACAACCGGAAAGGAAGGAGATCACCGGGAGCGTCCCGGGAAGGGTCCGATGGAGATCGGGCAGCGCCGAAAGAGTTTTTGGAGCTAGGAAAAATTATATATATTATGTTTGATATTAATTAGTGTTATTAATATGCAAATATGATTTTATATATTTATTTTCGAATTTATTAAGGCAGATTTCCCTAAATGGGCCTTCCGGACGAAAGAAGGCCCAAGAGGGGAAAATTCCCAAGGGGAATTCGGTGGGGGCCAGGAGGGGCTGCCCCAAGTGGGCCAAGGGCCCACCAAGGGCGCCGGCGCACCTCCCTAGCCGCACCAGGCTATGTGGGGATAGTCCCACATTGCCTGGCTGGCAAGGTAGGCTCCCACTGGGAGACTATATAAGAAGGGGCACCCCCAGCCTTTTAATTCACCAATTAATTCCCGATTTCTCTCTCGATCTCGTGGTTCCCAAGTCGGAGCCGCGCCGAGCTGAGGAAGAGGGGATCTCCTCCACCATAGCCCGCTGCCGCGCTGCTGGTGTTCCGGTCCAAGTCTTCCGTTGCTCGTCCTGGACTGGAGCTTCGGAGGCGTCGTCTCCACCGTACGTGTGCGACTCCCTGCGAGGTGCTGCGCTAGCGGTACTCGGAGGCCTGCTTCCTCTACACGACCTTGAGGTCGGCTTCGTCGGTCTGCATCGACAACGTTTGTGCGGGAACGTAATCCCCGCTTTCGGTCTACAAGGGTACGTATTCCGATCTCCGTTCGTACTACTATATCTGCATAGAATAGATCTTGGCATGCTTTTAGGATATCGTCGGTAGGAAATTTTTTGTTTTCTGCACACGATCCCCTTCACCAACCTCCTCACCAGGCAATGTGGGACTAAACCCCACATGCCTGGTGTGGCATTGGCTGGTGCGTCGGCCCCCTGATGGGCCTCTTGGCCCACCTGGGTCGGCCAACATGCCTCCCACCGAATTCCGTAGGGAATTTTTCCCCTCTTGGGCCTTCTTTCGACCATAAGACCCATTTAGGGAAATCAGCCTAAATAAATTCGAAAATAAATATATAAATCATATGTACACATAAATTCAAACATATTATATATAATTTATTCTATCTCCGAAAACTCTTTCGTCGCTGCCCGATCTCCATCGGACCCCTCCTAGGACGTTCCCGGTGATCTCTTTCCTTTTCGGTTGTCTTGTCGAAACCCCTTAAGTGTGTTACCCTAGCGGTTAGATATAATAACAGGTATGATCAAGACTCCTCTATGATCAACGACTAACTCGTAGGCCTGGACCCCATGAATTAAGCCCTGTGATATAACAAATGACTTTCATCTATCAAACCTGAGCGCAAAGTCTTAAACCTTTTGCCATAGCGATATTTAGCATGTGCGAGTGTTGTTCCATAGATATCTCCATACCTAGCTTGACCTCGTTACCGACAACGCTATCTTCTACTCGTCTATGATTTCATGTCTCCGTGACCTAGTCACATGCTTGCAAGCTCATTAGACATGATCTCACCGAGTGGGCCCTAGAGTATCTATCCTGCTATGCGGACTGACAAATCCCGCTCTTGACCCCTCGTCTCAACTACTCCTTTCCGATACCCAAAAGTATCACCGTTATTGTCATACTATATAAGATACGACGTTTGGTGCGATCAAAGTATCTTCCAGGAATAACAATAAGAGTGATCTCACGGTCAAAGGCGCAACGACTACGTCCTCCAAAACTGGGTATGTCCATCACATCGTTCTCCAACGATATGACTTCCATTGCCGACCGGCGCCATGCCCTATGATCGGGAAACCTCGATCATCAATCGCGCAACGAAACAAGTCTTAGTAGAGGCTACTAGGGACCTGGTTGTTTACGCATCACATCCGTATTAATATTTCCGCTTAATACGGTTATAGCATGACACAAAAAGCTAATATGAACAAACGAGATATGATAAATAATACACTTTATTAATTGCCTCTAGGGCATATCTCCTTCAGTCTCCCACTTGCACTAGAGTATAAATTAATCTAGATTACAACTTGGTAAAAGCTTAACACACATAGCTAACTGGTGTTTTTCATGCTTGTCAAGCGGGAGAGGCTTCGTTAGCGGATCTGCCACATTCAGATCCGTATGCACTTTGCAAATCTTCACATCGCCTCCTTGTACGTACTGACGTATCACATGGAAGCGTCGGAGAATGTGTTTGGCGGTGGAGTGAGACCTTATCTCCTTGGCGTTAGCAATGGCACCCGTATTGTCGCAGAAGAGGATCACGGGGTCTTGCACGCTCGGGAACACTCCAAGTTTGATGACGAACTTCCTCAGCCACACAGCTTTATTCGTGACTTCGCAAACAACAATTTACTCCGACTCCATTATAGATTGTGCGACAATGGGTTGCTTCCCACTTCTCCAGCACACGGCGCCCCCATTCACCTTGAAAACATAACCTGTATGTGACTTAGAGTCATCGGGGTCTGAGCAGAAACTTGCATCCACGTAACCTGTTACGCCAAGTTCTTCATCGCAGCCACCATAGACAAGGAACATTTACTTTGTCTTATTGAGATACTTAATAATGCTCTTAACAGCAATCCAATGCGCCATTTCAGGATTACTCTGGAACCGGCTTATCAAACTTAGAGCTAATGCCACATCAGGTTTAGTACTCAACATTGCATACATAATCGATCCTATGGCTGAAGCATAAGAATGTTTAGTCATATCGGCCTTATCCAGTTCCGTTACCGGACATTGTGCCTTCTGCAATGTTTTATTCTTGATAACCGGCAGAGAACCCTTCTTTGCCTTCTCCGTACCGAAACGCTTCAGTATTTTATCAAGACAAGTACTCTGACTCCAACGCTAATAGATGCCTTGATCTATCACGATAGATTTTTATGCCTAAGACGTATGCAGCTTCTCCTAAGTCCTTCATGGAAAATTTATTGTTTAAATATTCCTTCACGCTATTCAGAAGTTCCACATCATTCCCAATCAGCAATATGTCATCTACATACAGTGCTAAGAACACAACCGAGCTCCCACTATTTTTCTTGTAAATGCAGGTCTCTTCCAAATTTTGGACAAATCCAAAACCTTTGATTACCTCATCAAAGCGAAGATTCCAGCTCCGAGATGCCTGCTTCAATCCATAGATGGATCGCTGAAGCTTGCATACCTTGTTAGCATTTCCTAGATCGACAAAACCTTCCGGTTGTACCATGTACAACTCTTTCTCAATGTTTCCATTTAGGAAGACTGTTTTGACGTCCATCTGCCAGATTTCATAATTGTAATAGGCAGCAACTGCTAACAAAATCCGAATAGACTTAAGCATCGCTACCGGTGAAATTTTTTCATCGTAGTCAATCCCATGAACTTGTGTGAAACCTTTTGCGACAAGCGGAGCTTTATAGACGGTCACATTACCGTCAACATCAGTCTTCTTCTTAAAGATCCATTTATTCTCGACGGCCTTGCGCCCTTCGGGAATATCCATCAAAGTCCACACTTTGTTGTCATACATCGATCCTATTTCGGATTTCATGGCTTCAAGCCTTTCTCGGACTCTAGACTCGCCATCGCCTCCTTGTAGTTCGTAGGTTCGTCTTGTTCAACTAACATTACGGTGCAAACCAGGTTGCCATACCATTCTGGTGCGATCCGAGATCTACCAGACCTACGAGGTAGAATACTTTTCTCGACAGTTACTCCCACTCCATCCACGGAGGACGTTTTTGGAATTGCTTCTGTTGCGCCACTCGGAATCTCGAGTTCAGGATCAACGATCTCATCTAGGTCTACCTTCCTCCCACTTACTCCTTTTGCGAGAAACTCCTTCTCTAGAAAGGTACCGGTCTTCGCGACAAAAGTTTTGCCCTCAGCTTGGTTGTAGAATGTGTATCCAACGGTTTTTCGCGGATATCCTACAAAGACGACTTTCTCCGACTTTGGTTCAAGTTTGTCGGGCTGTAGTTTCTTAACATACGCCTCACAACACCAAACCTTCAGAAACGATAACTTAGGCTTCATGCCAAACCATAATTCATATGGTGTCATTTCAACGGATTTGGATGGAGCCCTATCTAAAATGAATGCGGTTGTTTCTAACGCATAACCCCAGAAGGACATGGGCAAATTGGTAAGAGACATCATAGATCGGACACTATCCAGTAGAGTACGATTACGTCGCTCGGACACGCTGTTATGCCGCGGTATTTCGGCTGGCGTAAGTTGGGGTACAATGCCACAAATCTTCAGATGTGTGCCAAACTCAAAACTCAAATCCTCGCCACCACGATCGGATCAGAGGTGATTGATTTTCTTGTTATGCTGATTCTCAACTTCACTTTGAAGTTTTTTGAACTTTTCAAAAGTTTCAGACTTGTGTTTCAGCAAGTAGATATAACCGTATCTACTTGTCGGCCCAGTGGGAACTGGGGTATGGAGATCCCATTCCCCCCAGGCCTGGCACGCGGGCCAGTCGGACGAAACGACTAAGTACCAGGCATCACCGCCTGACGGGACCCTCGAGAGGCAATTCCCCTCGAGGGCCTGAAGAGGAAACGAGGGCCTCAAGGGACCTCTCGCCTCAGGGGACCCTCCCGAGGCGCCAGCTCGCCTTGAGGGAGCCCCGCAGGGGTCTCCCCTCAGGCCTCCCCGCGCCTGAGGGGAAACGTCGCGGCCAAGGAAGCACGGCAAGATGCACGTGGCCTCTGCCACGCACATGAAGTGTCGCACACACCCCCGTCGCTGTCCTTGGCGATAAAGTGGTCAACAAACCAGCTATGCCTGCTGCGCAGCTGCCAGGACCTTCTACTCTGACGATAAAGCGGGTGGACGGCATAACCCTCCAAAGGAGGACGTCATCGTGGGCTCCACCTCAGAGACTGCCCTCCCTGCGGGCAGTACATCGCGGTCGGCCGACGGTCGGCCACCGCGCCCACCTTTACCAGCAATGGACCGAGTCCATGGACGAATGGAGCACGGTGGACTCCTACACCACCCTGCCACTGGCGTGTTGTAACATCCCAACATTTTGGAATGTTCAAAAATCACTAAAATTTAAAACTTTTGTTTTGATTAAAATAAAACATTTAAATGCATTAGAAAACCAACTAAGAAAGACTTCAAACTTATTGAAAGAGTTTAATAGTTCTAATATCTCACTTTATCATTATTTTCAAAAGTTTATTCAAGTTAAACAATTTATTATCAATTGTAATTATTAAAACCTCAATATCTAATTTGACAAATGTTTCACAAACCTTCAAACCATATTCATGAAATAAAAGGTTTCTTTATAAGTATTTGAATTCAACCACTTAGCAATAGCAATTCATGAAATTAAAATAATAATAACAAGTGTTATTTTAAACTATTGAAAACATTGTCTAATTGCCAAAAGATTATTATTCATTTACCTGAGTTCAAAACATAGTTTGGATATTACAAGTCTATAGATTATAACTTTAATAACTTCATATATGTAATGGAATATCCAAATAAACATTTCATTAGCTTAAATAATTCTTATTTATTTTCAAAACATAAATAAATTTCATGAATATTTTTTATATAAGTAATGAATTAAATCAAAAATCTTTTCCAAAGTTTTTATAAGGTTTTCAATTGAATTATCTTAATATAAAATATAATGGTGCACAAATTATTTGAATTAAAATGAATACATTATTTCCCCTTTTATTTTCATGTAGTATGTGTTATGTTATTTAGTATTATACTAAAGCTAAAATTTATTTAATATTGGAATATGAGTTTAAATAACTTAAATTCAAACATTTTGAATATGGGTATTTCATAGAATTTAATTTAGCCAAAAATAAAGTTAATTAAACCCTAGTTTAAATTTAACATAAAGTGTCAAATTTGTATTTAAGCAATATTTCAAAATATTATTTTTCAAAAATGTTCAAAAAATGCCCACAACTGGCTTAACACAAAGAGAATAATTTTACAAATTTTTACAAATTTGTTTGACCTCATTTGGACATTTAAATCAAAAGATATGAATTAAATGGAAAATCAGAAAAAGAAAAAGAAAAATGCTGACGTCAGCGATGAGGTCATCGTCTTCTTCCTCAGACGAAATTCTCGGCCGAGATTTCCTCCCCGATTCCCTCTCCAAATCCGACGGGAATAGCATTTGGTTTCCTCCTCCTGCCCTATAAAATGCCCTCGCTCCCCTCCGTCTTTCCCCTCTTTTTCCCGTGCAAACCGTGCCCCCAGGCCGTCCACAATCTTCCGCCGCCGTCCGCCACCGCCGCCGGCGAGTTTTACAAACTCCGGTCGCCCTCGTCGACCTCGTGCCCTCTCGTCTCTCCCTTTCTCTCTATTTTCTCCGTGCGCACCTCCTGACTAATTCGGATATTTTTCCGTGCACTAGGCTCGTCCGTGCATGTCCGAAGCAAGTCGCCGCCATGCGCAACTCCGGCGACGAATTGGAGGAGCACCGGAGCACCCCGCCACCAACCATCGCCGTGCTGTGCCGCGTCCGGAACTGACCTCCACGCATCCGGGGAGGCACGACATCGACCAGAGCGTCCTCGCCCGAGCCTAGCGCCGACGTCCCCTCCATCTCCGGCGACCATCCGCGCCGCCCGGTGAGCACCCTCTCCCAGAGCCGTCCGATCTGAAATCGACGCACGAGATTAGATGTTTTAACATGAACCGGTACATTAGATATGGACCGCCAGATCCAGATCTGACATCCAGATCCAGTCACTTAACCACGTCAGCATGCCCAGTCAGCGCACAGTCAGCGCCCAGTCAGCGCTGACGTGTAAAATCATTTTCACGATTTAATTAATTGGCAGTTTTGCAGAAAAGCCCCTATCTATTCAAACTATCATATCTTTTTCTCTGTTTATCCAAATTCAAATATTTTTATATATTTGAAAAGCCCTCGACATGTAGAATATTTTGGATCTGCCAAAATTCAAATTTGACTTAGTTTAAAATATTCAAATTTCAAATGGTGAATTTGATTATTTTTGTCATAACTTTAAATCTGTAAATTCAAAAATTGTAAATAAAATTGTTTTAGAGACTTTGGAATATTTGTAATGTGATGCCACTGCTATAAAATATTTTTGAGTAATATTTGAATGAATTCATAGTTATATAGTTAATTTGAATAGTTTGAGTATTTTTCAACATAACAATTAATAGAAATATTATTTTTGATTAAATCAAATTGCTATAAATTTAATTAAATGCCCTCTGTCTATTAACACTATTTATAAAATTTTGTTATAAATATAATCATTGAAAACTTTAATCTTATAATTATTCCTTTTATTATATTTTCCAAAAATAGAAATTAAGTTGCATTATTAAATTCATGCTTATTTACAAATATCACAAAAAATAGTATTATGTTTCTTGTGATTTAAAATTTCATTTCATGCATAGCATATTTTACTTTGTAGTTATATTTTCCATAAGAAAACTCCTCCCCCATTTTCTCTAAGATAGGATTATTTTCAAACTCAGCATTTTGGTAAAAGTGTTATGCACTTAGACACTTAGGATTTTCAATATGGAGATGGAAGACCAAAAGAAGGACTTAGCAAAAACAAGACTCCAGAAGAATCCCAAGATGTCAAGCACTTAGAAGAAAAATGAGAAGTCAAGAAGGCCAACCCCCTTTTTATTCTCTAAGTCTTTCTCTATGTCTTTTCTTCTTCCCTGAGACTTCATGAAGACTAAGTTAAATCCAAGACCAGCCTCGAGGACACAAGAATCATCAAGTCTGAAGATTCATCAAGACTACCAAGAATTCAATCAAGACATCATCCAGAAGAAAGTTACAAGTCTGGAGATAAGCTTGGAGGACAACTACATCTTTCTTCTATCTTTTCCCTCTTTCCTAATCTTGTCTTTCACATTTGACTTAAACAATTTTGATCATGATATTATCATCTTAAAGTTTGTTGGATCCTAGCGGCATAGTGAGATGAAGCGGCCTGGAAACAAACCTTACATGTCCACGTACATGAGACCTGTTCCACCATTTAAGTGGCTGGCCGGGTGTCTGTCTCTCTCACTTTAGTGAATATCCAATTTACAAAAAGAGTTGATAGTAATTGTTGATCACCTTATAAACTTAGTATTTTCTCCAAGTATTTGTGCACATCATGACTAAGTCATTGAGAGCTTATTCAAGATGATTTATAACAAGGGTATTTTATCCAACTTCTAACCTTAGTCCTTAGTCATTCTGACCGATACATTTCCTTGCATTAACTTAAAAGATTTTTCGTGGCATGACATGCATTTCTAGTCCTTAGAAATAAATTGCATATCATGCATGACGTGTTTTCCTTAGAAGTTTTACGAAACTTGTTTGTTCACTAGATATGAGCATGTATGTTTGATGATTGTTGTTTGTTGATTGTTGTATTGTTGTTTGCTTATATTGTTTAGATTAAACGGAGAACAAACGTTCGTTGTTGAAAAGAGTTTGTGAACAACGACAACATTCAAAGGCAAGTGGCACACCTCATAAACTTCCTATTATTTTCTATATGCATTACTTAGTGTATTTTTATATGCATGTGTAGGATAGTAGTGCTATGCTAAACCTGTGTAGAATTCCCTTACTCCTGTGTCTAGGTTCCTATATAATACTTAGTAGATATATTGATGCTATGCAATGATGAAAAGTTTTACAAAATGTAAGTGACTACTCAGGACTGTGCTCATGGTTGTCGTCGCCTAGGATGAATGTCTATTCTACTTAGGGCCGTGAGCATGGTGATTTTCACTTGAGAGTGCACATCCACTAAGTTAATGAATCTCCTGGGTGGATTGGTTGTATGGTGGCGAAGTTGAGTGGCTACTCAGGTCCATGTCTATGGTTCCTGGAGTATGTGCACTTGTGGATGGCCACCCAGGGAACAGAGGAATCTGAAAAACTCCGAGTGACGATTGCTTCCAGTGCAGCCATTGCCATATGGGCTCTGGCTTGATCAATTATGTTGCATGGACTCTCTCCGGCTTGACAAGCAGATGTAGGGGGATGTTAGGTGGAACGGGTCAAGCCAGAGTGGGAGGGAAATGCTTCTAAACGATCTCGTCTCATTCTTCTCCTTTCCTTATCACACATGGTGGGTAAAGGATAAATTGGGTTGAGTGGGTACAATGGTGAATGTGCACAACCTCTGCAGAGTGTAAAACTAGGTACTTAGCCGTGTTCCCGGTACGGGCAATTTGAGCAGCTGATCACGGACGTCAACGGAGCATTCCATCATTCCAACTTCAGAAATAAAACTTGATGGGTGAACAAGGGAAGATGAGATTTATGGTTTTCATGCCATACTTGTCTTAATTTGAAGAAAGTGTTTTCCAAAGAGATAGGAAAAATTGGCTTTATGCAAAATAGCCTTGAACTCCACCAGCCAAATATGCATATAGGCTATAGAGTTATTCCATTAAGTGTCCACCATAGTGTCACTTGCCAGACTCCATTTTTAATGGAATCTGACCCACGTTGTTGCAATATTTTTTCTTATTGCAGATTGTTTAGATGACGAGTGTCCACCATAAGTTTCGAGTCTACAACCAACATGTTTTCACCTGTGGCAACATGAAGTTGTTGGAGACCCACTGCTATTGTATTTCCGCTGTGTATTTTTTCAATGCAAGCTTTATGCTATGCAACTTGTATCGAATATTTTGTAATTATGGATCATCGATGTAATAAAATTGACGCTTTGTTGTGATATTACATCATAAACTGTGTGTGCAAATGAATCGATCCAGGGATTTGCACTATACACAGGTATCTGCCTTATTTAAAGTGCAGGTACGCTACACGTGTGGGAACCACCTGGAAGGCCAAGCCGAAGGAGAAGGCCAGAGGCACCTATAAAAGGGGCAAGACGTCCATCGTAGCGCGGGTCGGCTCTTTGCGCACTGCAACCCTTGTAAACCCTAGCTACACTTGTTAGGAAAGCCTCGGCCCTGAGGAGGAAGAAGACGATCGCTTCCCTCCCCAGGCAAGAACTGCCTCAAGGGGGCTTTCGGCAAGCTCCATTGTACTGTAACCTTCCACATTTAATACAGACAAGCAGGAGTAGCGGTTTTACCTCCCCACGAGGGCCATGAACCTGGGTAAAGGCTGGTGTCTGCCTTCGTGTGTGTGTGTCTTCTTTGGGTCCGGCGAGCAACGTCGCGGAGCCACTCGAGGGTCTAGACCTCCGTGTTCAATCCCCTTCACGAACTACTCTTCAGGAAGTGACTACCCCCGGTTTTTGGGAGTCGTAACCCGACATTTGGCTCGCCAGGTAGGGGATTGAGGCGCGTCTACAACCTTCGAGTTCGTCTCCGCGCCATGGTGAACACCCGCGCCACCTGTGTCGCCCGTGCAAACCGACGTGCGCCCGCAGGAGCACGCGCGCCGCCAGGCGCCGTGACCACCTGCGCACGGCGGGGCCGACCCCGCCACGAAGAGCATGTCCCTTCTGGCCTTCACGTGGAGGCGCCGGAGCGCGACGTCGAGCACCAGGAGGACGCGCAGTCGTCCCACCCGACGCGGCACCCGAGCGGCTCGGGCCCGGGAAGGACGGACCCAGCGCCCCACACCGCGCTGCTCATGGCGCAGGAGCTGCTACGCTACCAGCCCACCGCTGAGTCCCACGAGCAGTGGCTCCAACGCCTCCACCACCTCGTCGGCATCGCCACGACGTGTCCCGCTCCGTCGCAGTCCAACCTGCGCCCCTCTCTCGCGGGTATGGTCGCGACAAACGCGCCTCCGCCACCTCTGGGGCCTGCACCGGCTGCGGCTCAAAAGGCTGCTTCGCACGCGTCCTCGCCGCACGATTGCTTGATCGTGCAGCGCACTGCGCCCGACGCCCGCGTGGGAATGGAGCTCCAGCCAGACCGCCAGAACAGGCTCGTGGAGGAGATTGGCCAGGCGGGCCAGCAGAACCGCGGCGCGCTTCATCACGGGGTCGCCACGTACGCCTCAGGCTGCATGGTGTTCACCCGTTCTCTGCGTCGCGTGGTCTGGCCCCCAAAGTTCCGGCCTGCTCTCCCCAAGGGCTACGACGGCTCCAGCAACCCCATCGAGTTCTTGCAGTTCTACACCACCTCCATCCAAGCTGCGGGAGGAGATGACAAGGTCATGGCTAACTGGTTCTCCCACACGCTTCGCGACTCTGCGCAGTCGTGGCTCCTGAATCTCCCTGAGGACTCTGTGAACTCCTGGGAGGAGCTCTGCAAGCAGTTCGTCTCCAACTTCAAGGGGACGTACGAGCGTGCCCTCACCCACAACGACTTGCGCGCTGTGGTGCAGAGGAAGGATGAGACGCTTCGCAAGTACATCCAGCGCTTCAGCCAAGTGCGCAACAAGATCCCGAACATCCCTGACACTCAAGTCATCGCCGCCTTCCGCGAGGGCGTCACAAACAGCAGGATGCTCGAGAAGCTGGGGATCCACGACAAGCTCACCTCTGTGGTCAAGCTGTTCGACTTGGCGGACAAGTGCGCCAAGGCTGAAGAAGGACTCCTATTCGTGAAGATATCCTCGAGAGGGGATGATCACGCTGAGGGGTCCAGGAGCCAGAAGAAGAAAGAGGCCAAGGAGGAGCCTAAGCGCAAGGCTACCGCAGTTCTCGTGGCAGAGCCTGACGCAAAGGGCACCCGCAGGGACTCCCCTGAGCCTGGAGAAAGAAGAGATGATCACCTCCCGTTCTGCATCTACCACAACAGGCGCATCCACTCCACGGAGTCTTGCTTCGACCTCAAAAGGTTGAGCAAGGAGCGCGAGCAAGTAGAAGGCAGTGGTAGCCGTGGCTACCGCGGGAGCGGACGCAAGGGCGGCTACCAGAAACCGTCTGTAAATCAGGCCAACACCACGGCAAAGAACGGCAACCTCCCTGACGAGGAAGACGGCGGCTACCAAGCCCCAGGAGCCGCCATTGCTTGCATCCTCGGGGGGGGGGGGGGCGCAGGCGCCGAAGTCGAACAACCAGTTCAAGCAGTTTGCCCGCGAGCTCAACGCCGCCCTCCCAAGCACGGAAACCTCTAGGCCCCTCAAGTGGTCGCAGTACACCATCGCCTTCGACGCTCAGGACCACCCCAAGTCCACCAAGACTGTTGGAACCTTCCCGCTGGTCTGCACCCCCACCATCGACAATGTGGCTGTCTCCAAGACGCTCATCGATGGCGGAGCAGGCCTGAACGCTATCTCCATAGATACGTTCGAAGCACTTCAAGTGCCCTACGAGCGGCTTATGCCCTCGAGGCCCTTCACGGGGGTCACCAGCGGCTCGATCGAGCCTCTAGGCCAGGTCAGGCTTGCCGTCACATTCGGGAGCGAGGAAAATTACCGCACCGAGCACATCGACTTCGATGTCGCGCACATCGGCCTACCATAAAACGCCATCCTCGGCTGCCCCGCGCTTGCGAAGTTCATGGCTGTCACGCACCATGCGTACAACATGGTCAAGATCCCCGGCAGCGCCGGCAAGATCACCATACGTGGGCATGTCTTGGACGCTATGCGCGCTGTTGAGACGGCCTACAAGACCGCCGCCATGGCCTTCCTGACAGAAGAGGACCAAGAGCCTCTTGAGAGGCCCAAGAAGAAGAAGCAGTTGTTCTCCCAGGAGGCAACTGCTACCAAGAAGATCTCTCTGAGCTCAGGTAGCTCGGGGGCCGAAGGCTCGGGGCTAGCGTCACCATTGGCGCCCCGCTGCCTCCCAAATAGGAAAGCGCGCTCGTCGCCTTCCTCCAGGCAAACTCTGACATGTTCGCATGGACACCGTCAGATATGTCTGGTGTACCGAGGGAGGTGATCGTGAAGGGGATCGTGTGCAGAAAACAAATATTTTCCTAGCAACGATATCCTTAAACTAGCCAAGATCTACACTATGCAGATATAGTAGTATGGCGGAGATCGGAATACATACCCTCGTAGACCGAATAACGGGGATTACGCTCCCGCATAAGCGTTGACGATGAAGACGACGTACCCGACCTCTAGGTCGCGGAGAACTCGGCGCGACGAAGACGACAAAGATGACCCCGAGGTCGGGTGGAGGAAGTAGGCCTCCGAGTACCGCTAGCGCAGCACCTCGCAGGGCGTCACACACATACGGTGGAGACGACGGCCTCCGAAGCTCCAGTCCAGGACGAGCAGCGGAAGACTTGGACCGGAACACCAGCAGCGCGGCAACGGGCTATGGGGGAAGAGATCCCCTCATCCTCCTCGACGTAACTCCGACAAAGGGAATCATGAGATCGAGTAGAAATAAGAGAATTAATTGGTGAATTAAAAGGCCAGGTGTGCCCCTTCTTATATAGGCTCCCAGGGGAAGCCAACCTTGCTAGCCAGCCAATGTGGGACTATCCCACATGCCTGGTGCGGCCAAGATAGGTGCGCCGGCCCTAGGTGGGCCCCATTTGGCCCACCTAGGCCGGCCCTCCCTCAATCCGAAGCCCTGGGGGGACTCTCCCCCCTCATGGGCCTTCTTTCCACCAGAAGGCCCATTTAGGGAAACCAGCCTTTAAAAATTCGAAAATAAATATATAAAATCATATTTAATCATTAATTACACTAATTAATATTAAAAATATTATATATAATTTATTCTAGCTCCGAAAACTATTTCGTCGCTGCCCGATCTCCATCGGACCATTTTCGGGACGCTCCCGGTGATCTCTTTCCTTTCCGGTTGTCTTGTCGAAACCCCTTAAGTGTGTTACCCTAGCGGTTCGATATAATAAAAGGTACGATCAAGACTCCTCTATGATCGACGACTAACTCGTAGGCCTGGACCCCATGAATTAATCCTTGTGATATAACGAATGATTTTCATCTATCAAACCTGGACGTCTAGTCTTAAACCCTTTGTCATGGCGATACTCAGCGTGTTCGAGCATCATTCTCAGATATCTCCATACCTAGCATGATCTCGTTACCGAAATCGCTATCTTCTACTCGTCTTTGATATTATGTCAGCTGGTGACCTAGTCACATGTTTGCAAACTCATTTGACATAATCTCACCGAGTGGGCCCTATAGTATCTATCCGGCTATGCGGACTGACAAATCCCGCTGTTGACCCCTCGTCTCAACTACCCTCTTCTGATACCCAAAAGTATCACCTATCATTGTCACACTATATAAGATATGACGTTTGGTGCGATCAAAGTATCTTCCAGGGATAACAATAAGAGTTGATCTCACGGTCTTAAGCCGTAATGACTATGTCCTATAAATACTGGGTATGTCCATCACATCGTTACACCTAACGATATGACTTCCATTGCCGACCGACGCCATGCCCTATGATCGGGAAACCTCGATCATCAATCGCGCAACGAAACTAGTCTTAGAAGAGGCTACTAGGGACCTGGTTGTTTATCTACCACACCAGTATTAATGTTTTCGCTTAATACAGTTATAGCATGGTGTAAAACATATAATGAACAATTGGGATATTGCCAATAAACTATGTTTATTAAGTGCCTCTAGGGCATATTCCCTTCAGTCTCCCATTTGCACTCTTAATCTAGTTTACAACTTGGTAAAAGCTCAACACCCATAGCATCTTGGTGCCTGCTCGCCTCGTGGAAGGGGAATACAGTCAATAGATCTCACACATTGAGACCTATATGTGCTTTGCAACACTTCTATGTCATCTAGTTTGACATCATCCTGTATCTTACGATGACGGTGAAATATATCCTAGTGGATGGAGTGAGACTCGAGCATTCGCGCAGCATGGGCCTTAAAAGTCTAAAAGATCTATTAAGGGGGCCACCTACGCTCGGAAAACTTCTCAGTCCAATCACACTTGCTACTTCTAAAGTCACGATATATTTCTATACCTATGTAGATTATGCGACAGTGCATTCATATGCGATTTCGCAAACTAACCATGTCTTTCTTCAAAATAAAGGACATCTCCTATATGAGATTTCTAGTCGCATGGGTCAGTGTCATAACTTGCATCATCGTAACCACTTTACGGCAAGTTGTCTTTCCACTCTTACCCTTTACTAGAAATATATCTTCAGTTCTCATAGACACTGAAGAATAAACTTAACGTTTGTTCATTGATCCACACAAGGATCACTCTAGAACATGTTCTTCAACCAAGAACTTGGGTCACACTAAGTCGAGCTTTCAGTCTGATAGCATCTATGACTGATACATAGATAATGTCGAACATCATTTGCTATAACTGAAAATGCCAAGATAAACTTAATATTTTACCTAGTCATACAAGCAAGAACCTCTTTCTTTGCTTGTCCTATTCTGAAACACTTCAGAATCTTGACTAAGGAAATATTCCGACTCAATGTTATTAAGCCCCTTACGATCTATACAATTAAAAATCGGATGCCTAATACTCTTAACTTCATTTCATAGAAAATTTAATCACTTAAATAATCCTTTACACTCCACTAGAGGATCTGTGTCATTCAATATGTCGTTACATAAAAAATCACAAATGACACCTAGCTCCCACTCAAATATGCCTTCCGCATATAAGATCAAGGAAAAGCTACTTAGCTCCCACTCAAATATGCCTTCCACATATAAGATCAAGATAAGCTACTTTGATCCTTCTCACTTCTTTGCAAATGTAGGTTTTTTCAACTATTTTGGACAACTCCAAAATCTTTTGATCACATTATCAAAGTGAAGATTCCAGCTCCGATATGCTTGCTTCAGCCCATGAATGGACCACTGAAGTTTGCATACATGTTTAGCATCCTCAGGATTACAAACCATTCTTAATGACACTATTAAGAACCATGGTTTTCTCATCCATCTATCAATTTCTCATTCAAAATTATAGTAATTGCTAAACGACCCAGAATAGATTTAGGCTTCGCCACTTGAGACAAACTCTCATGTGGTCAACTTTTGAATCTGTCGGAACTGTTTCACGACAAATCGATCCTTCTCAATGTCTATTCTCTCATAAAATTCCATATACTATTAACATCCTAGATGCCATCAAGAAGATCTCCCAAGTCATTACCTGGTAATCGTATATGGATTTTATTTCGGATCATATATGACTCATAGCCATTTCTCGGACTTAGGTTCACCATTTCTTCTTCGTAGTTCGTAGGTCTATCATATTCCATTAGTATGACCTTCATAACAAGATTCTCGTAACACACAGTGTGGAACACAACCTCGTATGCCTACGCTCTTAGTATGAGCTCAGAACATCATGATCTTAAATCATCAACTTTTTCAAGTTGTGGAGCCTGACACCGAAAACATTTTTGATTGCGCCACTCTGATGTCTGGAGAGGAAGTTTATCAACTTCGTCTTGCTCTACTTTCTTTCTCACTTATACACTTGGACAAGAAACTATTTCTTTCACAAGAAATATCCCGGCAACTGTTTTGCCTATGTCGTGAGACATGTACCCAACTAACTCTTTAGGTAGGGTATACTACAAAGATTAATCCATTTTAGGTTCAATTACATCGAAACACTAAATTGCTGAAACGACAATCCAGGCTCAAAAGCCATGCCATCACTCGTATGGTATTGTCTCCATGGATTCAAATGGTTTCCCTATTTGTTAACGTGAGTGTTTACATTTCTACCATATGACTCTAATGATCACAATAATTCGGTAAGAGATTTATTTACCTACCACACTATCCGATATAGTGTAATTACGACGTCCTAACACACCATGACACTATGGTGGTCCATGCGACGTAATTTGTGGAACTCTTCTCACAAGTCTTCCAATGATGTGCCAACATTATAACTCAAATCTTCATTTCCTCGACCTGCATCGCGGATATTTGATTTTCTTGTTAAGTTTATTTTCTACTTCATTCTGAACTTTGTTTGATCGAATCAAAATTTCAGACTAACATTCCCCGGAGTGGATATCCATATATCTACTCGCAATATTCATGAAGTCTATGAAATAAAGACTTCCACTACACGTTAAAGTACTTCACTGATTCACATACACCCATATGCACGTTTCTCAACAAGATATACTCAAAACGTTCAGTGAAGTTCACGAAATAAAGGTCTCCACTACCCGTCAATTACTTCATTGAACAACATACATCTCTATGTATGACTATTAATAAGTTATATGCCCGCTTTCCGAAAACGGTGTCACAGTTATTTAGCAAGTGTCAAAAGATCAAATCTTAGGACTTGTAGATCCATCCGGTATGGAGCTAATGCATTGACTATAACATTGACATGACTAAAAAAAGGTAGTGGCACACATATGTGGTGTCTTTATTAAGTTTGTATCCTTTGGCATTAATATTATGAATGTGGGAGCTTCTACCATCTAAATTCAAATCGGCATATGATCATTACTTCATAAATATAGGACACCAAATTTGTCACTATCATGTATGAACAAGTGTCTCGCTAGAGGAGACACGCTTGTAACGATCATACTAACGGGCGATCATAAAGAATTTACTAAAATGGTAGATCTAGAGGGAGAGTGTCTACGGCCATCACAACAACTTGACTGCCATTATCAACACGCAATGTCGCCTCATCCTTTCAAGCTACTGAAGCAGTAAATCTGGTTTTCACAAAACATGACTAGTTCAAAACTTAATCACTACTGCGAGTACTTGCTTAGCTAAAACATTCATAACATGTATATCATATATACACCATCTGAAGGGGATCGTGTGCAGAATTTTTTTCTCCTACCGACGATATCCTAAAAGCTTGCCAAGATCTATTCTATGCAGATATAGTAGTACGAACGGAGATCGGAATACGTACCCTTGTAGACCGAAAGCGATGATTACGTTCCCGCACAAACGTTGTCGATGAAGACCGACGAAGCCGACCTCAAGGTCTTATAGAGGAAGCAGACCTCCGAGTACCGCTAGCACAGCACCTCGCAGGGCGTCACACACGTACGGTGGAGACGACAGCCTCCGAAGCTCCAGTCCAGGACGAGCAGCAGAAGACTTGGACTGGAACACCAGCAGCGCGGCAGCCGGCTATGGTGGAAGAGATCCCCCTCCTCTGCTCAGCGCGACTCCGACAAGGGAATCACGAGATCGAGAGAGAAATTGAGAATTAATTGGTGAATTAAAAGGCCAGGGGTGCCCCTTCTTATATAGGCTCCCAGGGGGGAGCCAACTTGCTAACCAGGCAATGTGGGACTAAACCCCACATGCCTGGTGCGGCATGGGAGGGTGCGCCGGCCCTCTAGTGGACCCTTGGCCCACTTGGGTCGGCCCCTTATGGCCCCCACCGACTCTCCAAGGGGATTCCCCCCCCTCTTGGGCCTTCTTTCGACCAGAAGGCCCATTTAGGGAAATTAGCCTAAATAAATTCAAAATAAATATATAAAATCATATTTGCATATTAATTACACTAATTAATATCAAACATAATATATATAATTTTTCCTAGCTACGAAAACTCATTCGGCGCTGCCCGATCTCCATCGGACCCCTCCCGGGACGCTCCCGGTGATCTCTTTCCTTTCTGTTGTCTTGTCGAAACCCCTTAAGTGTGTTACCCTAGCGGTTCGATATAATAACAGGTATGACCAAGACTCCTCTATGATTAACGACTAACTCGTAGGCCTGGACCCCATGAATTAATCCCTGTGATATAACGAATGACTTTCATCTATCAAACCTGAACGCAAAGTCTTAAACCTTTTGCCATAGCGATACTTAGCATGTCCGAGCGTCGTTCCATAGATATCTCCATACCTAATCCCGACCTCGTTACCGACAACGCTATCTTCTACTCGTCCATGATCTCATGTCTCCGTGACATAGTCACATGCTTGCAAACTCATTAGACATGATCTCACCGAGTGGGACCGAGAGTATCTATCCTGCTATGCGGACTGGCAAATCCCGCTCTTGACCCCTCGTCTCAACTACTCCTTTCCGATACCCAAAAGTATCACCGTTATTGTCATACTATATAAGATACGACGTTTGGTGCGATCAAAGTATCTTCCAGGAATAACAATAAGAGTTGATCTCACAGTCAAAGGCGTAACGACTACGTCCTCCAAATCTGGGTATGTCCATCACATCGTTCTCCAACGATATGACTCCCATTGCCGATCGGCGCCATGCCCCATGACCGGGAAACCTCGATCATCAATCGCGCAACGAAACTAGTCTTAGTAGAGGCTACTAGGGACCTGGTTGTTTACGTATCACACCCGTATTAATGTTTCCGCTTAATACGGTTCTAGCATGACACAAAAACCTATTATGAACAAACGAGAAATTATAAAGAATACACTTTATTAATTGTCTCTAGGGCATATATCCTTCACCATCATCATTGATGACTTCCGGCGATCTGTTTCATTTTCTTGATACTTCCACCGTAATCAAGAACCATGAAGGTGAACGATTCCCCTTGCATGACATAGTCTATGACAAAGGATTTGCACTTGGCAACGATGTATGTCATCCAGTGATTGAGCTGAGCGAGGCGTCTCAATGTTCATTAAGTATGAACATATGTCATTAAGAATGACCGCCACGTGCTCCCTCAATGTGTGTATTCTCTTCCATCTTGGTTGAGAAGACAATGAGTCAACGTATTGATAAACTTCATCAACCCAACGTTTGGGGTACCCCGAGTTTAGCGACTATCATATGTTCGCGATCTAAAAAGCTCGTACCCACTGTTGGTTCTCTATGGCAGAGATCATACCATACAATGGACTATGATGATATCATCCGCACAAAATCCGATAATCCAAATTATCTTTTGTTAGCGGAATCTCCGGGTTTATCTCGTAGCGGGTATTGTAACACAAAGAGCTAACGGTTTTAAACATGGAGTATCCTCAAGCTAAAGTATAAAACTATGAAGTTTGGACCCAACCTTTTAAGTTTCTCAATCGCAGGAATGCGCCTAATTTGAAAAGATGCTATCACAATGGTTAATATCTACAAAGGTTTACAAAACAGACTCTGCTCATTATATTCTGAGTTCTAGTATTTTAGAAAATAACTATCCGAACTCCCACTCAAACAAACATCCCTCCTGGTCGTTCAAGTGATTACACGACCCCCATCCATTGCACCACCCCTCATCATCAGAGCCGGCAGCACAACTTCAAGAGTAGACAATTGTCCGCCACACCAATTTTGTGACTCGTGCTCGACCTTTCGGTCTCCCTGTTCCGAGGCCATATTTCTGCATATGCTAGGCTCGCCACCAAAAACCTCCACGCTGACGCTTGTGCAACATGGCTTACACCACTGTATGCGAACGACGAGATGTCTGACACCCGATCATCACGGCCTGCCGCATAACGTAGAACTATCTTGGTGGTGCGCGTTGGAGGGAGAACACTGGTGGTATTTTGAAGGGATCATCTTATATAACTACCGCCGTGTAACTAATGTATACTATACACACAATCACACAATATAAGATGCACACAAAACATCAAATGTAATGCAATGTGATATAGTCCATTGCGCCATGGTCTTCTTGGCGCCCGCAGTTTATAAACAATTTAATAAACCTACCTTGACCATATCACATAGCCCCTGTAAAATAAAGTTAGACGCTTCTACTTTATCTTTTGCATATTTTACGTGGCTCGGGGCTTTCGTAAATAGAACCGCTTCATACCTACGAAACTTATGACCACAACAACGATCCAATAATTGCATGTTTAAGCATCTCTTTCGGGCCCTCCATTCAAAATGCAAAGCCAACTAAAGAGAGAGAAACAGGCACCCGCCAGCCACAGATACGGTACAAGCCGTATGTCAGTAGTGGAACCAGTCTCGCGTAAGCGTACGCGTAAAGTCGGTCCGGGCCGCTTCATCAACTCGATGCCGCTGGAATCACCAGTGCACGCGAGAGGGTAGCAAATAACAGGAACGGTGCCCCCGTGCAGAGCACGGGTTCTAACAGCGTACAACTATATCTACGATAGATCGGCTCTGATACCACTAAAGGGGATCGTGTGCAGAAAACAAAAAAATTCCTTGCAACGATATCCTTAAACTAGCCAAGATCTACACTATGCAGATATAGTAGTACGGCGGAGATCGGAATACATACCCTCGTAGACCGAATAGCGGGGATTACGCTCCCGCACAAGCGTTGACGACGAAGACGACGTAGCCGACCTCTAGGTCGCGGAGAACTCGGCGCGACGAAGATGACGAAGATGACCCCGAGGTCGGGTGGAGGAAGTAGGCCTCCGAGTACCGCTAGCGCAGCACCTCGTAGGGCGTCACACACATACGGTGGAGACGACGGTCTCCGAAGCTCCAGTCCAGGACGAGCAGCGGAAGACTTGGACCGGAACACTAGCCAACCTTGCCAGCCAGGCAATGTGGGACTATCCCCCATTGCCTGGTGCGGCCAAGGGGGGTGCGCCGGCCCTAGGGGGCCCCTTTTGGCCCACTAGGGGCTGGCCGAACCAGCCCCCTTCCCTTGGGGGGAAGCTTCCCCCCTCATGGGCCTTCTTTCCACTAGAAGGCCCATTTAGGGAAATCTGCCTTTAAAAATTCGAAAATAAATATATAAAATCATATTTGCATATTAATTACACTAATTAATATCAAACATAATATATATAATTTTTTCTAGCTCCGAAAACTCTTTCGGCGCTGCCCGATCTCCATCGGACCCCTCCCGGGACGCTCCCGGTGATCTCTTTCCTTTCCGGTTGTCTTGTCGAAACCCCTTAAGTGTGTTACCCTAGCGGTTCGATATAATAACAGGTACGATCAAGACTCCTCTATGATCGACGACTAACTCGTAGGCCTGGACCCCATGAATTAATCTCTGTGATATAACGAATGACTTTCATCTATCAAACCTGGACGTATAGTCTTAAACCCTTTGTCATGGCGATACTTAGCGTGTCCGAGTATCATTCTCATATATCTCCATACCTAGCATGATCTCGTTACCGACATCGCTATCTTCTACTCGTCTATGATATTATGTCAGCTGGTGACCTAGTCACATGTTTGCAAACTCTTTTGACATAATCTCACCGAGTGGGCCCTAGAGTATCTATCCGGCTATGCGGACTGACAAATCCAGCTGTTGACCCCTCGTCTCAACTACCCCCTTCCGATACCCAAAAGTATCACCTATCATTGTCACACTATATAAGATATGACGTTTGGTGCGATCAAAGTATCTTTCAGGGATAACAATAAGAGTTGATCTCACGGTCTTAAGGCGTAATGACTATGTCCTACAAATACTGGGTATGTCCATCACATCGTTACACCTAACGATATGACTTCCATTGCCGACCGGCGCCATGCCCTATGATCGAAAAACCTCGATCATCAATCACGCAACGAAACTAGTCTTAGTAGAGGCTACTAGGGACCTGGTTGTTTATCTACCACACCTGTATTAATGTTTTCGCTTAATACAGTTATAGCATGGTATAAAACATATAATGAACAATTGGGATATTGCCAATAAACTATGTTTATTAAGTGCCTCTAGGGCATATTCCCTTCACTTTTATCTGTCAAACCTGGACGTCTAGTCTTAAACCCTTTGTCATGGCGATACTTAGCGTGTCCGAGCATCATTCTCAGATATCTCCATACCTAGCATGATCTCGTTACCGACATCGCTATCTTCTACTCGTCTATGATATTATGTAAGCTGGTGACCTAGTCACATGTTTGCAAACTCATTTGACATAATCTCACCGAGTGGGCCCTAGAGTATCTATCCGGCTATGCGGACTGACAAATCCCGTTGTTGACCCCTCGTCTCAACTACCCCCTTCCGATACCCAAAAGTATCACCTATCATTGTCACACTATATAAGATATGACGTTTGGTGCGATCAAAGTATCTTCCAGGGATAACAATAAGAGTTGATCTCATGGTCTTAAGGCGTAATGACTATGACCTATAAATACTGGGTATGTCCATCACATCATTACACCTAACGATATGACTTCCATTGCCGACCGGCGCCTTGCCCTATGATCGGAAAACCTCGATCATCAATCGCACAACGAAACTAGTCTTAGTAGAGGCTACTAGGGACCTGGTTGTTTATCTACCACACCCATATTAATGTTTTCGCTTGATACAGTTATAGCTTGGTGTAAAACATATAATGAACAATTGAGATATTGCCAATAAACTATGTTTATTAAGTGCCTCTAGGGCATATTCCCTTCAGATCGAGCACCACTTGGTCGTGTGCCCAAACGTGCGCCCCGTCAAGCAAAAAGCAAGAAAGCAAGCCCCCGAGAAGCAAGCATTCATCGTCAAGGAGGTCGAGAAGCTCAAAGCGGCAAAAGTCATTCGCGAAGTCGCGCATCCCACTTGGCTCTCCAACGGCGTGGTAGTCCCAAAGCCCACCGGAGGAGGCCGTCTCTGCATCGACTACACTGATGTAAACAAGGCCTGCCCCAAAGACCCTTATCCCATGCTCAGAATTGACCAGATTGTGGACTCCACGGCAGGCTGCGACCTCCTCTGTTTCCTTGATGCCTTCTCTGGTTATCACCAGATAAAAATGGCTAAGGAGGACGAGGAGAAGACGGCTTTCCTCACCCCATGCGGTGTGTATTGCTACGTCTGCATGCCCTTTGGCCTAAAAAATGTCGGAGCCACTTTCTAGAGGTTGATGAGGATAGCACTCGGCGGGCAAATGGGGCGAAACGCCGAAGCATATGTCGATGACATCGTCGTAAAGTCCCGAGAAGGAAATACGCTCCTCGAAGACCTTGAATAAACCTTCGCCAGCCTGCGCAAGGTGAACATCAAGCTCAACCCCGCCAAGTGCATCTTTGGAGTCCCTTCAGGCAAATTGCTTGGGTTCCTCGTGTCTCATCGGGGTATAGAGGCAAACCCAGACAAAATCAAGGCCATAGAAGACATGCAACCTCCACGCAGGCTCAAGGACATGCAATGCATGGCAGGCTGCATGGCCAGCTTGGGCCGATTCATCTCCAAGTTCGGTGAAAGAGCCCTGTCGTTCTTCAAGATCATGAAAAGAACGGGCACTTTCAAGTGGACCCCTGAAGCTGAAAAAGCATTTGAGGACTTGAAGAAGTATCTGGCCAGCCCACCCGTAATGGTCGCCCCAAGGCCTGGCGAGCACATGAAGCTGTACTTATTAGCTACTCCACAAACAGCCAGTGATGTCCTTGTAGTGGAAAGAGAAGAGCCAGTACTCCACAAGAAGAGTGCAACCACTCCAAAGAAAAAGCCTCCTGATAAGGAGCTCGAAGAAAAGGCAGCCCTCACAAACCCAACGCCAGGCCCAAAGCCCCTTGAGGCCAACCCCCTCGAGGCACAAGTCAATCCACTTGAGGCCAACCCCCTCAAGGCACAAGTCAATCCACTTAAGGCCAACCCCCTCGAGGCACAAGTCAATCCACTTGAGGCCAACCCCCTCGAGGCACAGGGCAAGCCCCCTGAGGCAAACCCCCTCGAGGGCCAAGTTGTGCCACCTCAGGCGAAAGACGCCAAGGCAACATGAACTACCCTCGTCGAGCATCCAGTTTACTTCGTCAGCACAGTGCTGCGGGATGCTCGCGAGCGGTATACGATGCAGCATAAGCTTCTCCTCGCGCTCCTCGTCGCCTCAAGAAAGCTGCAACACTACTTCCAGGGGCACCCCATCACGGTGGTCACCTCATTCCCCCTGGAACAAATCCTGCGCAACCCAAACGCAACAGATCGTGTCGCGGGATGGAACATCGAGCTACAGCCATTCAATTTATGCTTCGATACCACAAGGGTAATCAAAGGAAGAGCGCTGGCTGACTTCGTCGCCGAATGGACTGACCCAACCCCTGAAGAGCCTTTGGGAGAAGAGCACGAGCCCTCTGGAGCCGCTATGCCCAGCCACTGGACCATGAAGTTTGACGGAGCTTTCGCTTGTCGCCACGGCGGGGCAGGCGTAGTCCTGATCTCATCCAAGGGAGACAAGTTGTATTACGCAGTCCAGCTGTGCTTCGGAATCGACAAGATATCCAACAACATCGCTGAGTATGAAGGGATGTTTGCTGGCCTACGCGTCGCGATCGCCCTAGGCGTCAAGCATATACTCATCAAGGGCGACTCTCAGCTGCTCGTCAACTTCTCCAACAAAAGCTACAAGCCTAAGGGCGACCACATGGACGCATACCTTGAAGAGGTCCGTAGGCTTGAGAAGAACTTCAGGGGAATGGAGCTCATGCACATCCCAAGAAAGGAAAATCAAGAGGCTGATGACATCGCCAAGCGCGCCTCAAAGAGACAAGCTCAGCTGCCAGGTGTCTTTGAAGAAAGGCTCGTCAAGGCATCCATAAAGCAGCCCCTCGAGGCCCTACCCGCAAGCACAGACGAAGCGCTCCCGCCACCCCTACAAGCGGAGACCCAGCCTGCGAAACAAGATGGATTGACGAGATCAAGGACTACCTCTGCAAATGGATCCTTTCCGAGGAAGATGTTGAAGCGGAGCGAATTGCCCGCCAAGCAAAATCATACCAAATCCTCGAAGGAGTCCTCTATCGCAAGCGCCCAAACGGCATCGCGCTCAAATGTGTCCCTCCTGAAGAAGAAAAACTGCTGATTAAGGACATCCACAGCGGGGAATGCGGCCACCATTCGTGCGCCCGCACCCTCGCAGGTAAAGTCTTCAGGAGCGGATTCTACTAGCCTCAAGCGCTTCAAGATGCAGCGGACATCATTCAAGCTTGTGAAGCCTGCCAATTCCACGCCAAGCAAATCCACCAACCAGCGCTGGGGCTACAGACCATTCCGCTCTCGTGGCCGTTTGCGGTATGGGGGCTGGACTTCCTGGGACACTTCCCAAAGGCGCAAGGTGGATATCGCTACCTCTTCGTAGCCATTGACAAGTTTACAAAATGGCCTGAAGTGGAGGCGACGCGCACAATCACAGCAGGCGCGGCGGTGAAATTCATCAGAGGCCTGGTCTGCCGCTTCAGAGTGACTAACCGCATCATTACCGACAATGGCTCACAATTCACTAGTGGCATCTTCAGAGCCTATTGTGAAAAGATGGGCATCAAGCTCTGCTTCGCCTCAGTTGCCCATCCGCAAAGCAACGGACAGGCCGAGCGCGCAAACGCAGAGGTCCTCAAATGCCTAAAGACCAGGACCTTCGATATCCTCAAGGGCCACGGCAAGGGCTGGATCAACGACCTAGCCTCGGTGCTCTGGTCCATCCGTACCACGACCCAAGCCCACCGGGGAAACACCGTTCGCCCTCGTCTATGGAGCCGAAGCAGTCATCCCCACAGAGATAACGCATGGATCCCCACGGGTCCTTGCCTTTAACGAGGACCAGCAAGAGGACCTCCACAACGACGACCTGCTGCTCCTGGAAGGGCTACGACGCCGCACGGCCCTACGGGCGGCCAAATACCAGCAGGACCTAAGGCGCTACCACAGCCGCAACATGCGCTCGCGCACCCTGGAGGCAGGATGCCATCTTGCGTCCTCAGGCGAATCCTCTCCAGGGAAGGCCTCCACAAGCTGTCCCCGATGTGGGAAGGTCCCTACAGCGGGAAGGTCCCCGATGTGGGAAGGCCTCGAGACGCAAGATGGCATCCTCGTCAAGAATCCATGGAACATCATGCACCTGCGCAAGTTCTACCCGTGATCATTGTCACGTCAGGGCATGTAGTGAAAGAGGCAGCCCACGGCTCAACCTCCAAGCACTTTTTGTCCTTCAAGGTTAAAAGCTCAAGGCTTAAACCTCTCAAACCTTTGTATCCACAAGGAACAAGTTAAAAACGTGATTATCGTCACGGACGTGATCATTGCCACGTCAAGACTTCAAGCGAACGAGGCAGCCTACGGCTCAACCTCCAAACATTGTTGTCTCTAGAGGTTAAAACGACAACGGCTTAAACCTCCAAAACATTTTTTGCACCCTTAGGGAACAAAAGCAAAACAGTGGTCATTGCCACACCCGTGATCATTGTCACGTCGAGACTTCAAGCGGACGAGGCAGCCTACGGCTCAACCTCCAAGCATGGTCGTCTCTAGAGGTTAAAATGCTCACGGCTTAAACCTCCAAAAATATGCTTTGTCTCCCAAAAAGGAACAAACGCAGCCGTGGTCATTGCCACGCCCGTGATCATTGTCACGTCGAGACTTCAAGCGGACGAGGCAGCCTATGGCTCAACCTCCAAGCATTTTCGTCTCTAGGGGTTAAAATGCTCACGGCTTAAACCTCCAAAAATATGCTTTGTCTCCCAAAAAGGAACAAACGCAGCCGTGGTCATTGCCACGCCCGTGATCATTGTCACGTCGAGACTTCAAGCGGACGAGGCAGCCTACGGCTCAACCTCCAAGCATTTTCGTCTCTAGGGGTTAAAATGCTCACGGCTTAAACCTCCAAAATTATGCTTTGTCTCCCAAAAAGGAACAAACGCAACCGGGGTCATTGCCACGCCCGTGATCATTGTCACGTCGAGACTTCAAGCGGACGAGGCAGCCTACGGCTCAACCTCCAAGCATTTTCGTCTCTAGGGGTTAAAATGCTCACGGCTTAAACCTCCAAAAACATACTTTGTCTCCTAAAGGAACAAATACAACCGTGGCCATTGCCACGCCCGTGATCATTGTCACGTCGATACCACGAGCGGAAGAGGCAGCCGACGGCTAAACCTCCAAGCACCCGTGTCTCTAGAGGTTAAAACGCTCACGACTTAAACCTCCAAGCTCAAAAGGCTTCTCTCAAGGGGAAACCCTCCGAGTTGTCCATTAAACGAGCCACCGCAAGCCGTCGAGAGTCTCGCCCACTAATAAGTGGTCCCCATGCCTCGACATGGTCAATGCATTAACTTGGCAACCCCAAGCATAATAACTCAATTTAGTTCCCAAGTGAACTTCGCGCCTCGGCGCCGTTTAAAAAAAATCGTTTGGGGGGGTTTTTTATTTCCGTATTACTTTGTTAAGCTGTGCGCTTATATCTCTCCTCATGCGTACCTCGCGAGCGGGGGCTGAGTACGGTGCCAGTGTCTCAAATGACACACCAGCAGCACTGCAAAATCCAAGAGTCCGAGCTCTGGCTGGAGGGCAAGATCCCACAAACACGACATCTCCTCAGAGGACCTTGGTACTTACTCTCCTCGCAAGGAACACTTGAGGGGACGTATAAGCGCGCACGAGCCCTTTGTGCCGTGTTCCAGCGTTTGGGTTCGCCCCTCTAACACATGCAGGAAAATCCCCCCACAAGCCTGAAGGGGCATCCAGGAGGGACCCCTCAAGTGGGCAACCTCGCCAGGCAAAAAGCCTTCTCAGGAGCGACCCCTCAAGCGGGCACCCTCGCCAGACGAAAAGCCTTCTCAGGAGCGATCCCTCAAGCGGGCAACCTAGCCAGGCGAAAAGCCTCCTCAGGAGCGACACCTCAAGCCGGCAACCTCGCCGGGCGAAAGGCCTTCGCAGGGCAAAAACCTCAAGAAGCTAAGTCTCGCACCCACGCTTTAAGAGCGTTTTTCTCTCCCTAGCACGTGTTGCCCCTCAAGCGACTTCGCTTTCCCTTACGCTTCATGGACTACTCGCACGTCTAAGGGGTGCACTTGAGCATCGCGACTCAGGGCTCTTACCTCTCCTAGGCCTAAACTCCCCCCGGCCTTGCGGAGTCATCGCTCCTGCATACCGAAGTGGCGGAGTCATGGCACGAAGAGATCGGACCTACCGACGCAGAGAACAAACAGACATGAAGCTGATTCCAAAGAGACCTCACGAGGGGCACACAAACTCCAATTAAACAGCAATTAAAGAGTATATTACAGGCCAAAAGTCTTAAAGATGTCTAAGCACACAGTTGTTGCAGATACAAGCGCACGTAGGCGCAGTAAAGAAAGACTCATTGGGAAGCATCGCCGCCTTGAGCCTCCTCCGCAGCACCCTCTTCATCCTCGGCGCTTTACACCGATATGACCAAGACGGCAATGCCACATATACATGGCGGTATCATCACTACACTTAATCCGTTTGGCTTCTATGTTATGGATGTGAGTACTACGATTGAGATTCAACAAGAATAAACCATTATTCTCTGAAGCATCAACATAAAAAATATCATTCATATAAATAGCACAACTGCTTGATACTGATTTAAATGAATAACCGTCTTGTAACAGGCAAGACTCACTTATAATGTTTACACTCAAGTATGTACAAAATAACACTTATTTAAAACCAAAACTAATCCCGATGGTAGATATAGAGGGAGTGTGCCGACAACCACCACGTCGACTCTCGATCCGTTGCCGACGCGCATCGTCACCTCATCATTAGCCAGCCGCCATCTATTCCGTAACTCCTCCCGAGAGTTACATATATGAGCAACAGAACCAGTATCAAATACCCACATGTTGCTCCGAGCGGATGTAAGGTACACATCAATAACATGTATATCAAATATACCTTGCTCTTTATCGACCGTCTTGCCAGACTTCCTATCCTCCAGGTACTTGGGGCAGTTGCGCTCAGGTGATCCGATGGTCACCACCATCTTCTCCAGCTTGATTTCTAATTTGGCCACTTTGAGCATCTTTAGGATTTCCGACAGGGGTTTTGACGTCCCTTTCATGCCGTAGTCTACGATGGCGTTCTTATAGCTAGGGGGCAGAGAAATCAGCACCCTATCAATAACCAGCTCTTCTGGGATCATACTTCCCAGATCAGTCAGGAGCTGAACGCAGCCAAACAACTTGGCTAAGTGCTCACTAATATTGCCGTGCTCTTCCATCTGGGCTGAGAAGAAAAGCACGGATGCTTCGAACCTCTCAGTCTTGACTTGTCGTGCAAAAACAACCATGAGTTCACTGATTATATCACAAGCACCCTTGTTCATGAAGTGGTTTTGCTGGTCAGCCTCCATGGCAAAGAGCATGCCACTCTGGACATAAGAAGAAATCTCCGCCTTAACCTCATGGACATTCCTTTCGATTTCCAAGGCGGTGTTTGGAAGATCACCTAAGGGGGCATCAAGGATGTAGGCCACCTTGTGGGTTTCAAGAATGGACTTCGGGTCGCGGAACCAGGACACGAAGTTAGACCCATCGGTCTTAAGCTTCTCTTTCTCAATGAACATGTTTAGGTTAAAGGATGGGTGAGGTTTGCAACAACATAAGACTGTGTTCATAATAATTTTGATTTATAGTATTTTTAGAAAATAACTAACATAACTCCCACTCAAACGAACATCCCTCCTGGCCGTTTAAGCGATTACACGACCCCCATCCATTGCACCACCCCTCATCATCAGAGCCGGCGGCACAACTTCAAGAGTAGACAAATGTCCGCCACACTAATTTTGTGACTCGTGCTCGACCTTTTGGTCTTCTTGTTCCGAGGCCATATCTGCATATGCTAGGCTCGCCACCATAACCTCCATGCTGACGCTTGTGCAACATGGCTTACACCCACTGTATGCGAACGACGATATGTCTGACCCCCGATCATCACGACCTGCCTCATAACGTAGAACTTTCTTGGTGGTGCGCGTTGGAGGGAGAACACTAGTGGTATTTTGAAGGGATCATCTTATATAATTACCGCCGCGTAACTAATATATACTATATATAATCACACAATATAAGATGCACACAAAACATCAAATGTAATGCAATGTGATACAGTCCATTGCGCCATGGTCTTTTTGGCGCCCGCAGTTTATAAACAATTTAATAAACCTACCTTGACCATATCACATAGCCCCTACAAAATAAAGTTAGACGCTTCTACTTTATCTTTTGCATATTGTACGTGGCTTGGGGCTTTCGTAAATAGAACCGCTTCATACCTTCGAACCTTATGACCACAACAACGATCCAATAATTGCATATTTAAGCATCCCTTTCGGGCCCTCCATTGAAAATGCGAAGACCAACTAAAGAGAGAGAAACTGACACCCACCAGCCACAGATATGGTACAAGCCGTATGTCAGTAGTGGAACAAGTCTCGCGTAAGCGTACGCGTAAAGTCGGTCCGGGCCGCTTCATCAACTCGATGATGCTGGAATCACAAGTGCACGCTAGAGGGTAGCAAATAACAGGAACGGTGCCCCCGTGCAGAACACAGGTTCTAACAGCGTACAGCTATATCTACGATAGATCGGCTCTGATACCACTGAAGGGGATCGTGTGCAGAAAACAAAAAAATTCCTAGCAACGATATCCCTAAAACATGCCAAGATCTATTCTATGTAGATATAGTAGTACGAACGGAGATCGAAATATATACCTTTGTAGACCGAAAGCGGGGATTACGTTCCTGCACAAACATTGTCGATGAAGACCGACGAAACCGACCTCAAGGTCGTGTAGAGGAAGCAGACCTCCGAGTACCGCTAGCGCAGCACCTCGCAGGGCGTTACACACGTACAGTGGAAACGACGGCCTCCGAAGATCCAGTCCAGGACGAGCAGCGGAAGACTAGGACCAGAACAACCAGCAGCGCGGCAGCGGGCTATGGTGGAAGAGATCCCCCTCTCAACTCGGCGCAAATCCAACAAAGGGAATCACGAAATCGAGAGAGGATTGGGAAATTAATTGGTGAATTAAAAGGCCAGGGGTGCCCCTTCTTATATAGGCTCCCAGGGGAGCCAACCTCCTCACCAGGCAATGTGGGACTAAACCCCACATGCCTGGTGCGGCATTGGCTGGTGCACCGGCCCCTGGTGGGCATGTTGGTCCACCTGGGTCGGCCATCATGCCTCCCACCTAATTCCCTAGGGATTTTTCCCCTCTGGGCCTTCTTTCGAGCACAAGGCCCATTTAGAGAAATCAGACTAAATAAATTCGAAAATAAATATATAAAATCATATTTGCACATTAATTACACTAATTAATATCAAACATATTATATATAATTAATTCTAGCTCCGAAAACTCTTTCGTCCCTGCCCGATCTCCATCGGATCCCTCCCGGGACGTTCCCGGTGATCTCTTTCCTTTCTGGTTGTCTTGTCGAAACCCCTTAAGTGTGTTACCCTAACGGTTCAATATAATAACAGGTATGATCAAGACTCCTCTATGATCAACGACTAACTCGTAGGCCTGGACACCATGAATTAATCCCTGTGATATAACGAATGACTTTCATCTATCAAACCTGAACGCAAAGTGTTAAACCTTTTGCCATAGCGATACTTAGCATGTCCGAGTGTCATTCCATAGATATCTCCATACCTAGCTTGACCTCGTTACCGAAAACGCTATCTTCTACTCGTTTATGATTTCATGTCTCCGTGACCTAGTCACATGCTTGCAAGCTCATTAGACATGATCTCACCGAGTGGGTCCTAGAGTATCTATTCTGCTATGCGGACTGGCAAATCCCGCTCTTGACCCCTCGTCTCAACTACTCCTTTCCGATACCCAAAAGTATCACCGTTATTGTCATATTATATAAGATACGACGTTTTGTGCGATCAAAGTATCTTCCAGGAATAACAATAAGAGTTGATCTCACGGTCAAAGGCGTAACGACTATGTCCTCCAAAACTAGGTATGTCCATCACATCGTTCTCCAACGATATGACTTTCATTACCGACCGACGCCATGCCCTATGATCGGGAAACCTCGATCATCAATCGCGAAACGAAACTAGTCTTAGTAAAGGCTACTAGGGATCTGATTGTTTACGTATCACACCCGTATTAATGTTTCCGCTTAATACGGTTATAGCATGACACAAAAACCTATTATGAACAAACGAGATATGATAAATAATACACTTTATTAATTTCCTCTAGGGCATATCTCCTTCACCAACTTGACAACAAACTTATTTTTTATAATAAATAATGTTTATTATATGTTTTCAATAAATAATGTTTTATAATCTTATGAGCTTAGTGTATATATATCTAGACCATTGGGCTGATTTTTTTATTTAAAATTGGTTGTCATAGTTAAAGGAAATTCTTAATATTTCTAATACAATGGCTCAAATTATCTGAGTAGAAATCTTTTCAAGTCATAAATATTCTATAAAATCCTTTCGAAAATCCCATAACTGCATGTTAAAGATCCGTGTTATTGGTGGCAAAGGTAAAAACCTTATTTTTCACTTTATCTCAGGACAATCTAGTACGTTGACGCAAATACTACTACCTTTGCATCAACGTTTTTCCTAATTATGGATAATCAAACATCCGCTCCATGTACATCTTGTGCTTGATATCTCTCTTGGTTTGACGCTCTGAGATATTAGGTCCTTACGATTATAACTTCAAGTTGAAATCAAAATTTGAACTCTAATGATGTTCAAAAAAACTTTATGTTTATAAGAGTTCAAGAGTTTATTGATGGGGGCAAACTGAAAATAAACGACTTGGTGGAATTATTTTTGGTAGACTATCAGTTAGAGTGTGTTGTCGGTCGTATTATTCTTCAAGAAGATATCTATGGTTAATACTTAAATCAATTTTTCTTAAGATCAAAACTATATGCATGACTCAAGACCGATAGCTATCAGGTAATTACCTATCATATATATTCATATATAGTTGAAACCATGCATGTGTGTTCGTAGTGGAGTTCACATGACACATGGTATCGATCGATCAGCCAGGTCTAGCTCCGGCCAAATTAATACACATGCTTGTTCCGGTCTCAAAGAATAAAATTGTTTACATACTCACGTGTGTGTATATATATACTAGTGGAGTTGGTGCGACCATGCCGCACCCGTGGATCAAAAAAATGAAAACGTTGATGTGAATATGGTGCTTCCAAACGTAATCAGCCCTGTGATATTACAGTTCAGTTTGTAAATAAGTATTGCCTAGTAAAAAGGGGCTATAATTGGGAGGGAGGAGATTTGGAGAAACCCTTCTGACCATCTCTTGTGCTGAACCAGGATGTGGCCTAGTGAGTTAGGGGCCATGCCTAAGAAGCCCTTCCTGACAGGGTTGTAGTACAGCAATGAAAAACAGCACTAACCTTGTAGGGCCAGGCCAACAGCCTTGCAAAGCTCATACAATTGATTGACAACCATATAACCGACACACCAAGATTTATCCTATCAAAAAAGTTGAATATTAGTAGTGCCACAATGTTATAATGCACTTGAGAACAGCCGTAGTTAAATTAAAGAAGCAACCTTGACTAAACAATAAACCTACAGGAGTCAGGACTTACACTTCTATACTCTATAAAGACTAAATAGAAACGAAAACGCTTTACGTCCGACGTCTCTTGTCCGATAAATGTCCGATGTTTCGTCCGCAGCTCATTTCCCACCGTACTAATCAGTCCTGCCTCGTGACTGTCTGGCCCAAATCCAATCCCTAACCCATACCTTTTTTTTACCTGAACTTCGGCGGACCTTACGATCAGCCCGAACTTTTATTATCAAAGGATCAGCACGAGATATCGTCAGTTACAAGCCTTTGACAAGATCAGTTGCATATCCATCTCGACTTGGCCGTTATGGCATCTCCAACGACCCGACGTATACGGACTTATGCGGTCATTTTATATCCGTTTTTTACTGGGCCCGGGAAAATGTTATCCAACGGCCCGACGCAGAATGTCCGAGCTGTCCGTGACGACGTAAACCGAGCCCAAATTTGGGCTCGGTTTACGTCGCCACGGACGGTCCGCTGTGTCCGTGAGTGTCCTCCCCTTTTTGACCTGGCCCCGCACGTCAGCGACTCCGCCCCCCAAATCTCTTCCCTCCTCTTTCTCATCCTTCCCGCGTCCTTCACTACTGCACTACGAGACCTTCATCGCGCCATCGTCGGACGATGACTCCGACAATGATTATTTGAATGTTCAAGTTGATGAACTTTTCAATTCATCGCGCCATTGTCGTGCCGCTGGGCTGGGGCGCGACCAAAACGGACATTCGGGCGGACATCACCCATTCCTGACCGGTGAAGGTTTCTTAATATAAGACGTTTTAGTCATTTTCCACATTCAAATGCCTAAACTTGTATCTAGACATGTTTTAGTGTTCATATTCACTTATTTTCGTGTGTATCTAGATAACATGTATAATAGCTACAATATCTTCTATTGAAAAACGGAGGGAGTAGCAGATAGAAGACTTCGTCCAGATCTGGACCGATGGGGTAAGGTTACCCCAGCTTGCATTGTAAATAGATTTTTGTTCCCACTCGTGTGCAGTCCAATTTTTTATCCGACACGCCAAATCACGCCATTCGCATGGATGAAACGAAACGAAACGTGTCGCCACGTAGGACTCTTGCGCGTGGGTCATGCATATCATTGATACCGGTCAGCTGAAAATATTTGGTTGCCGCAAGTGGAGAACGAGAACGTTAATATGCAAAAATCAGTCCGGACAGCAAAATGGCCCATCCGAAAGGCTTTTGGAAGTCCGTTCATTCGTCGTGAGTGGAGGTGCTCGAAATGTTCTGATGAAATAAACTGTATGCAAATTGTATTCCTAAGACCCGATCAAAAATAGTTATTGCAAGTAAAAATAGAGTAGGCAATCAGCTATTCGCTAGCATGCAGGATCGGACGGGGATCGGACATAAAACGTCGGATGTATAGCAGCATCGAAATAGAAATGTTGGATATGTACCTGGGAGAAATTGACAATGACTGGAAGGATTATGTGCTACACAATCTTGCGGTTCCAACAATTTTCCAAGAGCGGCGCAGCCTTCAACTGCCAATAAACGTACTGAATCTTGATCTGTAAATGAAGACAATAACAGTATGGAATTAAGGTCTCAATAGGTAAAATAAAGCAGTTTATTTTCTTTTCAGTCTTCAATGATTCTCATCACAAAAGTTATTTCAACAAATTTAGCATCCTTAAGATTTCAACAAATTTAGTAATGAAAGTTAAGATTGATTTAGTTCACAAGAAGAAGGCATCACATAATGCATCTTCAGAGAGGCTCCAAAACATCACATATACGTTCCTCAATAAATAGAGCATGTCGCAATCAGAATCCCCAAAACAGCTCCCGAGCAATAAGGGATCAAAACAAAACCTTAATAATCAAGCCTTTCTGAAACTCTTACACAGGAAATGAATGCATAATCGATTTAAGCAACCAAAACTCATGGATATAAAGATATATCTTAGCAAGTTTAACTAATCAAGCAATTAACATGTTCGCCGTCGCGCACCCTGTTGGCCAGGTGGACTCCAGTTTCGCCATACAATTCTAGAAAAGAATGAAAAAAACCAGCATACACTTTGGCATTCTATATGTAGGATCAGTATTAGACCTACATACACAAACAAAAATAAATGGGTAAACGGTAATCCTAAATCCCCAGTTCCCCACACATATAAAGGTCTCGCATTTTCACCATCAACCTGATGTCTCATACCTGAATCTTTCATTTTCCGTTGAGCTTGCCGTCATATCCGTTCCTGGACCTAAAAAATATGATCAGATATTGGTCATGCTCTGACAAAGGACATGCTGGATCCATAATGCGCCATGGCTTTCCCTTGCCTGTACTGGAAGATCCTGTGGGTGTACGCGAACTGCTGCTGCGCGTGCACGGACGACTCGCACTGTGCAGCCTTGTGCGCCAAAGTTTCAATTTTAATGCTATCAGTGACCAATTAAAACATATACAAACAGATGATGGCTGAACATTAGAAACATTAGAAACTCAGAGAATCATGGAAATAGTGACAGTCCAAACAATAAAGACCGGTAGTCACAGCTGGGAAGCGGAATAAAAGAAACCAAGAGCTAGAAGGAGGGTCGCTAGATCACCTGAGCAAGCCATGCCAGAAACTTAGCAGGATTTTGGCACGGAACTGATGCGGGCCGTCCCTGGCCGCGAGCTCCCGGCCACGACGACCTGCGTGGCTTGCGTTGAAATCCTGCTTGGCTGCCAAGAGGTTGGCATGAATGGGCGAGGACCCGACAGCGATAATGATGCAGAGGCCGACGACCGAGCACGTCGCCGTAGCGCGAGGAAACGGGGCGGCCGTAGAGAGGGGAGTTCCCGGAGAAAGAGTGGCCAAGCTGGGCCGGGATTAGGCCGCTGAGGCGGTTCATCGAGAGGTCGAGCGACCTGAGGCGGTCGACGCGTGCGAGGAACGTGGGGATCTGGCCGGAGCCCCTTCTTAGAGAGCAGCCCACCGAGGTCCCAGTCGAACGAACGCTTGACCGGCCCTCCGGTAGGTCCGGAGGCGCGCCAGGCTTTTTGATCGCCGGAGTTGCCGGCAGTGACCAATCCGCTGCGGCGGAGGGGGAGTACGGAGGCGGCGATCCCGGCTGTCCCAGGAGGCAGACGCCGGCTTGGTTGGAGAGGACGCGACGATGGAGGTTCCCGTGGCTGTGGATCTAGGCGGGGACGCGCGGAGCGGCGGCAGCGTGCGGCGCCGGTGGCGGCGATCTTGGAGTCGCGAGAGGAAGAAGAGAGAGGTAGGGGGATTCTGCGCTTGTCATTTACAGAATAGTCTATGCGTTTTCCCCTATTGACGAATAGATCCCTCTAGGCAGTAAACCCTTGACTGCGGGTTAATGTTTCAGTTATCTAGTGGGTTGTTCGCAAAATAGCCACGGTGACCGGGGGAACGGGCCGCGACCGGATGGCGACCGGGAGACGTGGCAGCCTGTGATTGGTAGAAAATAGGCAATGAACAGTTACCGGTGGATTTGACTCGACGTGGGCTAATCTCAGCCGTCCGTCGCGCTGATCCGACGTTCAGAGGAATGGGGGCGACGTGGACGAATGACAGGAGGCGAATCTTATGAGCTATTATATATTAGGTAATATATATAGGTTAAATGTTTTCTACTCTCGGGTGTAACTACACCCACGTCTCATATACCACCTTATGGAAGTATTTTTTATACTTTATCGGTTTGAGTATGTTCATGTACTATATTTAAGATACCCCAAAACATGTTTCATGAAAGAATTGCAACTGTCATAATATTTTACACTATATACTCGAAATATCGTCATATGTGCATATAAAAGAGAAGTATGTAGAAATCCTTTACATACTACCAAAAATAAGTATCTATAGTACTAAAATAGCATTATATACTTCATACTACATGTTACATACCTCCCGGTATGATATATACTCCATACATGTGTGAAACATACGTGGGTATAGTTACACCCGGTTGTAGTATGAATATATATATATATATATATATATATATATATATATATATATATATATATATATATATATATATATATATATATATATCGACGTGGATTTGCTACCATGGCGGGTAGCTGTGCACCCTTTGGTTACCGTTAGATACAGGGAGCATGTGATCCACCTGTTTTGATTTTTCACCAGCTGATGTTAGCATGGTAACGGTGTTTATTCCTGCCGTCCATCACATGTAAGCCCGCCCTGCCGTCCATCACATGCAGCCAGCCATGGTTGTTTTGGTTGTGAGAAAAATTAAGCTGCATGGGGGCATGGGTGGCAGCCTGGCGGACCAATAGCCAACTGTTGTTGTTTTGATGAGATTTTTGAATTCCATGGGTCACAGGTCCGTTGTTGTTTTGACGAGATTTTTGAATTCCATGGGTGACAGATCAATACAGCCAGCTATATTGTAGTTGTGGTTGTGTAATTTTTCGTAGCCGTGGTTGTTTTTGTTGTGTCAATTTTTGTAGAACCATCAGCTTCGGTACCATAAAGTCTCTTATGGTACTAATTGTTAGCCAATTTTGCTAGCCCCAAGCAACGCAATAGAAGTGTCCAACGGACACGAACTGATAAACAGTATTGTCCAGAAATAACTGTCGTAGGGGTATAAAATTTTGAAGTACGTATATTATACAAACCAGTCCTTATTTGAAAATCATCTCCTTCCCGTCCCGTCCATGCTCTGGCCGTCTCACACGTAGGATTTGAACCTCACCTGCTACTCCATTTCCTTCCACCGCCGCATCGCAGCTCCCGCGTAGGAGGGAGGTCGACCTCGTCGTCACCGTCCGCGGGCAGGAGGATAAGAGGGAAGTTGACCTCGCCGTCGCCGTCAAGGAGGATAGGAGGGAACTCCCTCCTACGGCCGCGCCGCTCCGCTCGCCCTCGGAGGGCTCCCGTGGGGGTAGCCCCACATCACCGCCACTCTACCATCCTCCCACGCCGTCCGCTCCAGTCAAGGCGTCAGGGTTCAGAAAAGCTGAATATTAAGATGCTGATCTTGTTGTACTGTGTCCAGCTAATCGAACCATATCCCGGTCCTGAAATTCAGCTGTTGACCTTGTTGTACTGCGTCCAGCTACTAGTCAAGAACACAATTTTGATGTGAGAAATTATAAATATTAAGTGACATTGAAAATAAGAGCTGTTTCAAAGTGAAATTGCATCAAAGAAAGTGTTTTTACAAATATTTCTTCAATCATTGTGTGATGCAAACTCTTTTCTTGTAGTGTCAAATCATGTTTCTGACCTACCAGTACTAGTTAATCCAATCATCAACATAAATATTGATAACTGAAAAAAAGGAGTTATCAGGTTCACAGACCTCGGGTGCTAATTAAAATCCCATCAGTGAGGGCAACAATCTGTGTATCCGCAAATCCAAGTCTAGTTGTATCCCATCAGCTGTATCCGTAAGTTAGTCTAACTGAAATTGCATCCTTGTACATTCCTGCCCAACATTAGAAGAACGAACAGATAACTTCAAGATGTTTCAGATAAATAAGTATGGGATAAAATATCAACAGTACATAACTTGTCACTTCTTCTCAAAATCTAAGTTGAGAATATGTCCATGCTAACTGTTCCAGAATAGCAACATCACACAATCTGCCATTTCCATTCGACCATCCGGTAAAGGATAACTACGATCCATGACAGATAGTTCGACACAAATTCATAAAACTCAGTGAATTGAATTTGGGAGACTGGTACTGACATCACATTGCTATACCATCAGTTCACCAGAGAAAGAATTTGGTATGCTTACAGTTGCCAAATTTCAGTTCTTATTAAACTAATCCCTCCAATTGAGCAATACAATTTTTCACAAAGTATTTCGGTTTTACCATTTCTCATACAACTAACTAATTAACAATCACGCAACACTTATTCAGAATAAGGAGTGTAAACTGAACTTGGTTGCCAAGTTCTTGATGGCATCTGTTGCTTGTCAAGTTCTTGATGGTTCCTACTCTGAAAACTGCAAATATCAACTACTCTTGTTACTAAAAAGTGCATATGTTGCTATTGGCGAACAACTTGTACTCGAAACATGCATTACCTACTGATATTGGACAGCACATAATACAGGGATGGATTTAACATATGCACTGTAAACTGAATAGAAAACTTCTCCTTTTTTTTAATTTCCTTTTAGAAGTCACTGCCTGATACAGTTCCTCATGGTTCAGAAGCAGCCACAAATCAGTTGGAAAGTGTTTTAGAGACATAATCCAAACAACCAGGTTATCGTCAAAATATTGGCATAATCATCCCACGCCATGAGTATAGGGGGAGATGGGTGAGTGTATGGTTTACTAGTTACTACTACTTGCTTGGTGTTCAATCCGTGTCCTGCTGGCCATTCTTTACCAGGATTAAGAACATAAGAACTTGGTGAGGATAACAAAGAAGTTACTTGTATGTGCAGATTAATCAGTTGCTTGTATGTGTAGATTACACGTAGCACCAGATTACAGCATGCCAGCAACAACAAAGAAACCATAACTTCACACTGTCAAACAACTACACCTCTTTTAGTTCATACATTGGATGGAGGACCAACTAATAAACTACTGTAGTAAAAGCAGAACCTGGAACAAGAGACTAGGATAGGGAACAAAAACCACCTAGCACTAATTCTACCGACAATTTAACCCGTCAGGATTCATTTTACAAATTAACAACACATGCATCTCACCAACAGAAGTTCTGAATGTTCTAGTTGGATGTTGCAATTCAGAGAACAGCCAATAATTAGAAACACAAGAACTAGACATAGAGGTGGTCGATTTACCTCCACACAAATTAAGTTTCACTTTTCCCTTCAATTAAAGTAATTCCAGTTGCATTCCCTTCGCCCTGAGCCTCCTCATCTATCTGTGGTGCGTTCGGACTCGCAACCACAGATCCTGACTCGCCTGAAGGTCTGCTCGTCGTGTACCGTCGACAGATCTGGAGTTTACGGAGGCAGCGATGCACTTAGATCCACACCAGGTGCACAAGAAATCCAACGTAGCAGCAAATCCAAAAGAATAAACCAAATGATGAACAAGAGATGGGAATGAGCCAAAACCTAAGGTCAAAACGACCGGGGAAAATCAAATCCAAGGCAGCAGGGACTCATTTCAATCGAATCCACACTAGGTAGTCTCCATAGCTCGTAGATCCTCAGCAACCACCAACCAGGGGCACGAATAGCTAGTGCCTGGTGGTGGCGGTGTATACTGGGAGACGCGGTGACAGCTGGCGGCGCGGCCTGCAGCCCTCTAGCACCGGCGGTGACCTCCCTAGAAGCCGATCGGAGCATCACGATGAGGGACGGCCGGGGCTAGCGAGGCCCTTCGGCGTGAGCTGGAGGAGAGAGCAGGCACGGGATCGGGCTAAGGTTTCACCTTGGGCCCGAGTTTTGTCTCGTTGCAGGAGCCATGTACCCTTCTCCATTTTCGTCCTCCTCCTTCTCTACCTTGGAGGTTGTGGCTGCGTCGTGGAGCACGGCGGCGGACCGCTCTCATTCTCCGGCGGCGCGATAGGAGGGGAGAAGGGACGGGAACAGAGAAGGAGAAGGGAAAAGGAAAGAGAGAGAGAGAGACGGTTTACGGGGTGCGTCTACACCTTATTCAAAAACAAACACCCTGTGGTTTCTATTGAAAATATACGGCGTCAGTTCCTCAATTAATATTCGCTATATGCATATATACTCTCATTATCTGAAAGGGATGATCCAACGGATGGAGGAGGGTGCATAGCTACCGACAACGGATGACAAGGTTTTTGTATGTTACATAACTAGGGTGGCTGCAATCGGCACTGTTGATTGCTTTGAGATCCATACTCATTTTCTCATCCGGTGCCAATTTCTGGAGGTTGCTTGGACTGAATTTATCAAAAGGGATTGGGAGAGAAGAGGCTTTCTAACCTAGGTCGCCCAAAGAGGAAATCTGGATCGTGGTCCTGGGCAGGTGGTCACATGAGTCCATCCTAATACATCCGAAGAGGAGCATCGATCGAAATATTTGCAACGTGTGAATTCATTTTTTTGATGAACACTCTGCAAACCCGACAGATGATTTGAACTTTTCGATTTAGCGTCGCTCCAAATAATTTGTAGGGCATCACATCAGTAGCACCGTTCGCAACAAACAAGAACTGCTCAGTGGCACTTACAATAGCAAATGATGTGCTTTGCTCGGTGGCACTTACAATAGCAAATGATGTGCTTTGCGGCTAGTTAAATATACAATTCATCTATGGACAATCAAAGAAACAAAGCCTAATACAATCGGTGCCTACTCAAAAACAATCGGTGCCTATCCAAATACCAAACAGAGCCAAATATTGATCGAAGCGGAGCCCATGGAATACACTGGTGAAGTTCAGATTTACTCAAAAAGGAGCCGCACCACCGCGTCGTGGGAGGCCTCATCTCCGGCTCCGGTCAGCACGCCGCAGACGAGTCGTGAGTCACCTGGTAGGAGAGGGACCAGTGCCGCGCATGGAGGTGCGGCAAGGCTTCGTGCTGGTCACGGCCGGAGCTTCCCTCCAAGGTGCCAACGGAGCAGCTGAGCCTCCAGAGGTATACGGCGCGCTGCTCAGTCTGGTGCCACCTCCGCTCTCCTTCCTGTGCCCACCAACCAGCCACGCCATGGACGAGCTCGGGCGCGGCCTGGTCAGTGGCGGCCGCGGGGCACGGCGACGGGGCTGAGGAGGTCCCGGCGGTGGGGACGAGGATGCCGAGGCTGCGGTGGAAGGAGGCCGGTGGCCACGCAGAGGAAGGAGGTCGAGGGAGAGCGGGCGGTCGGCGGTGCCTCGGTCGGAGATGGAGGCCCGGTGGCCTGCCGCAGGCACGCTAGGCCGGAGTTGGTGAGGGCCGGCGGCGCCATGGGCGCGGGGGGCCGGCTGCTCCGTCCGTGCCAGGTGCGGAGACCGCGAGGGACCGGTGCTGCGGGGATGGATGGGACCGGGCCGGCGCTGAGGACGGGGATGCCGGCTGCCCTCCCCCTGATGGCACTGTCGCCCACGCCCTCTGGTGCCACTTCATCTCGCCATCGGTGCCTACGGCCGCCGGCTCCGGTGCCGCTGCACGGACCGCATCTTCGTCGGGATGAGGCGTGCGGGGCAGCGGAGGTCCGACGCGGACCGCAACAGGGTTTCGGCGCCTCGTGTTCGGGCTACGGTGCCTGCGCCGAGGACCTTGAGGCCGAGGGAGGCCGCGTCAGGTAGGTCGGCGAGGATGGTGTCTGGTGCCGGCGAGGAAGAAGGTCGAGGAGAGAGCGAATGACGCCGGCGGTGGATGTCCGAGGTCGCACCTTGGCAGGTGCGACGCAGAGCACCAGGAGGGGCTGGGTGGGGATCGTGGTGCGTATGGAAGTGGGTGGGTGGGTGGGGGTGGATCAGAAGATAGAGAGAGGAGAGGAACGGGGTGTGTGAGGGGTCACAGGCAAAATTTCATTCTAACGTGCAGGCTATGCTGCAGTGCTACTGCCTATACCTGTTGATCGTTAAGACCACTTTAGATCAAAGAGGAAATAACAAGATACTTCGATAAATCAACAAAAGAATATGAGACAAAATTTGGACCACGCATGTGCACAGATCTTAAAGCACACGGACGGCATCGATTGCCCTCTCCACAATGTTGCAATATATATATATATATATATATATATATATATATATATATATATATATATATATATATATATATTTTCTACATACTTATCTTTTATATGCATATATGACGATATTTCGAGTATATATTGTAAAATATTAGGCCATTTGCAATTTTTTATTAAAGTTGTTTTTGGGTATCTTAGATATAGTATACGAACATACTCAAACCGATAAATTATGACAAAGTACTTTCGTAAGTTGGTATATGAGACGTGGGGTAGTTACCTTTGAGGGTAGAAACCATTTTCCATATATATATATATATAGTGAAACCCTATTCTGCACCCAGGTGTAGGATAAATAATTTTACACCCGAAATATTTTACATTGTTTTTATGAAATAAAATATGTTTATGATCCAAATAATTACATTTATTTTGCCCCATAACTAAAAAATTACATAAGAAATGCAATATATAAGTCATAATAGTGTAAAAATAGATAAAATTACATATTTTACATAAAAAAAATTATATGCCACATAAATAAAGTTTACGTCAGGTTAATATTTTCTTATATTCCTATTAATTTACGAAGTACGGAAAAATTTACGTGATGTAAAAATTCTTTATGGTTCAAAAGATATAGGGTGGGTGTAGAATAACTATTCTACTCCCAGGTAGTCAAATAGCGCTACCCTATATAACGTGTTTGTTGCAACATTGTAGCGTGGGAAATCGGTGTCGTTCGTGTGCTTAAAGATCTGTGCACGTGTGTGTGGTCCCAATTTTGCCTCAAATTTTATTGTTGATTTTTCACAGCTCGCTCGTTATTTCCTCTTTTATCTGATAGCATCGTAGCCTGACCACCGTAGCCTGGCGGAGATTCTTTTTTCCTAACAAACTGGTCCCTCTTTTCTCTCCCCACCCGTGACCTTATCCTGTCCAGAGTCTCCTCTCTTCTCCGACCCACCCCTATCCTCTCAATCCCCTCCGTGCGAGAAAATTGCACATAACACCAAACTTTGGTGGCTTTGTTGCACAAAACACAGAATCAAACCACTTGTAACCCCATGTTTTTGTCTTATCCGTTGCAACTAGACCAAATATAGGTTTTAGGGACCTTAATAGGTATTTAACGGGATTTGTATACCTATAACAAATATACTACTAATTTATACCGTATACCAAATATTATACGACAATCAATAATTTTTTTAAGAAGTAAAAATTAAAATTTTGGCAGCATAACAATACAAAATATTTAGATTATACACATTAAAATATTTCGTTCCAAAATTTGACAATCGCCAGCACTTACCAAATCATATTCATTCCGGTTTTGGAGTCAAAATAATGCGGTCATGTGGGTGGCATGTTGATGGAAATACTTCTTTTTCGTGAGCTGAGACATACATTTCTCTTTTGATGTATACAGACCGGATATACCACTAGAACTTCACGGTTATAACCATCACTTAAGGAGTTTTATCGTGGATCATATAATTTTGCTTTCTCGCACAATTTGGACAATCCGTTGTACGATCTGACTAACTTATCCTCCGTAAGGGTTTTATAATGGTAAGATAGTCATCCTTGGCCATCTTGAGTAGAAATATTATTTTACCTCTCCTTGAATACATAGACGTTGGGCTTTTAACAGTACGATATTCTATGTTGATTTGTTTTGTTGAAATTTATGCCAAATGGGAAAGATAAACACAAGCTACATTGAGCTTCATATTTATTAATTGTATATTCGTATTTCACTTGATAATACTTGCAGAACCACAATCTTGCACCAACATACGACTTTCATAATAATATGATACACTCAATGGAAGAGGAGTTTGAGAAAAACTTGGAATGAAATATTTAATGTGTATAATTTAAATTTTTTGTACCGTTATGCTGCCAAATTTTCAGTTTTATTTCTCAAAAAAAATGTTAATTGTCATACAATACTTGGTATACGATATAAATTATAGTTATACGGTATACAATCCTGTTAGATACCTATTAAGGTCCCTAAAACCTATATTTGGGCTAGTTGCAACGGATTAGACAAAAACATGGGGCTTGCTGCAACAAATGCTTTGATTCTGTGTTTTGTGCAACAAAAGCACCAAAGCTTGGTGTTATGTGCAATTTTCTCCCGGCCGCACGACAAGAGCACATCAACTGAACGGATTCAAGTATGGGTGCCGTATTTTCTGTATTTTGAGATGGAATCAATCGATCTTGTACTGTGAGATGGAATCTATCAATCCCTGTATTTTCTCATTCCGTTTTCTATTCTTGTTTTTGAATGATTATATTGTCTACGGCTGGTTGTGTGTAAATATGATATTAAATGATTATACTTACCATTTTAATGGAGAGCACCGTTTGTGTATTAACGCATGCACCTTAATTTTAATGGATAGCACCGTTCATATCGTTCCGTATTAACGTTCTCATTCATGTGTTCATCTCTGCAATGTCTAGTCCATGTTGTTTCTAAAATCTCAATTAATTTGCATGGAGAGTGAAATGAGAGGAAATGGGCTGGTAACATCGACCTGCTCTTGCGATGCAGAAGCCACCCAAGAATCACGGGCGTGAGTTACCGATGTAAATGATATGTTTGAAAATGGTTTGAAAATAGGTTTTTTGGAAGTACTCTGCAGCATTTCTGGATCCATATGCATATGGCACCATGTGAAACAGTTTCCATTTTTGTTAGCCTAGGCACGAAAGCACTCACTCCTCATTCCTCTTTTATAATTCCCTTAAAAGAGTTCACTCAAAATGTTACCATATATATATTTGGGCAGCAATCACAAAGCAAACGAACGGTGCCGATTACATGCACCCTAGTTATACAACATACAAAATACTGTGTATGTTGCAACATTACAGTGGTGGTAATCGGTGTCGTCCATATGCTTTAAGATTCGTGAAAGCTCTCTATCCAAAATTTTCCCTCCAAACATTTAACCAATTTTCGGAGCCCCACTATTTCTCCTTTAGGCTGTGGTCCAGCTGTACAAACAGAGCATCGGGCTCCTAGGCATGTTTACTGGTGTGACCCGTGCCCACCCACGGCCCGACCTGCCTCTCTCCTTATCTCTTCCCATACCACACACACCACACCCACCGATCCACGCACCCACGCACACGAACAGATTTTCCCGACCGGTTCTTGCGGCTCCCCTCGTCACCCTCACCTCCGGCTCCGGCCACCAGCCTCCGGTGCGTCGCGCGCCTTCGGCCTTACTCCTCGACGACTCTTCTACAGCGGATCCGCGCCGCCCTCCGTCGAGCTCCAGCCCCGCGCGCCTCCGTCGAGCTCCTGGCACCGGAGGCCAGACGCACCGGCCCCAGAGCGCATCCTCGCGGGCACCGGAGGTCGTCACCGGCCGACCGGATCCCCTCGTTCTCCTTCCTCCCGACACCCTCTCCTCTTCGTCGCGACACCGGAGGCTCGATGCGGCTGCACCAGCACCCGTCCGCGGTTGGATCCCGTCGCCGGCCCCGGCCCCATATACTCCACCCACGACCTCTCGATCCCACATGAAGCCGCAGATCCCACCCATCCCGTCCCATCCCCTACCTCAAGATCCGACGGTGGAGCAGGCGAGAGGATGCGGGATCCCGTCGGTGCGGCTCCGTCCCCTAGCTCAAGATCCACCGATGGAGCCCGTCGGCGGCGGCGACACTGTTCTCCTGTCTGCGGCGCTCCTGTGCGCAGCGGCGGACTCCAACACCATGGCCCCGCGTCCCCACGGCGCGTTGGAGGAGGCCATCAGGCCATGGCTCTCACGTCGCCCAACTCTTGCACGTCGCCGGCGCCACCGTGCGACACACTCCCGGAACACCACGGCGGCTGCCCGGGAAGAGGAGCCATGGCCAGGGTCGTCGTGCGACTAAAGCGTGCGTGGAAACTATCTGCCAAGGTGCCTCAGGTAGGCACACCGTCTGTTTGATTGTGTACTGGGCACCAGAGGCATGTTTTTGCTTTTGTGATTTTGGCTCAGATCTTGACACCGAATGTGCAAGGATGACTTTTTTTCCGAGTCTCAGAGATGATTTTGTTGTGTAAGATTTCATGATCAAACAGTCAAAGGCTTTTGTGCTCTTTTTTGATTATGTGTCGATGTGAATGGTACCAAAGCTCTGTTCTTCGATTGAATCAGTCAAAGGCTGATTCTTCCTATACACGCACCTTTTATTATATGTGAGAGCACCGTCTCTGCAGTATCATAGGCACCGATAAATTCTGAACTAGTTGAATTTGGCGCGGCGCACGCCGCGCCCTTGATGCGTATTTTAGTATTAATAATTTTGGCATATTTGGTTTGATGGTTATATTTAAGGATATTAGGTTTTGGAGCAGTGTTATTAATTCTGTAAGTATAATATGTATAATATTTGATAAGGGGGAACAATAGGTCATATCCATGGTGAAAACACATGTAGGTAGCACATTTTGCTATCTGAGTTACATCTATGTTAAAAGAGTTTTTTGTAGGAATTCTGAATAAGTTTGTTTAGATTATTTTTGCATTGGATTTAGCTGTATGTTTTCTATAGTAAAGGATACTATGTTTATGTACTGTTTTCTGGTTGGTTCTTTTTTTCAATTCATGGTGAGAACACACGTAGATAGCACATTTTGCCTATCTAAGTTACATCTATGTTAAAAGAGTTTCTTGTAGGAATTCTAAATAAGTCTGTTTACATTGTTTTTTGCATTGATTGATGCATGAATTTAGCTGTATGTTTTCTATAGTAAAGAATACTATGTTTATCTAGTGTTTTTTGGTTGGTCTTTTTTTTTAAACGGGTGACATGTAAGAGAAATGATACATTTTTTTGAGTTGTATGTATGAGTGTTAGCTGCGGGCACTTTAGGATACGTGTATGACTGCATGCCTTGCAAGTGTCGGTGCTAGCTGTAGGCACATAGCTTTTCCTGTCTACGACACATGCTGGCTGCATGTTGCGCTAATCCTTATCTGGGTTGTAGATAGGGATGTTGCTCTTGGTGCTATATAAGACGATTGGTAGTGTAAGGCAACATTGTACGAAAGAAGAGCTCTCTATATAGCCGAGATATCCAGCGTGATCGTTTAGAAATCTAGATGTCAAAAAACCTACAGATCTGGTCAGATTTGTCGAGATGCTCGAGTGATCGCCAGTTCTGGTCGGATTTGTCGGTGTGCTCGACGAAGGACGTCGGTGAGCTGCTGCCTCCAGAGCATGGTGTTGTTCAGTTTTGGTTAAAAGAAGGTGATACAGATTTGAAGCAGACTTTTCGTGATGTTCTCTCATCTTATTTCGTTTTCCGAAGTTTGTTTGACGTGAGGAAGGGTAGTAACGGTGTCTCTGTGTTTGCGATAGCACAGCGTGAAGAGCATGCTTCTCGTCTTCATGGGAAAATCTTTTGTTTAGAAAAAGCAGGATGGTTGTACAGTGTGAAGGTTCATCGGATGGATAATAAAGATTTAGCCGAAAACGACATGCCAGGCATAGAATTTGAGATTTGAGTTTTGGATTTAGTTAGCTAATAGCATGTTTATATCTAAATAAAGGAGCTATGCTCCGTAAGGTACGATAGGTATTCAGTAGGTATTCAGTCAGGCTAGGGTTTTAGTGGGCAAGGTTCATGTACCCCTTGAATAAATATATAAACCATGAGTGATGTAGATGTTGTTGCAAGTTGTGATAAAGTGTTGTCACTACTTGGATAAATATGTAAGCGATGAGTGATGTGGATGTTGTTGGAAGCTGTAACGTGGTACTGTCTAATGGAGCTCTACATATATCGTATGCATATATTCTTTTTCGTGTGGATACTTTGACATCTTTTGGTTTACATTTAGAAGAAATAGATGTCCATTTTTGCTAAACCTAAAATGTTTTGAAAACTTGAAATGCTTTGCCTTCTTGACATAGGTAATTAGGCTAATTTATTTTATTCATGTTGATATTTTTTTTATATTTTGTCTGGTGTATATATTTGAATATGTAAATATTAGGGGTAGATTTTAAATTTGGGAAAAATAGATTTTATTTACCCAAAGCTAAAAAGTTTTGAATCATTTTAAATGTTTTGCTTTCTTGCCATACGTAATTAGGTTTATTTAATGTCGTCATTTTGATATTTTTTTCCATTTTTGATGTATCAGGTTTAAGCTAATAATTTTTTGTTGTTAACCATTTTCTATCTTTTTCTGGAAACTTGAGGAGGGACAGGTGGGACCCTGTACGACATACATGTAATTATGTAAAAATTTATGTAACTATGTTGGGTGTGAAGAAGTCTATTTCTTGTCAACAATTTGGTATTTCTTCCTGTGTTTTTGAAACATATACCAAAAGATATGATTTTTTTGATTTGAAATGTAGTTCGGTTAAATTTTCTTGTATTCCGTAGGAATGCGGTTTTTTGTATTCCATAAATACGTGTAAATCTGTTAGGTGGAGATTAATTTTTTCCCTCAAATTTGGGTTCCCTGTTTTTTTTTTGTATTTTCCTGAACTGTACACCTGAAAATGTAAATTGTGTGAATTTACACGTATTTTCTCGAATTAAAAAAACGTTGACACGGGGGCCCACCTGTCAGCAAGTCAGGGCTGACGTCAGCGCCCTTGGCGCTAGCGCCGACGGAATGGGCGGCGACGCCGAGGTCGCCCGGCGCAGCGATTAGTAGTGGCACCTAAGTACTGGACAATAGGCATTCCAACAATCTTCAAACAATATGACATGGTATCTTCAAAGAAGTCCTATATATGAGGATCAAGTGCATCAGATTTCTCAGCATTCTCTTCTGATTGGAAGTGACTTGTCTCCTTTGTCACTTAAGTTGGCATAGTTATTGCGAGACAGTTGTTCCCTTACCAGTGTACTGCCGCCTGCCAGGATATTACTGTACCTTACATCAGTTAAGTGAAAATGTCTCGTTGTTCTTGGTTTATCTCCGATGCAATGAAAGACCTGTTCTCTATAGAAAAAAACATTGATATAAGGATACACTGACACTGCTTACTGCTTGTTGCCACATAATTTATCTGTAGAAAACAATCACAAATATGAACGCAAGAAATAGTAGATTTTCCTATTTCGATAGTACATGTAGCGTTTCCAACATAAATTTTCCACAGTGCAAGTAGCGCTTCAAAGATCATAACTAAATCCTTCCGTCAGAAGAAAAAACATGTGGTGGCATGTTTTTACCACAATGAGGCTCCCTAATAAGATTCATCCATGGCGATAACAATTCCATCCTTACTTCAGCATTGCATCGGAAGCACATATAGCCAATTCTTCTTCCTGCACAGGTGGTGGAAAAAAATCATTGTGCATAGTAAAGCACAACAGAAAAAATATGTAAAACTGAGAAATCAAGATCTATATAGTTAAGAGATAATCCTTTATGTAAGATTCGGTCTTAATTTCTGGCTGTAATAAATAAAAGTAAACATACGCTGAAACTACAGGACTATATACAACCAATGATGTGTACTCTCCTAGCAGTAAGAGAAAAGAAGCAGGGGTGGAAAGAGAACGGCCACCGTAAACTAATTTATCATCCATACAAATCTTGTTTGGACCAACTATACAAATTGAAAAAAAAGCTACTTTCAAGTACATAGTTGATAGCATACAGTCCAATTGTCCTCACAACAGTGGAACACATAAAGTTCAGATCAAATTGTTGAATATATGGCATATGTCGTTACGGCGTTACCCCTGGTTGCATATAGGAGTTGAACTTTGATAGATACCCCATGAAGAGTTCGATGGCCCAACCTATGGAATTCCCATCCACAACAGAAAAGGGCAGAATAACAATTCTTGTGTACAAAATCAGCACACTAATACGTCTCCAAAGAAAGGAACTATAAAAAGCGACCACGGCATGCAAAAGGCCGTTGATATAAAAGGTCGCCGGGAATTGAATGTATTCCTAGTGATGCCAGCTGAGAATACATGCTATTTATAATAAAATAACCTTGTAGATCCTATTTATAACAAAATACAGACAATAAAAAGAGTAAGGCCTAGGCACCAGGCGCAGGGAGGCACCTGGTTCGTGGAGCAACGTTGGCAAAGCAATACCATTGAGATATGAACAGAAAGAGTCGTGAGTGAGCAATTTATGCATCCCAATGTTGTATTCTCGACGATTTGAGCTAGATGAGTTTGTAGTCGCAAGGGTTGGGGAGGCGGAGCACGGTTTTAAACAGATCGTGACGTGCATTGCGTAAACTTTAGCAAGCAGATAGCTCACAAGTGTGCATACATGCTATGTGTCTGATTTACCAATAGCAAAGAACACACATGGAACATGCAAGGACCAAGGGCAATGCATATGGGGATAATAGCTGGTAAGAAAATGTCATGGTGATTTGAGAAAAATAAATAAAAATAAGGTTTGCTTACTACATCTCGCAATCATGCCGCTGTCATGGTGAACTTCGCATGGACCAGGTGTTGATTCTGCTTGAGAAATCCTGTGAAACATTGGTGCTCTTGTCGAAGGGTTCGCCAATGGTCAGAAAAAACTACTTGTCAGCCTGAAAAGAAACAACTGCAAAGCTTTATTAACAATATACATATTGACAAAAACCCAGTGTGTAGAAGGAAGAACACTTGTTGGGAAGCATTACATCTCATGTTAATTTTGTAGGAACAACTGATAAACAAAATCTTATGGCAGAGTTGTAGATTGAAGTTGCTCTTGTTTTCAGTTCTGAGGAATGGCATCAGGAATGCACATAGCCTATGGCTTCTTTTCATGGTTATAAAAGATAAGAAATTGGCTGGTATAAATAGGGCATTCTTGCAGAAGTATATTTGGCATTCTTGCAGCATATGGAACATCAATTATGTGCTGTAAAAAAACAAATAAGATGGCTCTTGTGACCCTTCAAGCAAAAACTTGCATGGTCACACTCATTCCAGCTAGAACTTCATTAGCCTGCCCAATTCCCACCTCCAATAATTAATAAATTGCAGTGATATTGTTTTCTGCATGATATTATTTTTCATTGCAACAATTTAGAAAACTTCACTTTCTTTCCATAAAACCAAATAGGTACAATATGAAATATGCGGAAACAGAAATATATAATAATGCTTGTTCAGCCTCATATAGTGTCAATTCCAACATTCAGTGGGAGTGTATGAGAATCAAGGTATAACAAATCGAATATCGGAGCAATTAGATAAAAATAATTAAATATTAAACCATCAGGTGAAAGTAATTAAGAATTATGAGATCAACGGACATGTTACACCTAGTGCATTGAAGAAACTATAAAAAATGCCAGATTGGATCTGAGATTATAGTTTGATTTGATCCACCGAGGCAAAAAAAAAGAACTGCCGGCCAAATACAAATCTGAGATCATAGTCTGATTTGATCCGTACGCGTCCCGCATAGGCATAAACTTAAACCATTTACTGTTTATTTACCACTGCAAACGTACTGTGTATTTGCTATTGCAAACGATGTAACCTATACACTGGAACTAAAGCCCAGGTTCCATCCAACTATGCATGAGTCCAAAATTTGAGAAGAAAGTATCTTGTATCGATGTCTATCAGCTGTTGCAACTGCTGATTTGCAATCTTAACTCTCTCACGGAACATTAAATAAAAAATTATCTGGACTTCTAGGTGATAATTTTAACATGATACTTTTTTCTTATTGCAAGCAATTCTTAAGTTGGGATCCTGACATTCAATAATGGTATGTAGTGAGCTTTACTAATCCTGTTCCATTAAGGAATCTGAAGAACCTGCACCTTGACATGCTACGAAGGGGAACCTGAGGTAGAGATAAGCGGATGAGGACACACCTTAAAGGCATATTCAAACTCGAACTCATGGAGGCATTGTCATCAAGGACGCCCATGGTGGTCTGTCGCCGGAGGACACACAGATCGAAGGCTCGTACCTGCATCGTCAATGCAAGACGGATCGGAGAGAAAGGTCAGAACCAAATAGTTGGCCGCCGCCGGGGCGAGGCACACCTGTTCCTCTTCCCCAACTCATCACACCACATCGGAGAGCAAACAAAAAGGGAGGAAGAGGTGAGAGTAAGAAGGAGACCACGGAACTAAACCTGATAGAGAGAGAGGAGATAAATTAACATGCAGGTCATGGATGAAAAAGAGCCGACTGGCCGGACGCCGCGTTGTTGCTCGTCATCTCCGGTGACGATAAAGAGGTGGAGAAACCTGGCAGATACGTTGCCTATCGGAAGTGGTCGGAGCTCCGCCGGTGCTTGTGTTGCTAAGCACGGGCGCGCCGCTTGCGGGGGGCGCTACAGAAGTCGCTCCGTCCGGCGGTGGCCTGCGCTCGGTTCCGCCGGTGAGGTGGCAGAGCTCGTGGCGGCGGAGCAGCCCGTGCTCTTCGATTAGATCGGGGAGGCGCGGAGCGGTGACAGCACGCGGCGGCGGCGCCGGCGACACGGAGGTCGCGGGAGAGGGAGGAGGCTCGGGGATGACCGTGGAGATACTTTTGCAAAAACGTCCTCGTTTTTTTTCGAAATCACAGCTTGGTCCTTGGCGGGGGAAATTGAAAAGTGCGTGGACACTGTTCATTACTGTTCACAATGAACAGTAAATCGAACGCTCACAGCGCGCCATTCCCTCCGTCCTTAATATATAGAGTAATGTGCACCGTTTTGTTTGGCCTACCCGTGTTAATGGACATCGTTCCATCTAGTTTCTAATTCCTTTGCTTATAGGGAATCTCTAATTCATGTGTTAATGGACAGTATTGTACGTGCAGTAGTTTCCATCTAGTTTCTAATTCGTTCCATCTAGCTTTGCAATTTTCTGATGTAAAAGCACCGTTTGTGATTTGTTTCAATATGTGAAGCTGAAATTATATCCCTGTCATGAGGAATGGTTTGAGGAATTGATGCGAATGGTTCCAGTTCGGTGTCAAAGGTTCCGGCCCGATGCAAACGGTGCCTACTAACAAATTAGTTGAATCGATGGAAAACATAAAAGTTGCATCCGTCCCGCGTACAGAGTACAAAATAAAATAAGATTAACGCGCTGCAAATAATTTGAATCGACTCGTGGACCCTGTGAAAAGAGCATGGACCAGTTTCCGTTTTTGTTGGCATAGGCATGAAAGGATCTGCCACCCATTCCTTTTTGGTAATTCACTCAAAGCAGCCCACCAAAAATGGAACCCTTTATAATATTCGGTACCAATCTCAAATCATTGTACGGAACCCTTTATAGTATGTAAAAAAATTCTACATACTTCTCTTTTATTAGCATATATGACGGTATTTCGAGTATATAGTGTAAAATATTAGTACAGTTACATTTTTTTCATGAAACTTGCTTTGGGATATCTTAGACATAGTATATGAACATAGTCAAACCGATAAAGTATAACAAATACTTTCGTAAATTGATATACGAGCCGTGGGTGTAGTTAAACTCAGGAGGTTAGCAGTAGAAACCATTTATAGGAGGGGTTCCATTTCCGTGGCTTCACTTGAAAGGGAAATACTGAAGAGGAGAGGAATGGGTGGGCAGTTTCTTTGGAACCTAGGCCAACGGAAATGGCAAAATGCCAAACTACTGTCGGTGCTGATATTATTTGCAGGGCACCGTTCGCACCGTGTGCTTTGCGTTCTATCAGTCGATTAAAGAAAAGAAAAAATCTGAAAGAAATACTCCGTCGGTGATTATTTGTTGGGCACCGTTTGTAATACACATGCATGAACTCGACGGAAAATCCATATTTCTTACATCTGCACTGGATTCAGCACAACCACACATTCGGTGACGAGCTCTCAATCGTTCAGTGCTTGTAAATCAATGGAACGGTGCTTGTATAAAAAAAGCACGGTGCTTCTAATATTAGACACTCCGAAAAATCATCACACGCAAAAAATCACGGAGCCAGCCTCCATGCACCGCCAGGCCAACGACCTCCCGCCGCCGGCCCCAATCTCCGCGCACTGGACCATGGCGACCTCCAGCAGCCGGCCCCCAGCTCCCGCCGCGGCCGGACTGGCCGTCCTTCTGCCTCACCGCCTTGGGACCCGCCGCATGTCTGTATTCTCCATCCGGTTCCCGCCGGCCGCCATGTCCTTCGGTGCAGCCACGCCAAGCCTCCAGCGCCAAGTGCCCGGCGAGCTCCGGTGCCCGGCGAGGACGGGCGAGCCCTAGTGGACCGCATCCGGCCTGGGACGGAATCCTCGCGGCGAGGAGCGTGATCGGACGCGGCCTGGGTGCGAGCCTGCGAGGTAAGGCGGCCGGGCAGAAGGTGGTCGGGCCAGAGCTGGGTCAAGGCGGGAGGGAAGGAGGTGGCCTCCGGTGCCACCGCATCCGTGCTGCGGTGCTGGAGGTCGCCGACGCAGGGGGAGGGCGGCGCCGGTGACCGGGAAGGTGGGGCGCGCGGGAGGCCATGTTGAGGACGGGAGGGACGTGGGGAGGCGCGGCTACGGTGTCGGCCGTCGGCCTCGCTGTCCGGCCGAGATGCAGCGGGGATGTGCATGTGCTGGAGGAGGAGGGTCACGGGAATGGAGAAGAGATGAGAGAAGATGAGAAAGAGGGGGACGTGGGTACGTGGGGTGAGAGAGGATAAGAGAGAGGGAAAGAGAGGTGTCACGGCCACACGGGAGAGAAAGAGCGGGTCACGGGACAGAAAAGCCTCCCTGGAAAATGCAGCAGCCTATGCCACATGCTAGTGCCTAGACGAGGACCGTTTCGGACCTAAACAGAAATAACGTTGATGCTTCGATAAATCGAAAAAAGAATAGGAGGCAAAGTAACTTTGAAGCACACATGTGCACAGATCACAAAGCTTATGGACGGCACCGATTGACACCACTGGAGTGTTGCAACATATATCTGTTTATATATATATATATAGGGAAAATACTGTGTATGTTGCAACATTGTGGCGTGGGCAATTGGTGCCGTCCGCGTGCTTCAATATCCGTGCGCATGCGTGGTCCAAACTTTGCCTCTTATTCTTTTATTGATTTCCTACGGCTATTTCCGCTTTGGTTGGAAGTGGGCCAAAACTAGGCAATAGCCTGCAGCATAGGCTGTGTTGGAGGAGAAACTTATGTGTCTCATGACATCGACCGACCCACGTCCACCTCTCTTATCCTCTCTCTCACCCCCACCTACCCACTAACCCCACGACTGCCTCTCCTCTATCTCGTTCCCATCCTCATCACGACCCCCACCCACCAACTTCCCATCGGCATCTCACGAAATCGAGCAGAGGAGGTGTCATCTTCCTCCATCCCGATCCCCCACCCCCCACTCTACTCGCTGCGTCCGGGCAGGAGGTGCCCACTGGCCGGAGGAGCGTTGTGCATGAGGTGGACACGGGCTGGAGGAGCACCGCACGCCGTGCAGGAGGTGGCCACGGGCCGGAGGGGCACCGTGCAGAAGGCGGTCGGAGGAGCGCCGGGCAGGAGGTGACCGCAGGAGCACCGCGCCAGACAGGAGTTGGTCGGGGCGCGCCGCGCCGGGATGGAGGTGGTTTGGAGCCGCCGGTGGCCTGGATCCGCCGGTCTCCTTTCCGGCGAGGCACCGGAGCCCGTCCTCGTGCAGGTCCACCCGGGGAGAAAAGCGCAACGCCGGCCTCCATATCCCAATCTCCGTCTCCGCCGCCGGTCGCCCTCCCGCGAGCCCATCGCCCTCCGGCCCTGCTCCTTCACCTCTGGCGCTTCTGTGACGGAGGCCGGCGAGGGCCACATCTGGCGCCTGGATCCACCCGGCGTGGCGCTGACCGCCTGCCCACCCGATACCTCCGGCCGCCCTCCCCTACATTGGCGCGCGTCGGTCGAGCTCCTGGCACCGGAGGACAGACGCACCGGCACCAGGGGCCATCCTCGCGGGCACCGGAGGTCGCCAGCGGCCGCCCGCACGAGGTTTTTTGTATGTTGCATAACTAGGGTGGCTGCAATCGGCACCGTTGGTTTCTTTGAGATTGGTGCCAAATTTCCCACAAGGTTCCATTTTGGAGGGTGTGTTCAAACTGAAATTACCCAAGGGGAATGGGGGGCATCACCTTTCATGGCTAGGCTCACCAAAACGGAAACTATGTCTGTGTTTAGAGCAGGTTGTGCTTGACTTCAATCCAAATATTTCGTAGCGCGGTGCACATCGAGATTCTCTCTGGTTCCTTTGGTTTGCGTTTTGGCAGGGCTTGTTCAACATTGGACAGTGCCAAAATCACAAAGATATAGTAAAAGAGAAGGGTAGGAGCGGCTAGGACACTGCTAGCACCGGCTGAGGTACCCGGCGGCGAAAGCCAGCTCCTTGGAGCCCAGACACGGTCACCGCCACGCGGGATCCCGCCATCCTCCGCAGCTCCGCGGGCGGCGCCGCCAGCGGGTCGTCTATGTCGTACCTCCCGGCGTAGATGAACGACCACGTCTCCTCGTACCGCCACCGCGCCGCTAGGTCCACCGTCTCCGTGCCACCGGGCCGCTTGCTCCAGAAGCAGGACGAGGGGATCCGGTGCGGCCGCTGGCGTCGTTGTTCCTGCACGCGGCCGCACCGGATCCCCTCGTCTGGCGACGACTTCGCCTGCGAGGCGCGCTCCATGGAAGGGAGGTTGGGGCGGGGCGAGGCCGGGGTGGCGCCTCGATGCAGGAGATCGACCGGTGGCGGCTAGCGTAGCGGATGTTCGAGCGGCCTCTGCGAGGCAGAGGAGGTCGGCTGGCGGTGGCCAGAGACGTGGGGGCGCCGATGTCGACGGAGAGGCGGGCCGGGAAGCGACCTCGCCGGGGATGGGCCACCGTGGGGCGTGGGCGTGTCAAGGATCGAGGCAGGGCGGAGGAGAGCAGAGCCGCCTGCCGGGGTCGGCCGCCCGCCGTGGGGCTTTCTTCACCGTCGCATCTATCGGCCGTGAGCAGGAGACGGCCTGCGGGGCTCACGAGGCAGGAGTTGCGACCAAGGCGAACAAGGATTTGGAGGATTTCCACGGGCTGCAGCTTCTTGGGCAAGCCGTGCACGGAGCAGGAGATGCTCGCCCAAATCACGGTGAGCATGGCCATCCGCTAGCTCATGGGCTGTCGTCGTCAGTTGGGCAGGGATTTGCTGGGGACGGGCGCCGGGGATAAAATCTCCTCCGAGTTCCTCTCAGGGGAAGCCGCTCACCCATCCTCGTTCTTCTCCAAGGCAGCGGATGGCAAGTTGGCGGATCCGTCGGAGATCTCGGTCGGCGTCGTTGTTCCTGCACGCGGCAGCATTCAAGTATCTACCGCTTCACATGGGAGGATTGTCGCGTGCGTGCTGGGAATTCCACCGGGCCTTCAGCTTCTGCCTCGGCACAGCAACGTCTGAGCAAACGGTGCCTCCCACCAGCTGATTTTTCTTTATCTGATTTGATTGACGTATTTTTCCAGTTTCCATCTGATGTTAGCTTCACTAGGAATCATGTCCATGTTTATTTTTTGCACATGGTTTGTGCCCGATCTATGTCCAATTTCTTCTAGTAATATTTTATTAAGAGAATCATGTCCAGGTTTGATTTTTTGTACATGGTATGTTTTCAATCTAGATTCATTTTTTCAATCTTTCATTTTCCGGCAGTTCATGTACCTTTATCTAACTAGATTTCTCTCTCCTCTCTGAAAAATGTGCTAGAGGGGAAGCTATGCGAGATTTCCCCCTCCTCTCCGGATTCTTTTTATTTCTTTTGTATCTGGTTTGATTCACATCTTTTTCCCTTCCAATTTGGATTAAATCATGTTCATGTTTGATTTTTGTAGAATGGTATGTTCCCAATCCAGATTCCTTTTTTTGGTACAATGGATTTAATCTTCCATTTTTCACGCATAACCGGTCCCTCTCTCATTGAATTTGCTCTATCGAATAAAAAAAATCTAAAGCTAGTGACTTTTAAAGAAATTAATCCGTTTGATTGATGGAGCAAATATTTTTCTACCACGGGGATCCCGCATGGGAGGACGGATCACGGATATTGAGTCTGGCACTTGTCATTTTCGAACAACAGTGATGAACCGAAACCACAAATAGACTTGAACGGAAGTAAAACGGTAGCACGAATCACGTAACCACATCTGATGGCTCTAAGCGCGTGCGTAGCTACCACCATGGGTAGAAAATCCGCATTGATATATATAGGTTAAATGCTTTCTACTCCCGGGTGTAACTACACCCACGTCTCAAACACCACCTTACGGACGTATTTATCATACTTTATCCATTTGAGTATGTTCATATACTATATCTAAGATAGACCAAAACAAGTTTCATGAAAAAATTATAATTGTGCTAATATTTTACACTATATACTCAAAATACCATTATATATGCATATAAAAGAGAAGTATGTAGAAGTTTTTTACATACTACCTAAAAAGAAGTATCTATAGTATTAAAATAGTATTATATACTCCATACTACATGTTACATACCTCCCGGTATGATAGATTCTCCATACATCTGTGAAACACACATGGGTGTAGCTACACCCGGGTGTAGTATGAATATGTCCTATATATATATATATATATATATATATATATATAGGTAACTACCCCACGTCTCATATACCAACTTACGGAAGTATTTGTCATAATTTATCGGTTTGAGTATGTTCGTATACTATATCTAAGATACCCAAAAACAACTTTAATGAAAAAATTGCAAATGGCCTAATATTTTACACTATATACTCGAAATATCGTCATATATGCATATAAAAGAGAAGTATGTAGAAGTTTTCTACATACTAATAAAAAAAGTATCTATAGTACTGAAATAGCATTATATACTTTATACTACATGATACATACCTCATGTTATGATAGATACTCCATACATTGGGGTAGTTACCTTCGAGGGTAGTATGAATATGTCCTATATATAGGTAAATAGTTTCTACCCTCAAAGGTAACTACCCCACGTCTCATATACCAACTTACGGAAGTATTTGTCATAATTTATCGGTTTGAGTATGTTCGTATACTATATCTAAGATACCCAAAAACAACTTTAATGAAAAAATTACAAATGGCCTAATATTTTACACTATATACTCAAAATATCGTCATATATGCATATAAAAGAGAAGTATGTAGAAGTTTTCTACATACTACTAAAAAAAGTATCTATAGTACTGAAATAGCATTATATACTTTATACTACATGATACATACCTCATGTTATGATAGATACTCCATACATTGTGTGAAACACACGTGGGGTAGTTACCTTCGAGGGTAGTATGAATATGTCCTATATATATATATATAGGACATATTCATACTACACCCGGGTGTAACTACACCCACGTGTGTTTCACACGAGTATGGAGTATAATTGTATGGAGTATCTATTATACCGGGAGGTATGTAACATGTAGTATGGAGTATATAATGTTATTTTAGTACTATAGATACTTCTTTTTAGGTAGTATGTAAAAAAATTCTACATACTTCTCTTTTATATGCATATATATGCATATATGATGGTATTTTTAGTATATAGTGTAAAATATGGGGACAGTTGCAATTTTTCATGAAACTTATTTTGAGATATCTTAGATATAGTATATGAACATACTCAAAGCGATAAAGTATAACAAATATTTCTGTAATATGGTATACGAGACGTGGGTGTAGTTACACCCGGGAGTAGAAAGCATTTAACCTATATATATATATATATATATATATATATATATATATATATATATATATATATATATATATATATATATATATATCAACGCGGATTTGCTACCCGCGGTGGTATCTACGCACGCGCTTATAGCCATCGGATGTAGTTCCGTGATTCGTGTTGCCGTTTCGCTTCCGTTCAACTCTGTTTACCGTCCACTTCGTCTGAGACAGAAGAAACAGTTTTTCTTGCCATCGATAGAAAAGAAACACATTATAAGCGTACCGTGCCATTCTAAAAATCCGTTTTCAACTTGATTTCTCCTGTGCTAGCATTTATTTCTTTCGGTTATACAAACGTGGTACCACCATTCGGGATAAAACAAAATCATCACCTCTCCTTAATAAGGAAGGTGATTTGTTTTCTTAACCATTGTTTGTGAGTGGTTTGTTTGGAAAAGCAAAATCCAGTGAGATACAGGTACAAGATCTGCTGAAAATTGAAGATTGGAAAAAACTAGATCTTGATGAAGAAAACACCATGTAAAAAAATTGACCATGAAGATGGTTCCAGTGATTAGATTGGGAACACACCATATATAAAAAAATTAAACATGGACATGATTGCCTCAGAGAGTGAAGCGAAGATCAGATCGGAACTGGAAACAAATGTCAATCAAATCAGATACAGGTACGAGAAACACATGTCAAACAAATCAGATCGGAGGCTGGAGGCTGAAGGCCGGTTCGTATCCCAGCCCGCACAAGCCGGTCGCCAGCTTCCGCTTGCACGAGCTGCTCCGTCCCATGGCTACTCCGTCTTCTTCCTCCATGCGACACCACGGGCACCATTACCTTCATCTTGAGCGCCGCCACGGCCATCCATCAGTAGACGTGTCCGCCCTCTACCTTCAGCCCCCATGGTCGGCGTCGTTTCGAGCGCGTCGACCGGGCCGCGGATATGGAAGAAAGGTCGCCATGACGCTGTCCCATACCTGGTCGCGAGGGGAAAAGGGGCGTCGGTGGACTGGATCCGCGCGGTGGCGAGGGCATCATGGTTGTGTGCGTTCTCCAGGGCTTCGACGAATGAAGACCAGACGGCGCGGTGGTAGAAATAGAGGACGGGTTCGGGGTCGGGGTGGCGTTGGAGGCATGGGGAGTGTTGCAGGCGGTGCGGATCCGCCAGAGGAATATTGGGGGAGGGTATGTGCGTTGGGGCGCCGCCGTGGTTGAAGAAATTGAGGACGTGCTCGTGGTGGTGGAAGAAATCAGGGACGGGGACGGGGCCGGGGAGGTGCCGAGCTGGATGCATCGGGGTGGGATTGATGCGACTCGGTTGTGTGTAGGTGGTGGGGGTGGTGTTTTTTTCTAAATTAGGTGGGGATGTGGATGGAACGACGTCAAGTGAATCCGTGGCTGAAAATGCTCTATAGAGTGATTTGATGGATGGATTAGGCAGCCCACTATTTTGCATATATATATATATATATATATATATATATATATATATATATATATATGCAAAATAGTGGGCTGCCATGGTACCTGTGCACACTAGTAGAACCGTGTATCCGCTCTATAGGTCATTTCCCACCGTGGATTGAGTTAACGCCGTCAGTCAGCAACACGAAGAAAGCAACCACAACAGCCTAGAGAAAAAAAAAGGAAAAACACCTGTCCCACCCCATTTTATTTCTTCCCCACGATCCCCAACTGGTTCTCCCTCGCGAGCCTTCCACAACCGTGAGTCACCCGCCTCCTCCCCTTGCCTCCGCCCACGCGCCGGGATCGAGCGCCGGCCTGCTCCCCTTGCCTCCCCCGCGCCGCCCCGTGCTCCTCCACCGTGCGCGACAAGGCCGTCTTCCCCCGATGCTGGAGATTCTCGCCCACATCACGGGGAGCATGGCCATCGACAGCGCAGGCCTCCTCCTTTCTCGCCGCACGTGTCCGATCCCCACCACCTAGATCGCCTCGCGCCTACCCACCACCGAAAAAAGAGCAGGGCCGCAGGGGGCAGGAGGAACATGGCGACTGGGGAGGAGAGAGAAGGGCGGCGCTGGTGGCCAATATGGTAGAACCAGGGGGCGGCGTGGGATGCGGGATCCAGGGACGTCGCGCCGTCTGCTCCCATGGACAGCACCGGCGGCGGGGTGCTGCGTCTTTCGACCACCGCGTCGCGTCCAGACCAGGAAGAAGTTGGGCCATCCGTCGGCCGTGCGGGCTGTAGGAGAGAGTGGGACGAGCTACATGGCTCACGAGCTCGACCTCCTCTGCTCCAGAGTCCAGAGCGTGCCGCCGCCCTGCTCCTTGCTCCGCGTGGCCAGTGGAGGAGTTTGGTGCTCCGTCCTTCCACAGTCGGCCGGCCGGCGCCCTACTACGCTGTCTCTTTGCTATGCCTTTTTTTGTTCCCGATCTGGTTCAACTTCTCGGGTTGAGGGAATAAGGTCTATGATTCTTTTAGGGAATCATGTCAATGCTTTTCGATCTGATTTTCGATCTTTTTTTCCTATCTGATTGTTTCTTCACCGTTTGTGGTTGGTCTGTGTTGCCGATCCAGATCCAATGTGTTTTTTCGATCTAGTTTTCCTCACTGTTTGAATAATTCGGGTTGGTACATAGTGTGTTCCGATCTAGATGCCATGTGCATTCAAACGTATTTGTTCCCGATCACTACGATCCAAAATCCATCCATGGTTTTCTTGCTTCACCGTTTGACTGAAAAGTTGCATTCAATTTATTTTTTTCTTCAACAGTGAAGAACGAAGCTCACGTTATTAAAAATTGCTAGCACCGGGAAGACCAAGTTGAAAAAAAAGCCCGGTGCATTTTTTTAATCGACGGCAGCAAAAGATGTTTCGTTTCTCTGAAAGCAAGAGAAACAACTCAGACCCAAACCGCACATGGGAAACAGACTTATTCTGCATCCAGGTGGATAAATTACTGGATAAATTATTTTGCACACGAGAGCTTTTACGTTGTTTTTTATAAAGAAATATATATTTATGATCTAAATAATTTCATTTATTTTGCCCATAACTAAACAATCTACATAAGAAATGCAATATATAAGTCATAACAATGTAAAAATAGGTAAAAATATGTATTTTACGTAATATTTTTTATATGCCACATAAATAAAGTTTTACGTCATGTTAATATTTTCTTACGTTCCTATGAACTTACGAAGTACGGCAAAATTTACGTGACGTAAAAATTCTTTACGGTTCAAAAGATACGGGGTGAGTGTAAAATAAATATTCTACTCACAAGAAGTCGCAATCCGTGCGTTCAATGGAAGAAAAGAAATGGTCAAGCAAAAGTACATTTCCATTACCTAAGGAAATGGTTAAGCAAAATAAATGCTTTCTACTCCCGGGTGTAACTACACCCATGTAACAGCCCGTCTGTAAATTAAATTTCTGTGTGCAATAAAATGGATAGTCATGTCATTTTTCCTTATGTGGTTGCATTCTTTTAATTATGTGCATCAAATTCAAATTACAAATTTAAATTCTTATTTTGAATTCAAATGCTTTCAAAATAAATTCATTTGAAGTTTCCAATTATTTATAAATAATCAACTAAGATATTAATATGACTAATTTGAAACTTGTAAAAATTGTTCAAAAGTTCTTTTTATGTCTCTTCTCTTATTTGTTTTACAAATACAAAAATCAGAAAGTTTAAAAGAAGAAAAATAAAAACTGGCCGAGCTGGGCCATCACGGCCCAACTCAGCCAGGGCCGATCCACCCCAGCCCGCTCGGGTCTTCTCCTTCCCCGTACGGACGCCCCCTCCTCGCTTTCCAGCACGACACCATGGAGCTCGCCCCCTGCCATGTCGGCCCCACCGGAGCCCCCACTGCCACCTCCTCCTCCCTCTCTCTTTAAATCGACCGCGGCCGCAGCAAACCATAACCCTAGCCTAGTTTCCCCCTTCCCCGCCACCGCTCGCTCTCTCCTCGCGCACGCCAACGCCATGAACACCGACGAACCGAGCTCGGGCCCTTGGTGACTCCGACCACCTTCTCCTCCCCCCTCGCGCCAGTAGAGCCCCCGACAAGCCCTCCGTCCACGGCAGTCAGGAGCCGGACCCGGAAAGCCCTGCTTCCACTCCTTCCCCGACACCGGCCGCAACTCCGCCCTCCGTCCCCGGCACCGACAGCTCCGCTCCATCGTCCCCTGCTTCCCTCTGCTCGCCATTGACTTCCCCGGGGTGAGACGCGTTCGTTCCCCCTCCTCCCCCCTCGGATTACTGCTCTGGGCGGCTCAATTCGGACGATGCCTTCGTCGGCACCACCACGGCCGTGGCGCGCTCCCGCAAGCCGAGCACGAACACGACGCCCCGGCCCCTTTCCTCGCCCCTGAGCAGTCACACGCACGCGCCACACTCTTCCGCACCCACGACACACAAGCACGCATCGGCGCCGCCACAATTTGGTCGCCGCCGGCCTCGTTCCCCGCCGCCGCGCCTCGGTTCCTTGCCGTCCATCAGTTTTCGTCAGAGAAACGAGAGCAGAGACCCTTTTTTTTCAAACGTGTTAAAACGAAACCTATGCTAATCCTATCACTAATACACACCCGCCCCACTGGCTAACAATGCATCGCACGCCAGCGCGCTCGCGTTCGCGAGTTCGAACCCTAGGGCAGTGGAAAAAGAAGACCCTTTTTGCCTCGCATTACTCGCTGACAGGGCGGGCCCACTGGTCAGTGACTGTGGCGCCCGCAGCGCGCGGTCAGCGCGTGGTTAGCGCCCGCGTGGCCCAGGGACCCACCTGACAGCCTCAGGGGTGGAATCTGCACACGGTGAGAAAATTCCTGGGCGCAGTTTCTTTTTACACCGGAGCCCCCTGCGTTCCTGGTTTTGCACAGTAGACCTTCCCAACACTGTTTCTATCACGGATAAGTCCTAGAAACTTGCAGAAACACCCCTATACTTCTAAATGCAATATCTTAATTTTTATAACTCCAAATTAAATAAACTTTATATGTTTTCATATCAGAAAAATGCAATAAACATTATTATAACATTCTTATGTCATTTTGCATAATTTATATTAAATGCTTAGTTTAATTTAACCAATGCACTTAAATAATTAAATATGGGATATGTGGGGTAATAAATATAGAATGGCCTAATTCCAATTAATATGCTCATATCTTTTATATCATTTCTGGCCATGCTAATAAATACTTAATTTGAGTTGAAGTTAAATAATCTGCAATTAAATACTAAATATGGAATGTGTTGAGCAATTAATTAATTAATGCCTATTCCATTTAAATTAATTAGATCAACACATCTGCTTTATATTAAGTAACATTTAAATGGTTGGCTACACAAATCACTTGCACCCTAATCTTTTGCCGGGATTTCATCCCCGCTTTAATATGACCTAATCATCTCATACCATATTGCACCATCATTTGTTTGCGCATTTCTCTGTATTGATTATTGTTTCCTATTGTCTGTGTTTGGCTCTCTTTGGATAGACGATGACGTGCCTGCTGCGAGTACCTACGATACTGAGGTTCCAGCTGTCGTGCCAGGCCACGAGCTGCCAGGCAAGCTTCTGCTCACCGGTTACACGATTGTTTGGTTTTCATTCTTGCCTTTTGATCTATGCTATCCTAGTTATCGATTCTTGAATTGCGAACCCATCACATGTTTATCCTGCAGCCTATACAGCTATATCCCCACAACCCATAACCCCTTGCATGTTTATCTGTTGGCCTTTGCGAGTCGTAGTGCATGCTTATGATTGGTTGAGCGAGTCGTTCCTTTGTCTTTATCTCATATGCTTAGTATGATATATATTGTTCTACTATAATAAACTGCTGTCTTATTTTGGGGTTCTATAATTAAAAGATAAGGCACCAGGCGGAAGGCCTTGCGAGGTGCTTTGTTCTACTCAGTGTCGACCTAAGAACTGAGATTTTGTCCTCGAATCCAATTTTGAGCGCACTAACCACTTGTGGGTGGCCCAATGGAGCCCCCCTCGACTTTGAACAGATCCTCAGCTCGTCCATGTGCCGCAAGTAGTTCGGGTTTTCCATTCGCTCATATGCATGTGCATGATGATGATGTTCAATGAGAGGTTACTTGATACGGGGGGTCATACAGGGGTGGTACGTCGCGTAGCGGACAGTTCCTACTGTGGTTTGAGCCGCATGGTGGCGTAGTCACAAACTAATGAGTCCGCAATTGAGATTCGGCCGGACTCATGACGCGCGTAACAACTCATATGGGTGGCACTTGGACGCTGTAGTGAAGGAATGAGTCGTGTTGAGAGGCCCTAATGTTTTTGACAGGGTTGATCATGCGAGTATGGGTACTGTAGTGCACCCCTGCAGGGTATAATCTTATCGATGAGCCGTGTCCACGGTTATGGACGACTTTGGTGATGATGCTGGCTAACAAGATCTAGACAACTTACACCTAATCTTTGTTAATTAATGTGACTAGTAATATAGAATTACTTACACCATAACTGGTAATTAAAATTGTTAACGTGTGAGTATTCTCGGATTGCTTCCTCATACTTAGTTGAGGGGGTTAATTCGAGAATGGGTTATGACTGGTGTTAGTTGTAGGTGGCTACTTAAACGCTCTCTTATCCCTCTCTAATTAGACGGAAGTTTTAGCGTGTCTCTTTACGTTGCTAGTGCTGCTGCCGCTAAGTACACTTACCCCATACTTTGGGAATCTTACAGTTTTGTAACCTGTTAGCTTAAGCTTGTTCGATACGCTCCGGTGTATTGACCCGTTCACGGGCTGTGGTTTTTCTGCAGTTGAGGATTCTTCGCTCGACCAGTTGGGTGGATACTACGTGGAGTTCGACGACGAGAGCTACGACGAGTAGTTAGAGTTCTCCTGGGCTACTTCCTGGTGGACTGCGTGGATGGGCCTTCTTTTCCGTTTCGGCCTTGAGCCCTTTGCTTCTTGTCTGTACTCAGACCGGTTTGTTTCCGCTGCATGATGTAATGTTGGAACATGTGTTCTCTGATTGGTGCCATTCGATATATTTTGCTCAGTGAGAGCTTTTGGATATTATTTTCCTTTCTTTGTGTCTTAGGTTTATTCTGTGGTTTCAACTTGTTAAAAATCCGACTCGTATACCATGTGTGTATGGTTGAAGTATACGAGTTGGAAAACTTTTTGGGTTCTTGCGTGCACAATCTGGAAACGTATGTGACGTTGGGGTCGCCAAGAGCTGTCGGCCGATGATCCATTCCGAGCATGGCCTGATTGTTTCCTGGGATTGGTAACCCCAGTATGTTCTTGGTTGTGTGGCCCAACCGATACGTGTCGTTTGTGTAGCTTGAATCCAGGGTCCGACAACCCACGTCTCGTATACCACCTTACGAAACTATTTGTCATACTTTATCGGTTTGAGTATGTTCATATACTATATCTAAGATAGCCAAAAACAAGTTTCATGAAAAAATTGCAACTGTATTAATATTTTACACTATATACTCGAAATATCGTCATATGTGCATATAAAAGAGAATTATGTATATATTTTTTACATAATACCAAAAAATAAGTATCTATAGTACTAAAATAGATTATATACTCCATAATACATGTTATATACCTCCCAGTATGATAGAAAGTTTATACATGTGTGAAACACACATGAGTGTAGTTACACCCGGGTATGAATATGTTCTATATATATATATACTTTTTTAGGAACATAGTACATGAAGGGGTTACGGTGCATAAAACAATAATTTTTCTAGCGAACGATACCCTAACTAGCCAGGATCTATCTATCTAGTACATGCGATAATGTGTTCGAGAATGTTTCTAAAACCGCTGAACCATCTGATGAAGTTGGACCCGTCGGCTTCTAATGTAGCATCCGGGCTCTTGAGGAAGTAACCGAGTATAGTTGCGTAGTCTACAGATGTGATCGCAAAAAGAGGTAAGGAAAAGTTTATAATATGTAGGTGAGTTTTAGTTTTATAATCTCATTACCTAAAACACACCACATCAAGATTATTATCCCTAAAAATAATAATGGCGATAACACGGCCCCCATCCACGACACCACCCCCGATCATCACGGCCGGCAGCATAGCTTCAAAGGTGGACATAAAATGTCGATCACAACAACTCTGTGACTCGTGCTCGATCTTTCGATCTTCCCGTGTTCCGAGGCCATATTTCTGGATATGCTAGGCTCGCCAATCAAACCTCGAAGACCCTGCGCGTGCAACATGGCTTACACCCACTGTATGCGAACGACGAGATGTGTGACACCTGATCATCACGGCCTGCCTCATAACGTAGAACTTTCTTGGTGGTGCGCAACGAGGGAGAACACAATTTTGATATTTGTTAGGGATCATCCTATTTATGATGCTACTGTTGTATATCTAGCATATAAGCAATCAATAGGATGCACACACAACATCACACAATAATGATGCAATGAAGTGCGATGTGACATGGTCGATGCGCCTGGACCTTCATGGCGCCATGTGCCTGGCCCCCGGCGCCCCGGCATGGCTCCGAGTCTACAGATCCCTCCATTGCCTCCGACAGTACGAGTAATATCAAAACTTACCGTAACCATGTCACATAAAATAACGCCTCTGCAAGACAAAGTTAGACGCCTCTAGCTTTATTTAGTTTTGCAAATTTTACGTGGCATATAGGCTTATTGGTAAGAGAATCGCTTCCCTACCTACGAACTTTGTACCACAACGTCGATCGTATAATTGCATGTTTAAGCATCACTTTCGCGCCCTCCATTGAAAATGCTTTGCCGACTAGAGAGAGAGAAACAGACACCCGCCAGCCACTGATACGGTGCAAGCCGTATGTCAGTAGTGGAACCAGTCTCGCGTAAGCGTACGCGTAAAGTCGGTCCGGGCCGCTTCATCAACTCAATACTGAAGGCATCGCAAGTGCACGCTAGAGGGTAGCAAATATAAGAAAGACGCCCTCATTCAACATGAGTTCTAACCGTACCAGCAGTACTACGCATAGATCGGCTCTAATACCACTGAAGGGGTTACGGTGCAGAAAACAATAATTTTTCTAGCGAACGAAACCCTAACTAGCCAGGATCTATCTATCTAGTACATGCGATAACCGTGGCGGAACGGGTTACATTACCTCCATGTAGACCGATAGCGGGGATTACGCTCCCGCACAAGCGTTGACGATGAAGTCGTACGTAGCCGACCTCGAGGTCGCGGAGAACTTGCCGCGATGACGAAGACGATGACGCTGGGGTGTCGACGATGATCTGCGTCGACGGGCGTCGGGCGGAAGAAGGCAGAGCGCCAGCACCAGAGGTGGTGCGCCAGCGGCAGAGGGGAGGGGGGCGCGGCGGCTGCAGGGACGAGACGACGTCGCCCAGGCTACTCAAAAGGAGTTACCTCCGAGCACTCACAAACATATGGAGCTTAGCGACAACCCCCGGTCATTCAGATCCAGCTGAAATCGCAGGGGTAGATCTTATCTGGAATTCCGCAGAGCAACGGCGCTCAGCGGTATAGCTTAGGTGGAGAGAGGGGGCAAAACGGGTGGAGAAACAGCTCGGCCGGCCTGCAATACAATTAATTGTATTTTCCAATGAATTAATCCAATTAATATGCCTTGGTATATAAAGGGGGGAGAGGGCGTGCAAACCCCTTGGCTCCCCCATGTGGGACTAAAGGAAGAGAGGGGAGGGGGGGTTCGGCCGAACCCGCTTGGGCCTCTCCCTCTTCTAGTCCAATTCGGACTAGGGGGGCTTGAGGCCCCCTTGCTTGGTGCGCCACCCCCTCATGGGCCCTCTTTGGGCCCATGTGGGTGGCAGCCCCTTTTTCTCCTTTATTTAATTAATATTAAATTAATATAAAATATAATTAATTAATCATTAATATATTTAAATACTAATTAATATCCAATGACTCCGAAACTATTTCGGAACCACCCGAACAACTTTCGGACATTCCCGGAACCATTTCATACCTCCCCGGAACTCCTTCCGGACCATCGGAACTCTTTCCGGATCATTTCTCTCTCTCCAACAAATTCCTATAATATTCCAGAACCTATCTCCTGGTGTCGCTAAGACCTTAAGTTTGTTACGCTACGGTTCGAGAATACTCCAGACATGGTCGAGACACTCCGCTCACCAATGACTGTCAGGGATACCTGGAAGTATATGACGACCCCCGTGCATTCCACGAATATCGTCGTTGAACCATAAATATGACATTCATTCCCTTTGTCTCTGTGATACCACCTTTTCCGAGATATGATCGTAGACACACCGATGTCTTTGTTGTATCTCGTTACCGACGAAGGTTATTAACTCGTCTGCGATATTACATCTCCATGACCTAGTCATAAGCTGCGCAGCTATATAGACGCAATATCACCGAGTGGGCCCAGAGTATCTTTCCATTACAAGAATGAACAAATCCCGCTCTTGATCCTTACGTCTTGATGCTCTTTCGGAATACCCAAGATGGACACCGTTATTGTCATGCTATATAAGACACAACGTTTGATGCTCTCAAAGCACCCCTACGAAGCATCAATAAGTACGGTCTCACGGTCTAAGGAATAAGCTATCATATGCTTATCTATTGTAAATGACAAACATCGTAATACGATCTTATTGCAATACTTTGCGTATGTCCATCACCTTATTCAACTAACAAGATGACCCCATTGTCAACCGACGTCATTGTCCTTGATCGGGAATCTCGATCAACTGTTGCCCAATGGACTAGCTCATATAGAGGCTTGCTAGGGACCTGGTTGTCTATGTATCGCACGTGTATCAATAATTCCGATTAATACAGTTATAGCATAATACACAAACCTATTATAAACTTATGAGATAATGCAATAAATACTACTTATTTATTTGCCTCTAGGGCATATCTCCTTCAGTCTCCCACTTGCACTAGAGTACAAATAAACTAGCTGCATTTTACTTTATCAGAATCCCTTATCAAATAAGAATCATTTGATAATCCTTGCTTGTGGAAGAGTGTTACTGCACAATCCATGATTGTACATGCTTTTGCGATTCATTGACATCAACTTGCTTGATATCACCATGTTGTCTAACAACATATATGCAAATACCGTAACTAAGTGAGACTTCTGTTTCCCAGCGCTTACTCTGATTATACTAACCAGATAACTGCCCTGAAAAACACACTCAGCTATACAGAGCCCCTTGTAACAATTACAAACTCGCGATATCTACAAACTTTCACACCAACGCAGAAAACTTGACATTCTAATGTCAGTCCAACAACTAACACACCTCTATTTCCAGTAAATTCTAAATTTACTTTCATAACTGCTCTTCTTCCAAGAACATCGATTATACTTCATCGAGCAGACAATATGGTTCTGTATGATGTCTAATATTACATAATAGACCCACATGTCATACAACCATTACTTTCATGCATCATTACTCTTAATGATCAATTGGATTCCAAAGGACCATCCTTTTGATTTTATTCTGACTCCTCAGATATAATCCAAAACAACTCGACTAACTATTTAAAATTCCCGTTCTATTTCAAAATAGACACTAACTTTCAAATAGTTTCACAACTTCATCCTATTCTATTTGTACAGTTTCACAATGTGTTAACTACACAAGATGAATTCGACTCCCACTCAAATTATGTCTCCACATATTTGATAACACGAGATCCCACTCAAAAACGTGTCATCCACATATTTGAGTTCCTGAGCTCCCACTCAAAAAAAATGTTCTTTACATATTCCACCTGAGTAAACTAACATTGACTCCCACTTAAATCGACATTTTGGTCAAACCAAAATCATTGATCTCTTATCAATTCGAGTTTAATACAAACTACATTATTACATTAATACAAATCCCTCAGACTTCAAGCATGTCTACACAAATGTAGTCAACACATTTTATCTTGTCCAAGACACATTTCTTGACAAGACATGCTACCGCGTCTTTCTTATAGTCACATTTCTCATATAACACCTTATATGACGATTAAACAATCTTATTCCTCTAATAAGAATTGCAGCAACAATTACTCTCTTAATCCATTCAAATGCAACTTTGGATTTCCAGGCTCAAAAAGCCTTTGTTCGTATTCCGATATTTTCTCAACTTTTCTTTGTATTCATAAAGCGCACCTTGATCTGTCAACAAGATCTGAAATACTTAATACAGTGATGTGACCTGACCGCAATATTAAATATAACATCACTTTATTTAGAAGTTTGTTTCATTAAAATATTATGATCTTTATGAAGAGGATTACAAGCAGAAAACAATTTTCTAGTCTCCCTCACTCTTAATCACCAAATTTTCATTAGCAGACATATACTCTTTGGAACACCTTCCAACATAGGTCTGACACTTTATTCCAAACTTATAATTCCAATCCATAAACCATAATTCGAAAAATCATCTTTTTCTCGGAATTACATAGACAACAAACTGAACTTTGTTTCTAATTGGTTTTGGAATACACTCCCATTCAATGCGAGTATTCTACAAAGAACTATTCATGTATATACCGAATTATCGTGTAATCATATACATGTCGGCCCCATTGTCGATCTCACAAATTCTTGTTGAGAAAAACATCTATTTTCTAAAGTGGACATTGACTATAATGTTTCGAACATATTAGGAGATTCTAAGACTGATTCTGACGGACCACACTTTATTAAAATAGAGCATGATTATAATTCCCCACATATCACTATATATGACATTATAATTTTGTGAAACAAATTTCCACAAGTCCTTTTGTGTTGAAACCATAATTCAAAAATATTGTCCTTTGATCGAATCTTGTGAATACAATGTTCACTAATCTTTCTTCTGAAAAACCCCATTTGATCTATTATCAAATTAATTTTAGACTTTATGATTTGTCGGGCAAATACTCCTATTTACCAAATCATAGGAGAATTCGAATCAAACAATAAACATCATTAATTAATCATTAAAAATGACACTCAATTAATTTCCTCTGGTATTGCAACTTCAATACTTGATTTCAAGCTTAATCAACTCAGCACTCGAAATACTTAAATGGACCAAAAACATCCATTACTTCTTTCATTGCTTTCATGACTAAACTCGATGGTGTTTGTTCTAGTAATAGAACTCTTATTCATAGGACACGCTATTTTATCATTTCTACAATTATGAATACTTATCATACAATCAATGTAACTGAGATGTGGAATCTTTATTCATAATATAAAACAACTGACTTGTTCCATAAAATAAAACAACTGAACTTGTCTTATTACATGAATAACTTTGTCTTGCAACAATCAAGACACACACACTCGCTCACTATTACAAAAGATCTTATCAAAAACTATTAATGATAACTATGATAACTTGAGGACGTAAACACCAAAAGGCCATCAACTCCTTGATTACCAGCTTCAGCGCCAGGTCACATCAAATTGCGCCGCATATATGTGATAATTAGGACCTGTTTCACAAACAGAACAAGTATCAAATACTTCATCATATACCGAGAGGCGAATTCATAATTCTACATATATAAAATATATACCTGTAGCATCGAAGATCTCTCCTTCGATGGAATCAACCTTCAAAGATTTGAATTCAGACATAAACTTGTAGAAGTTCATATCATCGACCTTTAAAATGTACTTGCGTACATGCTTCTCATAGCTAGGAGGTAGAGATATCAGGACAGCCCGAATGGCGCAAGAATCTGCCATCCAGTAATCGAAGACCATCGTCAGCTGGAAGTAGATGTCGTACAATCTCTTCAAATGTGTCTTAAGACAGGTATGCTCCTCCATGTGAATGGTCTGGAACATTATAAGCTGCCTGAATTGCTCACGCTTTAATTCATCCCCGAAGTGTGTCTTTATCGCATCAATCATGACGCTTGGCCAGTCACGTCGAAACAACTCTTTCAACTCGGGTGCCAGGCAAACGGTCATGGTGATCTCCACTTCAATGAATATGTTTCGACGCCTACGGAAATCATCTTCCTCCTCCTCGCTAGCAGAATCTCCTGGTCCTTCTCCTAACGGTTCATCGAGAACATATAGAATGTTGTTGTGTTCGAGAATGTTTCTAAAACCGCTGAACCATCTGATGAAGTTGGACCCGTCGGCTTCTAATGTAGCATCCGGGCTCTTGAGGAAGTAACCGAAGTATAGTTGCTTAGTCTACAGATGTGATCGCAAAAAGAGGTAAGGAAAAGTTTATAATATGTAGGTGAGTTTTAGTTTTATAATCTCATTACCTAAAACACACCACATCAAGATTATTATCCCTAAAAATAATAATGGCGATAACACGGCCCCCATCCACCACACCACCCCCGATCATCACGGCCGGCAGCATAGCTTCAAAGGTGGACATAAAATGTCGATCACAACAACTCTGTGACTCGTGCTCGATCTTTCGATCTTCCCGTGTTCTGAGGCCATATTTCTGGATATGCTAGGCTCGCCAATCAAACCTCGAAGACCCTGCGCGTGCAACATGGCTTACACCCACTGTATGCGAACGACGAGATGTGTGACACCCGATCATCACGGCCTGCCTCATAACGTAGAACTTTCTTGGTGGTGCGCAACGAGGGAGAACACAATTTTGGTATTTGTTAGGGATCATCCTATTTATGATGCTACCGCTGTATATCTAGCATATAAGGAATCAATAGGATGCACACACAACATCACACAATAATGATGCAATGAAGTGCGATGTGACATGGTCGATGCGACTGGACCTTCATGGCGCCATGTGCCTGGCCCCCGGCGCCCCGGCATGGCTCCGAGTCTACAGAGCCCTCCTTTGACTCCGACAGTACAAGTAATATCAAAACTTACCGTAACCATGTCACATAAAATAACGCCTCTGCAAAACAAAGTTAGACGCCTCTAGCTTTATTTAGTTTTTGCAAGTTTTACAAGGCATGTAGGCTTATTCGTAAGAGAATCGCTTCCGTACCTACGAACTTTGTACCACAACATCGATCGTATAATTGCATGTTTAAGCATCCCTTTCGGGCCCTCCATTGAAAATGCTTTGCCGACTAGAGAGAGAGAAACAGACACCCGCCAGCCACAGATACGGTGCAAGCCGTATGTCAGTAGTGGAACCAGTCTCGCGTAAGAGTACGCGTAAAGTCGGTCCGGGCCGCTTCATCAACTCAATACCGAAGGCATCGCAAGTGCACGCTAGAGGGTAGCAAATATAAGAAAGACACCCTCATTCAACATGAGTTCTAACCGTACCAGCAGTACTACGCATAGATCGGCTCTGATACCACTGAAGGGGTTACGGTGCAGAAAACAATAATTTTTCTAGCGAACGAAACCCTAACTAGCCAGGATCTATCTATCTAGTACATGCGATAACGGTGGCGGAACGGGTTACATTACCTCCATGTAGACCGATAGCGGGGATTACGCTCCCGCACAAGCGTTGACGATGAAGTCGTACGTAGCCGACCTCGAGGTCGCGGAGAACTTGCCGCGATGACGAAGACGATGACGCTGGGGTGTCGACGATGATCTGCGTCGACGGGCGTCGGGCGGAAGAAGGCAGAGCGCCAGCACCAGAGGTGGTGCGCCAGCGGCAGAGGGGAGGGGGGCGCGGCGGCTGCAGGGACGAGACGACGTCGCCTAGGCTACTCAAAAGGAGTTACCTCCGAGCACTCACAAACATACGGAGCTTAGCGACAACCCCCGGTCATTCAGATCCAGCTGAAATCGCAGGGGTAGATCTTATCTGGAATTCCGCAGAGCAACGGCGCTCAGCGGTATAGCTTAGGTGCAGAGAGGGGGCAAAACGGGCGGAGAAACAGCTCGGCCGGCCTGCAATACAATTAATTGTATTTTCCAATGAATTAATCCAATTAATATGCCTTGGTATATAAAGGGGGGAGAGGGCGTGCAAACCCCTTGGCTCCCCCATGTGGGACTAAAGGAAGAGAGGGGAGGGGGGGTTTGGCCGAACCCCCTTGGGCCTCTCCCTCTTCTAGTCCAATTCGGACTAGGGGGGCTTGAGGCCCCCTTGCTTGGTGCGCCACCCCCTCATGGGCCCTCTTTGGGCCCATGTGGGTGGCAGCCCCTTTTTCTCCTTTATTTAATTGATATTAAATTAATATAAAATATAATTAATTAATCATTAATATATTTAAATACTAATTAATATCCCATGACTCCGAAACTATTTCGGAACCACCCGAACAACTTTCGGACATTCCCGGAACCATTCCATACCTCCCCGGAACTCCTTCCGGACCATCGGAACTCTTTCTGGATCATTTCTCTCTCTTCAACAAATTTCTATAATATTCCAGAACCTATCTCCTGGTGTCGCTAAGACCTTAAGTTTGTTACGCTACGGTTCGAGAATACTCCAGACATGGTCGAGACACTCCGCTCACCAATGACTGTCAGGGATACCTGGAAGTATATGACGACCCCTGTGCATTCCACGAATATCGTCGTTGAACCATAAATATGACATTCATTCCCTTTGTCTCTGGGATACTACCTTGTCCGAGATATAATCGTAGACACACCGATGTCTTTGTTGTATCTCGTTACCGACGAAGGTTATTAACTCGTCTGCGATATTACATCTCCATGACCTAGTCATAAGCTGCGCAGCTATATAGATGCAATATCACCGAGTGGGCCCAGAGTATCTTTCCATTACAAGAATGAACAAATCCCGCTCTTGATCCTTACGTCTTGATGCTCTTTCGGAATACCCAAGATGGACACCGTTATTGTCATGCTATATAAGACACAACGTTTGATGCTCTCAAAGCACCCCTACGAAGCATCAATAAGTACGGTCTCACGGTCTAAGGAATAAGCTATCATATTCTTATCTATTGCAAATGACAAACATCGTAATACGATCTTATTGCAATACTTCGCGTATGGCCATCACCTTATTCAACTAACAAGATGACCCTCATTATCAACCGACGTCATTGTCCTTGATCGGGAATCTCGATCAACTGTTGCCCAATGGACTAGCTCATATAGAGGCTTGCTAGGGACCTGGTTGTCTATGTATCACACGTGTATCAATAATTCCGATTAATACAGTTATAGCATAATATACAAACATATTATAAACTGATGAGATAATGCAAAAAATACTACTTATTTATTTGCCTCTAGGGCATATCTCCTTCAGTACAAACGTAGACGCTCACATACACACGCGCACACTCACCCCTATGAACGCACACACACACATCCTACTCCTATGAGCACCTCCGAAATACTGAGCCGGCCGATCAAGTATTGAAATTGACAAAGTCACCACGAGCACCTCGCTGTCGACGGGAACGTCGCCTCCCACTGAAAGAATATTCCGCCTAAATGCAACACACGGACGTGAAATCAGGGGTTTAAACTCTGGTGGACTGAGACCATTTGGTGCAGAATGGGAATAAATCGCCGCCGTGAGAACTCCAGAGAGCCTCCCATGGAGGTTGAACACAACCTGGCACAGCACCGGCAGCCAGGCTTGGAGCAGTTGCTCTACAACTTTTTGACTAAGCGGCCAAACTCGTGTCATTGAGGATCTTCTCCAACTCGCAGTACCACTGGAATCCCGCCCCCCTCCAGCTCTGAGCTCGACCACAACAAACCTCCCCTCTCCCTCGCCACCACGGCTGGCCAGGAGGGGAAGCAGTGAGTCAAAAAGCTCAGAACCAAAGGAGGCATATTATCGTGGTGGTGTCACAGCATATGCCACGGGGTGGCTAAAGTTGGGTGCCGGACGTGCGCTAGGGGAACCAGGGAGGGCTTGCATGCCGCGAGACATGCGAGTGCGAGCTCAAGAACTCACAAGAACGCAAGAGGGACAATCAACACGGAAGAAACTCGAACCCAAAACACACAAACACACCGATGTACCCAGGTTTGGGGTCCTCGTGGGGAGGTAACACCCCTACTCCTGCCCTAGTCTCTCTCGTATAAGTGTTTCACTGTGGTTACAAAGTTGCTCCTTGAGCTGTTTTCCTCGAAGAATCCTAAGTGCTAGAAGGTGGGATGGAGTAGAACTCAGAGCAATAAGTTCTTAACAGAATGCGGGCGTTCCTCACGCAGGAGGAGTAAAGGCAGCATTTATAGAGCTCTGGCCGGGTTGACCGGAAACCCTAACTTCCCCGGGTCCACCCGGCAGTGACCCCGGGTTAACGGCACAGCCGACGTGGCCTAGCCGAGCTACCCGAGTAGCCTCTGTCAGGTCGTCCTGACCTAGTCCTGTTCGCGCCGAGCTAGTAGATGATGGTATTTATGTCAGAGACATGACTAGGCTTCTCCATGTCGCGCCCCCTGTCAGCACGTCAGTGCTACAGTGGAATAGTCATGTCCGTGCGGTACTTCGCCTTCTATTCCGCTTCCGTGCCAGCCGGGATGTGACTTAGCTTTCATGTTAGAGATATGATTGTCCTTCCCCTTGACTTCTTTCCCACACAAAGTATGTCGGAGTATCTTTCTCAACCCGACATATACAGGCCAGACTATCATCTGCACCCCGACACTCATGTGTCGGGCTCGTACTGTCGGGGACCTCCTCCGAGTTCAACCAGGAGTAAGACGCTTCTTCCCACCTGCGCACAAGGAATAAAGGAAGGGTGCCGACATGGTAATGTCGGTCTAGTTAAGCCGACTTGAGTGTAACTCGGCCCACGAGTGTCGGTCATTTTCGGCATACGGGTAAGTCGGACAAGTCTCTGTCGCTTCTGGCCTCTACTACCCTTACTTCCTTCTGTTTCTGAGTGAGCAGTCCTGAGCCTAGTTCCTCGAAGATGTCTTAGGTTTGCTCCCAAAGACATTTTCGAGAAACTAGTTCTCAGAAGAACTCCCTGACTTTGCCTCTATCTCTCTTGTAGTTCCAGTGTGACCCGAGAGAGTAGCCCTAGGCCCAGCTACTCGAAGATGTCTTAGTTTTGCTACCGAAGACATCTTCGAGAATCTGGTGCTTAGAAAAACTCCCTGTTGTTGCTTGGGTGAGGATGAATGACTGGGGGTCTATTTATAGTTATTCCATCAGTCCCTTGCCTGCCCCAAAGGTCATCTCTATCATTATGTCAAAGGTCACCTCCTGCCTGCCTCAAAGGTCAGTTTATCGCTGCATGAAGGGCCAAGTGACTTTTGGACCCAGCCATAGGTAATTTTATCTGTTACTGAAGCCATTTACACATATGGGTGCTTATTGAATCGAGCCGCAGCCCAACTTCCCAACTCCATCTTCCTCCTTAAAGACTTCATTGAGATGCAGGACCACCGCCATCCAGCACCACGCCATGGCACCAGAAAAGCACTCGAACAGAAGGAAAGAGCAACCTTATTAACGGAGATGCCAGGCTCCAGCTCCCTCGCTTGCTGCAGCTCCTGCCACCAGAGGAGAACAGCGAGGAACACCAGGGCAATGACGCACCAGAGCCAGTTGCAGGGGTCTGGCGACCTACTCCAAGGCACCACAAGGGAACACGACGACCTACTATACAACCTGTCTACGCCGGCGACTCGCCTCAGCCATCTCCGAGCAGCAACGCCGTCGACGACAGCCTAGGTCCGACCCGGAAGGAGCGAGAGGAGTCTCTGGTACTGTAGTATAGAATAAGGGAGAGGAGAGGATATCGATCGACGTTTAAGACATGGCTTTATCGCTCGACGCTCTGATCGGGCCAACATGTCGACCTCACGGCTATCTCGTCGAGCGGCGGCCATGGCGTCGGCCGGATGTCATATAAACACCCGGTGCTGTTCTACGACAGCACCACGGGCCAAGTGGCAAGCTTTGCCACGCAGTTCAGCTTTGCGTTCAGCCGAGTTAACCACCCACATGACACTGGCGACGGCATGACTTTCTTCCTCTCTGGTTACCCATCCAGCTTGCCGTCGATGGCTGGCGGGGGCAATCTCGGCCTTCGTGACGTCGCTTCCCATGCAGGTGGGCTCGTTGCTGTCGAGTTTGACACATACCACAACGAGTGGGATCCCTGCAATGCCTCCGACCATATGGCCATCGACATCGATAGTGCTAGGAACTCCACCAACGAGACATGCTTCAGCAGCTTCAACCTTGACGGCTCCATGACGGCATCCATTACTTTCAACAGCACCACTCGCATGCTGGTGGCCTCTCTGCACTTTGATGATAATTCTTCTCGTGGCCCCTATGAGGTCAGTACCCAGTTAACCGATCCGGACGTCACGACCTTGCTCCCGTCCGAGGTGGCCGTCGGGTTTTCTGGGGCCTTCGGCGCCGGCCGAATCGTCGAGCTCCATCAAATTAAGTCCTGGTCCTTCAACTCAACACTTGCCCGCAAAGGTATACTTGACATGTACTCCCTCGTGTTTTAATATAAGATGTTTTAGGTGCTATATATTGTCTAGATGCATACTAAAATGTGTGAACATACATATTATAACTTATTTAGATACATTTTAAATATATATCAATCAATCAATGTGAACATATGCTTAAGACAGAGGGAGTAGTATCTTAGCCAACTTCAAATATGGCTCTACGCTACCCATGGGTGGAGCTGGAGTGAATGTAACCCCGATGCACCTAATGCACACTTAGTGACCTAACGTGACGTCAAAATCCTTTTTATATAGCATGTTAGGTTAAAAAACAATCTTGGACCACCAAGCAGCTCCGCCCCTGACGCTACCTTAGGAGTAATTATTTTGGCTATGGGAGTCTTACTAATTATTTGTTGTATATAGCCTTAATACACATTTGTTAAGAAACACTGACCTAGATACACAATCACCACAATTGGACGCATACTCTACCAACTGGACCGAAAAACTGGGCTGCAGGCAAATCCAGAAATTGTCAAAGTCACGACACTCAACTCATAGTCTTTGTCTTCCACTCCACTTAAAAAAAAGTCTTTGTCTTACACTGAAAGTGTATCACCGAACACCTGAAATAAGTCCAGTAATATATAAGGACCAAAGCATATGTTGAGTATATAGGCAATTGTTTGATTATATTATTCCAAATATTAACGAAAGTCATGACGCATATGGTGTTAATGACATACTGAAACTTAGCAGTGTAATCGTGTACTAGACATACAGTAGATACATCTACGCAAATCGCTAGTACAGTAAACAAGTAATTAACTAGAAGAGGTATAAACATATTATACCCGACGGTTGGCCAATTGGCCGAAGCGAAAGCAGCTTCGTCAACGATCCTTTTCTCTGCAGCAGCCTTCTCGATCTCGGCGTCGGTGCTCATAATGACGATGAAGGCGACGCGGCAGACATAGAGGAAGTAGGCGAAGTAGCTGGTGTAGTAGATGAAGATTGACGAGTCGCGTAGGAGACGCTCCCCAAAAACCTAATCGCCCCTCTCCCGTACAGGAATCAGAGAGGCAGGGTTTCGGAGGCCTGCTCTCCCGTCGACCGTGTACGCGGCGGACGGGATGGGATAAACGATGGCAGCGACATGTTAGGAGGAACGACCGTGGCGGCTATGGGCAGATGAGTTCTTCTGTCTATTATGTGTGTTACGTGTAGACGGAGTGGAGCGACCTCTCGCTAACATAGGCACAGACGCAGGAGGCAAACGTCCAACCAAAACGCCCGTAATGAATTGTCATTAAGACTGAAAACGTACAGAACTTTTCAGCTAACAATCAATCTCATTAACACAAAATGTTTCGTGCCTTGACATTTTATTCCTGCGTGACAAAAAGAACACATCGGCTCGGCGAGATTCCCGCAACCCGCGGCGCGGCACGTCGTGACGAGGCGTGGCGAGGCGGGCGGCGGAGGAGGAGGAGCGCGCGTGTGGTACACAGTCATTCTCCTCATACCTCATACCAACTCATACTAGTAGTAGAATGGCTCAGTATGTAAGCTGATGCACATCTCACTCAACTAGCAGTATGGGACTAAAGTCCCACCACTTGCCATGACAACATGGGATTTAGGGATTTTTCTGGAATTGCTAAATGGGCCAAAGGCCCACTCAATATTTGGGCAATATTTCAGCAATCCCCCACCAGATCCCAAAGTCCATGATCTTTGTCATCCGTTCCAACCACTGTTTTGATATACCTGTATTTTCAGTAGAGACCTGTTAAGATTGAACTCTACCTAGAGCAATCAGCTACACTCCTTTACAACTGACAATGGATCGGACTAGGCCTTGAATTGTCAGTTTTGCGTAAAGTAGTTTCACTAATTGTCTTACCAGTCCTAGGCTGTCGAATGCTGACCCCTCAAGTGGAGCATATTAGTCACTCCAGACCTATTCATAAACTTACTAGAGATCACCCTAATCTCATAGAATGTGACCAGCAGTCAGGTTCATATAGGTGTGTTCCTCCAAAGATCGCTCTGTAGGATAGCGTCTTGCTTATGCAAAGCTTTGGAACACATTAAGACATACGTCAACCTGCCATACAGTTACCGAGAGTATTGCATCTCCAACGGAGTGGGTTAGTAAAGGTTTTACTCTCTTCAGTTAACCAATAGCTTGTTTTCCCACGTCCTTATTCACGGGATCTCCGATCACATAGGTTGGGTTACTACAATGGCAACTCATGTGGGTTTCATGCCCATCTCCCTCGATGCATTTTCTATCACAACACGTGATAGCCCTTTAGTAAAGGGATCTGCCAGATTCTTAGCCGACTGGATATAATCCAACGCTATAACTCCGGAGTTTCTCAAATGTCTGACAGATTTTAATCTCATTCTTATGTGTTTTTTGGACTACATGTTGTCCTTTGAACTCTTAACCTTAACAATCACTGTTTGGTTATCACGGTTCATTAGGATAGCTTTTCAACCACTGGCAAGTCCATCAAAAGATCTCATACCTCATACCAACTCATACTAGTAGTAGAATGGCTCAGTATGTAAGCTGATGCACATCTCACTCAACTAGCAGTATGGGACTAAAGTCCCACCACTTGCCATGACAACATGGGATTTAGGGATTTTATGCTATTAGGGACAGTTTGCTCAAGATTTTCTTGATGCTTTTAGTTAATATTACTCTACTCATGTTGACTATTATTTCTTTAAGCATCCTTCAGTTTCACTGAACTTGCAAGGTTGAGTATTTAGATAGATATTTTCATTAAAATCAGTATATTATATATTTGTTTACCATTTAAGATTTTATGATTGTGTACTCTGATCGACCTTTATATATTTGCAGATTTTTTTATCAAACACTTTGACAAGATCTTTAGATTCCTGATCACAGCAAATAAATCCTACAATTAATAATATTTCCTCTCCTTTTTACATTGTCAGAGGGGCCATTAAGGCTAAATTTACCAAGCAATCGACTAACCTAATTTTTAAATATCTGATCTTCCTGCAGTAGTGGAACTCCATGCATGCTAAAACCGGAGGGTGTGTGGAGGGTGCAAAACACCTTGTTGTATGTCTTAGAAGTCCAGGCCGAGCTTACCCCGAGTCTGTCTTAGAAGTTCGGTAGTTTGTTGCTCTCCCGCTTTTGGTCCTAGTTTGGCTAAGTTATACGCCGCATCATGTTGCTTTATTTTAGCTAAGTTGTATGTCGCAGCGCTGGTTGTAGTTTTGTTAATTCAAAACCGGGCCATGGGTCATTTTATCTACAAAAATAATCGTGCAACCACACAACCATGTGAATATATCGTTTCTCTATTGTTACAATTTGCATGCCAACATGCCGAACGTGGCTGAAACAATATTGTCTGTTGCGCTCCACTTTCCACGATAGAGCTATCAAGTTGATCGCATATTCTATCGTATCACCTGGCCAGAGCTGTCCATTCCAAGTTGAGTGCAAATACACCGCTAGGACCAATGCAATAGTACATCTAACATGTCCATTTCGTTGTCTTTCCAGGGTGTTCAGTTCCTCCGTGACATCTAACATGTCCTCTACCGTGCGTCAGCAGATGCAGAGAACAAGGCACTTTGGAACGTTGACGCCCGAGTCGTCTCTTCCTACACTGCACCGACACCTACATACATTCAGCCATTCAGGGCCTATATGTACATTGCTATTAGCCTACTGGAGGTCACAAGACATGCTGGTTATCATTCATACTTCTGATCCTGCATGCTGATGGCCATGACCACAAGCAGGCTCCTCCTCTTCCACCTTTATGCCAGCTGCTGCCTCGTCCTCTGCTCTCATGGAGTAGTAGGAGCCGCTGCCTCGCCCTTCTCATTCAGCTTCGACTTCTCCAGCTTATCCAAGTACCGCGCAGATGACCTCAAATTCGAGGTCGATGCGGCCGTGCATGACGGGCTGGTCGACCTCACGGCCAACTCGTCGACGAACGGCGTTGGCGCCGGCGGGATGTCGTATAAACACCCGGTGCCGTTCTACGACAGCACCACGGGCCATGTTGCGAGCTTTGTCACGCAATTTAGCTTTGCGATCAGGCTCGTCGGCGGCTCTGTCAACAGGGGCGAAGGCATGGCTTTCTTCCTTTCCAGTTACCCATCCAGGTTGCCGCTTTCCCCTGCCGGGGGCGGTTTCGCCCTTCCTGATGCAGGCGGGCTCGTTGCTGTCGAGTTTGACACATACCACAACGAGTGGGACCCCTGCAATACCTCCGACCATATGGCCATCGACGTCGATAGTGCTAGGAACTCCACCAACGAGACATGCTTCAGCAGCTTCAACCTTGACGGCTCCATGACGGCATCCATCACTTTCAACAGCACCACTCGCATGCTGGTGGCCTCTCTGCACTTTGATGACAATCCTTCTCGTGGCTCCTATGAGGTCAGTACCCAGTTAACTGATCCCGACGTCACGACCTTGCTCCCGTCCGAGGTGGCCGTCGGGTTTTCTGCAATCACTTCCAATTACTTCGAGCTCCACCAGATTATGTCCTGGTCCTTCAACTCAACGCTTGCTCGCAAAGGTATATTTCACATATACCACCCTAGCTAATTTTTATATGCATGCTCCCTCCGTTCCACATGATAGCGAGGCTTCTCTACTCCAACAGTCCAACTACTCCGCTTTTCTTCCTATCTTTTAAATGATGCTCTACCTCTACTTCGGAGTAACTTTTAGGCTGTTGGAATCATAATATAATTTTGTATATAGCCTTGCCAATTGCCACCATGTTAGTTTTATGAAAAACATAACACACAAACGATCACAACTGATGTACGCTCACCAGAATAGATAGACACACCTTAATCCTATCAGCACCTCTAAAACCGTCGATAGACATGGTGTCCCCTAATGAAAGTATATCTACCAGAAGCCTCAAACAACTCTACCAAAATATGAGTACCCCTGCCAAGCCTAAATATTTTTTTGTTCACCGTGGTCAATATTTTTGTTTTGGATGGAAATACTATTTATTCACTTTATTCCTATTTTTTTAATATGCAACACATAAACAAAAATATCGAGAACGTATTCGATGGAAAATCTTATGTAATCCATAAATAAAAATAAGAATAGTAATCATTTGTGTTAGTAAAGAAAAATATAAATTAGTTTGACCATAATTAGGATGAACATAATGTTCACTAGAGTAAATAGAATATATTTCTTACTATGCACATAAGACCAGAATTTATTATAAAAAGTAATTATGTGAAAATTAGTAGAGAAACCATCAACAAAGTGAATGTATAACTTAACCTGGATAAAAATGTCTCATGATTTTTGTAAGAGCAAATTTTATTACAGATATTGAAAAAAAAGAGGGGAACCGTAAGAATAAATTTGGATAAAAGAGAAAAGATAAATGTCAAGTGAAATTAGCAAGAAACACCCAATGCGAAATCCATATCTCGAACACTCACCGGCTGTCATGGAATACGACGGCCACAAGAGCACACACGTCCAACCTTACTACATCTAAAAGCTACATAAAACCACTAGAATGAGATTGGTCCTCGAGGTTGTCCATCGATGTCATTGGCATCACGTACCATCAAGCAAGCAACTCGGACTTCACCAAAGAACAACCATCGGAAAAAACCTCATAGCGGCAACCTGCAGCTGTACTAGCCTACCAAACATTTGACCATTTGCATAGAGGATTCTGACACATTTCGTTACCATTTTAATTTTTTATTGTAACATCGAACCACACTTAATACTTGGATCTTTGACCCACTTGTTAGTGTTACATTGAACCACGTTACACGTTCCACTTGTATCTCCTCTTCCACATAGGCAAGCTGCGTGTAACATTAACAAGTATGTCCAGTCTATTTCTAATCACAGTTCATTACGATATATATGTCATCGATTTCAATACAAGTCACCATCCGAAGAGCAAGCTGAATCACTACAACAATTCTTTTTATGCAGACAATCGACAACTGGTTACTGGAGGGGCCATTGCGTCTGCCGCGGCCGTGGTTGGATTCATCATTGTTTGGTCCATTCTTTCATGGTTCAGGTGGAGACGCACACGCGATTCCTTCTCGTTGGGAACAACTGGCCTTAAGCGATTCGAGTACAACGTTTTGGGTCATGCGACAGATAGATTCTCCAAAGCAAATGAACTTGGAGCGGGCTCATTTGGCAAAGTATATAAGGGGAGCTTCACAGACGAGAATGGCAAGCAAGCTATAGCTGTGAAGAAAATAAAGCGGACTACAGGAGATGTGAGAGATTTCGTCGCCGAGCTTACAATCAATGGAACGAATCACATGAATTTGGTCGTGCTAAAAGGCTGGTGCTGCAGCAGAAACAAATGGAACTTGATCGATTTTATGTGCTGGTGCAGACAACAAAGGATTAAACTCTTTATTATTTATGAATTGGTCCCTAATGGAAACCTCGACGACCATCTACATCACAGGGAGAAAATACTACCATGGGAAAAGAGGTACTAGCTACCCCCATTCCGAAAGATAAGAGGTTTTCCATTTTTCTGGTTTGAATGTATCTAGATGTGTTTTTGTGTGTAGATTCACCCATTTTATTCCGTATTTAATCCATATTGAAATATCTAAACATCTTATAATTTATAACAGAGTGAGTATATCTTAAGTCTGCCATATACATGCATAATATTTTGAAATTTTATCCGTATTTTTACTTTATAAAAAATGCATAATATTTTGAAATTTTGGAGAAGTCAAATCAAATAGCGCCAACATTAAACTATGGTCGCGTGCTACAAAGGGCTTTATATATATATACTCCTTGATAAAGGGATGTATATATCTCTACATTTTAATTTACTCCTTGATTTATTTTATAGGTATCAGATAGTTAAAGGCATTGGGTCTGCACTTCGGTATCTTCATCATGAACGCAATGAGCCCATCCTTCATAGAGACATCAAGCCAAGCAACATACTGCTGGATTATGATTTTAATGCCAAGCTTGCTGACTTCGGGCTATCCAGGATCACCGGTGAAAACAATACAAAACTGATGACATATGCTATTGGGACAATGGGATACATGGATCCACAATGCATGAAAGATGGAAAGGTCCAGTTCAACCGTAAATGTGACGTCTACAGCTTTGGAATCGTCCTACTAGAAATTGCATGCACAGACAAGTCCAGACAAGAAGTCTGGGAGTTGTATATGCGTAGCACCACAGAATGTGAGGTGATGAAGGATGTCGCTGACCCCAAATTATGTGGTGTCTTTGACCGTATGGAGATGGAGCGTGTGATTGTCCTGGGCCTCAGGTGCTCTCACCCAGAGAGTGAACAACGCCCTTATATGGTGGATGTCATGAAATTTCTGGAGTACGGCATAGAGTTGCCTGCTATAACCAAAATAGAGGGCCAACAAGATTCAACATTCCTGGAAGTTAGTTCTGACGATCATGTATTTTTGCCACCTGTACAGCGCAGTTGACTTATCGTCTGGGTCGACACTTCATATGCATCTCACGGCTTACGCGGCTTCTTCTTTCCATTTGGGTTGGTATAGCTGTTCTTAGCACCTTTGTATCTTGCCTTGAGTGAGTGTGTTGTGGTGTTGTGTCTTGGGTGCGTGTGTTGTGGTATGGTGTTGTACACTGGTTGGATGTTGCTTTATTTATGAAGTGGGGCGAAAGGCTGTTTCGAGATACACATCGGCATGGTTGGGGATTGGGGAAGATTAAGGGGAATTCGACAATTTGCCTCCACACTATATTGCCCTTTGAGTGTTGCACTTTGCAGCGACGCATCTCCAGTCTTACGGTTTACATACAGGCATACAGCCTTATGCGTTAGGCTAGCTCCCTCCCGAACAGCTCTGAATATATATTTTTTCGATAAAGAGATTTTATTGGGCAGCTAACTGGATTAGCAGGACTATTGATGCCCTTTTTACCAGAGAACTAGGCAACTATTCCAATTAGTTGTATTGTCAGGAATCACGAAGGCAATGTCCTACGTGCTTGCAACCAAACAAATATTCAGTGGAGAACTGGAGATTGACATTGCAGGGGTAACTGATGCAACTCAAAAACATAATGACAATATGAGTGTGGACAAAGTGCTTCCGATGGCACCTGCTCCTGTTTTTTGGAAATGGGAAAAAAAGGCAAAAGCATGTCCAAAAATGTGAAACAAAAATTTCATGTACAAGACTTACAAAACATGTATCTGTGTATGAATTTCATGCCAAAAATATTATTTATTTTGTCTCGGAATAAAAGAGAAAATTTATGTGCTATGTAGCAGTATATATGTGACATATTTTTTCTTTTTTGCACGGGCCAAACGAAAAATCATTTTTTCACAAAACTTGCGAGACATGCCTGGTACATGTGAGATCTACGTGCACATATTTTTTACATACATTTTTTATATTGGGAAAATGATTTTTTCAACCGGGTGCACATGCACCCGTGAGCACCAGGGCATTTTCCATGACAGTATGTCCAACAATGACACCAAAGAGTTGAGTCTGCGTTTTGAACGTTTTATAGATAGGAAAATAAGAAGGAAGAGTAATTCAACACCTAATAATCTGAAAATCTCTATTAGATAGAACATTGAAAACACAATGCATCACAATAGTTTTCTGTAAATCTTATTGTCAAACAGAAGTGCACTAAAGAGTGAATGTACATTGATAGGCTTAATTGACTGAGTTTTGTTACATTAAGACCTCACAACCCATTTGGTCTCTTCCTTAATTAGCCAGACCAATCAATTAGGGAAACCTGTCGATGGGATGCCCCTGCCATAGTTGCATGTGGTGTTGAGTCGTCAACTGGAACCTAACTCGTCTGGGCAGATCAACTCGAGCGCCTTCTCGAGGTTGGCAACAATGTCTGATATGGCTGGCCGGTCCTTCCCTTCCAGTTGCACGCAGCGTGATGCCGTCTTTGCCACTAGCGCAAGCACCTCGAGCTGCCTCGGCGTTGGCTTTGGCACTGGTCGCTTGTCGAGCAACTCCCCGATAGTACCGGCCTGCATGATAGAGAGTGCAAAGACGATTAAGGATTCAGGCACTTCAACGTTTAGCTCCTCTCCATCCGACCAGCTATATGGTCGTTTGCCAGACAGAACCTCGAGCATCACCACCCCAAGGCTGTATATGTCGCTGCTCAGCTTCAAGCAACCAGAGACGAGGTACTCAGGGTCCACGTACCCAGCTGTGCCCATAACAGGATCCGAATATGTCATGCTGATGTCGTACGTAGGCTCCAAGGTGTCTGCCGATAACCAGATCTTCAACCAAGAATCATTCACACCCAGTTCATGTGAGTTCCCAAAGTCCGACAGACGCGGCACCCAACTCGCGTCGAGAAGGATATTGGCCGGTTTGATATCACGGTGGATGATCAGCGGGCTGGCATGACAATGCAGATGCTCTATGGCGCGCGACACGCCGACGAGCACTTTGATACGCACCTTCCAGGACAACGTTACGGGCGACATCGATGAGCAGCCCTGATCAGGGTGCAGATGTTGGTAGAGAGAGCCGTTCTTCATGTACCCAAACACGAGCAGCCTCTCCTCTTTATTCGGCTTCTTTCTCCACCAAGTTAGGCAACTCTTGTTCTTCTTGCTCACACACCATCCAAGCAGATGGATGATGTTCTCGTGTCGTATACCTGACAGAATTTTGCGCTCTTTGTGGTAGTACTCCGGTAGGGACCGAAGATACTGGTCTAAGTTACGCTTCACGGCAACCTCTCGTCCATCCTGAAGGGTGCCCCTGTACACCTTCCCAAAGCTGCCAGCACCGATCACTCTCTGATGCGCGAAGTTATTGGTGGCAGCCCTGATCTCGGCCAACATAAATTTCTGAGTTCCATCTCCTAGTATCTCTTGAACGGCATCCTGAGGAAGAGACCATAAATTAGCAAAGACCCTTCTTCATTGGACACAAGTGTGGAAATTGTAAAACACTAATATTTGTTGTTGTATTGCCATGACCCTCATGGGGTATATATAATGGTATAAGGAGGGAGGTAAACATGGAGTACAAGAAGTCAGAACTTCTAGTTGTACACGTATTCTATAACAAGTAGAGAACGTGTATAGAAGTTATGCATACCTGCAATAACCTAGACGGTGACTCTGGTATTGGAGTTAGTTGGACTCTCGTGGAGTCATCTGGAACAAGAACTTTTAAGATCTTGTTGACATCACGTGTTATGCTGATGTAGCTTATGACAGGGAAGAGGGTGAGATAGAAACCGATCTTGCGCTCGACCTCCCTGAATCGTTCTGCCTGCTTCCCTGCGGCGACGAGCTGGTGCACGGCGCTCCTACCCTGGCACGACAAGACGAGCTCGTGGGCTTCCCGGAGCGGGCCGCTCAGACCACTCATCTGCCGTGCCACGTCGGGGTCTTGAATATGGGGCAGAAGCTCGGCGATGATGAAGACCTGACGCGCCAGCTGCTCGCACTCCTCCCTATTCTGCTCAGCCGTCAGCACGGCCTTGTAGACCATATAGATGAGGCGAGGAACGTCTGTGCCGATCAGCTGCGCCACCGTCGCCGCCTGACCCAGCCCACTCCACACCGCCATTGTATTGACGTAAAGCTTCTGCAATGGAGATAGAACAAATCAGTACAAGACCGGCCACACATAGCGTGCACCTAAACACGCCGGCCGGCGTCACACACAGGACACTGCAACTACATCGGCTGCACGTACGCACACACACAGTGGCCGAGGAGAGGGAAGCTAGCTCGGACGCCGGCGACGCGGGTGGTGCCAGAGCAGAGTGACCTTCGCCAATTGCTCTTCGATCCACAGCAGGTACATATGCCATCCGTGTTTGGAATCAAGTAGTTGATCAAAAATTATAATTGTTTTTGCGACAGCATTTGCACGCAAAGGCTAGATGCTAGCTAACCCTCGGTAAGGCTACTACGCGCACACCCTCGGTTGTGCCAGAGTCTATGGATGTGGTCCGTGTGCTCGACGTTGTGGCTCCGGGGAGTGCCGTGGTGAGCGGGAGCAAAACGATGGAGGTGTTACAGAGGATGACGCCCGCAGGGTTCACTCTTCATCGCCTCCGTTAACCCCGGGGTCGACACCACTTAGGAGGAGTGGGAGACACGCCGTCGCACCGGACGGGTCGTCTCACTCAGACGAGGACTCTATGAGGAAGGCGATGAGGCGCAAAGCGGAACAAAACCTCGACAATGCTGGTACGGAGAACACCCATAAATCTTTTCTTGCATTTTCAAATTCAAACATCTCTGCGAAGTTGCATAGTGTAGGAGTTTCTTTGGGTAATAATAGTAACACCATTGCATTATCGACTAGAGCATTGAGACACTTGGAATATGACCGGTTAACAGTCACTCCAAAAGTCTCGTGTAAGTCGTATACTCCACACCCGGATGAGGAGGAGCTACATGACACAATTGATGTCCAGCTCCTCGCAAATCTGGTAGGGGAGGTCACTGAGGGGGGTTTGGATGAGGCGATGTTAAGTTCATTATTTGATCTTAAAGCATCCGACCGAAAATCCAAAGCTAATTCCTCAAAGAAACATAATAAAAAAACGCCACAAAAAAGGCGAAAGTTTCCACACCCCCAATTGTTTCCCGATGAATGGCATGTTCGCGAATAGCAGAGGTCTTCGAGACTTGGCTAAACACGCACGCATTGCTGATTCCATCATGGATCATAAATTGGGCTTTGTGGGGATTTCGGAAACGGGTAAACGGGACTTCTCAGTGAGTCTACTAAATCGCCTATCTGGTGGTGTGGAGTTCACTTGGGTATCTCGCCCACCACGTGGACGATCCGGGGGCCTATTACTCGGGGTTAGAAAAGACACTATGGATGTGTTGGCTACTTCGAAGGGTGACTTTCACATAAAGTTTCACATCCGTAACAAAGTCGACAATTTCACATGGAGTCTTGTATCCGTGTATGTGGCAGCCCAGGATGAGCACAAACCTGCTTTTCTCCGTGAACTAGTAAACCTTGCAAAAGATAATCCATACCCTATCATTATAGGTGGCGATTTCAACTTGCTGAGGTTTGCGCATGAAAAGAGCAGGGGGAGATTTGACAATAAGTGGCCTCTCTTATTCAACGCTGTCATTGACAGCCTTGATTTACGAGAGGTTACTATGGTTGGGAGACAATTCACTTGGGAAAATTGTCTCCCAGAGCCGACATACGAAAAGTTGGACCGTGTACTAATGGACTCAGATTGGGAAACCAAGTTTCCAATGGTTTCAGTACGGGCACTTGAACGTATAGAGGCACTGTTAGATCATGCGCCCATACTTATAACCAGAGGGACTCATCGACCAATATGTAAACAACTATTCAAATTTGAATTAGGTTGGCTACATCGGGAAGATTTCTTTGATATGGTTAAAAAGATATGGGAAAGACCAGTAAGTAGCCAAACCCCGATCCAAAGGTGGAATAATAAAATATACGCTTTGCGTAAACACCTACGGGGATGGGCGAGACACATGGTTGGTCATTTAAAAAATGAGAAGCTTCGGCTGTCCACTATAATTGATGAACTAGAGGCTCTAGCGGAAACGCGTCCACTATCTCCACATGAGATTGACTATAAAATTAAGTCCAATGCGGAGATGGCCGGACTTCTCCGTGAGGAGGATCTCAAATGGTACCAACGATCGAAAGCCCAATTTATTTTGGAGGGAGATTCGAATACGAGATACTTTCATAGCCTTGCGAATGGCAGGCACAGAAAGAAACTCATTCATTCTTTTAACCAGGATGAGGGCATGATCGAAGGTCATGAGCAACTCAAAGATTATATAACGAGATATTATAAGAATTTGTTCGGTGCACCCGACGAGAGTGATTTCTCGATGGATGAATCACGAACGGATGATATCCCACAAGTTTCACATGAGGAGAACGCCCATCCTACTTCTCAGTTTTCTGAGGAGGAGGTTAAAAAGGCTGTTTTCCAAATGGAACACAACAAAGCCCCAGGTCCGGATGGTTTTCCAGCTGAGTTTTATCAGCAATTTTGGGAGATAATCAAGATGGACTTGCTCGAGTTATTCCACGCATTACATGCTGGGCAAATCGAGATATTTCGTCTAAATTTTGGAGAGATAATTTTGTTGCCAAAGGTTAATGAAGTAGAAAGGATCCAACAATTTAGACCTATCTGCCTCCTTAATGTTAGCTTCAAAATATTTACCAAAACAACAACTATTAGGCTAAATTCAGTGGCAGATCACGTGGTGCGCCCAACTCAGACGGATTTCATGCAGGGCCGCAACATACTGGATGGTGTTGTGGTTCTGCACGAAGCGGTTCATGAATTACATCACAAGAAGCTTAATGGGGTAATTCTAAAAATAGACTTTGAAAAAGCTTATGATAAAGTCAAGTGGTCATTTCTTCAGCAAACTCTTAAAATGAAAGGGTTTTCTGATGAGTGGCGTGCTATGATTCATAACTTTGTTTCGGGAGGGAGTGTGGCCATCAAAGTCAATGAGGACGTTGGTAAATACTTCCAAACGAAAAAAGGTTTACGTCAAGGCGACCCATTATCACCTATACTATTTAATATAGTTGTTGATATGCTAGCTATTATCATTGAGCGTGCTAAATCAGACGGACAAATTGAAGGACTCATTCCACATCTTGTTGATGGGGGGCTGTCCATTCTTCAATATGCCGATGACACGATTCTTTTTATGGAACATGACTTGGAAAAGGCAAAGAACATGAAATTAATATTATCAGCGTTCGAGCAACTTTTCGGGCTAAAAATTAACTTTCATAAAAGTGAATTGTTCTGTTTTGTAGAGGCCCAAGACGAGACCGCCCAGTATGCTGAGTTATTTGGTTGTGGGCAAGGTCAGTTCACAATAAGCTATTTAGGCATTACGATTCATTTCAGAAGGCTCACGATTGCTCAATGGAAACACGTCGAGGAAAGACTACAGAGAAGACTAAGTAGTTGGAAAGGAAAACTGTTGTCCCTAGGTGGTAGGCTGGTTTTTATTAACTCAGTCATAACCAACATGGTACTGTACATGATTTCTTTCTTCCAATTGCCAAAGTGAGTCTTGTATCGACTAGATTACTTTCGATCAAGATTTTTTTGGCAAGGGGATAATGATAAAAAGAAATATCGACTGGCTAAATGGAGTATAGTGTGCCGCCCTAAAGAATATGGCGGCCTGGGGATCCATGATCTTCAGGCCAAAAATATGGCTCTACTCGGTAAATGGCTGTTTAAGCTACTGTCCGAGGAAGGGGTATGGCAAACTATATTAAGGAGAAAATATATTGGCACGAATGCGGTCTCACAGATTTCATGGAAATCAGGTGATTCACATTTTTGGGCTGGACTAATGGCGACGAAGAAATTCTTCTTCCCGCATGGTACTTTTTCTATTAAGGATGGATCAGAGATAAGGTTCTGGGAGGATAGGTGGCTTGGTCCTACCTCACCCCGGGAGCAATATCCGGCTCTATACAATATTGTCCTTGGACGTCACAAAAGTGATACACTAGCTAAGGTGTTGGAGAATTTCCCGCCTCACGTGACGTTCAGAAGAGATCTTATTGGTCCCCGTCTAGCATCTTGGACTGAGTTGTTACAACGGTTGGCTTTGGTCAACCTGACACAGGGGGCAGATAAGTTTAGGTGGAATTTACACAAAACGGGTAAATTCACTGTGGACTCTATGTATAAAGCCTTAATCCAACCGACAATGCCAGTAGATAATAATAAAAAGCTTTGGAGGATGAAGATTCCACTAAAAAACAAAGTTTTTGCATGGTACCTACATCGAGGCGCAATTCTTACAAAAGACAACCTTGCAAAACGCAATTGGCATGGAAGTAAAAAGTGTGTCCACTGTCATAATGACGAGACAATTAAGCATTTATTCTTTGAATGCAAATTTGCTAGTTCTATATGGTCAATCATCCAAATAGGTTCTACCTTATACCCACCAACGAGTGTTGCTAATATTTTTGGCACATGGCTCAATGGTGTGGATGCTAGGTTTAAACAACTTGTTAGGGTGGCAGCACTGGCCGTAATATGGTCGCTTTGCCTTTGTAGAAATGACAAGGTTTTTGAGGATAAAAGTTCTTCTCTTATGCAGGTTATTTACCGGACTACTGCTACACTCCGTTCGTGGTCTCCGTTGCAACGTGTGAAGCATCGAGACCTATTTATGGAGGTGTGTACAAGACTGGAGGATACGGCGAGAGTCTTTTTATCCCAACATGGATGGCAGCATAATTTGCGGATCGGCCCTCCACACCCTTAGGCGTTTATTGCACTTTCTCATGATATGTAATACGTCTACTATGTTTACTTTTGAAACTTCGAACCTTACGGCTGTGTGCATCTTGTTATGCAGAAGCCGGGTGTAATGCTTAAAACTTTTTAAGTAATAAAGCTCCCTTTATCTAAAAAAGATGCTAGCTAACTGATCCATTTTGAAGCAATGCCTTGAGTGTGCTAAGTTAAAAGAATCTTTACTACTCACTCCGTCCACAAATAAGTGTCTCAAGTTTGTTAAAAAGAAGATGTATGTAGACATGATTTTGTACCGGCAAATGCATGTGGTCTAATCCATAAATTAATATCCATACATATGGTGAAAGCGTATTCATACAAAGCTCACAATAAGGCATACACTCCAATACTCTGGACAATGCATAGTAGCTAGAACACAATTCCTTGCCTAAAAGAACCCGTACGGACTCGATCGTGGCGTCCGGGGACTTATTTTGGTTGGTGATGGATAGACAAAGATGCTGGTTGATCATGCGGCGGCCACGATGGGGACGCTGCGGAGGACGACGGTCTCAACAGTAAGGCCAGGACCAAAGCCGAAGAGCACGCCCCAGTCAAGTCCCTCCCCAGTAGTGGCATCACCTTCCTCTATGGAGTTCTTACGCATCTCATCGAGGATGAAGAGCACGCATGCACTCGACATGTTGCCATACTCGGCGAGGATGTGCCTAGTGGCTCGCATCTTCTTCTTGTCCAGATTGACCCTGGCCTCGACCATGTCTAGGATCGCCGGACCTCCTGGGTGAGCCACCCAGAAGATGGAGTTCCAGTCATTACTGATTCCCAGTGGCGCGAAGGCGCCAACTAGCGCGCTCTCGATGTTCTCCGAGATAGCCATGGCCACATCCTTGTGAAGGTGGAAGGTGAGCCCCACCTCCTGGAGATGGCCTTCGATGAACCCCTCGGTGTCCGGGAGTATGTCCTGAGCCGCCGACACCAGCTGGAATGTCGGGGTCGGCGCCGACGATTACCGCAGCCGCGCCATCACCGAAGAGCGCCTGACCAACCATTGAGTCGAGGTGTGTTTCCGAGGCTCCACGGAATGTCATCACAGTCATCTCCGAGCACACGACGAGGACGCGTGCGCCACGGTTGTTCTCCGCGAGGTCCTTGGCCACACGCATCACCGTACCCCCGCCGGCGCAGCCCTGCTGGTACAGCATGACGCGCTTCACCGCCGGCGGGAGGCCAAGCCTCTTTACCAGCTGGTAGTCAGCGCCAGGCATGTCCACGCCGGAGGTCGTGCAGAACACCAGGTGGGTGATCTTGGACATTGGCTGGCCCCACTCTTTGATCGCCTTCTCCGCTGCAGCCGCGCCAAGCTTCGGGACCTCGGCAATCAAGATGTCCTGTCGTGCGTTCAGCGATGGCGCCTTGAAGGCGCAAATGTTTGCATTCTCCTGTAACATTTCCTCCGTCATGTGCATGTGCCGCTTCCGGATCATAGACTTGTCACCTGCGCATGCACCATGCATCGATGTCACACTCACACCCCAGTTTGTTATTTGTCCTCTAATTTGTGTTCTTTAATTGTCAAGGGCTTGAATTGTGACAAACACGTACTACTTACACATGCTCTTTAACACAAAACCACTTACACATCCGCTTGAACTTCTCCTCTTATAGAAATAGGCACCGATGCTTATGAAAGTGTTTGGTTTATTTTTATAAACACCTACCTAAGCATCTTGAATTGTGACAAACACTACTACTTACACATCCGCTTGAACTTGTCCTTAAGATCGACGAGGTGCTCGCTCTTGGTGACTCGAAAGTAGTACTCCGCGTAATCTGCCTGGTACACGCAGGTATCTGGCGTCGCCGTGCCGATGGCTAGCACCATCGCCGGGCCCTCCGCGCGCTGCGCTCTCCTCACCGTCACCGCCGACGACATCTGCACAAACGCGATCGCTCGCTCGCAGCTGGCTAGTGACAGTGTACGTACGTATGAAGCTAGCTGCTCGATCGTAGTAGCTACTGCTCGATCTGCTCTGATGCCATGGGTGTTGCCACAAGGGTAATATATAGGGCGCCTTGGATGCCAGATCGAGTACCTTCAGCTCCCCCCCCCCCCCCCCCCAAATTCTCACATGTACTTTGGTGCGTTAGGGTTGGAAGTGGGACAGTGGGAGTGAAGGGCGTGGTGTTCTTCTATATATGCCACGTATGTGGAATGTCGGGCTGCTTCTTATGACAACGGAGATTTTCCAAATATCCATGTGCGATGAGCACATATCAGTAAAGGAGGTAAAAAAAATATGTTGTCAGTATTTATTTCCTATTCACCTGTTGCCTTTGTTGTAGGCGTATCTTACGGCCCCATACGGATACACGAGGGATGTTGCAGGTTTTCATCGACTAAATCGTGTCGTTTCCATACAGGGGTATCTGATGTGTCGTTGTACTAGTATTGGTAATTTTGTAGTGTTATGTGATTTGGTGGGAGGGTAAAACGAAGAAAATGGACAAACGGAAAAAAATGTTGAAACATTTCTGTTTTCAATTAAAAAAAATCTTGATGGCCTTCCGCACAGGATATAGATTGATAATGACTACTTTAGCATCTAGGCCTTCGGCAAAGTCCATAGCTAGTTTGTCCAATGTTCAATATGATAGTTTCGTTTGTATTTGGTCAATTATTCTTGCAATAGCAGTACCTCGGTGTGAATAGAGAATACGTTACATAAAAAAGATCCCACAAAAGTTTGTCCTTTTTTGCATTATCGTTTAAAAGATATTATAAATATGTAAGAGATTTGTACAAAAGAATAAGCAAGGACAAAGCGAAATGAAGCTATCTATCGTCCATGCTGAAAAGAGAACATGTTTCATTGTGTTTCCCTACATTTTAGCTCAGGCTCGAAAATTGCCCTACTTGCATATAAACTTGGTTCTTCCACAATAAAATGGTAGCATTATGAGTCCGCCAAACTATCCAGGAGCTAGTGATAATTATATCCATGAAAATAGGCTTATTGAGCTGTTATTTTTGCTCAGAGGTACAACAAAGTGAGTGTCATTGGCATCAAAATACATGGATGAAACGCAGTGTCACGGGTCTATTCAGACTTTCGACTGTTTGTTGCTGCACACGCCTCTTCCATCGATGTCATGTGCTCATGTGGCCCTACCCGACCTCGCTCGTCGAAGCAACATGCTCACGGAGAAGACACACCTTCCAGCGGTCGACAAAGCAGTACATGTACTCCACGAGGAAATGGGGCTCGACTTTACAGATATGCTCCTAGTGAAGGCTAGGAAAGAACTCACGAATACATGCAAGCAGTCTCCCCCCCTCCGCTTCGACAATCGACAGGTTGAATACCATGTTTAGACTGAACTTACCATCCATGACGGTAGTGGTTGAAGTCTTGATTGGCCTCGTTGGCCCACGGGGAAGTGATTTTCCGCTACCGATAGCGTTGCATGTCTCTGTGTGATCTGCGTTCCGCCCCAGACCGCGTCGTATTATAAAATAATGACGATATATCTCTCTGCGAGATTGGACGGAGTAGGACGATCCGGTAGGAGTTGGAATGATGGATATCTAGCGGTACGAGAGCAGTCATTTTCAAGAGTGACTTGACAGTTGAGAGAGTCCGGTAGGATTACATGGGAAGATGACTCCACTTCGTAGAACAGTTGCATTCAGGATTTAATTAATTAGGCGTAGTAATACGTCATCTTCTTTTTACACTAAAATACATACTGATAAACTAGTATGCCATCTAATTAAAAATCTTTCAGTCCCGTAGCATAGTAACGTCATCTTGGTCCATGACATGACGTTCGTGGAGAACAGAAATTGTACTCGCGGAAAGGTGACCGCTTAACGTAATGCATATATGTGGGTGTTGCGAGTAGCCTACCAATCAATCCGTCTCTGATGGGTGGTACAGTCCCTTTCTCAGATGATCACTTACGTAGGGCTATGGTGCCCCGCCCCAGATGGCCTATGTGACTGATTGAGTGCCCTTTGATAGTGACGGCTGAATTTAGTGAAAACCATTTGTCCCCGTAATTGTTAAGCAAGTACAGTACTGTGCAAAGAGTGAACTGTCGATAAGTTCAATTTTGGACCGCAGCTGGTCTGAAAGTGTACATCTATTTAATACTGATATCCACGGTATCCCCTGCAAAAGGTGTTCGCACATTATAATTTTGAAAAATACAGTAGTTTTTTTTAGAGAAGAAAAATACAGTAGGTTTTTTACTTCTTGGTTGAAACTTACTCACGAGGTCATGACGCCGGTTTAGGCCCACTTAGACCACACAAGCGCTCGTCAAGGTGTATGGGGTGTCCCCTACGCGCACCATGTTGCAGTACAGGTGACGATAAGATCACCAAACCCTGCATTTCATGGTACAAACCATGTCAGATGAGACCAGATTTAAAAAAAAAACACAACACAACGCAAGCTTATATACACGCGTATACACTTAACTCTATGAACACACGCACGTACATCACTACATGCTACTCCTATGAGCACCTCCGAGAGACTGAGCCGACGGGTCAGATTTTAAGATTGACGAAGTCACTACAGGCGCCTCGCTGTCGACGGGAACGTAGCCTCCCACTAAATAATATTCCGTCTAAATGAGAAACACCAGCGTCAAATCTAGGGATAAAACCACCCTCTTAACCATCTTACCACACGTAAGTTCTCAGATGAGATGAGATGAGATCTAGAATATCTTATTACAATTTAGTGTATATACACCCATGTCTAACGCGGCTAGCTGTTGGGCACTCTCTAACCATAATTTCCACAAAATGTATTATCGGCACTAGCTTCAACCTACTGGTTTGTCAGAGTCAATTAGGTTCGGATGTCACGTTGCTATACTGGTAATGCTCTGTTTGTGTCAGGTGACTCCGGTAGAGGAGGCTGCCTCCTAATTCAGAAAAGAGTGAAAAAGCGGGAAAGAGAGAGCCGGGCCTCCTTTGCTTGTGATCCTTGGATGCCTCAAGCAAGCTATGTTGCTGTCTCGGTTGAATGAAATATGCATGCACATGTGATTTTAGTACAACGAGCAGCCTATGTGGAGTGGCTGAGATCACTGCTTGTGCCCCGGGGAAATGGCGAAATCGCGGAACATGACACGAACATTCTCATCACATCCACCCACCATTGGCGAGATCGAGCTCTTTCTCTAGATCGTCTAAGTATACGACATATAATAAAAAAGGCACCACATAATATGAGTTGAATCTTCACCAAACGTTATTTGTCCGGGCACAATATTTATATTCCATGTACTATCAACCATATCCTCAAACGTAATCCCTTTGAACATATATTTATCGTCGGCAAATACCATACCCATATGGTAGGGTTTGCATGTTTTGAGCCATAGATCGAGAAGGCTGTTCTTTCTATTTATCCAAATGGCGGTACACCCGACTCCACCCTTGGCGCTCTCGACAGTGTCTCTCGCCCCTCCCCCGAAAAAATTAGGTTGGATCCCACGGTCAAGGCGTTTGTCCTGCCGCACGAAGACTAATCTCGATCTAGATGTCAGTGAGGCTACCAAAGTCGAGTCATGCCATGTCGTCATCTTGGACCGCTCCTTCCACCTCCAACATGACTCCGGTAATTAATGAAAGAGGTAGTTACTATGAAGGCCCCTCCGTCAATTGACGTGCTCTTCGTCATCGGCAACCCAACTGATGTGACAGGGCTCCAACCCTAACGATGACCTTCCTCTCCCATCGAGGATGCGACCGCTTGGGAAACCATGGATCTTGCCAAAGACATCAACCAACTACTAATCTTTCAAAGCAGCAGATAAAAGGTATTACGGTCCAGCTCGCCTCGGGGGCTTAGCATATCTAGTTGTTTCGGCGCGTGCTGGAAAAGGGCAAAGCGGAGTTCCACGAGATGTGTCAGAAACTTCCCTTAGAATGTTTCGCCACCCCCTAAGCCTAAGAGAAACTTCAAAGTGTTATAAAAGATAGCAAGAAACGATGAAGAGCGGAACGACCAAACCAACGGGGACACAAGATTTTAACGTGGAAAACCCCTCCAAACAAAGGAGAGGAAAAAACCACGGGCGCCAGCCAGCAATACTTCACTATATCGGGGTAAGGTTACAAGCGCCGTGGGTTTACAATGTGTGGCTTACCCCAACAGGCGACTTACAAGATGTATTTATAGAGGGAAGAAACCCTAAGTCGGTTGCGATCCGACTCGGATACGATCCGTACCGTACCGCGGGGGCAGCCGCCCCCCGCACCCCCGCGAGCGCAGGATGGGCCGGTGGGCTCGCTACGCTACGGCCCAAGCCTCTCGGCGACGGGCCTCCGCTTCGCTCCGAAGTTAGCCGCTCACTTCACTTCATCATATAATTTGGATCACCATAAAACAACACTCCACCTTGAGACAAATTCCATCTTGTAGTATGAACGAGAACCTTCACCCCTGAAACAACAAAGAGAACACTTTCGGCGCCAAATAGCCTCTTGGACTAAACAGTGATACCAACTAAGTCTGAGCATAGCTCAAACTTAGATACATGAACAAGCTTTGTCATCATATCAGCTGGATTATCAAGAGTACTAATCTTGCATACCTTCAACTTACCTTGTGCAACAACATCACACACATAATGGTATTTGATGTCAATGTGCTTTGTTCTCTCATGGAACATCTGATCCTTAGTAAGGTAAATAGCACTCTGACTATCACAAAACAGGTTAATGCAAGTATCAACTCCACAAAGCTCAGCAAACAAACCTTTCAACCAAACAGTTTTCTTAACTGCTTCTGCAATGGCCATGTATTCAGCCTCCATGGTGGATTGGACAATAACTGGCTGAAGTGTTGCCTTCCAACTAACAGCACAACTACCAATGGTGAACACATAACCTGTGAGGGACCTCCTCTTATCCAAATCGGCAACAAAATCTGAATCCACATAGCCAACGAGTCCCTCACTAGCTCTGCCAAACTTCAAGCAAGCATCAGACATGCCACAGATGTACCTGAAAATCCACTGAACAGCTTTCCAATGTTCTTTATCAGGATTAGTCATGTATCTACTCACCAAAGACATAGCATATGATAAATCAGGACGAGAACAGACCATAGCATACATCAAGGAACCAACATCACTAGAATAGGGAACTCCAGACATGTACTCCATATCATCATCAGTAGTAGGACATTGAGTAGATGACAACTTAAAATGAGAAGCAATAGGAGTACTAACAGACTTTGCATCATGCATGTTAAAACGATGAAGAACTTTCTTAATGTAACTCTGCTGACTAAGAAATAAGAACCCAGACTTTCTGTCACGTGTAATTTCCATACCTAGGATTTTCTTAGCAGCACCAAGATCCTTCATCTCAAATTCGCTACTAAACGGTGACTTGAGAGCAGCGACATCTCTCATACTCTTGGCAGCAATCAACATGTCATCGATATATAACAACAAGTATATAGGCGATCCATCAACCAACTTAATGTACACACTGAAGGGGATCGTGGGCAGAAAACAAAAAATTTCCTACCAATGATATCCAAAAAGCATGCCAAGATCTATTCTATGCAGATATAGTAGTACGAACGGAGATCGGAATACGTACCCTTGTAGACCGAAAGCGGGGATTACGTTCCCGCACAAACGTTGTCGATGAAGACCGACGAAGCCGACCTCAAGGTCGTGTAGAGGAAACAGACCTCCGAGTACCGCTAGCGCAGCACCTCGCAGGGCGTCACACACGTACGGTGGAGACGACGGCCTCCGAAGCTCCAGTCCAGAACGAGCAGCGGAAGACTTGGACCGGAACACCAGCAGCGCGGCAGCGGGCTATGGTGGAAGAGATCCCCCTCCTCTGCTCGGCGCGACTCCGACAAGGGAATCACGAGATCGAGAGAGAAATTGGAAATTAATTGGTGAATTAAAAGGCCAGGGGTGACCCTTCTTATATAGGCTCCTAGGTGGGAGCCAACTTGCTAACCAGACAATGTGGGACTAAACCCCACATGCCTGGTGCGGCATGGGAGGGTGCGACGGCTCCCTAGTGGGCCCTTGGCCTACTTGGGTCGGCCCCTCCTGGCCCCCACCGAATCCCCAAGGGGATTCCCCCCCTCTTGGGCCTTCTTTCGACCAGAAGGCCCATTTAGGTAAATCAGCCTAAATAAATTCGAAAATAAATATATAAATCATATTTGCATATTAATTACACTAATTAATATCAAACATAATATATATAATTTTTCCTAGCTCCGAAACTCTTTCGGCGCTGCCCGATCTCCATCGGACCCCTCACGGGACGCTCCCGGTGATCTCTTTCCTTTCCGGTTGTCTTGTCGAAACCCCTTAAGTGTGTTACCCTAGCGGTTCGATATAATAACAGGTATGACCAAGTCTCCTCTATGATCAACGACTAACTCGTAGGCCTGGACCCCATGAATTAATCCCTGTGATATAACGAATGACTTTCATCTATCAAACCTGAACGCAAAGTCTTAAACCTTTTGCCATAGCGACACTTAGCGCGTCCGAGTGTCGTTCCATAGATATCTCCATACCTAATCTCGACCTCGTTACCGATAAACGCTATCTTCTACTCGTCTATGATCTCATGTCTCCGTTACCTAGTCACATGCTTGCAAGCTCATTAGACATGATCTCACCGAGTGGGCCCGAGAGTATCTATCCTGCTATGCGGATTGGAAAATCCCGCTCTTGACCCCTCGTCTCAACTACTCCTTTCCGATACCCATAAGTATCACCGTTACTGTCATACTATATGTCGTGGTATCGGCATAATTGATAGGAGACGGGGGGTCCTCTAGCCTACGTATGGATTGTGGGGAAGAAGGTTGGTGTCGTCAAGGATGGGATTGAACACGGTGAGTTTACCCAGCTTCGGATCCCACGGCGGTGGCGAGATCCTACGTGCTGCTATAATTCACTATGAGGCAATAGCCGTGAACAGGTTACAATGTGTATGATGCCTATTCAAGCGTGCCCTAAAGGCTCCCTGGTGGCCGGCTTATATAGGCGGCCAGACCCCAGGGTACAAGGCAAGTACTTGTCCGACAAGTAAACCGAGTCCTAGACCTAGCCGGCTTAGTTGCCGCCTTCCGTCTTTGGCTTGGTGGCTTGATGGGCTTCGGCCTTCCGCCTTCCTTGGACCGTCCGCCTACTTCCTTGTACGTCAGCTATCTGGGCCGCCCGGCAGGCTTCAGCCTTACCACCCTTGGGCCACCCTGGACTAGCCCGATTGATCCATGTTGGTGATACCCCTAGTTGATATATCCCCAACATTAGCCCCCAGAAAGGTTGAAGTTCTCCAGGCGCCGGCTTCTTCTTGATTCTTCATCTGCCAATGTTGGCGGCTGCAGGACTTGAACCATTCTGAAAATCGACGAGGCATGCATGTCTTGATATTGACACGCGGCCGCCTTTATCCAACATGGGAAAAGACGGCTATTTTGCAATCTCACCGAGCATTCTTCTTGACGGATCCCACTTAGCCGGCTCACGACAGTTTGAAAACGGCCTAGGCGGGAATCTCGCCATTATCACGAATCGCGGGAAAAGAGGAGGCGTGGAGATCGTGCGATCATGCGCCGCAGCGGATGCTGGACACGTGTCCAACTAAAAACGCCGCTTGCATAGGGAGCAACGCCGGGACCTATAAATAGGGAACCGAACGGTTCATTTTTGCACCCCTGCCTTTGCTCTCCTCGACCTTTTGCCTTTCCACTTCCCTGCTTCTTGCTCCGAGCGAACTCCGGCGTGTGCTCTCCTCCGACGACCTCCGCGCATGGCGATGTCCACCGGCCAAGACATCCCCTCCACGGCATCCAGCGGTCCGGCGACCAAAACCGCACCCGTGGCGGTGATGGGAGGCGCGATATCTCGCCCCGCGACGGCGGCGACGGGCAATGTCGCCACCGTCGCCTCTCGGATTCCTACCGCGCGCGCGTCGGCGGCGGTCTCCTCGGCTCCTCCATCTTCCACCGTGGCGACGACGGCGAGAGGCGCTCCCGTCGACGAGGAAGAGAAAGCGGCGGACCTCGGGTCCCGCTACTGGCTTCCCTCCATAGTCGACGAAGATGCCCTCCAAGACTTGGAGGCCGTCGGCTATCTCCCTACTCGGGAAGATTGCCAATGGAGATCCGCCTTGGGAGACGTCATCCCGGCTCCGAAAGCCGGGGAACAGGTAATCCTCACCTCCCATCTAGTTAGGGGAATGGCTCTGCCGCCTTCCGCCTTTTTCAGCGAGGTCTTAGATCACTATGGGCTCCAGCCCCATAACATAGCGCCTAATAGCATCTTAGTCTTAGCCGGCTTCACAGCTCTGTTCGAGGGCTACCTAGGTATTAGGCCTAGCTTAGACTTCTTCAGATACTGTTTCTGTTGCCGGCGTCAGACCGTGCCGGACGGCGGGCTGGCAACCTGCGGCAGTGTCACTTTCAACTGCCGCCAGGGCCGCCAATGGTATCCTAAGATACCATATCTTGAATCCGTCAAGGGCTGGACCTCCACATTCTTTTACTGCCAAGATATGGCAGCTCCGGGCCGCCAATTTGGCATCCCGGAATTCGTCAACGCGCCGCCTATGCCCAGGCCATGCTGGGACGAGGCGGTGCCCAAGCTGACGGAGGAACTCCGCCTTTTTCAAAGGTGGATTGAATTCCTCACACGGACGATGGCTCCCCCTCTGCTGGACGGGGTCGACACCGTCATCTGCTGGCTCGGCCGGCAGATTCTCCCCCTGCGGTACAGCCCGCACAAAATGTGTCAGTATTCGCCTACTGCCACGGCCTCCCTCCGCGTAAGCGAAGAGAGGTTGCCGGTTGCCGACCTGGCGTTCCGGCTCCGCAGCCTCGTCAAGGCGGGGCTGGTGAAGGCGGTGGAGGGCGTGCCCATGCACACCCACGACAACCCTCCCCTCGAGGTAGATATCTTGCTCCTTTCCCCTTTTTGATAGCTTCGCCGGCTAATCTTGAGTTCCATTAACACTTGTCTTCTTCTTTCAGCTCTCCGACTTGGGGGAGGATGACCTGGCTCCCGACTTTTACGAGTCGGAAGCTGGGAAGACAAAGAAGCGCAAGGCATCCGGCGCCGCTTCCTCCATGGTGATCGCCGAGAGGAAGAAACGGATCGCAACGGCTACCGAGTCGACTCTCGTCAACATTGACGAGAACGTGGAGAACTCTCGTCAATTTTGCTTTTAACTGTTGACGACGAGCTTCTTTAATACTGGCACCCAATTGACTGTGCTTGCTGTTTATTGACAGGGAAAGGGTCGTAACTTCTCGGTTGACGACCAGGCTCCTTTCCAAGGGTAAGCGGCCTCAAGGCAGCTCGCCCGCTACCGTGCCGCCAACCTCCAGCCCCGGGCCGGAAACTTTATGGGCGATGCTCGTCGCCAGCCCCCGGCTCCGGCTCCTGGCGCGCCGCCAAGGGTTTCCTCCGCTGACCTCGCACCCACGACTCCCCTCCTTTTGGCTGAGGATACGGCCGATGAAGCCGCTCAATCGCGCGCCGCCAATGAAGTGTTGCTGGAGGCGACTGCCGGCGGGTCCCAGAGGGCAGCCTCGACTGCAGGAGGCGACAAAGTTAGGGACCCTTGGTCCACCTTCACGAAGGCCAAGGAGTCAGCCTTAGCCTTTGCCAACTTCACCTCCCAGGCCTTCGCCGACTTGGAGGGCGACCTGTCTGTAAGTTTTTACAACTCCGGCATATACATAGTCTTTCCCCCGAGCACTTAGATGGCATGTAAAAAAAAACTGACTGCCGGCTTAGTGGTTATTCGACAATATGTTTTATGCCTTTGCCTTTTCCTGCATGGCCTTGTGTCCGCCAACGTTGAGCTTGTCTCCTCCCGAGTCGAGATAAACCAGCGGTGCCGCGACCTGAAGAAAGATTGCGAGGCCAAGGACCTGCGGATTGCCGAGTTGGAGGCGGCCCGCCAAAAAGATGAAGGTAGGGTTGATCCTTTTTGCCTTCAGCTATATTTTCGACTTATGTTGCCGTCAATCATTTAGTTAGTGAATCCATATATGTAGAACTGCTAGACCATGCCCAGGATATACTGAAGGCGTCCACTGATATGCAAGCTCTTATGAATGAAGCTTCCGATTTGGCAGCCGCCAACTTGGCGATGAAGGAGGATCACCGGAAGGAGATGGAGGCCCAGCAGCTCAAATTTGCGCAGGAATCTAGCCAGATCACTGGTGAGCTGGAAAGCCTGCGTAAGAAGTTGGCGGAGGCGGAGAAGGCGGCTGCCGAGGAAATCTCCAAGCAGACTTCTCGCGCCCAAGCTGCCGAGGATGCATTGGCGGCTCATATGGTGGAGCTGTCTGCTTTCCATAACTCGGTCCCTGGTAATTTTTACACTCCTTACTTTGATTTTTCCATTTTGCTTAGCCTGAGCCAAACTGATGGTTTTATTTTTGATGTAGTTCCCGCCGGTTTGGGCGACGGCAAGGTTGTCAGCCCCCGCCTGGATCGCCTTGCGCGTCTATGCGAGCTGATCACCGAGACTTTGGCGACGTCCAAGCAGTTTGCCGCCAAGTTCTTCATCTCCTCTGGCAGCCAGGAACCGACCGAATGCAGCGACGTGCCCACTATGTTGGATCAGGCTACCAAGCTGCACAAGAGCTCGCTGAAGTCGGCGGCGCGGGGTGGTGCCAAGACTGCACTTGGACTATTTATGGCGCACTACCCCGAGGCGGAGATAGAAGCCGTCACCGAAGGCATGCCGTCTACATATGAAGACGGCAGCGAGGTCGAGCCGGCCGCTGTTATGGACAGCGTTGCCGGCTACGCCACGCGTGTTGCCGATATGGTGGACACTTCAATCTTCTACCGGCGCCATCCTGTGCCTGCCGGAGAGGAAGCTGGAGCTACCGGCACGGCCAAGGCGGAGGGGAGTGACAGTTCCGGGGCTGAAGTTGTCAGCCCCCAAGCCTGATGTAGACGCTCCCCCGAGCCATAGCTTTCTTTCCTTGCCTCCTTCTAGCATGATTTGTCAGCCCCTGAAACGATGCAACTTTGACTTGTAATATTTGTATATACTTTTGCTGTTGCTCTGCTAGGCGGAAATTAGCTGACAAGTTTTATTTTGCCTTATTTATATGGCCCGCCTTAATTTTACCCTGACCTATATGTTTGACTTTTTGTATGTTGACGAACCTCAGCCGGTAACTTTAGCTGAAACAACCAGGGCTAAACCATGCGTTTAGGATCAGAGACCAAAGCCAACATGTTGGTGTCAAAGACATACTAGTAGGTGAACCACATATAAGTAATCAGAGGTAAAGGAATTAGGCGGTGCAAAAAGTTTATTTTTGCTTTAGGTTGGCTCGAAAGCTGAAGGTATCTACCAGTTTGAACCTTTGCACGGAGCTAGAAAAATAGGTAACTTAGATACATAGGGGAAATATGATTGCAAGAAAAGACAAAAGATGGCATGCTTCTCAACACAGATGAGGAACCATAGACTTTTATTTCATAATCATATTTAACTTATTACAATTATAAATTGCTAAGTGTAGAAAGGACGTAGCTGCTCAATATTCCAAGGCCGTCTTGTTTGTTCGAACGGATCGTCAATGCCTCTTTTGCGCTTGGTTCCCTTTTTTCCTGCCGCCTTCTTGCGCCTCTTCTTTTCGTCTTCGTCGCAGATGTCGGCCAGGTAGTAGGAACCATTGAGCAGCGCCTTTGTGACTATAAACGGTCCTTCCCATGGCGGGGATAACTTGTGCAAGCCTTTTCTGTCTTGAACTAGGCGGAGAACCAGGTCACCTGTTCTGAAGCTTCGCTTCCGCACTCTCCGGCTATGATAGCGGCGAAGTTGTTGCTGGTACAAGGCGGAGCGATGTAGAGCGACGTCTCTTTCTTCGTCTAGCAGGTCTAGGCTATCCTGTCTTGCACCTTCTACGTCTTTCTCGATGTAGGCTTGAACTCTTGGGGAATCGTATTTCATGTCGGTAGGTAGCACCGCCTCAGCGCCATATACTAAGAAGAAATGAGTGTAGCCGATAGATCTGTTTGGCGTTGTGCGCAAACTCCATAGTACCGACTGTAACTCAGCTGCCCAAGTGTCGGCTGCCCTGTTGTAGTGCCCATGCTTACGAAAGCAATGGCACATATGAATAATGCAAAGACTTGGATCACATAAGTCTCACATTCTTCAATAAGATGTAATATCACAGTACAATGTCATAATTTTATTACAGAACGAGACGAATGATCCAAAAACAAATATCCTTACAACTTAGCATAGCGGAAATGCTAGCTGAATAAATAGTTCATACTTTATTTCAGAGTTCAAACGCAATACTAAAGGTAGCATGGAGCTACATCTTCTCCATGAAGCCACTGGCAAATCATGTTGGTTGTAGCTCGAAGACGACCCCCTTACTCCTCATTCGGACATTCTGCAAGGTTTAGTTGCAGCCCAGCTATAAAGGGTCAGCACAATTGAATTATGGTGGCAATTGACTTTAATTTCTAATGTTCTATTAAGCTATAACTATATGCTTATTTTGGCGGGTGGAGCTCAAGGCTATTGCGCAAAGCAAATTATCTCCTACTTTTGATAAACAATTTTATTAAATCAATAATCTTCTCCTTCAGAGACAATCTCGAGACAAGTCCATGTCTCCTACCCATGTTCACCCAACAAAGTTTTATTAAGAAATTTGAGATGAGGATATTTTCAGAACACAGCCTTGTGTAGTTACTCAAATTGTCTGATGCCGGGGACACGGCTAAGATCTTAGGTTTTAACTCTCGAGAGGGTGTGCACTTTCACCATTAGACTTAATCAACCCAAACTATCCTCTACACTCCTTTAGTGAGAAGGAAAAGGAGAAGATCAAGACGAGACTTTTCAAAGGTTGCTTTCCCATGATCATACTAAGAGATTACAACCATCCTATCAACTCTACCGCCATCAATCTCTTGACCCAGGTCCACAACAACTTACTCCATCAAGACAGAGCCCATATTGACCAATGGTTGCACGATAAGCAAACTAGACTCAGTGTAAACTTAAATCTCATAGCCCTGGGTGGCCTACCACAAGTGAGCAACTCAGGTTAACACCGCATATCATGGCCCCAAGTAAGTAGAAACTATCCTGGGCGAAGACAACCATGACACTTGGCCCTGAGAAGCCACTCAACTTGAAACCTCCTCGATCGACCCAATCCACCCAGGCGTTAAATTAATTTAGTGGAACTTTTCATTTATCACATCAACCATAAAACCATCATTTTTGCAGCAGTTGCTTCCACTAAATTATAATAGGGGTCTAATCTGGAATTTCTAAGGGGAAACCTAAAAGGTTTGCATAGCATACTACAATCTCCCAAAAACCTATCATGCATGCTACTTTTGCAAATACTGTTTGAAAACACTAGATATGCAATAGAATAAAATAGTAGGTGTTTTATGAAGTCACTTGCCTTGACAGCAGGAGGGGCAGGCACAACAAGAATAACAATCACACGCAGTTCCTTCCTCTCCTTCACAATCTAGCACAAACAATACATACAAATAAATATCCACACAATATCTCACAACACCAAATAAAAGATGTATGCATGCATGATATGCCATGTGTAGAATTAGACACACTTATCCATAATTTATATTCTCTGTTATTAAATGCATGAGATGCAAATTCTAGGAATTTCTCATTTCACTTAACAATTTAATAATTGAAAACAATATAGAAAAACTTAGATTATAACATTACAACTTTTATTGTTCTAAGAAAGTTTTCAAATAAGATACATATTAATATTCCTGGGCAGAGGTTGATAACCTAAACCTAAAACAATTGTGTTTATTTGTAAAACATTTTTATTATTTAAGTTATGAATTAAATAGCCGAATTACTCCTCGGATGATCTTATGTATTATTATTTATCAAAAGTAAAAACAAATGATCTGGAAATAAACTACATTAGCAGGGCTATCCGTGGATATAAAAATCATTGAATTTGGATTTACAGAACAAAAGTTATGAATTTTCTAAGTTTTGCATAATTTCAGTTTTATTTATAAAATTCCAGCGAAAAAGAAAATAAGAGGGCTACGTGGCACGATCCTATTGGATGTTACCGCTTCGACGCGGATCGGCAGCGCGGCCGTCCGATCTACATAAAAACGGACGCTCGGGATTAAACGGATCTAGATCCGTTGGATCTAGATCCAACGGTTCGCAACCAGAGCCTCGGCGCGGGCGGCGCGAGTTCGCCGGAGGTCCTCCGACCGCGGCGGCGCCACGGCCGGCGTCGTGCACGTTCGAGTCCTAGAGGTCTAGGGGACGAACGAGTCTTACCGTTACGTAGAGGACGACGAGGCGGGGTCGGTGGCGAAGCGTGGTTCTTCGGAGCGTCGCCGTTCCCCGGGAAATTCTCGCCGGAGTTGGTGCTTGCGGCCGGCGGCGGGGTTCGCGGATGGGGACGACGTTCAGCTGCGGTAGGAGACCAACCACGAAGTCACGAAGATGCGCACGGTTATAGTAAACAGAACCAGAGGGGAAGAAGGGCTCGGGGGCAGCGGATGCCGCCGGAGTTGCTAAAACTCACCGTCGGAAATGGCGGCGGCGGAGCTCGGAAATCCGAGCGGCCTGGAGGCGAAGGAGGCTAGGGTTTGGGCGCGGGTTGAGGCGGCAGGGGTGGGGATTATATGGGGCGCGCAAAAGGAAAGAACTCCACGATTTTTGGCGTCCAAAACGGATCGAAATCGGAGAGAAATCCGCGCGGGATTCGTTCCGGAGGTGGAAGACTCACCTGACAGGTGGGTCCCACCTGTCAGCGAGAGGGAGAGGGAGCGCGGGCCGCCAGGCCGTTGCTGGGCCGATGCGCGCGCGCGGTAGATAGGGAGGACGGCATGTTTCTTTTTTTTCTTTTCTTTTCTCTAAATTAATTTCTGTTTTCACTATTTACTCAAAATGATTTTTTATACTCAGCCAAAATACTTTAGAAAAATTCATAAAAATAAGTTTTTGAAAGATTATTAAATTTAGAACCTTTTAGTATTACTCTTGCCTATTAGATAAATTATGAAAATTATAATTATTTAGGAGGTTTAAATAAACTCTTTATGGCATTATAAATTATTTAAACTCTTAATTGCAAATAAAAATTGTACTTATGTAATAAATTGTTATGCCTAAATGATGAATGATGCATGAATGCAAAGTTTTAAATTTTAGCAAAATTGGGATGTTACAAACCTAACCCCCTTATGATGAATCTCGTCCTCGAGATTCGGTTTGGCCTTCAAAAAGATGTGGGTGTTCTTCCCGAAGATCATCCTCCCGTTCCCAAGTTGCTTCTTCTTCGGTATGGTGGTTCCACTGGACCTCAAAAAATTTGATAGTCTTGGTTCGTGTGATCCTTTCTTCCATCTCCAAGATTTTGATTGGCTTCTCTTCATACGTCAGGTCACTTTCCAACTGAACTTCTTCTAATGGCACTGTATCCCGTAGTGGGGTTTCTGTCATCTCTGGGTGACACTTCTTCAATTGGCTCACGTGGAAGACATTGTGAACTGCTGACAGAACTTCCGGCAATTCTAGCTCATATGCTACTTCTCCCTTCCGGGAAAGAATCTTAAAGGGGCCGATGAATCGAGGTGCAAGTTTACCCTTGATCCCGAACCTCTTCACACCACGCATTGGTGACACTCTTAAATAAGCCCTGTCACCTATCTCATATGTGATTTCTCTCCTTTTGGAATCTGCATAGCTTTTCTGTCTGGACTGCGCGATCTTTAATCTGTCCTTGATTATTCGAACCTTCTCTTCAGCTTCCTGGATTATATCAGGTCCAAATAAACTTCGCTCTCCCACACCGCTCCAAAGTAGTGGTGTGGTGCATTTCCTACCATAAAGTGCCTCAAACGGCGACATCTCTATGCTTGCTTGGTAGCTGTTGTTATAGGAAAATTCTGCGTACGGCAAATTATCATCCCAACTAGACTTGTAGTCCAAGGCACATGCCCTCAGCATATCTTTTAGAATTTGGTTTACTCTTTCCGTCTGTCCATCCGTTTGGGGATGAAATGCTGTAATGAACTCTAATCTCGTACCTGTCAGCGAGAGGGCGAGGGAGCGCGGGCCGCCAGGCCGTTGCTGGGCCGATGCGCGCGCGCGGTAGATAGGGAGGACGGCCCGTTTCTTTTTTTTTCTTTTCTTTTCTCTAAATTAATTTCTGTTTTCACTATTTACTCAAAATGATTTTTTATACTTAGCCAAAATACTTTAGAAAAATTCATAAAAATAAGTTTTTGAAAGATTATTAAATTTAGAACCTTTTAGTTTAACTCTTGCCTATTAGATAAATTATGAAAATTATAATTATTTAGGAGGTTTAAATAAACTCTTTATGGCATTATAAATTATTTAAACTCTTAATTGCAAATAAAAATTGTACTTATGTAATAAATTGTTATGCCTAAATGATGAATGATGCATGAATGCAAAGTTTTAAATTTTAGCAAAATTGGGATGTTACAAACCTAACCCCCTTATGATGAATCTCGTCCTCGAGATTCGGTTTGGCCTTCAAAAAGATGTGGGTGTTCTTCCCGAAGATCATCCTCCCGTTCCCAAGTTGCTTCTTCTTCGGTATGGTGGTTCCACTGGACCTCACAAAATTTGATAGTCTTGGTTCGTGTGATCCTTTCTTCCATCTCCAAGATTTTGATTGGCTTCTCTTCATACGTCAGGTCACTTTCCAACTGAACTTCTTCTAATGGCACTGTATCCCGTAGTGGGGTTTCTGTCATCTCTGGGTGACACTTCTTCAATTGGCTCACGTGGAAGACATTGTGAACTGCTGACAGAACTTCCGGCAATTCTAGCTCATATGCTACTTCTCCCTTCCGGGAAAGAATCTTAAAGGGGCCGATGAATCGAGGTGCAAGTTTACCCTTGATCCCGAACCTCTTCACACCACGCATTGGTGACACTCTTAAATAAGCCCTGTCACCTATCTCATATGTGATTTCTCTCCTTTTGGAATCTGCATAGCTTTTCTGTCTGGACTGCGCGATCTTCAATCTGTCCTTGATTATTCGAACCTTCTCTTCAGCTTCCTGGATTATATCAGGTCCAAATAAACTTCGCTCTCCCACACCGCTCCAAAGTAGTGGTGTGGTGCATTTCCTACCATAAAGTGCCTCAAACGGCGACATCTCTATGCTTGCTTGGTAGCTGTTGTTATAGGAAAATTCTGCGTACGGCAAATTATCATCCCAACTAGACTTGTAGTCCAAGGCACATGCCCTCAGCATATCTTTTAGAATTTGGTTTACTCTTTCCGTCTGTCCATCCGTTTGGGGATGAAATGCTGTAATGAACTCTAATCTCGTACCTGTCAGCGAGAGGGCGAGGGAGCGCGGGCCGCCAGGCCGTTGCTGGGCCGATGCGCGCGCGCGGTAGATAGGGAGGACGGCCCGTTTCTTTTTTTTTCTTTTCTTTTCTCTAAATTAATTTCTGTTTTCACTATTTACTCAAAATGATTTTTTATACTCAGCCAAAATACTTTAGAAAAATTCATAAAAATAAGTTTTTGAAAGATTATTAAATTTAGAACCTTTTAGTTTAACTCTTGCCTATTTGATAAATTATGAAAATTATAATTATTTAGGAGGTTTAAATAAACTCTTTATGGCATTATAAATTATTTAAACTCTTAATTGCAAATAAAAATTGTACTTATGTAATAAATTGTTATGCCTAAATGATGAATGATGCATGAATGCAAAGTTTTAAATTTTAGCAAAATTGGGATGTTACACCTGTGTAATGGAGCTTCGAGACGAGGCTTAAGTCCTGATTAGACTAGGCCGTTTGTACGCTCTACTTGTCCATTGGATTGAGGGTGTGACACGGATGTCAAATCAAGCCGGATACCCAGATCGCTGCAGTATTCTTCTATGTCGCCTTGAGATAGATTGCTGCCATTATCAGTGATAATGCTGTGTGGAACTCCAAACCGAGAGATAACTCCCCAGAGGAAATTGGTGGCTGTTCGTGCGTCAAGTTTGCTGATCGGTTTAGCCTCGACCCATTTGATGAACTTGTCGACAACGACCAATAGGTGGGTATACCCACCACACGCCTTCTTGAAGGGACCCACCATGTCTAAGCCCCAGACCGCGAACGGCCAGGTGATTGGAATCGTCCTTAGTTCTTGTGCCGGCAAGTGAGGTTGACGAGCGTACAACTGGCAGCCTTTGCATGTCTTTATGATGTTCTCGGCGTCTTCTTTGGCGGTAAGCCAGTAGAAACCTTGGCGGAAAGCTTTGGATACAATGGACCTGGCGGAAGCATGATGCCCGCAGGTGCCAATATGTATGTCCTTCAGAATTTCCCGGCCTTCTTCTGGTTGTATGCACCGCTGATAGATGCCGCATGTGCTTCGCTTATATAGCTCGCCTTTTATTATCGTGAATGCTTTGGCTCGCCTTATGATCTGCCTTTTTAGCACCTCATCGTCCTCCGGAAACTTTCTGTCGATTAGAAAATCGAGATATGGGACTGTCCAATCCGGCTGTGTCAAGTAGACAACGAGACTTGCCGCTTCTACCGGTTCTTTTGCATCGGGGTCCATCAAATCGGCGCCTTTAATGGATGGCTTGTGCAAATGTTACAGGAAAATAGCTTTTGGTACCTTTTTGCGTTCCGACCCTAGTCTTGCAAGTGTGTCTGCCGCCTCATTATCAGCTCTTGGAACATGCCGGACTTCGTAGCCCGCGAAGTTTTTTACGAATTTGTCAACTTTGGCTCTGTATGCCGCCATTGTTGCGCTTTTCGCATCCCATGTTCCGCTTACTTGCTGCGCGACCAAATCTGAGTCGCCATAACAGAGGATTCTTTTGACGCCTAGGTCGTTTGTCACGTGTAACCCATGAAGCAAAGCTTCGTACTCGGCAACGTTGTTGGTTGCTATGAAGTGGATTTGCAACACGTAGCTAAGCTTGTCACCTTTAGGCGTGCGTAGAACGACTCCAGCCCCCGAGCCTTTGAGCATCTTTGATCCGTCAAAGTGCATGACCCAATATTCTGATTCGGGGAGTGTCGTTTCCTCCATGGCTTCTGTCCAGTCGGCGACAAAATCTGCAAGCGCTTGAGACTTAATGGCGGTCCGTGGCTTATAGACTATATCAAAGGCGGCAAGTTCGATGCCCCATTTGGCAACTCGACCTATTGCCTCTGCATTGTTGATTATGTCTCCCAACGGTGCCTTGCTGACTACTGTCACTGTGTGCTCCTGGAAATAATGCCTAAGCTTTCTGGCGGCAAAGAATACACCATAAGCCAGCTTTCGGTAATGTGGATACCTCTGCTTGGAGGCGGAGAATACTTCACTGATGAAGTAGACCGGTCGTTGATCACACGTCGCGGCTTCGTTCTCCTTTCTTTCCACAGCCAAGACAACGCTGACAACAGCTCCTGTTGCCGCGATGTATAACAGCATTGGTTCCTGTGATCGAGGGGCTGCCAATATCGGAGCGGATATGAGGGCCTCCTTAAGTTGTTGTAAGGCGGCATCTGCCTCTGCTGACCACTCAAAGTTGTTGGATTTCTTCAATAGCCAGTAGAGAGGCATTGCCTTTTCCCCTAGGCGGCTTATGAAACGACTGACGGCCGCCGTCGATCCGGCTAGGCGTTGCACGTCCTTCAGACAAGTAGGTCTGGATATGTTTTGGATGCCTTGATCTTCTCCGGATTAACCTCGATGCCTCGTACTGAGACGATAAACCCGAGCAGCTTGCCGGCTGGAACGCCGAAAACACACTTGGCGGGTTTGAGTTTCATCTGATATCTCCGGAGATTCCGAAAAGTTTCTTCCAAGTCCTCTAGGAGATCTGCCTTCTTTTTTGATATCACCGCGATGTCGTCTATGAAGGAGATATGCCCTAGAGGCAATTAATAAAGTGTATTCTTTATCATATCTCGTTTGTTCATAATAGGTTTTTGTGTCATGCTAGAACCGTATTAAGCGGAAACATTAATGCGGGTGTGATACGTAAACAACCAGGTCCCTAGTAGCCTCTACTAAGACTAGTTTCGTTGCGCTATTGATGATCGAGGTTTCCCGGTCATGGGGCTTGGCGCCGGTCGGCAATGAGAGTCATATCGCTGGAGAGCGATGTGATGGACATACCCAGATTTGGAGAACATAGTCGTTACGCCTTTGACCGTGAGATCAACTCTTATTGATATTCCCGGAAGATACTTTGATTGCACCAAACGTCGTATCTTATTTAGTATGACAATAACGGTGATACTTTTGGGTATCAGAAAGGAGTAGTTGAGACGAGGGGTCAAGAGCGGGATTTGCCAGTCCGTATAGCAGGATAGATACTCTCGGGCCCACTCGGTGAGATCATGTCTAATGAGCTTGCAAGCATGTGACTAGGTCACGAAGACATGAGATCATGAATGAGTAGAAGATAGCGTCGTCGGTAACGAGGTCGGGATTAGGTATGGAGATATCTATGGAACGACGCTCGGACGTGCTAAGTAGCGCTATGGCAAAAGGTCTAAGACTTTACGTTCAGGTTTGATAGATGAAAGTCATTCGTTATATCTCAGGGATTAATTCATGGGGTCCAGGCCTACGGGTTAGTCGTTGATAATTGAGTAGTCTTGATCATACCTGATATTATATCGAACCGCTAGGGTAACACACTTAATGGGTTTCGACAAGACAACCGGAAAGGAAGGAGATCACCGGGAGCGTCCCAGGAGAGGTCTGATGGAGATCGGGCAGCGCCGAAAGAGTTTTCGGAGCTAGGAAAAATTATATATATTATGTTTGATATTAATTAGTGTTATTAATATGCAAATATGATTTTATATATTTATTTTCGAATTTATTAAGGCAGATTTCCCTAAATGGGCCTTCCGGACGAAAGAAGGCCCAAGAGGGGAAAATTCCCAAGGGGAATTCGGTGGGGGCCAGGAGGGGCTGCCCCAAGTGGGCCAAGGGCCCACTAGGGGGGCCGGCGCACCTCCCTAGCCGCACCAGGCTATGTGGGGATAGTCCCACATTGCCTGGCTGGCAAGGTAGGCTCCCCCTGGGAGCCTATATAAGAAAGGGCACCCCCAGCCTTTTAATTCACCAATTAATTCCCGATTTCTCTCTCGATCTCGTGGTTCCCAAGTTGGAGCCACGCCGAGTAGAGCAAGGGGATCTCCTCCACCATAGCCCGCTGCCGCGCTGCTGGTGTTCCGGTGCAAGTCTTCCGCTGCTCGTCCTGGACTGGAGCTTCGGAGGCCGTCGTCTCCACCGTACGTGTGCGACTCCCTGCGAGGTGCTGCGCTAGCGGTACTCGGAGGCCTGCTTCCTCTACACGACCTTGAGGTCGGCTTCGTCGGTCTTCATCGACAACGTTTGTGCGGGAACATAATCCCCGCTTTCGGTCTACAAGGGTACGTATTCCGATCTCCGTTCGTACTACTATATCTGCATAGAATAGATCTTGGCATGCTTTTAGGATATCGTCGGTAGGAAAATTTTTGTTTTCTGCACACGATCCCCTTCAGTGGTATCAGAGCCGATCTATCGTAGATATAGCTGTACGCTGTTAGAACCCGTGCTCTGCACGGGGGCACCGTTCCTGTTATTTGCTACCCTCTAGCGTGCACTTGTGTATTCCAGCGGCATTGAGTTGATGAAGCGGCCCGGACCGACTTTACGCGTACGCTTACGCGAGACTGGTTCCACTACTGACATACGGCTACCGTATATGTGGCTGGCGGGTGACAGTTTCTCTCTCTTTAGTTGGTCTTCGCATTTTCAATGGAGGGCCCGAAAGGGATGCTTAAACATGCAATTATTGGATTGTTGTTGTGGTCATAAGATTCGTAGGTATGAAGCGGTTCTATTTACCAAAGCCCCAAGCCACTTAAAACATGCAAAAGATAAAGTAGAAGCGTCTAACTTTATTTTGCAGGGGCTATGTGATATGGTCAAGGTAGGTTTATTAAATTGTTTATAAATTGCGGGCGCCAAGAAGACCATGGCGCGATGGACTATATCACATTGCATTACATTTGATGTTTTGTGTGCATCTTATTTTGTGTGATTGTGTGTATAGTATACATTAGTTACACGGCGGTAGCTGAATAATATGATCCCTTCAAAATAACACTAGTGTTCTCCCTCCAACGCGCACCACCAATAAAGTTCTACGTTATGAGGCAGGATGTGATGATCGGGTGTCAGACATATCTTCGTTCGCATACGGTGGGTGTAAGCCATGTTGCACAAGCGTCAGCGTGGAGGTCTTTGGTGGCGAGCCTAGCATACTCAGAGGTATGGCCTCGGAACAGGAAGACCGAAAGGTCGAGCACGAGTCACAAAATTGGTGTGACGGACGATTTTGTCTACTCTTGAAGTTGTGCCGCCGGCTTTGATGATGAGGGGTGGTGCAATGGATGGGGGTCGTGTAATCGCTTAAACGACCAGGAGGGATGTTCGTTTGAGTGGGAGTTATGTTAGTTATTTTCTAAAATACTATAACTCAAAATTATTATGAACAAAGTCTTATGTTGTTGCAAATTCCATTGTAGATGTCTCGCCCCTCGTTTAACCTAGGTCTGTTCCTTGAGAAAGAAAAGCTTAAGACCAATGGGTCAAACTTCATGGCCTGGTTCCGCAACCTGAGGATCCTCCTCACTCCCCATAGGGTGGCCTACGTCATTGAGGCCGCCATAGGTGACCCTCCTGCAGATGATGCCTCTGAGGATGAGAAGAAGGTCTTCCAGACCCGATCGGAGGATTCTGCCTTTGTCCAGAGTGGCATGCTCTACGCCATGGAAGCCGACCTGCAGAAGCGCTTTGAGAAGATGAGCGCCTTTGAGATCATCTCGGATCTTAAGGCTGTCTTTGCGCCGCAGGCTAAGGCTGAGAGATATGAGGCTTCTGAGCTTTTCTTCTCAGCCAAGATGGAAGAGCATAGCAGTGTGAGCGAGCATGTAGTCAAGATGTATGGCTACGTTCAACGCCTGAATGCTCTGGAGTGCAAGATTTCCGATGAGCTGGTGATTGACAGGGTGTTGCAATCGTTGCCACCGAGCTACAAAGGCTTCGTCATGAACTACAACATGCAGGGCATGGCTAAGTCCCTGGGTGAAGTGTTCGTGATGCTCAAGACTGCTGAGGTAGAGATTAAGAAGGAGCACACGCTGTTGATGGTCAACAAGACCGTTGATTTCAAGAAGTCCGGTGGCAAGGGAAAGCAGAACTGGAAGTCCCGGAGGGAGGCAAAGTTAGCTGCCAAGCCCAGGACTAACAAGTCTGGTCCCAGAGCTAGCGTGGAGTGCTTCTACTGCAAGGGGAAGGGTCACTGGAAGCGCAACTGCCCCAAGTATCTGGAGGATAGGAAGTCTGGCAAGACGGTCGACAAAGAGCAAGGTATATTTGATATACATGTTATAGATGTGTACCTTACATCCGCCCGGAGCAATACGTGGGTATTAGATACTGGTTCTGTTGCTCATATATGTAACTCTCAGGAGGAGTTACGGAATAGAAGGCGGCTGGCGAAGGATGAGGTGACGATGCGCGTCGGCAACGGATCGAGAGTCGACGTGGTGGCTGTCGGCACGCTCCCTCTGCATCTACCATCTGGATTTTTTTTTTTTTGAAGATTAAACCGTTGGGGAAACCCCTACGGTATGATTTTCAAATTATATGTGTGGCCTAGAGAGTAGGCCAAAGTACAGACATAATTACATGAGACAGGGGTAGAGGGGATAAACAAGGTTGGTCTGCAAGGAACTAAAAGGAATTTAACCAAGCTAAAAGCGCCTCCTTGTGGGATTAGTTTTGGTTTTAAATAAATGTTATTTTGTGCCATCCTTGAGTGTAAACATTATAAGTGGGTCTTGCCTGTTACAAGACGGTTATTCATTTAAATCAGTGTCAAGCAATTGTGCTATTTATATGAATGATATCTTTTATGTTGATGCTCCCGAGAATAACGGTTTATTCTTGTTGAATCTCGATCGTAGTACTCACATCCATAACATAGAAGCCAAACGAATTAAGTGTAGTGACGATACCGCCATGTTTTTGTGGCATTGCCGTCTTGGTCATATTGGTATAAAGCGCATGAAGCGACTCCACTCCGATGGACTCTTGGACTCGTTGGATTTCGGATCCCTCGATACATGCGAACCATGCCTCATGGGCAAAATGACCAGGACACCGTTCAAAGGTTTCGTTGAACGGGCGTCGGATTTGTTGGGGATCATACATACAGACGTATGTGGACCAATGAGCGTTTCGACACGCAATGGTTATCGTTACTTCGTCACCTTCACTGATGACTTGAGTAGATACGGTTATATCTATTTGATGAAACACAAGTCTGAAACGTTTGAAAAGTTCAAAGAATTCCAGAGTGAAGTTGAGAATCAGCTTAATAAGAAAATCAAGCATCTCCGGTCCGATCGTGGTGGAGAGTACTTGAGTTTTGAGTTTGGCACACATCTGAAGAGTTGTGGCATAGTGCCCCAACTTACGCCCGCCGGAACGCCGCAGCGTAACGGTGTGTCCGAGCGACGTAATCGTACTCTACTGGATAGTGTCCGATCTATGATGTCTCTTACCGATCTGCCAGTGTCCTTCTGGGGTTATGCGTTAGAAACAGCCGCATTCATTTTAAATAGGGCTCCGTCCAAGTCCGTTGAAACGACGCCGTATGAATTATGGCATGGCCAAAAGCCTAAGTTATCGTTTCTGAAGGTTTGGGGTTGTGAGGCGTACGTTAAGAAACTACAGCCCGACAAACTCGAACCGAAGTCGGAGAAAGTCGTCTTTGTAGGATATCCACGGGAAACCGTTGGGTACACCTTCTACAACCAAGCTGAGGGCAAAACTTTTGTCACGAAGACCGGTACCTTTCTAGAGAAGGAACTTCTCGCGAAAGGAGTAACTGGGAGGAAGGTAGACCTCGATGAAATCGTTGATCCTGAACTCGAGATTCCGAGTGGCGCAACGGAAGCAATTCCGGAAACGTCCTCCGTGGAAGGAGTGGGAGAAACTGTCGAGGAAGATGTTCTACCTCGTAGGTCTGGTAGATCTCGGATCGCACCAGAATGGTATGGCAATATGGTTTGCACCGTCATGCTAGTCGAGCAAGACGAACCTACAAACTACAAGGAGGCGATGGAGAGTCTAGAGTCCGAGAAATGGCTTGAAGCCATGAAATCCGAAATAGGATCCATGTATGATAACAAAGTGTGGATTTTGGTGGATATTCCCGAAGGGCGCAAGGCCGTCGAGAATAAGTGGATCTTTAAGAAGAAGACTGATGCTGATGGTAATGTGACCGCCTATAAAGCTCGGCTTGTCGCAAAGGGTTTCCGACAAGTTCATGGAATTGACTACGATGAAACTTTTTCACCGGTAGCGATGCTTAAGTATATTCGGATTTTGTTAGCGGTAGCTGCCTACTATGATTATGAAATCTGGCAGATGGACGTCAAAACAGCCTTCCTGAATGGAAACATTGAGGAAGAGTTGTACATGGTACAGCCGGAAGGTTTTGTCGATCCAGGAAGTGCTAACAAGGTGTGCAAGCTTCAGCGATCCATCTATGGATTGAAGCAGGCATCTCGGAGCTGGAATCTTCGCTTTGATGAGGTAATCAAAGGTTTTGGATTTATCCAGAATGTGGAAGAGACCTGTATTTACAAGAAAATGAGTGGGAGCTCGGTTGTGTTCTTAGCACTGTATGTTGACGACATATTGCTAATAGGGAATGATTTGGAACTTCTGAATAGCGTGAAGGAATATTTAAACAGTAAGTTTTCCATGAAGGACTTAGGAGAAGCTGCATATGTTTTAGGCATAAAAATCTATCGTGATAGATCAAGGCGCCTATTAGCACTAAGTCAGAGTACTTATCTTGATAAAATACTGCAGCGTTTTCATATGGAGAAGGCAAAGAAGGGTTCTCTGCCGGTTATCAAGAATAAGATATTGCGTAAGGCGCAGTGTCCGGTGACGGAACTGGGTAAGGCCGAAATGACGAAACATCCTTATGCTTCAGCCATAGGATCGATCATGTATGCAATGTTGAGTACTAGACCGGATGTGGCATTAGCTCTAAGTTTGACAAGCCGGTTCCAGAGTAATCCTGGAATGCCGCATTGGGTAGCTGTTAAGAGCATTCTTAAGTATCTCAATAAGACAAAGGAAATGTTCCTTGTGTATGGTGGCTGCGATGAAGAACTTGGCGTAACGGGTTACGTAGATGCAAGTTTTTGCTCAGACCCCGATGACTATAACTCACAGACAGGTTACGTGTTCAAGGTGAATGGAGGCGCCGTGTGCTGGACAAGTGGGAAGCAACCCATAGTCACACAATCTACAATGGAGTCGGAGTACATTGCTGCCTGCGAGGCCGCGAATGAAGCTGTGTGGCTGAGGAAGTTCGTCATCGAACTTGGAGTGTTCCCGAGCGTGCAAGACCCCGTGATCCTCTTCTGCGACAATACGGGTGCCATTGCAAACGCCAAGGAGCCTAGGTCTCACTCCACCGCCAAACACATTCTCCGACGCTTCCATGTGATACGTCAGTACGTACAAGGAGGCGATGTGAAGATTTGCAAAGTGCATACGGATCTGAATGTGGCAGATCCGCTAACGAAGCCTCTTCCGCTTGATAAGCATGAACAGCACCAGTTAGCTATGGGTGTTAAGCTTTTACCAAGTTGTAATCTAGATTAAATTGTACTCTAGTGCAAGTGGGAGACTGAAGGAGATATGCCCTAGAGGCAATTAATAAAGTGTATTCTTTATCATATCTCGTTTGTTCATAATAGGTTTTTGTGTCATGCTAGAACCGTATTAAGCGGAAACATTAATGCGGGTGTGATACGTAAACAACCAGGTCCCTAGTAGCCTCTACTAAGACGAGTTTCGTTGCGCGATTGATGATCGAGGTTTCCCGGTCATGGGGCATGGCGCCGGTCGGCAATGAGAGTCATATCGCTGGAGAGCGATGTGATGGACATACCCAGATTTGGAGAACGTAGTCGTTACGCCTTTGACCGTGAGATCAACTCTTATTGATATTCCCGGAAGATACTTTGATTGCACCAAACGTCGTATCTTATTTAGTATGACAATAACGGTGATACTTTTGGGTATCGGAAAGGAGTAGTTGAGACGAGGGGTCAAGAGCGGGATTTTCCAGTCTGATAGCAGGATAGATACTCTCGGGCCCACTCGGTGAGATCATGTCTAATGAGCTTGCAAGCATGTGACTAGGTCACGGAGACATGAGATCATGAACGAGTAGAAGATAGCGTCGTCGGTAACGAGGTCGGGATTAGGTATGGAGATATCTATGGAACGACGCTCGGACGTGCTAAGTATCGCTATGGCAAAAGGTCTAAGACTTTACGTTCAGGTTTGATAGATGAAAGTCATTCGTTATATCTCAGGGATTAATTCATGGGGTCCGGGCCTACGGGTTAGTCGTTGATCATTGAGGAGTCTTGATCATACCTGATATTATATCGAACCGCTAGGGTAACACACTTAAGGGGTTTCGACAAGACAACCGGAAAGGAAGGAGATCACCGGGAGCGTCCCGGGAGAGGTCCGATGGAGATCGGGCAGCGCCGAAAGAGTTTTCGGAGATAGGAAAAATTATATATATTATGTTTGATATTAATTAGTGTTATTAATATGCAAATATGATTTTATATATTTATTTTCGAATTTATTAAGGCAGATTTCCCTAAATGGGCCTTCCGGACGAAAGAAGGCCCAAGAGGGGAAAATTCCCAAGGGGAATTCGGTGGGGGCCAGGAGGGGCTGCCCCAAGTGGGCCAAGGGCCCACTAGGGGGGCCGGCGCACCTCCCTAGCCGCACCAGGCTATGTGGGGATAGTCCCACATTGCCTGGCTGGCAAGGTAGGCTCCCCCTGGGAGCCTATATAAGAAAGGGCACCCCCAGCCTTTTAATTCACCAATTAATTCCCGATTTCTCTCTCGATCTCGTGGTTCCCAAGTTGGAGCCACGCCGAGTAGAGCAAGGGGATCTCCTCCACCATAGCCCGCTGCCGCGCTGCTCGTGTTCCGGTGCAAGTCTTCCGCTGCTCGTCCTGGACTGGAGCTTCGGAGGCCGTCGTCTCCACCGTACGTGTGCGACTCCCTGCGAGGTGCTGCGCTAGCGGTACTCGGAGGCCTGCTTCCTCTACACGACCTTGAGGTCGGCTTCGTCGGTCTTCATCGACAACGTTTGTGCGGGAACGTAATCCCCGCTTTCGGTCTACAAGGGTACGTATTCCGATCTCCGTTCGTACTACTATATCTGCATAGAATAGATCTTGGCATGCTTTTAGGATATCGTCGGTAGGAAAATTTTTGTTTTTTGCACACGATCCCCTTCAGTCTACGTAGACGTGAACATTGCGGCCAATCTGTTCGTGCAGGCAATTTTGCATACATCGCTGGTATGTTGCCCCTGCATTCTTCAGGCCAAAAGGCATCGTGATGTAGCAGAAAGTCCCGTATGGAGTGGTGAAAGATGTTTTCAGTTGATCCGACTCTCTCATCTTGATTTGATGGTATCCTGAGTAGGCGTCCAAAAAGCAAAGCAGCTCGGAGCCTGCTGTGGAGTCTACGACTTGGTCAATTCTAGGCAGCGCAAAGGGATCCTTTGGGCAGCACTTGTTAACACCGGTATAGTCAATACACATCCTCAACTCTTTATTCTTCTTTGGAACAAGTACAGGATTTGCCACCCAATCAGTGTGTACAACTTCTTTTATGAAATTGGCGGCCTTCAGCCTATTTATCTCCTTTCCTATAGCCTTGCGTCTCTCATCTCCAAAGCGTCTTGTTGCTTGCTTCACCGGCTTGGATCCTTTTATGATGTTGAGTGAGTGCTCGGCAAGTTCCCTCGGTACACCAGGCATGTCGGAAGGCGACCATGCAAAGATGTCATGATTCTCACGGAGGAACTCAACGAGCGCGCCTTCCTATTTGTCAAGGTTGGAGCCGATGACGACTTGCTTGCACTTGTCGCCTGGGATGAGGTCCGCCTTTTTGGTGTCCTCGGAAGCTTCAAAGGTCTTCTTGACATCAGTCTTTGGCTTAGGCATGGAGTTGTCTGAATCCGCCCCGAGCAGTGCGAGTTCTTCCTTGTGGATGACGGCTTCTGCGAAAGCGGCCATGCCACGCTCACACTCCTTGGCTTTCTTGAAGTTGCCGGAAATCGTGATGGTTCCATTTCCCCCCGGCATTTTAAGCTCGCTGTATATGTAGCACGGCCTTGCCATAAATTTGGCGAAAGCCGGTCGTCCGAAGATTGCATGATAGGCGCTTTTGAAGGGGACAACTTCGAACCGGAGGAACTCTGAGCGGTAGTTTTCTTTTGGTCCGAAAGTTACCTTCAGCCTAATGCTCCCCATTGACTTTGCTTGCCTGTTGGGCACTATGCCGTGAAAAGTGAGGTTGATGTGGTCCAGCTGATCCTCTGACAAGTTCATGCGGCTTAGTGTGTCGTAGTACAGGATGTTGAGGCTGCTGCCGCCATCCATGAGTACCTTTGTGAGTCTGAAGTTGTCGACAATGGGATCGACGACAAGGGCGTACTTGCCTGGGTGAGGAACATGATCAGGGTGGTCGGACCGGTCCCAAGTGATCGTTGCTTCCGACCAGTTCAAATACTGAGGGACGACCGGTATTGTCGCATTGAGCTCGCGCATCTCCGCCTTATCCGCCTTAGCCGAAGGTGTGCTGACAAAGCATACAAGAGATTCTTTGACCTTCGGATATGGTTTCTTTTTCTTGGCGGCCGCGTCATCCTCGCTTGAAACAGACATGTCGTCGTCATCCTGATCCTCCTTGTTGTCTTTCTTGTCGTTCTTCTTTGACTTCTTTGACTTCGAGCCGACTGTGGGGTCCTTTTTGAAGTCGTCCATGAAACGACACTCGCCAAGCATATGGTTGACCTTGCCAAGTGAGGCGTGGATGGGGCACGGCAAAAGTTTCGCCTGCTCATAAGTGATTCGCGCCGCTTTAGGCCCTGAGCCGGCGTCGCGACTATCTTTCTTATTCTTCCACTTCTTTTTGCCGGCATTCCCTTGGAATGCGGCAGCTACCTCGTTGGAAGGTCCGGCTTTGTCATCCGCCGCCTGCTTGCGCTTGTTGTTCCGCTTTGGTATGATGTTGACGTCAGGGTCATCGTCCCGGCGTCGTCACCCGCCGCCGCGTATTGGGCGGCTAAGTTGAGCATCTCACCAAGGTCCGTGATTTGCTCGCAGACGAGCCGATGACGGAGCAAGGACTTCTTCTGCAGGCCCGTGTAGAAGGCGTGGATAGCATGTGCGTCCGAAACACCATGACAGTTGGCTTTTTCGGATATCCAACGGCTGACAAAGTCTGTCATGGTTTCGTCCGGCTTTTGGATACAGCGTTGCAAATCCGTGTAGGTATTTGGACGCTTGTATGTTCCTTGGAAGTGCTGGGAGAAAACCTTTTCCATGTCGTACCAGCTATGGATAGACTTTTCAGGAAGGTTGTCGATCCAAGCTCTTGCCGTGCCTTCTAACATGAGAGGTAGGTAACGGACGGCAATATAGCTGCTCCCGCCGGCAATTTCTATGGCCATGGCATAGTCGGATAGCCATGAATCCGGCTTAACGAGGCCGTTGTACCTAGAACAGTTTTTTGACACTGATGTCATGTCCTTAGGGAACGGCTCTCTGCGGATGGCGTCACCGAAGCACTTTGGTCCAGAATATAGCGGCTCCTTTCCTCTTGCTATGTCTTGTAGGCAGTGTCGTGCGTCTTTTGGATCGAGCTGCCGTACGCCTCTGTTTGCGTCTGGCTCGTCCTGCGCTGCCCGGCTTATGCTGCGCCTGGGTCCTTCTGCCTCCTCTTTCCTCTTGCTGCCGGTGCTATGCTGCGGAGACCGGCTTCGACCTCTCCTGGGAGGGTCGTTACCGGCATCTTTCCTAGGCGGCAGCCTATTGTTCCGGCTATCGCCATTGTCGCGTCTTGGCTGGGATGGAGGTGGCAGGTCTCCCCTGCTTCCTGTCCTTGAATTCTCGTCCCGCCTTGGCTTTGGCGGTGGCGTCTTCTTTGGAGGTGGCGTTGCCTTCCTTTTGTCGCCATGGCTACTGGAGCCAGACGGGCCTTCGGGGTCGCCGCCAGGTGCAGCTTTGCACTTTCCTGACTTTGACTCTAGGTCTCCCCCGCGAGCATCCGCCATGTGGCCGTAGGAATCAGCGCGAGCTTGTTGTTCTAGGGCCTTGCTTACGAAGTGTCTTGCATTGGCCAGCTTTTCTTCCGCCGTGTAAGGGTTGTCGTCCAGGGTATCTAGCGCGGCAGCCGCGTTGAGGACGGGGGTGTAGAAGACAACATCTCCCCTTCTGTCCACGCGCTGTGGTGCCGTGCGCCAGTCAAACCTGAGATCTTGAGCCGCTGTCGTTGCGCGTGTTGGCGGCTCCTTGCCACGGCGGTTTTTTGATGACCTTTTTTCCTCAAAGAGTTGCCGGCTTGTTTTGGCCGACATCTTCTCCTGTTCTTTCTCGATCTTCTTCGCAAGGCTCTCAACGTGCTCCTCTCTTTTTCGCAGGAAGTCAGAGTGCTTAAGCATGTTAAGCCTAAGCTCTTCCACTTCGTCGAGTGGGGTGTCTTTATTCACCGGAGTATTCATGATCTCGTCTACTTCTTTGATGACGGAGAGCAAATCCGTGGGTTTGCTGCTGCCGCCTTTCTCGAGGCCAGTTTTCTTCTTTGCGCGCACCTTGTCGGAACTTTCAATGACTTGACCGGCAGTGGTGTCGCCGGCGTCTTCCACCGGCTTGTTTTGCGCTTCTGAAGCAACTGGGGTTGTCTCGTGACCGACAACAACCATCATAGGCAGCTTGTCAGGCATGTCACTATCCGCTGTGCCCTCTGAAGGAGCCGGATTACCACTGAAAAAGCGGGTTTTGATCTTCTCTTCGAAGAGACTAGCATCATCATCAGAGTCAGAGTCTACGTTGACTTGAACGGTAGATCTGGATCCGGCATCTGACATCACATCCTCCTGGAGAGCAGGGAGGATTGACTCAGGATCGTTGTTTTCCGGCTGGGAGTCTGATCCCAGTCCGACAACTCCGACGAAGTGGAAATCAGATTCGGCCGACTCCTGGGAGAAGGCGGATTCAGATCCATCTTGTTGGTCGACTGCTTGGTCGAAGGGTTGGTGGGTGGGGTTGTAGAAGCGCGGTAGGCCGTACGCCTCTGGCGTATACCCGATGAAGACGTCGATCCCTCCGATCGGTACGATTGCGCATCCGATAAGGTAGTCGTCCGCCGGGAGCCAGGACTCGTCCGAGTTGACATAGCTGTGGCCGCCATACCTTGTGACGCGGCCGACGGCGATCTGCTTGCCCATGCCGCCAACTGTTCCCGCCTGGAACGTGACGCCAGGAACCTTATGCCCCACGGTGGGCGCCAACTGTCGTGGTATCGGCATAATTGATAGGAGACGGGGGTCCTCTAGCCTACGTATGGATTGTGGGGAAGAAGGTTGGTGTCGTGAAGGACGGGATTGAACACGGCGAGTTTACCCAGCTTCGGATCCCACGGCGGTGGCGAGATCCTACGTGCTGCTATAATTCACTATGAGGCAATAGCCGTGAACAGGTTACAATGTGTATGATGCCTATTCAAGCGTGCCCTAAAGGCTCCCTGGTGGCCGGCTTATATAGGCGGCCAGACCCCAGGGTACAAGGCAAGTACTTGTCCGGCAAGTAAACAGAGTCCTAGACCTAGCCGGCTTAGTTGCCGCCTTCCGTCTTGGGCTTGGTGGCCTGATGGGCTTCGGCCTTCCGCCTTCCTTGGACCGTCCGCCTACTTCCTTGTACGTCAGCTATCTGGGCCGCCCGGCAGGCTTCAGCCTTACCACTCTTGGGCCACCCTGGACTAGCCGGATTGATCCATGGTGGTGATACCCCTAGTTGATATATCCCCAACACTATATAAGATACGACGTTTGGTGCGATCAAAGTATCTTCCAGGAATAACAATAAGAGTTGATCTCACGGTCAAAGGCGTAACGACTACGTCCTCCAAATCTGGGTATGTCCATCACATCGTTCTCCAACGATATGACTCCCATTGCCGACCGGCGCCATGCCCCATGACGGGGAAACCTCGATCATTAATCGCGCAACGAAACTTGTCTTAGTAGAGGCTACTAGGGACCTGGTTGTTTACGTATCACACCCGTATTAATGTTTCCGCTTAATACGGTTCTAGCATGACACAAAAACCTATTATGAACAAACGAGATATGATAAAGAATACACTTTATTAATTGCCTCTAGGGCATATCTCCTTCAGTCTCCCACTTGCACTAGAGTACAAATTAATCTAGATTACAACTTGGTAAAAGCTTAACACCCATAGCTAACTGGTTTTTTTCATGCTTATCAAGCGAGAGACTTCGTCAGCGGATCTACCACATTCAGATCCGTATGCACTTTGCAAATCTTCACATCGCCTCCTTGTACGTACTGACGTATCACATGGAAGCGTCAGAGAATGTGTTTGGCGGTGGAGTGAGACCTTGGCTCCTTGGCGTTAGCAATGGCACCCGTTTTGTCGCAGAAGAGGATCACGGGGTCTTGCGCGCTCGGGAACACTCCAAGTTCGATGACGAACTTCTTCAGCCACACAGCTTCATTCGCGGCTTCGCAAGCAGCAATGTACTCCGACTCCATTGTAGATTGTGCGACAATGGGTTGCTTCCCACTTCTCGAGCACACGGCGCGTCCATTCACCTTGAACACATAACCTGTCCGTGACTTAGAGTCATCGAGGTCTGAGCAGAAACTTGCATCCACGTAACCAGTTACGCCAAGTTATTCATCGCAGCCCCCATACACAAGGAACATTTCCTTTGTCTTATTGAGATACTTAAGAATGCTCTTAACAGCTATCCAATGCGGCATTCCAGGATTACTCTGGAACCGGCTTGTCAAACTTAGAGCTAATGCCACATCCGGTCTAGTACTCAACATTGCATACATGATCGATCCTATGGCTGAAGCATAAGGATGTTTAGTCATATGGGCCTTATCCAGTTCCGTTACCGGACACTAGTTCCGTTACCGGACACTGTGCCTTCCGCAATATCTTATTCTTGATAACCGGCAGAGAACCCTTCTTTGCCTTCTCCATACCGAAACGCTTCAGTATTTTATCAAGATAAGTACTCTGACTCAGTGCTAATAGGCGCCTTGATCTATCACGATAGATTTTTGTGCCTAAGACATACGCAGCTTCTCCTAAGTCCTTCATGGAAAATTTACTGTTTAAATATTCCTTCACGCTATTCAGAAGTTCCACATCATTCCCAATCAGCAATATGTCGTCTACATATAGTGCTAAGAACACAACCGAGCTCCCACTCATTTTCTTGTAAATGCAGATCTCTTCCAAATTTTGGATAAATCCAAAACCTTTGATTACCTCATCAAAGCGAAGATTCCAGCTCCGAGATGCCTGCTTCAATCCATAGATGGATCGCTGAAGCTTGCACACCTTGTTAGCATTCCCTGGATCGACAAAACCTTCTGGTTGTACCATGTACAACTCTTCCTCAATGTTTCCATTTAGGAAGGCTGTTTTGACGTCCATCTGCCAGATTTCATAATCATAATAGGCAGCTACGGCTAACAAAATCCGAATAGACTTAAGCATCACTACCGGTGAAAAAGTTTCATCGTAGTCAATTCCATGAACTTGTCGGAAACCTTTTGCGACAAGCCAAGCTTTATAGACGGTCACATTACCATCAACATCAGTCTTCTTCTTAAAGATCCATTTATTGTCGACGGCCTTGCGCCCTTCGGGAATATCCATCAAAGTCCACACTTTGTTATCATACATGGATCCTATTTCGGATTTCATGGCTTCAAGCCATTTCTCGGACTCTAGACTCGCCATCGCCTCCTTGTAGTTCGTAGGTTCATCTTGTTCAACTAACATGACGGTGCAAACCATGTTGCCATACCATTCTGGTGCGATCCGAGATCTACCAGACCACGGGGTAGAATACCTTCCTCGACAGTTTCTCCCACTCCTTCCACGGAGGACGTTTCCGGAATTGCTTCCGTTGCGCCACTCGGAATCTCGATTTCAGGATCAACGATCTCATCGAGGTCTATCTTCCTCCCACTTACTCCTTTCGCGAGAAGTTCCTTCTCTAGAAAGGTACCGGTCTTCGTGACAAAAGTTTTGCCCTCAGCTTGGTTGTAGAAGGTGTACCCAACGGTTTCCCGTGGATATCCTACAAAGACGACTTTCTCTGACTTCGGTTCGAGTTTGTCGGGCTGTAGTTTCTTAACGTACGCCTCACAACCCCAAACCTTCAGAAACGATAACTTAGGCTTTTGGCCATACCATAATTCATACGGTGTCGTTTCAACGGATTTGGACGGAGCCCTATTTAAAATGAATGCGGCTGTTTCTAACGCATAACCCTAGAAGGACACTGGCAAATCGGTAAGAAACATCATAGATCGAACACTATCCAGTAGAGCACGATTATGTCGCTCGGACACGCCGTTACGCTGCGGTGTTCCGGCTGGCGTAAGTTGGGGTACTATGCCACAACTCTTCAGATGTGTGCCAAACTCAAAACTCAAGTACTCGCCACCGCGATCGGATCGGGGGTGCTTGATTTTCCTATTAAGCTGATTCTCAACTTCACTTTGGAATTCTTTGAACTTTTCAAAAGTTTCAGACTTGTGTTTCATCAAATAGATATAACCGTATCTACTCAAGTCATCAGTGAAGGTGACGAAGTAACGATAACCATTGCGAGTCGAAACGCTCATCGGTCCACACACATCTGTATGTATGATCCCCAATAAATCTGACGCCCGTTCAACGAAACCTTTGAACGGTGTCTTGGTCATTTTGCCCATAAGGCACGGTTCGCATGTATCGAGTGATCCGAAATCCAACGAGTCCAAAAGTCCATCGAGTGGAGTTGCTTCATGCGCTTTACACCAATATGACCAAGACGGCAATGCCACATATACATGCGGTATCATCACTACACTTAATCCGTTTGGCTTCTATGTGAGTACTACGATCGAGATTCAACAAGAATAAACCGTTATTCTCGGGAGCATCAACATAAAAGATATCATTCATATATATAGCACAACTGCTTGATACTGATTTAAATGAATAACCGTCTTGTAACAGGCAAGACCCACTTATAATGTTTACACTCAAGGATGGCACAAAATAACACTTATTTAAGACCAAGACTAATCCTGATGGTAGATGTAGAGGGAGCGTGCCGACAGCCACCACGTCGACTCTCGATCCGTTGCCGACGCGCATCGTCACCTCATCCTTTGCCAGCCGCCGTCTATTCCGTAACTCCTCCTGAGATTACATATATGAGCAATAGAACCAGTATCAAATGCCCATGTGTTGCTCCGGGCGGATGTAAGGTACACATCTATAACATGTATATCAAATATACCTTACTCTTTGTCGAACGGCTTGCCAGACTTCCTATCCTCCAGATACTTAGGGCAGTTGCGCTTCCAGTGACCCTTCCCCTTGCAGTAGAAGCACTCCACGCTAGCTCTGGGACCAGATCTGTTAGTCTTAGGCTTGGCACTCATCTTGCCTTCCCTACTGGACTTCCAGCTCTGCTTTCCCTTGCCACCGGATTTCTTGAAATCAACGGCCTTGTTGACCATCAACAGTGTGTGCTCCTTCTTAATCTCTACCTCAGCAGTCTTGAGCATCACAAACACTTCACCTAGGGACTTAGCCATGCCCTGCATGTTGTAGTTCATGACAAAGCCTTTATAGCTAGGGGGCAACGATTGCAACACCCTGTCAATCGCCAGCTTATCGGGAATCTTGCATTCCAGAGCATTCAGGCGTTGAACGTAGCCAGCCATCTTGACTACATGCTCGCTCACACTGCTATGCTCTTCCATCTTGCCTGAGAAGAAAAGCTCAGACGCCTCATATCTCTCAGCTTTAGCCTGCGGCGCGAAGACAGCCTTCAGATCAGAAATAATCTCGAAGGCGCTCATCTTCTCGAAGCGCTTCTGCAGGTCGGCTTCCATGGCGTAGAGCATGCCACTCTGGAAGACCTCCGATCTGGTCTAGAAGACCTTCTTCTCATCCTCAGAGGCATCATCTGTGGGAGGGTCACCTATGGCGGCCTCAATGACGTAGGCCACCCTATGGGGAGTGAGGAGGATTCTCAGGTTGCGGAACCAGGCCATGAAGTTTGACCCATTGGTCTTAAGCTTTTCTTTCTGAAGGAACAGACCTAGGTTAAACGAGGGGGGCGAAACATCTACAACGGAATTTGCAACAACATAAGACTTTGTTCATAATAATTTTGAGTTATAGTATTTTAGAAAATAACAAACATAACTCCCACTCAAACGAACATCCCTCCTGGTCGTTTATGCGATTACACGACCCCCATCCATTGCACCACCCCTCATCATCAGAGCTGGCGGCACAACTTCAAGAGTAGACAAAAGTCCGCCACACCAATTTTGTGACTCGTGCTCGACCTTTCGGTCTTCCTGTTCCGAGGCCATATTTCTGAATATGCTAAGCTCGCCACCAAAGACCTCTACGTTGACGCTTGTGCAACATGGCTTACACCCACTGTATGCGAACAACGAGATGTCTGACACCCGATCATCACGGCCTGCCTCATAACGTAGAACTTTCTTGGTGGTGCGCGTTGGAGGGAGAACACTAGTGGTATTTTGAAGGGATCATCTTATATAGCTACCGCCGTGTAACTAATATATACTATATATACAATCACACAATATAAGATGCACACAAAACATCAAATGTAATGCAATGTGATATAGTCCATCGCGCCATGGTCTTCTTGGCGCCCGCAGTTTATAAACAATTTAATAAACCTACCTTGACCATATCACATAGCCCCTGCAAAATAAATTTAGACGCTTCTACTTTATCTTTTGCATATTTTACGTGGCTTGGGGCTTTCGTAAATAGAACCGCTTCATACCTACGAACCTTATGACCACAACAACGATCCAATAATTGCATATTTAAGCATCCCTTTCGGGCCCTCCATTGAAAATGCGAAGACCAACTAAAGAGAGAGAAACTGACACCCGCCAGCCACATATACGGTACAAGCCGTATGTCAGTAGTGGAACCAGTCTCGCGTAAGCATACGCGTAAAGTCGGTCCGGGCCGCTTCATCTACTCAATGCTGCTGGAAGACACAAGTGCACGCTAGAGGGTAGCAAATAACAGGAACGGTGCCCCCATGCAGAACACGGGTTCTAACAGCGTACTGCTTTATCTACGATAGTTCGACTCAGATACCACTGAAGGGGATCGTGTGCAGAAAACAAAAAATTTCCTACCAACGATATCCAAAAAGCATGCCAAGATCTATTCTATATAGATATAGTAGTACGAACGGAGATCGGAATACGTACCCTTGTAGACCAAAAGCGGGGATTACGTTCCCGCACAAACGTTGTCGATGAAGACCGACGAAGCCGACCTCAAGGTCGTGTAGAGGAAGCAGACCTCCGAGTATCGCTAGCGCAGCACCTCGCAGGGCGTCACACACGTACGGTGGAGACGACGGCCTCCGAAGCTCCAGTCCAGGACGAGCAGCGGAAGACTTGGACCGGAACACCAGCAGCACGGCAGCGGGCTATGGTGCAAGAGATCCCCCTCCTCTGCTCGGCGCGACTCCGACAAGGGAATCACGAGATCGAGAGAGAAATTGGGAATTAATTGGTGAATTAAAAGGCCAGGGGTGCCCCTTCTTATATAGGCTCCTAGGTGGGAGCCAACTTGCTAACCAGGCAATGTGGGACTAAACCCCACATGCCTGGTGCGGCACGGGAGGGTGCGCCGGCCCTCTAGTGGGCCCTTGGCCCACTTGGGTCGGCCCCTCCTGGCCCCCACCGAATCCCCAAGGGGATTCCCCCCCTCTTGGGCCTTCTTTCGACCAGAAGGCCCATTTAGGGAAATCAGCCTAAATAAATTCGAAAATAAATATATAAAATCATATTTGCATATTAATTACACTAATTAATATGAAACATAATATATATAATTTTTCCTAGCTCCGAAAACTCTTTCGGCGCTGCCCGATCTCCATCGGACCCCTCCCGGGACGCTCCCGATGATCTCTTTCCTTTCCGGTTGTCTTGTCGAAACCCGTTAAGTGTGTTACCCTAGCGGTTCGATATAATAACAGGTATGACCAAGACTCCTCTATGATCAACGACTAACTCGTAGGCCTGGACCCCATGAATTAATCCTTGTGATATAACGAATGACTTTCGTCTATCAAACCTGAACGCAAAGTGTTAAACCTTTTGCCATAGCGATACTTAGCGCGTCCGAGTGTCGTTCCATATATATCTCCATACCTAGTCTCGACCTCGTTACCGACAAACGCTATCTTCTACTCGTCTATGATCTCATGTCTCCGTGACCTAGTCACATGCTTGCAAGCTCATTAGACATGATCTCACCGAGTGGGCCCGAGAGTATCTATCCTGCTATTGCGGACTGGCAAATCCCGCTCTTGACCCCTCGTCTCAACTACTCCTTTCCGATACCCAAAAGTATCACCGTTATTGTCATACTATATAAGATACGACGTTTGGTGCGATCAAAGTATCTTCCAGGAATAACAATAAGAGTTGATCTCACGGTCAAAGGCGTAACGACTATGTCCTCCAAATCTGGGTATGTCCATCACATCGTTTTCCAACGATATGACTCCCATTGCCGACCGGCGCCATGCCCCATGACCGGGAAACCTCGATCATCAATCGCGCAACGAAACTAGTCTTAGTAGAGGCTACCTGGGACCTGGTTGTTTACGTATCACACCCGTATTAATGTTTCCGCTTAATACGGTTCTAGCATGACACAAAAACCTATTGTAGCACCCCAACTTTTATTAAAGTTGGACCACCTGTGTTATGTGCTAGTCCCTGGATCACTGCCAGCACCATAGTACAAAATATAAAGTACCATTGCATAAGTATTAAATTTGCTACAACGAGATCCAAAAATAATAGCCAAATATGGCTCTATTACAATTTGCATAGCCATGAAGGCTAGCTAAAGTTCAAGTTCACAGCGAAAGCGAAATAACCACTACAACAGGATAGAGTTTTGGTAACACACACTTGTGCCACTACAGGTCAAAAAGAGTGTTACTGAGCCATGTAGTAACACAATTTCGTAAGTGTTACGTTAGGCCGTGTTACTGGGAGGTGACCATGGTCACACATAGTAATTGTTACTGTATGTTAAAATGGGTGTTACAATTTTTCTATAGTAACATGCATCATATGTGTTACCGAGTAAACTAGTAACACCATTTTATAACTACAGTAACACACATAGTAACATGTATTATAGCTGTGCCAACAACACCAGTAACATATCCTTTTTACTATGGCAACACAACTTGTAACACATTTTAGTAGCTCTAGTAACATGAATCGTAGCATATTTATTCACGTTTTGTAACACAATAACTAATTGTTGGCAACTAGTCATGTAACACATTTATTAAGCTACAGTAACACTACAATAACACTATTTCATGAAAATCTCATTATATATTTATATTTATTATTAAAACATCATCTAATAATTAATCCCTATTTATTTATTTTGAGCGTGTTATTACATCATATACTTTGTTACGTAGTAATGCTTCATACATGTAAAAGCGAGAACGAATAAAGTGAAGCATGAAATACACAAGTCGCCAATTTAAATAACCAAACGATGAAATAAGATAGGAGATACTAATACTTTTATACACCATAGCATGAATATCAATTTGAATATAGAAAAATCATCTTTATCAATAAATTACATCATTCATTACATCATTGAAAACTACAATTATTGCTAAGTAAAATCCTCATCAATTATTTGATTCTTGATGCAGCCGCTAGGGAGAAATTGACTTGCATCTCAATTGTCCTTTCGAACCTGCAAAAAATATATCATGTTTTAGATATAACATCTACCCAAATATTACTCTGAAAAATGAAAGAAAAAGTTCAACTTACAAAAGCTGAAGGCCAAGCAATGAACAAGCCTTGATCAAAAGCGTCACCAATTGTCTTGCAATCACTTACTTCCCTTACTAACTCCTCATTTTCCATAATAGGTTCGTCGATACGCACAAGTGTAAATTGACCACCTAACTCAACACCACCTGCTGTAGCTGTAGGCGAATTGGTCCAAAAGGTAGCATGTGCAACATTTCTCTTGTTTGGATACGTTGAAGTCTTCAGGACTACTTTAGTGCCAGGCTACAATAGGATCAATATTAGCATTTGAGGACAAACATGACGTAATTTGCATGAACAATATTCAAATGGATATAAGACTTTTACCTCTATTGAAGTACGCTTTTTCTTTGATGAAAGTGAGTGTGCACGCTTATTTCCAGTCCCTTGCTTCTCTAGTCTTAAAATATTTCCATCCATATGATCCTTGCGTTTTCTCATCTACAACAAGACAGAGTTACATCCCCAGGATACATACATATAACATATGTAAGCAAACAATGTATAGTCAGATTTCAATCTACAAAAAGTAAGTAACTCTTGGTATATTATTCCTCATGTGTCAATCATCAATCAATGACATAATACACTAGCAGATGGATGCATCACATACAAGTGTGGACTACGGAAGTACATATTACCATACAGCCGACCGGCCGGCTGGAAGCAAGCATAGACAAAGACTTTCTACACATTCTGTAGTTCAGAATTTTCAAGGATGTTTTATAGTTCAGAATGACAAGTCTAAAAATATTACCTCCGGTAGAGAATCAACAGCAGGGTGTTTGCTTGATGATGGTTTTTGTTGACATTGTAATCTATTGACGTTATCATGCCCATCATCCTGGTTTGCAATAATAAGATAATAAAAAAGCAAGTAATAATTTGTAGTGTATCCTAATGACATGACTAAGAGCATAGTCATAACCTTTTCGCCTGACAGCACTATATCATTATCCTCATTCATGCCACGTTCCATAGATGACAATTCATCAGGTCCATTGCATTGGACTCTCTAGAAGTTGAAATATTATTGGACAAAGTTGAAGTGATTTAACAAATCATGATACATACGGTGATATTACCTTTCTACTACCATGTACTATTGCTGCTAACTGAGAATTGTCATTATCATTTGATTGGATATTTTCCTACAAAAGTAACACAATTGAGTCAAATATTGATATAAATACGTACAAAAGGAAAGCACTTAAAAACAATTTCTTTACCATTGCTATTCCACTGTCCCCGTTGTGTCTGTTGTTTTTCATATCCTGAATAATTTGATCTTGCGTTTTTATATGTTCCTTCATCTTTGCCATTTCCCCCCAAACATCGGTTTCGCCGTCCGATGCTGAACCATCAGCAGTAGTCATTCTGATGTTTTTAAGATACTGTGGTGTCCGACCATAGACTTGACTAGGAGCTGGAAGCAAACCCATGCCATGCACTTGTCCAGGCTTTTCTTTCCCTAACACCTTCTGCAGGGCATCACCTCTCCATGCTACCCTTCCCTGAACATTTTGTGCTAACTCTGGTCGTTCAGCAATCATATTCTCCAATCGAACCTATAAGACCAAAATTGAAGCATAGAATACTTGTTAGATTGAGTTATATGTTGATCCCTAATAAAATAAGATGTTTGCCTACCAGCCGCTCATTTTTTTCATTATTTTCAACAGTATCTTTCTTCTTATGAGTTGCTAAGTAAACTGTTGCTCTGTGTGGTCGTTTCTTTTCAGGATCAGCTTGTCTCTACAAATAAGAAAGCACACAGATATGACAAGAATACATAGAGAAGAACATTTTCACAAAGCATGACTACTCACGATGTCTTCAGACCAACGAGCATAACTCTTTGTCCCAGCATTATGTGAATCCTTCACCAGGGAACGACTTATTTTGTTCTTCTCACTTTGGGCCTGTTAAAGTGCAATCACACCACAAATGCATAATTAAGATCAGCACAAGAACTCGAAGTTAAATAATGATAACATGAAAGTAGATACTGCTACTCATTCATTACCCTTCCTTTTTTTGACTTCCAAAATTTGATAAGTCCACGCCATTGATCGTTGTCCACATCATCTGGACAAAGCTTATACAGAGCTTTCCTTGTGATGCTTGCATTTTTTTTCATGGCTGGTTGGAAGATTGTTGTTTTCAAACTAGACTTAAATCTCCTCCAGTCTCTTCCGGTTGATTTGAGTATCCAATTCTTACATGAACGAGGATACAAAAACTTTGTCTGTATGTATTTAATAATGAATAACGTGATTAAACAGCTAGACCAACATTAATATACAATATAGGCATTCAATATAAAAACAGAGACAACAACTAGCAATCATATTTTGTTTTCTTGTTAACTGTGAATTACCTCTACGCACTGCAATATTGTTTCACCACCACCATTCTTCTTCACTTCACGCCAGTCCTTTATGTTCAATGGGCAATATCCTCCATTTCTAGCTATCGTGCCCAAAAACTTCCCCAAGATTGCGCCTTCATCACCTATAGGCTGGCTGTTTTCATTGCATTTTACGACTATTCGATGTCCACTTGGCATGTTCCAAACAACTGGCAAGGCTGTTCCCGTGCGCTTGCCTACTTCCTTATCAACTACAAAATTAATTCCACAAGTATTAAATATTTTAATGGCCATTGTATAGTTAGCATATACAAGTATCTTATAGAAGTCAGAATTTCGAATTGGCATTTTTAAAATATCATTACCTTGATTGTCAACTTGATCCTCTTCAACTTCTAATGCTCGTGATTCATCACTTGCGAGATATGGCTCACCATTGTCACTGTCTCCATCTGTAGCAGCATGTTCAGCGTTGATCTGAACCATATTCAACCTTTTTGACTTACGCACTGGCCCTGTGACAATCCATGCATCATTTATTTCGTTAATTAGAACAGTGTGTGCAGATATATATCTAGTTAGCATTTCTGAACTAGAGTTTTCTTGACAATCAGAGTACTAGTTCAAGTTAAGGAGATATATACTCTTTGGTCTTCTCGGAGTAAGTTGGCCCGCCCCTTCCGCAGAGACACCACCATCCTGTAAGACAGCCGTCTCATTTGGATGGTCTGGTGGAGTAACACACTTGGTAGCCTTCTCCTTAAACACAAAGAGATTGAGAGTCTTCCTAATCTCATGGTGAGATAGCATTTCTGGCACAAATCCTTGATCAGGGATTTCAACTAAGTAGGTGTTGCCTTCTGAATCTGTTTTCTCATAGTATAGGTAGTCAATTGCATGGAAGCCAACTTCCTCGATCATCAAGATTAAATCATAGTATGAGATATCACGCCTTCTCATGGACCGTTGTAGAATCTTCTCGCCATGATTTCCATCTTCATAGTGCAGGTATATGGTCAAAATGTCCACAGCCATCCTACAAATAAAACAATGACAGAGGAACAATGAAAAGTTAATTGAAAGGAAATTATCACAGCTACTACAGTCTGCTTTCATGTTGGGCAATCAAATTTGGTTCCTCTGTTTTCTTCTAGAAAAGGTAAATGAAACGAATATTTTTATTAAACACTGAACACTCTTTATTTGAACTGGGTGCCTAAAATTACCTACGTTTATGTCCAAAGACAAGATTCATGTTGAGAGAATCATTAACTTGAATATATGATCTACCTGTTTTTGTATTACACTTTCTGCTTGGGGCTAGTTTTTTGTAGCAACACGCTGGACAAAAAATTGAAGAATTGTTTACTAGACAAAATCCTGATGACCAACAATCACGTACTACCAAATTCAGAGAAGATAGAGGGAGCGGACTATGCACAGTACCAATAATCTATCAAATTCAGAGAAGATATAGAGGGAGCGGACTATGCACAGTACCAATAATCACACATTACAGAATTCAGAAAAGATGGATGGAGAAGGACAGAGAACCACTCAGGAATTCGTAGCATGAAGATCAGAAAGGGGATGGACTTCGATATCAATACCTGCCTCTGGAATGTCGGTGGATGTTGTGCTGGTAGTTTCCGGTGGTGTTGTTGCGGCAGCGCCCTAGCCGGTGCCGAGGCAGATCTAATCTACGGGGTGGGCGTGAAGGGCGGTGGCGGTGTGGGCGTGAACGACGGCGGTGGGGTTTGCGCGTGAAGGACGGCGGCGGCGTGATGGACGTGATTAGGATCTGGTCTTATTTATCCGATCTGTGGTTTTTCTTGACAGAGTTATTTACCCTCTATTATATAGTGAGCTAATTGGAGGGAACATTTTCGCAATGAAAAATATTGGAGGGAAAGTTTTCGCGAGTGGTTACTTGGAGGTAACATTTTTAGCGGTTTGTCTAATTGGAGGTAATTTTTTGCGCGGTTTGTTATTCGTAAGGAAAATTTAGCGCCAAACTTTTCACCAGCCTGTGCGATTACTTTTTTCAGAAATGACACTATGATATTTTAAAACCTTGTGGATTTTACATACTCCCTCCATCCAAAAATAAGTGTCTCAACTTTGATATATTTTAGGACGGAGGGAGTAGCATGTTTACAAAATACTCCCTCTATTCGAAAAAAGATGACTTTCATTTGTCCAAATACGGATTGTTATACTTGTAATATGTCTACATACATCCGTATTTTGAAAAATTAAAGTCATCCTTTATCCGTCCATGTTTTTGCCCAGTTCTCAGCTGTTTGCACCGTAAAGACGTGTTGGGGCACGTTCCGTCGAACTTCATCCCGGTTAACCGTTTTCGTGCTTGTTTTCGCCCAGTTTTCAGATTTTTTTTCATCAAAACGGACTGTGGGACAAGTTCTGTAGGACGTCGTCCCGATTCAACATTTTCGTGTATCCGTCCATGTTTTTGCCCAGTTCTCAGCTGTTTGAAACGGAGGTGTGAGACACGTTCCGTTGGATTTCGTCCTAGTTCAGCGTTTTCGTGTTTTCGTCCATGTTTTTGCCCAATTTTCACCCGTTTGCACCGCAATGGACGTGTTGGGACACGTTCCATCGAACTTCATCCCGGTTAACCGTTGTTTTTAGATATTTTTTTCATCATAACGGACGTGTGGGACAAGTTCCGTCGAACTTCGTTTGTCCAAATACGGATGTCGTTATTCTCAACTGTTTGAACCGTAACGGAAGTGTGAGACACGTTCCGTTCGACTTCGTCATAATTCAGCGTTTTCGTGTTTTCGTCCATGTTTTTGTAACGGACGTGTTGGGACACGTTCCGTCGAACTTCATCCTGGTTAACCGATTTCATGCTTGTTTTCGTCCGGTTTTCAGATGTTTTCATCGTAACGAACGTGTGGGACAAGTTCCGTCGAACTTCGTTTGTCCCAATACGGATGTCGTTATACTTGTAATATGTCTACATATATCCGTATTTTCACAAATTAAAGTCGTCCTTTATCCGTCCATGTTTTTGCCCAGTTCTCAACTGTCTGAACCGTAACGGAAGAGTGAGACACGTTCCGTTCGATTTCGTCCTAATTCAACGTTTTCGTGTTTTTCGTCCATGTTTTTGCCCAGTTTTCAGCTGTTTGCACCGTAACGGACGTGTTGGGACACGTTCCGTCGAGTTTCGCCCCGGTTCACCGTTTTTCGCGTTTCGAACTGAGACAATCTGAGTCAGGCTACTCGTTTAGCTCACGAGTTTCTAGTTGAAAATATTTTTAGATATAAAATATTTGGCATATGGTTTATTTAAAAACTTACGGTGCAATAAGTTTGTTTGGTTTCCTAGTAATTTGACATGATTTATTAATTAAAAAGTTTTAAAAATAACCTTCCCACACCTGATTTGGAAAATTTGGCCCGTGTTCTCCGAGGCGCCTCCACAGTGCAAGATCCACCGCCGCCTCCACCGGCGCCGCCTCTCTTGCCTCGCCGTCCCGACCCTGTACGCCTCTCGCCACTCACCGTACCCGCCCCGTCCTTCCCTCACAGCTCGCAAAAGCCTCCCCGCGACGCCGCCGCGCTTGTGGCCAGTCGATCCGACGGCGTCAGTAGCTCCGGCGCCAGTCGACCCGGCGGCGTCTACGTCTTCTTGGAGAAGCTGAAGATCCTTCTTCGCTGCGTTTGCTACCAGGCCAGAGCTGCCCAAGTTCGTCAAGGTGGCCATGTACGGCGCGCTGTACCTACGCAAGGTGAACCTGCAGAGTACCTGACTCCCAGCTCCTCCGTGCGCTCCAGTACAAGTTCTGCTCGTCGGCGACGTGCCCTGCAAGTGAGCATCCCTTGATTTATTGTCTTCAGCTATTTGTTTTTGTTATTCAGGGATTGAGGCCCGGCGATTGCATTAGTTAGCACTTGTCTGTTTCCTTGATTGAGGCCCGGCGATTGCACAAGTACTAGCGATTGCCAAATTCCACCGCTAGGTGAGGTGCCCTTGAATAGCTTCTTTTTTGGATTTGTCCCTTACATCTTAGATGTTCACTGTATATCCTGTGTTTCATATTTAGAAATCAACTAGTGATTGAGCTGAACTGATAAATATGTGTTAGTACCATGGTAATCATTCAGTTCTATTGGCGAACTAAAGGGTGTTGATAAGGGGGATTTCTCATATGTAGAAGGCAATGTTTGGTGTTCTATAACTTTGTTCACTTGATTGCATTTTTAGGCTTAGAGAGAAAATAGGTATGCCGATGTAGAGTTAGGCACCTCTCTTTTCTCACCGGTATTACCTTGATTGTTGCTTTTAAACATGATTTGGTGAAAAATGTATGCTACAGGAATTAAGGCAGAACTTATAATTTGTTTGCTCTCATAGGCAGAACATGATTTAGTATATTGTTTAGCTGGACGATTTGTTCAAGTGCATATGGACTGGAGAACATATGATATGTTATTCGTATGGCAGTTCATAAAATTTATAATGTCCTGAAGTTAGTGTAACTTATTCATTTATATTCCTTCACAAATTATTCAAAATTCCTTACCTAGAATCTTAGCACTGACTTTTGAGTATCGAATCACATCAGGCTGACCTGGGAGTTTGGTAGAAGTTCATGTATAGCCTAAGTTCACATAACACTAAGTTCCTTGCAAACATGATAGTTTCCTCCCTTATAACTCAGCGCAGTAACTATGTTTCTTTTATTACAGTCTATCAATGGATTTAAAATCTATAAAAGAGCTATTGCTTTCTCCTAGACCAAGTGATGAATACTTGGCCGGAGTAGATGGTTTTCTTGACTTTGCCTACATGGAAAAAAGTCTTGATGACAAGATCCGTTGCCCATGTGCCAAATGTGTCAATTCATTGTTACTGAAGCGGGAGGATGTGTATGGTCATTTGGTTTGTAGTGGAATTTCCCCGGGATATACTGTTTGGGGCTGCCATGGTGAAACAGCATCATTCATCTTTGCTAATGAACAAGTTGAAACACGAACTCACATGAGAACCAACAAAAGGTCACGGTCACAGTTTGACGGAACAAAATCTAATATGCGCCAACTAGTGGAAGATGTTTTTAGCGGACCTCCAACAAGCGAACCTGAAACCCAAAATCCATCTGAAACAGGACCAGACCCTGAATCCCAAGCTTTCTACGACCTTTTGAGAGATGCAGACCAACCATTATGGCCAGCGTGTGAACTATCCATACTTTCTTTTGTTGTTATTCTGTTCCATATAAAAGCCACTAACAAGTGGAGCAATAAATCTTTAAATGATTTGCTAGCACTTCTGCAGAAAGCAATTCCAAATGGTAAGAAGAATTTACCTAGTACATTTTCTGCGGCTAAGAAGATCGTTGGAAAGCTTGGGCTTAATTATGTCAAAATTCATTGTTGTGAAAATAACTGCCAGCTTTATAGGAAAGAGAAGGCAGGTGATGATTTCTGTTCAAAGTGTGGAACTTCTAGGTGGAAGAATGTACATGATAAAACTACTTTGACTAAGAAGGAAAGGAGGAAGGCAATACCACGGAAGGTGTTGCGGTACTTTCCAATTAAGCCAAGGCTTAAGAGGCTTTTCATGCATAAAGATACAGCTACAGCTTTAAGATGGCATGATGAAGAACGCACAAAGGATGGAGCATTGCGTCATCCAGCTGATTCAGAGGCTTGGATGGCCATTGATTCTAAGTATGAACACATCGCCTCAGACTCCCGGAACATTAGGTTTGCAATGGGAACCGATGGGTTCAATCCATTTGGGATGATGAGTTCCAAACACAGCTGTTGGCCTGTGGTCTTAGTGCCCTATAATCTTCCTCCATGGTTATGCCTGAAAGCCTCCTCTATGTTGCTTACTTTGATTATTCCTGGTTACCCTGGAAAGAACTTCCATGTATTCATGGAGCCAGTTTTTGAAGAGCTAGCTGAGTTGTTTGAAGTTGGAACATTAATATATGATGCATCTCGAAATGAGACGTTTCAACTGTATGCAGTTTTGTTGTATACCGTGAGTGACTACCCGGGTCTTGCAATTGCTTCAGGACATAGCACCAGTTCCGAGTCTGGTTGTTTTCCTTGTAGTGATGAAACTTGGTCTTTACGCTTGAAACATGGGGGGAAATTCTGTTTCATGGGACATCGTCGGTTTTTGCACCCAGACCATGAGTTTCGTTATGAATCTGACATGTTTGATGGATTTGAGGAACACGGAACAGAGCCGGCTCCTTATTCTAAGTCTAAAGTTAGAGTTTTAGATAAGATAAAGTCAATTAAGGACTTTGATGATTCCAAAACATGCAAGTTTGTTAACGGGTTCTTCTCCTATCTGCGTTATTGGGACTTCAATTTGCTCCGGCACAATCTAGATATCATGCACATTGAAAAAAATGTATTTGAAAATATAAGTGGGACACTTCTAGGAATAGAGGGCAAGTCAAAGGATAATTTAAAGGCACGCCTAGACTTGCAGGAAATGAAAATCAGACCAGAGTTACATCCTCAAAAAAAATCTAATGACAAGTATTTTCTTCCTGCTGCTTCTTATACCATGTCAAAAAAACAGGCGCAACAGTTTTGCAGAGTACTTCATAATATAAAAGTTTCAGATGGGTTTTCGGGGAACATCTCTAGATGTGTAAATGTTCCTCAAGGTAGAATTTCAGGACTTAAAAGCCATGATTGTCATGTTCTGATGCAACAACTAATGCCGGTTGCATTGAGAGGTTTACTTCCAGATAATGTCACATCTGTCTTGTTTGATCTATGTGCATATTTTAGAGAAGTTAGTGCTAAGGTTCTCCATGTGAAAGAGCTTGAGAAGTTAGAGAAAAGAATAAAGATAACATTATGCCGTATGGAGATGATATTTCCGCCCGGATTTTTTACCGTTATGGTGCATTTGGTTCTTCATCTAGCAACCGAGGCAAAAATAGGTGGTCCTGTGGCCTACCGTTCAATGTGGTTTTTGGAAAGGTATGATTTGAAGAATATGACTGCTATATTTCTTTATTATTGTAGTACTACATTCGTTAACAAATTTTGTGTTATTTTTCCTTTTTTTAATTTCTGCAGGTACCTCTGTGTCCAGAAGTCATATGTGCGTAATAGAGCACATCCAGAAGGATCTATCGCAGAAGCATATCTTGCAGACGAGTGCATGACGTTTTGCTCAAGATATATTGATGGTTTCACCACCAAGCATAACCAGCCTTCAAGGAATGATGATGACGATGAGGTGGCTGATGGTGAACAAGGACCAACTCTCTTTTCTTGTGTAGGAAAACCACTTGGAAAGCCTGGCAATTATGTTCTTAGAGGGCTGGCTAAATTGCAAGCACATAGATATGTGCTGTTTAATTGTTCAGCAGTAAACCCATTCCTTCGGTAATATCTCAGTCCTCTAAACAACAACAGTTATCCTTTTTTCTTACTCAACTCTTCCTATGACTTTATAACTAATTAATAATATGCTTTGCAGAGCTCACGTTGATGAGATCACTAGCCAGCGTGATGTCACACCAGACACAATCGAGGCCATGCAACATGAGAAGTTCCACGACTGGTTCAAAGCTCATGTAAGTCGATATTTCATATCTACTGTAGGTAGAACTGAAGCCATTCACTAAACTAATTCTAAATCTCCAGATAATAAAATTGGAGAAGGAAACTGGTATTGATAGTGTTAACGATGATATTCGATGGCTAGCACGTGGCCCGGTCGATGCAGCAAAAAGGTATCGCGCTTACAACTCCAGAGGTTACCGGTTTAGGCCTAAACCCTTGGACAGGGTAACTCAAAATAGTGGTGTAGTGGTACGTGCCAAAACATCTACATATGCTGCATCAGGTGATGCGACCCCTGTATTAGGTGATGTGACTTACTATGGCAGGATAATTGATATTATCCAATTGAACTACTCTGGACAATATTCGGTGGATTTGTTTAAGTGTGAATGGGTTGATGTTTCTTCTAAAGGAATTAGAAAGGATAAATATGGCTACACGCTTGTTAACTTCTCACATTTGATGCACAAAGGAGACAAGATTGACCATGAGCCTTTTATTTTTCCTAACCAAGCTGATCAAGTGTTTTACGTGGAAGATGAACTGAACCCAGGTTGGTCAGTGGTGATGCAGAATAAACTACCAAGAGATATATGCGACACAGGAAGTAAAGAATGCACAGGAGACATAGAAGCTGAGCCATTCCATGTCTCTCACCTTACAAATATGTTTAAACAGAAAAGGAAAGATAAACATTGGGTTAGATCCGACATTGAGGGAACAATGGTGGATGCTAATAATAATGCTTTGATCAATGATGAATAGGGCAGGGAAATATTTGTAACAAGTTTTGTCTTCTATTGGTAATTTCGCTCACCGTCGGCACAGGTGCTTGTCTGTATCAGGCTGCCGACGCGGCCGGGGTTGTGCTGACTTCGTCCCAGTTAGAGGTAAACTTGCTGATGATCGCCACTTCATCCCCTCCAAATTCATAATTACCCCTGTTTTGAATCTTTACCCTGTTGTATCTATATTATGCTGATTCTTATGGTGCCATGTTTTCTTCAAATATTGGGGAGATAATTATATGAAAGATTGATTTGATACACCATCTGATCTTGTATTCTGCTTTGGACTGCTGAAACCAGATGATTTCTTCAGTTTGTAGTGGTCACAGCATGTGCGTCATCTCAATAGATAACTCCAGCTAATTACTTCTTTGGTATACTTTTCCTACTCCCTAGAACTTTAGAGTCAACAACTCTGTATAAACAGAGGAAGACCATAACATTGATAATCTAGGCTGAGGTTGCTAATAAATGATTCTGTCCACTTTGTTGGGCAAAACATGTACTGAACCATACTAGAAAGTCTGATGTTCTGATATTTGTAATGAACTAATGTTCAAATGCTTAACTGAAACTTATTTTCAGAAAATTTGGCAGGTGGAGATTGGAAGGAACGTTCTGAACCGATGAAGCAATGTGTTCTATTCATGAACTACTATATGTTCAAAGTTTTTGCTCTTGGAACCTGAAACTTGGAAAGTTTCAGAAAATTTGTGCTAAGTAAAGTTTCATGTATGACATATTCGTTGGAATGTAGACTATGTGTCAAATAAATATTATGTCATAATTGCCACTTGTAAACTGAACCTGCTCCTTTTTGAAATGGACGTTCTCATTTCAAAAAAAAAATTTGTTTGGTGTCAAGTCCTGGACATCCGATTCAAGTTGTCTTCTTTCTTCTTGTGAGCTAGCATGTGCGTGTGTGACTTTTGTACATTGAACTTGCACCTTTGCTATGATCGTCGCTCATAGTTGTTGCTTGTGGCCACTTGATGAGGAGACAAATGATGGTGCGGGCATGCGGCCATGGGTGGACAGCGGCAGCTTCACTTCAGCTGTTCCGCATAGTTTTGCAGGTCGAGATCTTGAACGCCAGGAGCGTCTCTCGGTCGGCCATCACGGCGGCCTGCGGCGATCAAGTTGATCGGTTACTGGCGGCTCGCACGAGTCTAAGTTGACGCTGTGGGAGACAGGGAGCCTGATCGTTCGAGGCAAATCGCTAGAAGTCCAGGACTAGGGAGCCAGTTAGTCTCGATCGGCCCGAGTAAAGCCAGCCTAGGCAGTAAGCTATGCTCCAGCGACAAGGTACTCCTAAGTTTTCAGCCCAGCGAATGAATATAGGCCGATACAAAATTTTCTGGGCCCCTAGAATTTTGGGCCCTATTTAGGCCGCATGAATGTTACTCTCACCTACGGTTGTACCTTCCCCTAAAAAACCTAGGTTTACATCTTTTCTATTTTAGCCTGTAACACCGTGGATCAATGTTACTTCTCACCTACGTTTGTAACACATCTCCAGGAACTCATAATTATATGTGACTATGTCAAAATATCTGTAACACATTATCCGCCACACATATTTATATGTTACTTGGTTGATATCTTTGTAACACAATTCCGGGCTTCTTAAAATTCGTGTTACTGTCGAGAGTTGTAACACAAATGTTGTGTTACTCGAAATTTATTTGTAACATATTTTACTATGTGTTACATGATTGTGTTACCAAATCTCTGTCCTGTTGTAGTGAACCTTGAGCCTCATCTTCATGCATGCGCCACAGGCAGTCATGTTGGGTGTAGACTCGAGCCAAAATCATTCAGCATCAGAATTACCTGCACATTGAAATATGCAGCCCCCGAAGGAGGTCAATACAATGATGTATTGCCAAGTGACTATGGTGGATATATACTGGCAAGAATAACATCTATATGCATATTTGGCTTGGTGGGGTTAAAGACTATTTGCAGAAAGCAAGTTTTCTCCTATCATTTTGTAAAACACTTTTATTTCTCGAAGACTTGGCACCGAGGGATAAAGCCCAAGTGCACCAACAATTCTTTCCTTAGTCGAATTTTACTTTATGAAAACAATGTTGAGATTCTTCTGCCCATCCTTGTCCAGTTGCTCGAAGTAGTCCATTTCCGGGGACACGGCTGAGAACTCAGATTGTCGACTCTGCAGAGGTTGTGCACTTTCACCTTTAGACTCAATTTGTCCGAGAAATCCTATACACGCGGAGTGTATTATGGAAAGGAGAGAATTGAGACAAGCACTTTCAGAAGAAGAATGCAACCATACTAGCAAGACCCGTTCCACCTATCAACTCTACATCTGCTTGTCAAGCTGACAGGTTGCACTCCCACAACTTAATCATTCTAGACAGAGCCCATTGTCAAAAGGTTGCACGGGAAGCTTCTAAACTTGGAGGGACTTAGTAATCTCTTCGTTCCTGGGTGGCCATCCACAAGTGTACTTCTGGGTAACAACCACCATACTCGTGGCCCTAAGTAGAATAGACATTCATCCTAGGCGATGACAACCACAAGCATAGTCCCAAAAGCCACTCAACATAAACCATAACAACCAATTCCACCCAGATGTATATTTTGGATTTTAACACTTAGAAACATTTCCATAATCATGGTAAACATTTTTATAGCATGGCTAAGCAACTAATAAAATATTTTCATGGCTGCATAGAAAAGGGTGGCTACACACTACTAGGATATTTGTAAAATACAAACTAACTTAACATTATAAAATAAATCAAAAATCCCTATCATGCACACTACTCAAAATATACTACTTATGCATATAGAAAATATGGGATATTGTATGAATGTCACTTGCCTTGGTAACAGGAGGAACAAGCATAGCAAGAATAACAATCACAAGCAATTCCTTCCTCTTCTTCACAATCTAGCACAAACAATGAAAAAAATAAATACCAACACAATACCATCACAACACTAAACAAAATCATGTATGCATGAATGATATGCTATGAAAATAGGACACACTTATTAATACTTCTTATTTTCTGTCATTAATAAATGAAATATAATTTTTAGGTATTTCTTATTTTATTTATCAATTAAATAATTTTAAAATAATATAGTAAAACTTTGATTTCTATAATTACAACCTTTATTGTTTTTATGAAATCTTCAATTTGGACATTTATTAATAATGCTGGACGGAGGGAAATAATACAATCCTAAAACAATTACATTTATTTCTAAATCATTTTTATTATTTAAGTTATTATTTTAATGGCCGAAATACTCCTCTGATAATTATAAAAATTATAATTTGTCAAAGGGAAAAACAAATGATGTAGAAATAAACTACATGAGCAGAGCTATCCGTGGATATAAAGTTTATCAAATTTGAACTTGTAGATCAAAAGTTATGAATTTTCTAAGTTTTGCATATTTTCTGTTTTATTTATAAAAATTCCTGCGAAAAAGAATTAACAGGAGCTACGTGGCGCGATCCTATTGGTCGGTACCGCTTCGACGTGGATCGGCTGCGAGAGTCGTCCGATCTAATTAAAAAGGGACACGCAAGATCTAATCGATCCAGATCCATTGGATCTAGATCTAACGGTCCACGATCCGTTGACCAAAAACGGGCGGCGCGGTCGTCGGAGACGCGCGGGACGCGGCGGAGCCATGGCCGGCGTTTGCGCCCGAGGCGTTCTACGGTGCTAGGAGGAAACGGAACTCACCAGGGGATGTGGGACGTCGAAGGGAGGGCGATGGCGCGGTGGCGATGACCGGTGCGTCCTCGTCTCCTCGGAAGAGCTCGCCGGAGTTGCGCACGACGACGGTTCCTCTCGGTCGTGGACGGAGGCGGGGTTTCGCTGCAAAAACACACGCCCCACCGTGTCAAATCGATGCACACGGTTCACAGGGAGCGAGGGGAAGTGGAGAGGAGGTCCGAGGTGGCCGGAGTTGCTCGGGCGGCGGAGTTCTTATCGACGGCGACGGCGGGATTGCGTGAGCTCGAGCGGGCAGCCTAGGGGCTCTCGGGAGGTGTGGTTTTGGGCAATCAGACGAGAGCGAGGAGGGCTATTAGTAGGGAGAGGATGTGAGATAAATGGAGCAGTAAATCGTCCATAATCGTGCGAATCAAATCGGCGTTTTCGGTCGGGGTCGGGGGCGTGATTTGGGGACGAACGTTTGCGCGGGGGTGATTACAGGTGGGTCCCACCTGTCAGCGACTGCGAGCGAGAGCGCGGGGCGCTGGGCCGTTGACGGGCTGATAGGCTACGCGCGCGCGGCAGATAGCCAGTGGGTCGGCCCGATTTCCTTTTCTTTTTAAAAGAATCATTTCCTGTTCTTAAACACTGATTTCAAATATGATTTTTAAACCTATTCAAAATATTTCAGAAAAATTCATAAAAATATGTTTTGGAAAGGTTATTAAAAATGGGACTTTTTGACATTATACTTACCCATAAATAAATTGATAATATTTTTATTTATTTAAGGAGTTTTAAGTAGACACTTTAGGGAATTATAGTTTATTCAATTTATAATTTGGAGTTTTATTTAATATTTTTGTGATGTAGTTTTATGCCTAATGATGAATGATGCTTGCATGCAAAGTTTTAAACTTTTGCAAAATTTGGGATGTTACAGACTAACCCCCTTAAGAGGAAGCTCGCCCTCGAGCTTCGGAAAGATCAGCAAATAGGTGTGGATGGTCTTCTCGGAGGTCATCCTCTCGTTCCCAGGTGGCTTCTTCTTCGGTGTGATGGTTCCATTGGACTTTACAAAACTTGATGGTTTTGGTATGGGTGACTCTTTCTGCGGTCTGCAATATCTTGATGGGTTTCTCTTCGTAGGTCAGGTCACTCTCCAATTGTACTTCTTCAAGGGGTACAGTATCCTTTAAAGGAACTCCCATCATTTCGGGGTGACATTTCTTCAGCTGGCTGACATGGAACACATTATGAACCGCAGACAGAGCTTCTGGTAGTTCTAACTCATATGCCACCTCACTCTTACGAGACAGAATTTTAAAAGGTCCAATAAACCGAGGTGCTAATTTTCCTTTAATTCCAAACCTCTTTACACCCCTGAGTGGCGACACTCTAAGATAGGTTCTATCGCCCACCTCATAGGCGACTTCTCTACGTTTAGAATCCACGTAGCTTTTCTGGCGTGACTGTGCTACCTTCAATCTATCTTTAATTAATCTGACCTTATCTTCAGCTTCTTGGATTATATCAGGTCCAAAGAAACTTCGTTCTCCTACACCACTCCACAACAATGGGGTGGTGCATTTCTTCCCATATAAAGCCTCAAATGGTGCCATCTCAATGCTAGCTTGATAACTGTTATTGTAGGAGAACTCGGCATAGGGTAGATTGTCATCCCAACTAGACCCATAATCAAGCACACAAGCTCTTAACATATCTTCTAAAATCTGGTTTACTCATTCAGTTTGACCATCCGTTTGCGGGTGAAATGCCGTACTGAACTCCAATCTAGTTCCCAGTGATTCATGCAACTGCTTCCAAAAATGGGATGTGAATTGGGTCCCTCTATCGGACACGATACTCTTGGGGACGCCGTGTAAGCACACAATCCTCTTCATGTAAATATCAGCTAGCTTTGCGCTGGTATAGGTGGTCTTCACGGGTATGAAGTGAGCTATTTTGGTTAAGCGACAAACAATAACCCAAATAGAATCATACCCTGATCTGGTCCTTGGTAACCCGGTGATGAAATCCATCCCAATAGAATCCCACTTCCAGTCCGGTACCTTCAAAGGTTGCAAAAGTCCTGCTGGTTTCTGATGCTCAGCCTTTACTCGACTGCATACATCGCACTTAGCTATATATTCTGCTATTTCTCTTTTCAGATTGTTCCACCAAAATATCTCCTTCACATCCATATATATTTTGGTATTTCCTGGATGAATGGAGTAAGGTGTTTCATGGGCTTCTTGCAGAATTAACTTCCTAAGATCAGGATCATTTGCCACACATACACGTTTTTCAAACCACAAGGTTCCTTGCTCATCTTCCCGAAATCCCTTGGCTTTTCCTGCTCTCAAATTGGCTTTGATTTCTTCAATATCCTTGTCTCCCTTCTGAGCTTCACGTATATTGTCCATCAAATTTGGTTGTACTACCAACGAGGCTACAAAACCATCTGGTACCACTTCCAATCGGAGGTCCTTGAATGCCTTGCATAAATCCTCAGGTATTTCTCCTGCCGTGAGGCCATTCAAATAAACCTTATGACTCAGGGCATCAGCTACCACATTAGCCTTTCCAGGATGGTATTGAAGACTTAGGTCATAATCCTTGATAAGTTCTAACCATCTTCTCTGCCTCATGTTCAATTCTTTCTGAGTGAAAATATACTTCAAACTTTTGTGGTCAGTGAACACTTCACATCTTTTTCCCATTAGGTAGGGTCTCCGAGTTTTTAGGGCATGTACTACAGAGGCTAACTCGAGATCATGAGTGGGATAATTTGTTTCATGCTTCTTGAGCTGTCTAGAGGCATAAGATGCCACTCTGCCTTCTTGCATCAGCACACTTCCCAGGCCTTGGCGTGAAGCATCACAGTATACTTGGAATTCTTTCTCTAAATCAGGTAAGCATAGAACTGGGGCTGAAACTAGTCGTTTCTTTAATTCCTGAAAACTGGCTTCGCATGCGTCAGTCCACTCAAATTTCTTCTCCTTCTTTAATAATTCCGTCAGTGCCTTGGCGATTTTGGAAAAGTTTTCTATAAATCTTCGGTAGTATCCTGCAAGACCAAGAAAACTTTGTAATTCTCCAACATTCTTCGGTGGTTCCCAATTGGTTACAGCTGAAACCTTTTCAGGATCCACTGCTATACCCTCCTTGGATACTATGTGTCCTAGGAACGCGACTTGTTCCAACCAAAATTCACACTTGCTGAATTTGGCATATAACTTATGTTCACGCAGTCTCTGCAATACTAGGCGCAAATGCTCTTCATGCTCTTTGTGACTCTCGGAGTAGATCAGAATGTCATCTATGAACACTACCACAAACTTGTCCAGAAAATCCATGAACACTTTATTCATCATATTCATGAAATAAGATGGAGCATTGGTTAATCCAAATGGCATTACTGTATACTCATAAGAGCCATATCTGGTAACAAACGCTGTTTTTGGTATATCCATCTCTCTAACCTTCATTTGGAGATACCCTGATCGAAGATCAATCTTGGAGAACACACATGCACCTTTCAGTTGATCAAATAATTCATTTATCTTGGGTAACGGATACTTGTTCTTGATGGTGTGTTCATTTATATCTCTGTAGTCCGTGACTAGTCTCTGGGTTTGATCTTTCTTTTTGACAAAAAGAACTGGCGCTCCCCAGGGCGAAGAACTTGGACGGATAAATCCTTTCAGAAGGTGTTCCTCTAGCTGCTTCTTGAGTTCTTTCAGTTCATCGACGGCCATTGGGTAAGGTCTCTTGGCTATTGGTCCGGTACCCGGTTTTAGTTCAATGAGAAATTCCACATCTCTATCAGGTGGCATTCCCGGTAATTCTTCTGGGAATACATCTGGGTATTCTTGGACAATCAGCACATCACTAAGGCTAACCCCCTTAAGAGAATTTAGCCTAACTTTCTTAAGTTCGAAAGTTGATCTGAATTTAATCTTTTGTTTTTCTGGGGTGGTGAGGGTGATAGCTCTGTTTGCACAGTCTATGATTCCTTCAAAACGGGTCATCCAATCCATTCCGACGATAACATCCAAACCTTGGGTTTCTAGGATGACTAAGTCTGCTGGAAAAAGGTATTTTCCAATCCTTAATTCTAACTGCCTACAGCCTGAATTTACTATCATCTCACCCCCAGGTGAACTCACTCTAATAGGCTTTCCTAAGCTTTCCTCGGCTAGCCCATGTTTGTTTACAAAAGCTCTTGATATGAATGAATGCGATGCTCCAGTATCAAATAAGACCAATGCTGGAAAAGAATTAAGCAGGAACTTACCAATCACAGCATCGGGTTCATCATGAACTTCTTCCACGTTGAGGTGATTTACTTGCCCTTTCTGGAAAGGATTGGGCTTGGAATTTTCATCAGCCTTCTTTTCTGTGCATTCAGTTGCATAGTGTCCTGTCTTCTTGCACTTGAAGCAAGTTACATTAGACAAGTCTTTCTTTCCTTCGTAGTTAGGACGGGGATTACCATTCCCATGGTTTTGGCCATGGTGATGGTTTCCCTTGAACCCTCCATTATTTCCTTTGTACCCTCCATTGTGGTTATGACCATGATGCTTTTGGCCACTACCATTGTTGGAGTAGTTCCAGGGTTTATGGCCACTGACTTCTGAGGTGTGTGGTTTCTTGTGAGTCCCTTCAGTGTTACCTTTACTTGCACCAAACTTCCTCTTCCTATTCTCTTCCTTTCTGATGTTATTGTCCAGGGTGATTGCCTGATCCAGCAGAATCTGATAGTTAGGAGCATATGCCACAAACAAAGGTATCTTTAGCTCTCCCCGAAGTCCATTAAGGAATTTGTCCTTCCTCTTAGCATCAGTGTCGATGTCTTCTGGTGCGTACCTTGATAGCGTACAGAAGTCTTCCATATACTCCTTCAGGGTTCTACCTCCTTGCCTCAAGATATGAAACTCCTCCTTCTTCAGATTCATTATGCCAGAGGAGATGTGAGCATTGCGGAAACCATCCTTGAACGCATCCCAAGTCATGCCATCCAAGGGATGGGTCACTTGATAGGTCTCCCACCACATGGCAGCAGGTCCTTCCAATAGGTGAGAAGTGAATCTCACCTTTTCTGCCTCAGAACACTCACAGGTTACTAATTCCTTGTTGACTGAACGGAGCCAGTCATCCGCCACTATGGGTTCAGTAGCAGAGGAGAACTTATTAGGTCTAAGCCTGAGAAATCTTGCAAGTCTGTCCACAGGAGGTGGGGGTGGTGGTGGTTGGTTGTTATTGTTGTTGTTGTTGTTGTTGTTGTTGTTGTTGTTGTTGTTGTTGTTGTTGTTGTTGTTGTTGTTGTTGTTGTGGTTGTTGTTGGTTGCTGCAATGAACTGGGTCATCATAGTCATCAGTTGGGCTTGAGCTGCCATCAGCTGTTGCATAGCTTCACTGTTGTCGGTATCACGACGTGGAGGCATCTGTGGGGTTTTTGCAGGGATGAGTAAAAGGATAGATAGAACTATAAGGAGGAATCCTACCCATGCACAAAACAATCCAGTCAAGCACACCATCAACAACACACCACTTATAAAAACAATCAACAAACAAATCAAAACCTTTGGTTTAAGGAAAGCGATATAAAAGTTTGGAAAATAAACTCGCGAGGTTCCGAGGATACAAGGGAATGTACTGCCTTATCACAAGTGGGTAGGTCAATACAAGGCCAAGACAATGTGGTGTATGATAAATGGTAGTCTCACTAACTAACTACTCGACCATGTCCTCTTCCTCCTCTTCAATTTCCTGAATCTCGATTCCTTCATTGGTGAGTACATCCTTGAGTTCCTTTACTTCTTTCTCCAGAGCAAGGTTCTTCTCTTGCAGCTCTCTCTTCTCAGTACGAAGTCTTTTGATCAAGTCACTATCAGCCTCGAACTCGACTTCATTGCCCTCGAGTTCTGCCTTTTGTTCCCTGATAGTCTTGTTCTTCTCTTGAACTCTTTTCTCTTGTCTCATGTACTTCTCCTCTTGTGCAGCGAATCTCTCTTCTTGTGCCTTGGTCACTTCCTCTTGAACCTTCACCTTCTCTTCGTTCTCCTTAACTAAGGCACATAACTCATCGTTCTTCAGGAGCTCGGTGCGTCGATCTTCATATAGTTCGGTGACAAGGATTTCCAGCTCCTGGAAATAAAGGCTAAGGGGTTTTGCCTTGCCTCTTTCTCCGACATCATATAGGTAAGGTTCTCCATCCTCGTTTCTCCTTCCAAAGAAAATGGAGTAGTGGCCCCTCAACTCTGTGTTGTAGAGTCCGCAAAGGCGCCCAATCAAATCTTGCATGACTAGATTGAGTCCTTTGTCCTTGGAGTCACTCACCATCTTGATCTCCAGTGGGGGCTCCTCTCCACGTCATGGCTGTGTTGCTTTTATTCCCCAGCAACCTTCTTTGTTAAACTTCTTCAGAATGAAGCCCTTTACTTGGGGTAGTGGTAACCCTATCTTCTCGCCGATGTCGAGAAGGTAACAGCCAAAACGGGTGTTCACGAAGTCCTCCGTGGTGGTGAAGTGGAAGCTCGTCATCCTTTAGGTAGGAAAGAAAGGAAATTAAAACAAGAATTTCATAAGATAAGGAAGTACTAATCATGGTGTGTTTTATTAATTTAGAAGGATACTAAGTCAAAAATCCTAAGGTGATCAACAGATATTAACAACTCTTCGTAAATTGGATTTTTCACTATAGTGAGAGAGACAGACACCCGGCCAGCCACTTATATTGTGGAACAGGTCTCATGTACGTGGACATGTAAAGTTTGTCCCGGGCCGCTTCATCCCACCATGCCGTTAGAATCCAACATACTTCAAAGATGGTAACATTATGACCAAAAAGGGATTAACCAATCCTAGGGGCTCAAACCTACAGGCAACACTTTGCTCTGATACCATTTTGTAGCACCCCAACTTTTATTAAAGTTGGAACACCTGTGTTATGTGCTAGTCCCTGGATCACTGCCAGCACCACAGTACAAAATATAAAGTACCATTGCATAAGTATTAAATTTGCTACAACGAGATCCAAAAATAATAGCCAAATATGGCTTTATTACAATTTGCATAGCCATGAAGGCTAGCTAAAGTTCAAGTTCACAACGAAAGCGAAATAACATTGAGCCTCATCTTCATGCATGCGCCACAGGCAGTCATGTTGGGTGTAGACTCGAGCCAAAATCATTCAGCATCAGAATTACCTGCACATTGGAATATGCAGCCCCCGAAGGAGGTCAATACAATGATGTATTGGCAAGTGACTATGGTGGATATATACTGGCAAGTCTAACATCTATATGCATATTTGGCTTGGTGGGGTTAAAGGCTATTTGCAGAAAGCAAGTTTTCTCCTATCATTTTGTAAAACACTTTTATTTCTCGAAGACTTGGCACCGAGGGATAAAGCCCAAGTGCACCAACAATTCTTTCCTTAGTCAAATTTTACTTTATGAAAACAATGTTGAGATTCTTCTGCCCATCCTTGTCCAGTTGCTCGAAGTAGTCCATTTCCGGGGACACGGTTGAGAACTCAGATTGTCGACTCTGCAGAGGTTGTGCACTTTCACCTTTAGACTCAATTTGTCCGAGAAATCCTATACACGCGGAGTGTATTATGGAAAGGAGAGAATTGAGACAAGAACTTTCAGAAAAAGAATGCAACCATACTAGCAAGACCCGTTCCACCTATCAACTCTACATCTGCTTGTCAAGCTGACAGGTTGCACTCCCACAACTTAATCATTCTAGACAGAGCCCATTGTCAAAAAGTTGCACAGGAAGCTTCTAAACTTGGAGGGACTTAGTAATCTCTTCGTTCCTGGGTGGCCATCCACAAGTGTACTTCTGGGTAACAACCACCATACTCGTGGCCCTAAGTAGAATAGACATTCATCCTAGGCGATGACAACCACAATCATAGTCCCAAAAGCCACTCAACATAAACCATAACAACCAATTCCACCCAGATGTATATTTTGGATTTTAACACTTAGAAACATTTCCATAATCATGGTAAACATTTTTATAGCATGGCTAAGCAACTAATAAAATATTTTCATGGCTGCATAGAAAAGGGTGGCTACACACTACTAGGATATTTGTAAAATACAAACTAACTTAACATTATAAAATAAATCGAAAATCCCTATCATGCACACTACTCAAAATATACTAATTATGCATATAGAAAATATGGGATATTGTATGAATGTCACTTGCCTTGGTAACAGGAGGAACAAGCACAGCAAGAATAACAATCACAAGCAATTCCTTCCTCTTCTTCACAATCTAGCACAAACAATGAAAAAAATAAATACCAACACAATACCATCACAACACTAAACAAAAGCATGTATGCATGAATGATATGCTATGAAAATAGGACACACTTATTAATACTTCTTCTTTTCTGTCATTAATAAATGAAATATAATTTTTAGGTATTTCTTATTTTATTTATCAATTAAATAATTTTAAAATAATATAGTAAAACTTTGATTTCTATAATTACAACCTTTATTGTTTTTATGACATCTTCAATTTGGACATTTATTAATATTGCTGGACAGAGGGAAATAATACAATCCTAAAACAATTACATTTATTTCTAAATAATTTTTATTATTTAAGTTATTAGTTTAATGGCCGAAATACTCCTCTGATAATTATACAAATTATAATTTGTCAAAGGGAAAAACAAATGATTTAGAAATAAACTACATGAGCAGAGCTATCCGTGGATATAAAGTTTATCAAATTTGAACTTGTAGATCAAAAGTTATGAATTTTCTAAGTTTTGCATATTTTCTGTTTTATTTATAAAAATTCCTGCGAAAAAGAATTAACAGGGGCTACGTGGCGCGATCCTATTGTTCGGTACCGCTTCGACGCGGATCGGCTGCGAGAGCCGTTCGATCTAATTAAAAATGGACGCGCGAGATCTAATCGATCCAGATCCATTGGATCTAGATCTAACGGTCCATGATCCGTTGACCAAAAACGGGCGGCGCGGTCGTCGGAGACGCGCGGGACGCGGCGGAGCCATGGCCGGCTTTTGCGCCCGAGGCGTTCTACGGTGAAAGGAGGAAACAGAGCTCACCAGGGGATGCGCGACGTCGAGGGGAGGGCGATGGCGCGGTGGCGATGACCGGTGCGTCCTCGTCTCCTCGGAAGAGCTCGCCGGAGTTGCGCACGACGACGGTTCCTCTCAGTCGTGGACGGAGGCGGGGTTTCGCTGCAAAAACATACGCCCCACCGTGTCAAATCGATGTGCACTGTTCACAGGGAGCGAGGGGAAGTGGAGAGGAGGTCCGAGGTGGCCGGAGTTGCTCGGGCGGCGGAGTTCTTACCGACGGCGACGGCGGGATTGCGTGAGCTCGAGCGGGCAGCCTAGGGGCTCTCGGGAGGTGTGGTTTGGGGCAATCGGACGAGAGCGAGGAGGGCTATTAGTAGGGAGAGGATGCGAGATAAATGGAGCAGTAAATCGTCCATAATCATGCGAATCAAATCGGCGTTTTCGGTCGGGGTCGGGGGCGTGATTTGGGGACGAACGTTTCCGCGGGGGTGATGACAGGTGGGTCCCACCTGTCAGCGACTGCGAGCGAGAGCGCGGGGCGCTGGGCCGTTGACGGGCTGATAGGCTACGCGCGCGCGGCAGATAGCCAGTGGGCCGGCCCCATTTCCTTTTCTTTTTAAAAGAATCATTTCCTGTTTTTAAACACTTATTTCAAATATGATTTTTAAACCTATTCAAAATATTTCAGAAAAATTCATAAAAATATGTTTTGGAAAGGTTATTAAAAACGGGACTTTTTGACATTATACTTACGCATAAATAAATTGATAATATTTTTATTTATTTAAGGAGATTTAAGTAGACACTTTAGGGAATTATAGTTTATTCAATTTATAATTTGGAGTTTTATTTAATATTTTTGTGATGTAGTTTTATGCCTAATGATGAATGATGCTTGCATGCACAGTTTTAAATTTTTGCAAAATTTGGGATGTTACACCTATTATAAACAAACGAGATATGATAAAGAATACACTTTATTAATTGCCTCTAGGGCATATCTCCTTCACACACAGCTATCAAATTCAGACCTCTTAAAACCATGTGACAACATAAATGAATCAAACCTTCTATGCCATTGACGAGGGGATTGTTTCAAACCGTAGAGAGACCTTTTCAACTTACAAACAAGATCCTCCTTACCCGACACTATGAACCCTTCTGGCTGGTCCATGTATATCTCCTCCTCCAACTCTCCGTGCAGAAACACGGTTTTAACATCTAACTGCTCAAGATCAAGATCACGCATAGCAACAATGGAAAAAAAAATGTCTGAATAGAACTATGCTTGACAACCGGAGAGAAAACATCATTGTAATCAATACCAGGAATTTGACTGAAACCTTTTGCCACTAACCTTGCCTTAAATCTTGGAGGCTCACTTGGAGACAAACCCTCCTTTCTCTTGAAGATCCACTTACAGCGGACAGCCTTCTTTTGTTTAGGCAGGCGCACAACATCCCATGTGCAAATTCTTCTCAAGTGACTGCATATCCTCTTGCATAGCGGAGATCCATTTATCACGATCACTTGTGGCAATAGCTTCAATATACGTGGACGGCTCATGTCCATGCTCCACCTGTTCTGCACAACTCAGAGCATAATTAACAATGTTACACTCCTCAATTAACCGTGTAGGTTTAGCAATATTTCTCCCTGTTGTGCGATCAACGATGGACTGATTTTCTCGCTGCAAAACAAGAGGTGAGTGTTGAACAGTATCATTATCATAATCATCTGACGTATCACCATCATTGTCAACAATGACATTATCCTTTTCCACAGGGTGCTCCACCTCGACACGAACTTGTTCCTCATCAGAACTATCTGAAACATCTGAGGACAACTTATCAAAGTACATAACAGATTCATTGAAAACAACACTCCTGCTCATGAATGCCTTGTTAGTTTCGGGATTACACAACTTATATCCTTTTACTCCCGAACCATAACCAATGAAAACAGACTTAATAGCTCTCGGCTCTAACTTTCCATTATCAACATGAGCATAAGCAGTGCAACCGAAAACCTTAAGCTGTGAATAATCAGAAGGAGTACCATACCATACCTCAATGGGAGTTTTCTTGTCGAGGGGAATAGATGGTGACCTGTTTATCAAGTAACATGCGGTGGCAGCCGCCTCAGCCCAAAAACACTTACTCATGCGAGCGTTAGATATCATGCAGCGAGCTTTAGATATGATAGTCCTGTTCATCCGCTCTGCTACTCCATTCAGCTGAGGCATGTACGGGATGGTGAGGTGCCTGACAATCCCTTATGTTCTGCAAAAATCATTAAAAGCATTCGAACAAAATTCGCCACCATTGTCAGTATGAAGTATTTTCACCTTCCTCTCAGTTTGCCTTTCTATCATAGCTTTCCACTCATTAAAAGCAGCAAACGAATCATCCTTGTTTTTCATGAAATAAGGCCAAACTCTCCTAGAGTAATCATCAATAATAGTAAGCATATAACGAGCACCACCATATGAGGGCTTACGTGACGGCCCCCAAACATCAGCATGTATATAATCAAGTGTACCTTTGGTGGTATGAACAGAAACATTGAACTTAACTCTCGTGTGCTTACCAAATATGCAGTGTTCATATCAACAAGCATAGTAATGAGAGAACCTTTTGATACCTTCAGGAGTCTGTTCCCGCTGGTATACTTGTACCCGTCACAATCAAGGGTACTGAGTGAGATCAAATTTCTCGCCATGGTTGGTATGTGCTTCACGTCCATCAACGTGCGTGTCATGCCATCATGGGTCTTGATCTGAACTGATCCAACGCCAGCAATGGTGCATTGCTGGTCGTTCCCCACACGCACAAAGTCTCCAGTCTGCACTAACTCATAAGAACTGAACCAATCTCTGTTACAGCAAATATGAAAAGAACATGCAGAATCTAGAATCCATTCATCCTGACGTGAAACACATGCAGCTAAAACAGCTAGGCATTCGCCATCAGAACTACCATCAACAACAATAGCCTCACCGGTATCATTACCTTCATTATTTTTCTGTTGGTAAGTACCTTTTCTTTTCTCCTTGTTCTGCAGCTTCGAACAGTCATCAATGTTGTGGTTAGTCTTCTTACAATACCTACAAAACTTATCACGGCCTTTAGACTTTGAGCTACCTCTGTCGCCCTTGCTCTTGTCTCTGTTGTTGTTGTAGTTGTTGTTGTCTCGCTGCTGAGGCCTTCCACGGACCTCCAATGCATCACCCTTCGAAGAGGATGACTCCTCTTTCTGTACCATACCCTTCATCTTTTCCCTCGTCATGAGGGTCTCATAAACTTCAGAGGTGGTTAGTTCATCACGACTAAGAAGTATGGTATCACGGAAATTTGCATAGGAATTTGGCAGCGAAACTAGGAGTAAGAGGGCTAGATCTTCATCCTCATATTTTACCTCCATCGACACTAGGTCGGAAACGATCTCCTTGAAGATCGATATGTGATTCATAACAGAACCACCTTCTTGCAACTTGTGCGAGAACAACTTCATCTTCACATGCATCTTGCTGGTCAGATCCTTGGACATACAGATCGACTCCAGCTTAGCCCACAAAGCAGCTACGGTTTTTTCTGTAGAACTTCTTGCAGGATATCATTAGATAGATGCAGTTGAATAAGAGATGTAGCCTTACGGTCTTTCCTCTTCTCATCGACAGACCACTCGGCCGCCGCCTTATCGCCGAATTTCTCCAGCGCTTCGTCAAGATCATTGGACTGTGCGAGGATCGCACGCATCTTGACCTGCCATAACGAAAATCTCGTCTTGTAGTCCAGCAACGGTAGATCGAACTTCATCGATGCCATCCAAAACCCTAATCTGAAAACAGATATGAAACACGGGCTCTAATACCACTTGTTATAAAAGATAGCAAGAAACGATGAAGAGCGGAACGACCAAACCAACGGGGACACGAGATTTTAACGTGGAAAACCCCTCCAAACAAAGGAGAGGAAAAAACCACGGGCGCCAGCCAGCAATACTTCACTATATCGGGGTGAGGTTACAAACGCCGTGGGTTTACAATGTGTGGCTTACCCCAACAGGCGACTTACAAGATGTATTTATAGAGGACAGAAACTCTAAGTCGGTTGCGATCCGACTCGGATACGATCCGTACCGTACCGTGGGGGCTGCCGCCCCCGCACCTCCGCGAGCGCAGGATGGGCCGGTGGGCTCGCTATGCTACGGCCCAAGCCTCCCGGCGACGGGCCTCCGCTTCGCTCCGAAGTTAGCCGCTCACTTCACTTCATCATATGAATTTGGATCACCATAAAACAACACAAAGTGTTCCCACCCGCCTACAAAAACCTTTTCTTGGACACTCTTCACTAACATGGGGTCGGACCTCTGGTAAAATCAGCCGCATGGGGTGTCCCGGCATTATTTTTCCGCATGGAGGGCGCCAGTTCCCAGTCATGAAACTAAGAGACACACCGTTTTTTTTAACATATGCAAATTTGGGCGATTCATTCAAACAAGGCGGAATTCAGAAATCCTAAATTGTGGGGAGAACTGGAATCAGCCCCACGAATAGAACTTGACATAGAGCTATCTTGTTGACACTTGTCATAGTGCTCAATTCTATAGGGCTATGCAACCTTTACCTACTACGGATGTCGGATGGATCAAGCTTATTCACCAAGTCTTCCATTTGTCCATTTATAGTGGAGTGATCAAGAGAACATGTATAATTCGACAGGCAGCAGATATCAATCGAAGTCAATGGCTTGTGCCATGGCTTCCGTCCTAGCAGTTGTAGTCGCTACGGTGATGTTGCTCATCGCCGCCGTGAAGAGAGGCCGAGGCGACGAGAAGAAGAGGCTGCTCCCGCCGAGCCCGAGTAGCCTGCCGGTAATCGGCCACCTTCACCTGGTCCGCCCGCCCGTGCACCGCACCTTCCACGACCTGGCTGCGCGGCTGGGCCCTCTGATGCACATCCGGCTTGGCTCAACAACCTGCGTCGTGGCCAGCTCTGCGTCCGTCGCCGGTGAGCTCATCCGTAACCACGAGGGTAAGATCTCGGAGCGGCCCCTCACCGCCGTCGCACGTCAGTTCGCGTACGGCTCTGATGGCTTCGCCTTCGCGCCATACAGCACGCATTGGCGCTACATGAAGCGGCTTTGCATGTCGGAGCTCCTGGGCCCCACACCGTGGGCTGATAGCTGTAGTGCGACTTGTTTCCAAGCCAATAGTTGTGGTACGACGTCTTTCCATGTAATAGCTGGAGTACGACGCCGATAGGAGGAGAAATAGCCCAGAGGCAACATGCCACTAAAACGCTCGTTAGGTGTTAGGTTAGGGTGACCGTTTGTGAACAAGGCGACCGTTGGCAACAATGGGCCCACCACTTATCCACGTACGCAATGCGTGGGTCCCACCTCATGGCAGTTAGAAGAGAACCTCGTCCGTCCTTGACCTCCCGACGGCGCCATTGCTTCCCGTGTGCTCTTGCTTCCCCTCCCTGCATCCTTCTCTCCCTCTTCTCCGACGACAAAGCGATGATGTCTGCCTCCTCCGCCGCGCGGTCAAAATGGCCGCGGTATGGTGCAGTGCCGCTGACACGGTGCCCAGACTGCCCACGCCCAGAGCCTCTCAAGCGTTGGGTCAGCAAGACCGGCGAGAATGGCAATCTTGGGCGCGAGTATGTCAGCTGCTTGAGCAAGATGCACATCAGAAGGGATGGGAAGGTATAGATCTCAGTTATTTCACTGCAATTCGTTTTTGCTCGTCGAATTTGGGAAATTTTGAATTTAGGTTTTCCGATCTCTGTTTTCAGATCCTGAAGAAATGTGGCTATTTCGAGTGGATGGATAACTATTTAGAGAGGCTTTTGTTTGAGGGCTACATTGATTCGATGAAGGGGCTGCCGCCGGTGGGCGTGGAGATGGGGGAAAGCTCGGAGATGGGTGCGCCCGATGCTGACAGAGAGGGGAAGAGGAATGCACGATATGGTGAACTACCCGGGCTGCCCTCGGAGTCCGAAGTGAACCAGGAACTAAAGAAGATCAAGAAACATCTAAAGCAGATGGTTGATTTGCAGAAGCAAGCAAATATGATGACTGGTGGATTTTACTGTTGCATCGTTGCTTTGTTTTTTGTTTACTTGTTGATCCGTCGTTAGGGCAGAGGACGCGATCTGTGCGCCATGCCTCGTTCGTTTGTTCGAGTCACTTAATCTAATGCTAAATCCGAAAGTTTCTGAATTTGTTGACTCTGGTCTTCAGTTAACTTATTCATTCAACAGTTTAAAAAACAATGTACTGGGCTATTAGAGTAGATGTTGTTGGGCCGTGACAAGTAGATGTTGGGCCTTGACGTTTCTTAATTTTGGGCTGCCAGAGGAAATCCTATTTACTTCCTCATGTCCAAAAAAACTGTCCCTGACGTAGCTGAGAAATAATACGTACATAGTTAGATTCGTCCGACACTTATTTTAGTTAGATCCGGTAATAATTGATTTAGTTTGTTTTAAAAAAATTGTTAGGCAAGAGGCCGCAATGTTATTGCTGGACACGTTTAGGTTTAGGTTTAGTTATTTCCATAGCATGTTTTAGGTTTAATTTTAGGTTTAAAAGTTAGTTTAGGTTTAGTTTTAAAAGTTTAGTTTTAGGTTTACAAAAATAGTTTAAAAACACATATTATATCTCGGACGAACATAGGATATAGGGCGCCCTAGGATATATATATCCAAGAACATATTACACATATTACACATTACACATATTACACATTACACATATTAAAACTAAAAAAAAGATACATTTTCATATAGGGCCCTAAATATAGTGGACCTTTGCTAAAACCTAACCGCCGGCGCCGCCGTTCCGTCCTCCGGCCCTCCGGCCAACCGCCGGTGGTTAGCCTACTTCTATTCTGCCGCCCTGTTCTCCATCTCATTCTCCCGACGTTTGATGATGCGGCGCCGGAGAGCCTTTTCCTCCCTCCTCGCCTCCCTCCTCGCCTCCCTCTCCAGCTCCGTCTCCTCCGCCTTCTCCTCCTTCTTACGGAGGCGGTTCTTCTGCTCCTCCCTGAGTTTCGCCTCGCGCTTGGCGATCGTGTCAACGAGGACGGGGTCGGGGTGGTGGACCCACACCGTCGTGGGCTTGAACTTGGGGGACTCGACCGGAACGAGGCCCAGCTCCTCCGGCGTACAGTCGGGCTCGTACCAGGGATGCGCCTTCGGCTTGTTGTCCTCGTCGGTGACGGACTCCGGGCTGGACGGGATCGAAAGAGAAGACATGGTATAGCTGGGCTAGAGGAAGGAGGACGCACAGGGGATGTAGAAGAAGGATGAGAAGAGGGAGGAGTCATAGGCACTATTTAAAGACCCCGGTGAGGTGTGAGTTAATGGGGTAGATGAAACAACGGTATGAAAACGTAAGAGTTGAAAACGTAAGAGATGGTCTCCTCTGTGTGAGACAGGACGCGGTCAGAACGGTGCCTGTGAAAAAAAGGATGCGAGTTAGCCTGCATGCGTGCATTAATTCAAAGAGATGAAATCCAAAGTCTCACGCCAAAGTCTGTGTCGCTGGAGGGCGCCCGTCGCTGGATGCATTAATGTGTGCATTTTCTGAAACGAGGCATGTAGGTCAAAGCGGTGGCTGAAAAAATAGCTAGGATGCGACGTGACCCTTAATGCAAAGAGCTGAAAAAATGCCAAAGTCTGCCTCTCTTTGCATTAATTCTACGTTCCGGGCAGGTGGCTGAAATAGTAGTAGCTAGGATGCGACGTGACCCTTAATGCAAAGTGTAGTGCTGGTCTGCGTCGTGTTTTTCTGAAACAAGGCGTGCAGGGCTGCGTCGCTAGGAAATAGCGCTGGTGCGACGCGAAACTAGACGTGCAGGTCTGCGTCGTATTTTTCTGAAACGAGGCGTGCAGGGCTGCGTCGTCGCTAAGAAATAGCGCTGGTGCGACGCGAAACTAGACGTGCAGGTCTGCGTCGTATTTTTCTGAAACGAGGCGTGCAGGGCTGCGTCGCTAAGAAATAGCGATGGTGCGACGCGAAACTAGACGTGCAGGTCTGCGTCGTATTTTTCTGAAACGAGGCGTGCAGGGCTGCGTCGCTAAGAAATAGCGCTGGTGCGACGCGAAACTAGACGTGCAGGTCTGCGTAGAGGACTGGGTTGCATGTCTGCATGCATCGGGCTTGGTAACAGGACCCACTAGTCAGTGGCCGTCGTTAACACGGAGTCATCCCACCCTGGTAACGGGACCCACTAGTCAGTGGCCGTTGTTAACACGGAGTCATCCCACCCTGGTAACGGGACCCACTAGTCAGTGGCCGTTGTTAACACGGAGTCATCCCACCCTGGTAACGGGACCCACTAGTCAGAGGTTGTTTTCATTCGTTTGATCGTAAGACAAAACACGGAGTCATCTCACCAATCCAAATCGGAGCATTTGCAGCCAATCAGAGGACAGATCGAGCGCAGCCGCGGATCGGCATTCACAGGCGCACGGATCTGAACCATCCACGCACTGATCAACGACACACAAGGTTTAGAGGGGTTTTGAGCTAGGGTACGGCATAACTAATTCAAAAAAATTTAAAAAATTCTCAAACCAACGCACATAGTCTTATAATGTTGTATAGCAGCTAGAAAAAAATATAAACATGGTTTCCGTCAATTTTTTCGAAAACGTATCAAATCAAGCGAAAAAATCAAATGAGCATAATTAATTTAAAAAAATCAAAATGACATGAGACCAAGGCCAAATGTTGTTATATGTGATGTAGTAGGTAGGAAAAATTATAAACATGGTTTTTGCAATAATTACCGAAAATGGTTTCCACAAAAGAGCTACCTTGTATAGACTTGTTTAGGGTTCGCTACTAGAGCGATGATCTCAAATGAGCATAATTAATTTTAAAAAAATCAAAATGACATGAGACCAAGGCCAAATGTTGTTATATGTGATGTAGTAGGTAGGAAAAATTATAAACATGGTTTTTGCAATAATTACCGAAAATGGTTTCCACAAAAGAGCTATCTTGTATAGACTTGTTTAGGGTTCGTTACTAGAGCGATGATCTCAAATGAGCATAATTAATTTAAAAAAAATCAAAATGACATGAGACCAAGGCCAAATGTTGTTATATGTGATGTAGTAGGTAGGAAAAATTATAAACATGGTTTTTGCAATGTTTTATATTTGAATTTTCATTAAACCTTGTTATTTTAATAAAAAAATTAAAAAATAGAAGAATTATTCAAAACATAATGCAACTTCAGATTTAAACTATATAGGTAGAATAGACGTCTAGGAATTAAATTTGGCTGATTTAGACATGATGCCAAAAAAAGTTTTGTAGAAACGAGGGCATTTACCCTACCTTTGCAGGTCGTTCCAAACCACTTGAACAATTAACATAGCAAAAAGAGCTTAACAAAGCATGGAGACATCAATATCACAGTACTAATTTGAACATAGGATGGAGATATTAATATCACAGTACTAATTTGAAATATAAATTTCGGTTTTCATTTCAAATTTGAATTCCGGCCGAAATTCAAATACAAATATTATTACATGCCACAAATGTTCAAGCACGCCGTGTGCTCTTCCTACCACGCCGTGTGCCCTTCTTCGCACCTCTTTGTTTTGGTTCTAACTTCTCAACACATACAATATCACTGAGCATCTTGGTTTTGTTCACGGGCTTCTTGACTGAACTAGGTTGGTCGTTCACCTTGTCAATTTCAGTTTCAACCTCCAAATCAGTTTCATCTGTGTGCACCTCGACATTCCAAGGTTCAGTCTGAAACTCAGTATCTTGCGTTTGCACCTCGACATTCCAAGGTTCAGTCTGAAATTCAGTGGCTTCCGTGTGCACCTCGACATTAGAAGGTTCAGTCTGAAAATCAGTGGCTTCTGTGTGCACTTCGAAATTCCACGGTTCAGTCTGCAACAATTCTGCAATATCATGGTCTTCAGTGCTCACCTGGACATGCCCAGGGACATGCCCAGGTTCAAGTGAACCAAACACAGAATGCACACTTCTTCTCTTACTACTGACTCGTGCCTTCTTTGAATTCCAGTTATCTTCACGAACAAGTGGAACAAGTGGAACAGGTGGAACAGGTGAAACAGGTGGAGCACGCTTCCTCCTGAAAATAAAGCATGAAATAGATTTAGTAATTGAAAAAACAAATATTGCTATGTAATTGAAAAAAAGAACATACTTTGGCTTTTCATCTGCATAGGCGCAATTGGCAGATCCTGCTCTGTGCCCAAGTATCTGACAGTAAGTGCATCTGTTCTTGCTACCTTTTTTAGGCCTTTTGGGTTTCTCATCTTTCTTCTTTTTCTTACTACTCCCACCTTTCTCAAACCAGGACTTAAATCTACTCTGCTTAGGCCTGCCAGCCTTTCTTTTCGTTACAGGAGCACACACTGTAAAATCCAGAGGCATTTCAGGCCACTGTTGCTGATCTGTAAGTGGTGGAATTGGAGCTGCATATGCAGCTTTGAATTTTGCTACCGAATAATATTCATGCAAATATGGGTGCATGTTTACCCTCGGTTGAGAGGCTAAGAAAATAATGGCATGCTCACATGGCTTGCCGGTGTGTTGCCACTCAAGGCAAGTGCAATCATGCAATTCAGTGTTAACAACATGCCTCCTACCAGTTTTTCTATCTCTAACTTCAGCACCCCACAATGAAGATTTTTCAACAAACAAATGTCTAAGACTTCTGCTCCTGTTTACCACCTGTTGTACCACTGCTGGAAGCTTATCACCTTGCAGACAATCAGCTATTTTTCTTCTCAATTCCCACAACCGCATAAGCATGATCCTGATTTGATCAACCATGTCATGCACAGGTAACTATTTTAACATTTTTATCTTGTTGTTGAAACTTTCTGCTAAATTGTTGTTGATATGATCGCATTTAATTGCAGTATTGAAACCTGACCTATACCATAACAGAGAATGGTAGGTGCTCAACCATGAAGCAAAATCATTGTGAGTACATGCTGACTTTATCTTACCAAGGTGATAGGAATGTGTCTGTGCGGTGTATGATCTTGCTGCTGGCCACATGCGCCCAAATTCATCGCCTCTGAATTTTTTTATCAAGTTCATCCACAAATGGCCGAAGCACTCCCTTTTCTCGGCATGGGGGAAAACATTGTGAACTGCGTTTTCTAGCCCCTTACATGCATCTGTATGGATTGCCAAAGGTGACACAGGACCTAGACATCTTTTCAACTTCATCATGAACCATGTCCATGAAGCCTCCGTCTCTGACTGAAACAAACCAATAGCAACAGGGAACATCCAATTGTGCCCATCTAGAGCATTGCATGCTGCCAACTGACCACTCCACTTGCCTGTCAAAAAAGATGAGTCTATGCTCAAATATGGACGACACCCTGCCTTGAAGCCATCGATGCAAGGCTTCAAAGCCATAAAAAACTTGGAAAAATAAACTTTGCCATCCGCATCCACCTCAGTATCTATCTCTACACTACTGCCAGGAGATCTCAACTCAACCTCTGCTTTAAAGTTGTAAAGCATCCTAAATGTGTTTGCCCAATCACCATATAAATGTTTCATTGCCCTTTGTTTGGCCTTCCACACTGTGGTATAATTCAGTTTAATTTTGTACGTATTTTGTAAGTCCACTTGCAGTCTCTTGGCAGTAAGGTTAGGTGTTTTGGCTAGCAATGGTTGGATCTTATCTGCAACCCAAAGTTGTGATGTCATGGTTGATACTTTTTCCCTACTTGTAAGACAAGTATGTCTTTTGGTGATTTGGTTAACCCTTACAATACTTCCATCAGCCTGCAGTCTAGCAGATATGTACAACTTGCAAGGCCTCTTGCCAGTACCATCAAAACCTCTGCACTTCGCATAGAACTTCTTTCTATCCGTTCAAACAGTCTTTGCATCAAACTGATGTCTCACTACATAAGTCTTGAAAGCCATCCTGAACTCTTTCATGTTCGGCCACATCTTCCCAACTTTAATGACATGGTTTTCCTTGTCGTACACATGCACCAGCTCATCATCGTGTTCATCATCCACATAGTCTGCACCATCTTCCATCAACTGTTCATCTACATCTTCGGATAAATCACTGTCAGCCCCATCTTGTTCAACCTGCTCCTCATCCCTCTCATCCACTTCAATGCCAAAAAGTTTGGCCATCTCAGTGTCCTCCATCGGTGCAATGACCAAATCAGTAGGTTCAGGTAGGTCAAGTGCATTCCAATCAACAGAAACTGCGGGTGCTATTACTGTCGGTTCAGTACAAATGGGAATTATACGCCTAGCGGAAGCCCAATCATCATCCGCCTCCTGCATAGCTAACTTTGAGGGCACATAACCCACCTTTGAATCAACATTCAGATCAACAAGCAGAGCATAAAAAACTAAAACTTTGCTCCTCCAGCCCTCTTGCCGATCGATTTCCTCAGCAACCTCTTCACCATCCTCAATTCTGACATATTCACCTTTCCAATTATCGAACCACAACAGTGATACTTCTTGCTCTGGACCCCAAATAACATGCTCTGCAATTTTCTCCACCATTGACTTCACCGGCTTCTCCCCCATGTTCGGTAGGTCTGTTGGATCAAACTCTTCAAAATCAACCTCCCACTTCACAATCGTTGTCGGGGGGCCGCCCCCCGGGTAGGGGCAGATCCCGGAATAACCCAGCTATATGTCAACAGTATATGACCTTTGGCGAGAGTAAGGGACACCCCCTGGTATGATGAAGGGGCAGCTTGACCCTTAAGTGCTGGAAGGGTCCAGAGTGCAACCTGGCAGGCGCAAGGGTCGGCCCTAACACCTATAAATAGACACCCCCAGCCTTCACAATGGCAACAAAAAACATCAGCGGATGGTTCCTCTAAGAACTAGCTTCTCGAAGATGTCTTCGCTGATAGGCTAAGACATCTTCGGGAGGCTAGGCCTAGAGATACGCATCCACAGGCGAGCTCGGATGCCACCGGAAAGGATCTCGGTCCTCGGGCTCCGAGTAGAGTCCCGGAAGGAGTTGTATTCGGTTTTCACCGGATAGGTGATCCGGGTAAGTACTAACCGGAGCCTCTATCTTGGTCTTGGCCTTGTGCAGGAGAGGTTCACGGAGGCAAGCATAGAGGTAGCCGGAGGGAACGATCCCGGTCGACCGTCAACGGTCTGTAGCAGGCTTTTCCGCCTGATGCGGGAGGAAGTACATTTCCGCCTGACACGGAAGCATGGTCACCTCCCGCCTGACACGGAAGCATGGTCACCTCCCGCCTGACACGGAAGCGCGTCAGCCGGTACGACAACGGTACGACAAGACCTGACATGGATAGCCCGGCAATCCGGAAAAGGCTACCCGGGATGGGCAAAGACATGTCCTGTCTCTGACAGGGAGACAATGATGATCCAGGACGGCGTCTGCTGTCCTCGCCGATATGATGACAAAGAGGCTACGCCGAATAGCGCGGCGACTAGGTCGTGGTAGCCGGTGACGGCATGCCGACTAGACCTGTCCGGTGGGGCCAGGTCGTCTTAGAGTTACCGGCCCTCCTGGCCGAGACCCTATAAAAGGCGCCATAACTGCTTCTGTGAGGGGGACGACCAACTTGGGAGCCAAAGTTATAGTTGCATTCACTCCTAGAGCTTTTACTTCCTCATACCTTGAGTTCTCCTAGTCCTACTTCTTCTTCACTTGGAGAGACTTGTAAGCAAGTTGTAGCTCTTGTACCACACTTATATAGAGAGGAAAGGCAGGAGTAGGGGTGTTACCTCCTCACGAGGGCCCTGAACCTGGGTACATCGTATGTGTGTTGTGTGCCTTCGTGCCTTTGTTGTTGTTTGTTAGATCTTCCTTGCATCGCACTGCTGTTATTTCCAGTTCTTAGGAGAACTCGGTCATACCGGGTTCCTCCTCATGTGGGCTATTCAGCTCGCTATCCCTCCCCGGATCCACCAACGTCCATCGGCCCCACACATTAGCCATCCTATGGCATCTGCCGTGACACCACCACGACAGTTGGCGCCCACCGTGGGGTTGCATGAGGCGTTGGCTGGTGTACACATCCGGACGGGCTCCCCCGTTCGTTTCGACGTTCGGGTTCTCTCTGGCCTAGTCGTAAGACTAGGGGAGATGGACTTCGTCTGCGACAACGCAGGGTGATTCCGGAACAGACCTTTTCCGGTGAACGGGTGTCTCATTGACTTCGGTGGCTTCACCACCTACGTCGCCACCGAAGTTATCTGCAGCTACCCGGACATTGTCCTGGAAGCTGAGGACCCGCCCATGATCTGCGCTGCTCGGGGTCTGCGTGTCGGTCGCCCCCCGAGTTCCGTCGCGGTAATGATGGTCGGGGCAACCGAGGAGGAATACCAGGATGCTGACGGCGATGCCGGAAGAGGCCACGTCCGTTTGGCCAAACCTCCTCACGAAAGGGATGCGCCACAAGATGGCGACCCGCAGCCGTCCCAGCCGCGACGCCGTCTGGATCCCCTCTCGGGTCTGATGGCCAAGTTAGCTGTACCTGTGGCTGCTAAGGCGGATACCCAGGTCACCTCGGCTGACTTGGAGGAGCAGCGGAGGTTGCTACTCGCAGAAGCGCAGGAGATCGCCGAGATCCATCGCGAGCTCAATGCTAGCCTCCGGGAGTACAATGCAGCTCACGGATTTCTTAAGATAGACTCCCGGGACAAGCGCATCGCGGATCTGTGCAAGAAAGGAAGGATGGTGAATGAGGAACTGGCAGGTGGAGCCACAACCAGTCACACGGGAAGTCGGATTTCAGCAGGGAAGCCGGTGTACAGCTCACCCGTGAAAACTCTTAGGGCCACCGAAGCCGCCATGGCCGAGTTGGTGGGGCTATCCGGTGAGGCCCTGCGCAAGCAGCAGGAGCGGGTAAACGAGTTGGTGATTGAGGCCAACCGTCAGAATCAGGCCTTCAAGAAGAAGAACCCCGGAGCAGGGTCCCAAGTGCACTCAGCTAGACCCAATAGCCAGAAGTCGGACGGGGAGGCCTCCTCCCCGCATCCAAGCAGAAGCAAGAGCAAGAGCAAGAGCCGAAGCCGGAGTCGAGGTTCCGAGAAGAACAAGCAGCTACAGACTTATGATCCGGCCTTCGCCGGTATCCAGCAAGCCGGGCAAGCCGGGCAGCGTAACTCCGGGCAGGCGGGAAGTACCCGTGAGGGTGGTAACCTGGGTGTAGGAAACAATAACCCGGCCCGCCGTGGTAATCCACCCCGGAACCCTCCTCATGTTCAGGGAAACCCGCAGAGGGAGGTCGCCTCTGTCCCCCAGCAGGCCGTGGTCCCGGTGCAGAACAGGCTCAACGATGGCGACTCGAGACTGCAGCAGCTCGGATATCAGCCAGACGAGAACCCTTTGGGATCTCGGATAGGAACCAGACAGCTGAATCCGGTAGACGCCAGATTCCGGCTCGACCGAATTCACCAATCCGAGCTGGTAGAGGAACAAGGACCTCCGGGGCCTGCCTGCTTCGGACCTCGGATCATGCGGGAGCCACCTGTTCGGAATTTTCAGCTCAACAGGGGTGCCAAGACCTATGACGGCAGCAAGAAGCCGGAGGACTGGCTAACCGACTATGTAACTGCAGTAAGCATAGCCGGTGGAAACAGACGATGGGCAGTACGCTACGTACCGCAGATGTTGGAAGGACCAGCCCGGATCTGGTTGAACAACCTGAGAGCTGGCAGTATAGACTGCTGGTTAGACTTTGAGGAAGCATTCATCAGCAACTTCACCAGCACGTACAAAAGGCCTAACAGGCCTCAACAGCTTGCCATCTGTAGGCAAAGGAGCAACGAGACCGACCGGGAATACCTTACCCGCTGGAGCAATATTCGCAACTCTTGCGAAGGAGTGGTAGAGGCACAGGCCATCTCCTGGTTTGCACAAGGATGCCGGCATGGCTCGATGTTGTGGCAGAAGTTGCAGAGAAAGATGCCAACAACCTTGGCAGAGACCATGCGCATCGCCGATACCTACACGCTTGGAGATCCCATGCAACCCCTGGTGGATGTCGGTGCTCCAACAGGAGGAATGCGGGACCTCAGCGTTCAGGACCGAGCAGGAGCCATGATCGCCAAGATTTTGGCCAGAAGAGAAATCAGCCCGAGTATCACCATGCCGCACAGCACGTCGCAGCAGTGACCCGGGAGCAGGAGGATGCCGGCAATAGCCAGCGTCAAAAGACGAGTGGCCCGGCTTGGGGTCAGAGTCAGGAGGTGCAAAAGACCTGGGTGGAACAAAAGAAGCCCCTTACGTATGAGGAGATGCTGAACAAGCCATGCTGCTACCATACCCTGGAGGCCAACAAGCCAGCAAACCATTCTACTCGGCAGTGCAGTTGGTATCAGCGCACGTTGCAGGAAGGCAGCTCGGGAGCTATTCGGCAGAGTGCTCCGGCATCTCGGCCCAATATTCCGAGACCCCCTCCTCCGACATCGGGGGCCAACGCTGTCTGACTTCCCCCTCCTCCGAGAGGACCCCCACCTCGGCCAGTGAATATGGTGCACACCCGGAACGACAGCGGTGCAGGCACCAGTAACCAAGCCGGACAGCAGCAGAGCAACTACCGGGAGGCACATCAAAGCTATGTGGTCTTCGTGACCGAGCCTACTGACCGGAGAAGCGTGCGACAGCGTGCCCTGGAGGTGAACGCTGTGATCCCGGCGGTGCCCAAGTTCTTGCACTGGTCCGAGATGGAGATCACGTGGAGCCGGAAGGATCACCCCCGAGTTATGCCTAAGCCGGGGGCGTATGCCTTGGTGGTGGACCCAACTTTTGTCGGACCCAACCTCAACGTCCGCTTCAGCTGGGTTCTGATCGACAATGGCAGTGCCATTAACATCATGTACAAGGACACGATGCTGAAGTTGGGAGTATCCATGAACACCCTGCTGCCTACCGAGACAACCTTCCACGGCATTGTGCCCGGAGTCTCTTGCTCGCCCATGGGAAAGATCTGGGTTGAGGTGCTATTCGGAACTTGGGAGAACTGCCGAACCGAAAGCTTGGAGTTCGAGGTCGTGGACCTCGAAAGCCCGTATCACGCACTGATCGGCAGGCCAGCCCTGGCCAAGTTCATGATCTCGACTCACATGGGCTACCTGAAGATGAAGATGCCGGGACCTAACGGCGTGATCACCATCTCGGGAGATCACAAGCGCTCCATGGAGTGTGCCTCGGCGGGGTCATGCTTAGCCGAGTCTCTGGTGATCGCGGAAGAAAAAAAAGAGGATTCAGCAGGTGGTAGCAATGGCCAAGACCTCACAGCTCGGAATGCCCGGGATGGTGAACCCGGAGCAGGGTGCGTCATTTCAGCCCCCCAAGGAGACCAAGAAGATGGGCGTGGACCCCAGCAACCCGGAGCGCCAAGTTATCATTGGCAGCAACCTGGACAGCAAATAGGAAGGCGAGCTCGTCGACTTCCTCCATGAGAATCGGGATGCTTTTGCGTGGTCGAGTGACGATCTGAAGGTGTCCCGAGGGAGTTGGTTGAGCACTCTCTGTTTGTTAGACCGGATGCGAAGCCTGTGAAGCAACCAACTAGGCGCCTCTGAGATGAAAGAAGAGCCGCGGTCATGGAGCATCTGGCTATACTGCTGGCCGCTGGATTCATAATGGAGGTGCTGCACCCGGATTGGATATCGAATCCAGTTTTGGTAGAGAAAAAGAAGGATGATCCCCTCCTGCTTAAGGTGTGGCGCATGTGCATCGACTTCACCAACCTCAACAAAGCATGCCCGAAGGACCCCTTTCCATTACCCCGGATAGATCAAGTGATAGACTCCACTGCCGGGAGTGAGCTTTTGACTTTTTTAGATGCCTATTCTGGTTTTCACCAGATACCTTTGAATCCGGATGATCAATTGAAAACTGCTTTTATTACCCCTTATGGGGCTTATTGCTATCGTGTCATGACTTTCGGTTTGAGGAATGCCGGTGCTACATACCAGAGGTGCATGCAGAAATGTTTGCATGACCAGATAGGCCGAAATGCCGAGGTCTATGTCGATGACATAGTCATAAAAACAAAAGAAAAAGCCTCACTAATAGATGATCTGAGGGAAACATTTAAGAACTTAAGAATATTCCGGATGAAATTGAACCCGGATAAGTGCACGTTTGGTGTACCGGCAGGGAAGTTACTCGATTTCCTCATCTCAAGCCGGGGAATCGAGGTCAACCCGGGTAAAATTCGTGCTATTGAGAGCATGAAGTTGCCTGTGCGTCTCAAGGATGTGCAGAAGTTTACCGGGTGTCTTGCATCCCTAAGTCGGTTTGTGAGCCGACTTAGGGAGAAGGCCTTGCCTCTGTACCAACTGATGAAGAAGAGCAAGACATTTGTTTGGACCCCGCAGGCTGATGCGGCGTTCAACGATTTGAAGAGGATGCTCTCAACAGCACCCGTGTTGGCATCCCCTTTACCCAAGGAACCTATGCTGATGTATATTGCCGCAACCAACCGAGTAGTCAGCGTGGCAATGGTGGTAGAAAGGGAAGAAGGGGGCAAGCTGATACAGAGGCCGGTGTATTACCTCAGTGAGGTGATCTCGGAGTCCAAGCAGAACTACCCGCACTACCAGAAAATGGCGTATGGGGTGTACATGGCAGTGACCAAGCTCAAGCACTACTTTCAGGAACACCCGATCACAGTGGTATGCGAAGCTCCTCTGGCCGAGATCATCGGTTGCAAGGACGCAAGCGGCCGGGTAGCCAAATGGGCCATCCAGTTGTCTCCATACGCTACGGCGTATGAGAGACGAGATGCCATCAAGTCGCAGGCGCTGCCGGACTTTTTGGTGGACTGGGCCGAGATGCAGTATGAACCTCCGATGCCGGATTACAATTTCTGGAGGATGCATTTTGATGGCTCAAAGGCTAAGATCGGATTGGGTGCCGGAGTGGTCCTCACTTCCCCAAAGCAAGATGTACTGAAGTATGTGCTGCAAATTCATTTTCGGGCATCCAACAATGTCGCAGAATATGAGGCTTTGGTTCATGGACTGAACGTCGCCAAGGAAATCGGCATCCGCCGGATAGAATGTTTCGGTGACTCCGACCTCGTGGTGCAACATGTGTCGGGGAATTGGGATGCCCTCGATGCAAACATGGCCTTGTACAGGTTTCATGTGAAGAAAATATCCGGGTTTTTTGAAGGATGCGAGTTCAAGCATATACCCAGAGGAGAAAACGAGGCAGCGGATGTCTTGTCCAAGCTAGGGTCATCTCGGGATGCCATCCCACCCGGGATAGCACTGGAGCATTTGAGGAAGCCATCTATTCAACCATCACCCGAATCGGATTCTATATTCATCCCCAAGGAGCCTGGCTCAGATGCCATACCCATGGAAGTAGATGTCGGGAGCATAACATCGAACCCGGGGACTGCATCGCAGTGCTCAGAGAGGCAAAGAAAGATGATGATAGAGGTGATGTCGGCAGAGCCAATGGACATAGACGCTCCCATGTTCCCGATTAGACCTGTTCCGGGATGGGCACAGCCCTTTATGGCTTATATCTTGGAAGGAACCCTCCCGGAAAATGAAGTGGAAGCCCGGCAGATAATGCGAAGGTCAAAAGCATACACCGTCATCAATCAAGAGCTATACAAGAGGAGTGTTACTGAGGTACTCCAGAGGTGTGTAGAACCGGCAGAAGGACAAGAGATGCTACTGGAAATACATCAGGGGGAATGTGGACATCATGCATCATCCCGGGCCCTGGTGGCAAAGGTGTTCCGGCATGGGTTCTACTGGCCCACTGCGCTGCAGCAAGCGGAAGATATTGTCCGGAAGTGTGGAGGATGCCAGAGATTTGCTCACCGGATACACATGCCGGCGTCAGCACTGAAAACAATCCCAATCACTTGGCCATTCGCAGTTTGGTGTTTGGATACGGTCGGTCAGTTCAAACCGGCAAGAGGCAATATGACGCACATACTGGTTATGGTGGACAAGTTCACCAAATGGATAGAGGTCAAGCCAATCCGGAAGTGCGATGGACACACCGCTGTGCAATTCCTGAAAGACATCATCTTGAGATACGGGTACCCACACAGCATTATCACAGATAATGGCACCAACTTTGTTGTGGGGGAGTTCGCTCGATTTTGTGCTGAGAAGGGAATCCGGCTGGATGTAGCATCAGTCGCACACCCGGAAGCAAACGGGCAAGTCGAAAGAGCAAATGCCTTGGTCTTGGCCGGCATCAAAGCTCGGTTGATCGAACCACTGTTGAGAACTCCGGGATGCTGGATAGAGGAGTTGCCAGCGGTCTTGTGGGGTCTCCGGACTACACCGAACAGATCTACCGGGTACACCCCATTTTTCATGGTATACGGTGCCGAGGCAGTACTCCCGACCGACATACAGTATGATTCCCCGAGGGTAACAATGTTCACCGAGACCGAGGCAAAGGAGGCCCGAGAAGATGATGTTTATTTACTAGAAGAGGCAAGGGAGTTGGCACTGTCTCGGTCTGCAATTTACCAGCAAAATCTTCGCCGATATCATAGCCGGAAAGTACACCCGAGGGTGTTCCGAGAAGGGGATCTGGTGCTGAGGCTCATCCAACGCATGGCCGGAATGCATAAGTTGTCACCTCCATGGGAGGGACCTTTCGTGATAAGCAGGGCATTGCACAATGACTCTTATTACCTTGTAGATGCGCAGGAGGCTAGGAAAGATGTAATGGACAAATCCGGTGAGGAAACCAAGCGCCCATGGAATGTAGCTCTACTTTGACCCTTTTACACGTAAAGGGCTCAGTGTATGTTGTATCTCGGTTTTTAGTATTAATAAAAGTAAGGCACCCCGGGAGGAACCCGGGGACTGCCTGGTTATATGCATGTTTTGTTCTCATTTTCGTCAAGTTCATTTATTGTTTTGTACCGGCATCTCGGGAAGGAACCCGGGGACTGCCGGATAGCTATCTTTTATATTATTCGTATGCTGGAAAAGTTCCGAGTCCGATTCTCAAAGTCAAAGTAATGTATGTCATGTGAAATCATCTTGTGACTCGACTGACGAACGCCGAAATGGTAGTCAAGAGCAAAGAGAGGGAAGGTGGGAAACACGAAAATGGTCTCGGGGACTCGGAGCAGGAATTTATCCGGCATGCCTGTTTTTTACTAACTCAGTTATTGTTTATGTCGGGAATTCGGTTAGCCGGAACTCGGGTTGTTTTAAGTAATGTATGCTGTATGTGGAGTTTTGTGACTCGACTGTCGAACGCCGAAATGGTAGACAAGAGCAGAAATTACCTAAGAACGGTAAACATGAAAGGCAATTCGGGAACTCATAACAGGATAAATTGACATAAGTTGTTCGGATAAGTAGTTCAGTACGAAACGAAAATAATATAAGTGTATGATACATGTTGCACCCGGCATTCCGGGGATTTAACGAGTCAACTCTTAAGTGTTTCAAGTGATAGGGGAAGTCGGCTTCTCGACCGAGACGTCAGCAGAAGCAGCTACCTCGGGAGCAGCAGCAGCAGGAACAGCAGCAGGAGCAGCTTCGACTTCGCTTCCGGCAATGGTACTCGGGGCGTCGGGGCGCACCTCGGTCTGGGAAACCTCGGGTCTCGGCGAAGTCGTGGCATCCCGGGGCACCACGGTCTCGGCAACGGCACCAGAGCCAGCATCGTCCTGCTCCGGAATCTCGTCATCCGCGTCGCCGGTCGCGCCGGTGTCTTCGTCGTCCTCATAGTCTGATTCGGAATCAGAAGGAACGGCGCTGGCGGTGAAGGTGCGGATGCTGGCCCACGAGGCGATGCGGTGCGCCACCTCTTGTCGGCGCTGGATCTTTGCCGGATCGTTGCACCACGGCGAAACAGTCCGCAGGCGCTGGATCGCCTCCAGATCAAGACCTTCGTACCAGCTAAGTACTTGGGTCAAGACCTGGTCGGCACCAGCCCGCGCACCGGAACGCTTCCAGGCGTGGATGCGCCTCCCGGCGCACAGGAGTGCGCTCGCAAGTTCGGCGATCGAGAGCGTCGCGCGGATACTTGGCCAAAGCGCGCCGTGGACGTGGATCGCAGCGCTGAGCAGCTCCGTCCCGATAGACCGGAGGGGCACTATCCGGGCCTTCAGGGCGGTGAGGTGATCCTCGATGTCCCAGGCATCCGAGATGGGACCCTTCCCGGCGCGCTTCTCTCGGGCGGCAGCAACAGCAAGGGCGGCAGCCTCGCGGGAGTGCTCGAATTCTCCTTTAAAAAGAAGAGCTGTCAAATGGCTAAGTCATAAGAATAGCAACAACAAAGAAAGAAAGCAAAAAGAAGACAGGAGGGATGTCGGTCCACTTACTGTTGAGATCCCGGTTCAGTATAGTGAGCTCGGAGAGCCAAGTATCGGACCGGGACCGGAGGAGAGCTAGCCTGGTCTCGGCAAGGTGCGCGCGCTCCTCGGACTGGTCCAAGGTTTCCTTTTGTTTCTTCGTCGCCTCGATAAAGCGCGTTTTCAACTCGGTCGAGGCAGCCTTGACTTTGTCGAGCTCGCCGTTGGGCCGCGCGATCTCGGCTTGCGCGGTGGCAAGTGCGGCCTTCTGGTCTACCGAGACCTTACGCGCGGCGTCTCGCTCCTCCCATAGGCGCTCCTCGCACTTCTTAGACTGACCGAGGTCAGCAAGAACCCGGTTGAAGATGCTGCAGCGTTTCTTGTTGCACTCCTGAAATCAAGACAAAGAAGGAGGAATTAGTCTGGGAAAGATGCAAGGAAATCGGGAGAATCCAAAATATGTAGCACATAAAAAACTACCCGGTTGGGAGGATCTCGGGGACTCGGTGTCCGAGTCCTGCAATTTTCTCTAAGATTGGAGCCTAGTGATCTGCTATTCGGTGGAATCTAGAACACTAAGCACCAATCTCGGGGACTAGTGGTGATGGAGCAAATTTTGAAGCAACCTACCCGGTTGGGAGGATCTCGGGGACTCGGTGTCCGAGTCCTACAATTTTCTCTAAGATTGGAACCTAGTGATCTGCTATTCGATGGAATCTAGAGCACTAAGCACCAATCTCGGGGACTAGTGGGGAAGGAACAAGTGTGTAATAGAGAAAGAAAGAGAAGAAGCTTACCTCGCTCACCTGGGTAACATCCAGCGCGGCCACCTGGAGAGCGTGCAGAGCTTGAGCGTTGCGGCTTGGGCCTGCAGCGTGCAAGTCTCCCGCAGTCTCGGAGGCGTCGGCGGCAAGCCAGGCCTTGTTGTATTCATCAACGACCTGTGTGCCGGAGCCGCCGGCAGCGCGGGTAGCAACAGCGTCCCGGGATCCTGAAGGTACAAAGGAGCTGAGGGTTGCTCGCAACATCCGCAAGGCAGCAGTAGGGATCTCGGCGGGAGGCGGTGGTAACGATGAAAACGTACCCGTGCACAGCACCAAGTCTTGGGCCGAAGATGTCGGGGCAGCAGCGGGTTTAGCAGAAGGAGTTTTCTGCCCGGCAATCTTGGGGCGCGACTTCGCGGCAGGTGGATCAACTTGCCGAGAGGAGGTTGTGGGGCGTTTCTCCGGGGCGTTCTTCTGCGAGGCTTGCCGCGAGTGACCGCTTGGCGCGAGCTGCCGGCGAGGGCTCAGAATCTCTGCCTCAAGTCCGGGCACCCGGCGCGGACTCTCCGGAAGAAGAATATCTCCCGAGGTGGTCGTGACCTGCACCGGAATCTCGTCGATCACCGGATGTGCATCCGGAGTCACAACGGTGGCAGGTGCGGGACCAGAGGCAGCACCCTCCTTTCCTCGTGTAGGTGGAGAAGGGGAAGCCCGGGCAGGGCTGGGAGTCCGAGTCCCGGGAGGAGGAGGAACAGCAGGTGACGAGAGGTCAAGTGCATCCCTGAAAGAGAATATCTCATTAATAATTTGTGGAGAAGACAAAGTCAAATAGCATAAGACAAAGAAAACGTACCCGGAGTCCACAGTGGGAGGACCCCTCTGTCGGCGTCGAGAAGGCTTCTCGGCCGTTTGTTTGTTCGGCTTGCTCCTCTTTGGGGGGGGGGGGGCGGAGTCATCGGCAGCGTCGGTGTCGGAAGCTACACGCTTCCGGCTCTCAGCGCGTTTGGTCGCCGCGGAAGGTTTCGGAACCACTGCTGAAGCCCAGTTGAGAGGGAGAGCGTCAATCACATCGATAATTTGGCAGTCAATCTCATCCTCTTCATCCGAAGAAATTGAAATAGCCTCTGAGGTGGAAGGATTACCCGGGGCCTTGACCAGAGGGATGGCGAGATGTTCGGCACGAAGTTCCCGTTGGCGTGGACTGCGTCCTCCTCGGCTTGCCGCTCGAACAACTGCGCAAACAAATCACCACGTGTCGGTGTCCAGGAGAACGCATGTACGAAGGCGAATGCACGAAAGACAGACAGGAGCACCTGTTTTAATGGTTTTTTCCGGGATCCCCCAATGACACCCCAAACATACTCATCCGACATCTTCGTCCGGGCAATAGCTCGGACACGTCGGACGACCGCGGGACGGTCAAGAGGGAAAATACTGGTCCTGGTGGGGTCATAGCTCCCATCCATATGACACATCTTGTGCACTCGGGTTTGCAGGGGGCAGACGCGGCGGATAATGAAGCAGCGCAGGAGATCGTCGCCGGTCATTTTCTTGGTCAGCGCCAAGAGCACGTCATGCATACAATTGACCTCTTCGGTATCGGGCAATCGTTTCCAGAGATTGAACTTGCGAGGAGGGCCATTGACAAACTCCGGCAAATTTATGAAATCCGGATTCGAGGATCCCGGACCATCTCCCGAGTACTCCCGGTTCTTCACGTAGAAGAAGCTGCGCTGCCACTTCCGGCAGGATTTTAGTCCCTTGACTATAGGGAATCCGGAGTCAGCGCGAGGGATGATGGTGGCCGCTCCGCAATCGACCAAGTCTTTTACTTTTTGATCCGGGTTGGGGATGACTTGGCGACGAAGGATGAAATACTTGGCCCAAAGATCCAGAAAGGGCCACACGCCGAGATATGCTTCCGCATAGGTGGTGAAGACCGAGAGCATCATAATGGCGTTGGCTGGGAGGTGATGCGGTTGGAGGCTGTAGGTGTCGAGGAAGTCGCGGAAGAAGGGGCTAGCCGGAAGCCCAAACCCACGCTCGAAATGCGTAAGGAATACAACGTATTCCCCGGGTTGGGGTTCCGGCTCAACCTCGCCCTCCGGAAGACGGCTCTCAACTTCTGGCGGAATCCGGTGAGTCCGGTGCAGCCAATCCAGGTCCCATTGTTTGGTCTCGGATCCATCCCAGCACCCCCGGATACTTTCTTCGCCCATGTCGGAGAAGTCTGCAGGTGTATTCGGGCTACTCTGCAGGCGCAACGGCGGTTAGTCGGAGTTAGTCTACCGGGAGCCAGGATGCCGGATCGCAAACTACTAAACACAACCGAGTTCCTGGGAAATAAGATCTACCGTCTGCTAGAAAATCAAAACAAAAGGGAGGAAAAAAGGTGCGGGCTAAACTCAAACGAAGCAAAATGCGGGCAAAAGATCTACACCCTACCGCAACGGTGTGTCACCGCCGTGCGCCTCGTGCGCACCACTCAACTCATGTTCACCGACGACGACTCAACCGTGCATGCGTTAGGGCACGGCTGGAGGCGAGCGGCTATTCTACTAAAGGAGATCATCGAGACGGAGAGAGCGACTCACCGGAGAAGAGGAGGCCGGTGGCGTGCGAGACGAGCGATGACGCTCGGGCTCCGAAGAACGGCGAGGGCGGCGGCGTTCGGGCGACGAGTGCAGCGGCGGCGACGTGCTCGAGACAGTGGAGGAGGAGAAGTAAGGAAGAGGAAGAAGGAGAGGAGACCGTTCCGGTCCCCTATTTATGGGGGGGATTCCGGAGCGGTTTCCAGTTTTCCCGCCCACGATCTCCACGATCGTGGGTGGGATCTCTTTTGCGCAGCATGCCACGTGGCGCTAGCCGAAGCGCCCGATCCAGCCACACCGAGGGTCACATGGCCCCCAACGGTTGGGCTCCGGATCGGCTGCGGCTTCCGGCGCGGGAACCCAAGCGACGGCGTGCTCGGGCAGATGCACTCAAGTGCATTTCTGCTCATATGCGACGTCGTGTGGGGCCCAGCTCGCAGTTGCGAGTTCAGCACGAGGCCAACGGTCGAGATGCGCTGAGACTGCACTATCCGGTTACGGGCTCCATCTCCCGGTAAAAGCAATCTCGGTAGGAAGATCTCGGGAAGAATCGACCTCGGCATGAAGTAAAAGGATGGTGTCGTGTGTTCTCAGAAGATGGTTGTTATTAAAGCTGATCCCGCACATCATCCGAGGTCGCTGTGCAGCACCAGCTTCGGGGACTAGTGTCGGGGGGCCGCCCCCCGGGTAGGGGCAGATCCCGGAATAACCCAGCTATATGTCAACAGTAAATGACCTTTGGCGAGAGTAAGGGACACCCCCTGGTATGCTGAAGGGGCAGCTTGACCCTTAAGTGCTGGAAGGATCCAGAGTGCCACCTGGCAGGCCCAAGGGTCGGCCCTAACACCTATAAATAGACACCCCCAGCCTTCACAATGGCAGCACAAAACATCAGCGGATGGTTCATCTAAGAACTAGCTTCTCGAAGATGTCTTCGCTGATAGGCTAAGACATCTTCGGGAGGCTAGGCCTAGAGATACGCATCCACAGGCGAGCTCGGATGCCACCGGAAAGGATCTCGGTCCTCGGGCTCCGAGTAGAGTCCCGGAAGGAGTTGTATTCGGTTTTCACCGGATAGGTGATCCGGGTAAGTACTAACCGGAGCCTCTATCTCGGTCTTGACCTTGTGCAGGAGAGGTTCACGGAGGCAAGCATAGAGGTAGCCGGAGGGAACGATCCCGGTCGACCGTCAACGGTCTGTAGCAGGCTTTTCCGCCTGATGCGGGAGGAAGTACATTTCCGCCTGACACGGAAGCATGGTCACCTCCCGCCTGACACGGAAGCATGGTCACCTCCCGCCTGACACGGAAGCGCGTCAGCCGGTACGACAACGGTACGATAAGACCTGACATGCCTAGCCCGGCAATCCGGAAAAGGCTACCCGGGATGGGCAAAGACATGTCCTGTCTCTGACAGGGAGACAATGATGATCCAGGACGGCGTCTGCTGTCCTCGCCGATATGATGACGAAGGGGCTACGCCGAATAGCGCGGCGACTAGGTCGTGGTAGCCGGTGACGGCATGCCGACTAGACCTGTCCGGTGGGGCCATGTCGTCTTAGGGTTACCGGCCCTCCTGGCCGAGACCCTATAAAAGGCGCCATAACTGCTTCTGTGAGGGGGACGACCAACTTGGGAGCCAAAGTTATAGTTGCATTCACTCCTAGAGCTTTTACTTCCTCATACCTTGAGTTCTCCTAGTGCTACTTCTTCTTCACTTGGAGAGACTTGTAAGCAAGTTGTAGCTCTTGTACCACACTTATATAGAGAGGAAAGGCAGGAGTAGGGGTGTTACCTCCTCACGAGGGCCCTGAACCTGGGTACATCGTATGTGTGTTGTGTGCCTTCCTGTCTTTGTTGTTGTTTGTTAGATCTTCCTTGCATCGCACTGCTGTTATTTCCAGTTCTTAGGAGAACTCGGTCATACCGGGTTCCTCCTCGTGTGGGCTATTCAGCTCGCTATCCCTCCCCGGATCCACCAACGTCCATTGGCCCCACACATTAGCCATCCTATGGCATCTGCCGTGACACCACCACGACAATCGTGTCTCCATCAATGTCCACCACGCTCCCATCAACTAATTTTGCCGTAGATCGTAAGAAATTGACTGTAATTTCGAAGGTGCTCCCAGCAGCATCCTCTCTGTCAGTAGCGGGCAGCATGAGGTCGAGCAAACGAGACCCAAATCGAAGTAAAATTGTGCGGGAGAGAAGCATGTTACCTATTCGAAGTAGAATCTCTCGGCTCGACCGTCTTCTTCTTCCCACGTCCCCCCCCCCCCCCCCCCCCCCCCCCGCCCAAGAGCGCCTCCCCGCGTCCTCTAGCAATTTGAATCAGCAGACAATGAGCAAATTAGATGAGATCTCAAATACATTCGGAGGGAACAGGGACGAAGAAGAAATCGCTCACCATTGCTTCCGCCGCCGCCGCCAAGAACGAAAGCCCTGCCGCCGCCGTGAACGAAAGCGCCGCCGCCGGAGAAGAACGAGAGCGGAGTTGGGGGCGGGTACTGGCAGTTGGGCGCGGATCAGTTGACGAATTCAGTCAGTCAGCTGTTTGACTCAATCTTGTGGGACCCACATGCTTAATCTAATCTAAACAAGCCCGCTAACAACAGTTCTGGCACCCGAGTGCCTCTGGGCTATTTCTCCTCGTATCGGCGTCGCATGGAGGCTATTGTCTGGAAAGACGTCGTACTACAGCCAATACCCTGAAAACAAGTCGCACAGGAGCTACAGCCAATACCCTGAAAACAGTTGTAGTTGTTGTTGTCTCGCTGCTAAGGCCTTCCACGGACCTCCAATGCATCACCCTTCGAAGAGGATGACTCCTCTTTCTGTACCATACCCTTCATCTTTTCCCTCGTCATGAGGGTCTCATAAACTTCAGAGGTGGTTAGTTCATCACGACTAAGCAGTATGGTATCACGGAAATTTGCATAGGAATTTGGCAGCGAAACTAGGAGTAAGAGGGCTAGATCTTCATCCTCATATTTTACCTCCATCGACACTAGGTCGGAAACGATCTCCTTGAAGATCGATATGTGATTCATAACAGAACCACCTTCTTGCAACTTGTGCGAGAACAACTTCATCTTCACATGCATCTTGCTGGTCAGATCCTTGGACATACAGATCGACTCCAGCTTAGCCCACAGCACAGCTGCGGGTTTTTCTGTAGAACTTCTTGCAGGATATCATTAGATAGATGCAGTTGAATAAGAGATGTAGCCTTACGGTCTTTCCTCTTCTCATCGGCGGACCACTCGGCCGCCGCCTTATCGCCGAATTTCTCCAGCGCTTCGTCAAGATCATTGGACTGTGCGAGGATCGCACGCATCTTGACCTGCCATAACGAAAATCTCGTCTTGTAGTCCAGCAACGGTAGATCGAACTTCATCGATGCCATCCAAAACCCTAATCTGAAAACAGATATGAAACATGGGCTCTAATACCACTTGTTATACAAGATAGAAAGAAACGATGAAGAGCGGAACGACCAAACCAACGGGGACACGAGATTTTAACGTGGAAAACCCCTCCAAACAAAGGAGAGGAAAAAACCACGGGCGCCAGCCAGCAATACTTCACTATATCGGGGTGAGGTTACAAACGCCGTGGGTTTACAATGTGTGGCTTACCCCAACAGGCGACTTACAAGATGTATTTATAGAGGACAGAAACTCTAAGTCGGTTGCGATCCGACTCGGATACGATCCGTACCGTACCGCGGGGGCTGCCACCCCCGCACCTCCACGAGCGCAGGATGGGCCGGTGGGCTCGCTATGCTACGGCCCAAGCCTCCCGGCGACGGGCCTCCGCTTTGCTTCGAAGTTAGCCGCTCACTTCACTTCATCATATGAATTTGAATCACCATAAAACAACACAAAGTGTTCCCACCCGCCTACAAAAACCTTTTCTTGGACACTCTTCACTGACATGGGGTCGGACCTCTGGTAAAATCAGCCGCATGGGGTGTCCCGGCATTATTTTTCCGCATGGAGGGCGCCAGTTCCCAGTCATGAAACTAAGAGACACACCGGTTTTTTTTTAACATATGCAAATTTGGGCGATTCATTCAAACAAGGTGGAATTCAGAAATCCTAAATTGTGGGGAGAACTGGAATCAGCCCCACGAATAGAACTTGACATAGAGCTATCTTGTTGACACTTGTCATAGTGCTCAATTCTATAGGGCTATGCAACCTTTACCTACTATGGATGTCGGATGGATCAAGCTTATTCACCAAGTCTTCCATTTGTCCATTTATAGTGGAGTGATCAAGAGAACATGTATAATTCGACAGGCAGCAGATATCAATCGAAGTCAATGGCTTGTGCCATGGCTTCCGTCCTAGCAGTTGTAGTCGCTACGGTGATGTTGCTCATCGCCGCCGTGAAGAGAGGCCGAGGCGACGAGAAGAAGCTCCCGCCGAGCCCGAGTAGCCTGCCGGTAATCGGCCACCTCCACCTGGTCCGCCCGCCCGTGCACCGCACCTTCCACGACCTGGCTGCGCGGTTGGGCCCTCTGATGCACATCCGGCTTGGCTCAACAACCTGCGTCGTGGCCAGCTCTGCGTCCGTCGCCGGTGAGCTCATCCGGAACCACGAGGGTAAGATCTCGGAGCGTCCCCTCACCGCCGTCGCACGTCACAGTTCGCGTACGGCTCTGATGGCTTCGCCTTCGCGCCATACAGCACGCACTGGCGCTACATGAAGCGGCTTTGCATGTCGGAGCTCCTGGGGCCCCGCACCGTTGAGCTGCTCCGCCCCGTTCGCCGCAGCGGTCTCGTCGTGCTGCTTGACGGCGTACTGGCGGCGGCAGGGGCCGAGGCGGTGGTTGACCTTACCGGCGCCTTGATCCGCCTGTCAAACACGACGATCCTGAGGATGATGGCGAGCACGGTGCCGGGACGCGTGACGGAGGAGGCGCAGGCGCTGGTGAAGGCGGTGGCGGAGCTCGTCGGCGCGTTCAACGTGGAGGACTACATTGCCGTGTGCCGCGGGTGGGATTTCCAGGGCCTCTGCAGGCGGGCCGCCGCAGTCCACGGCCGCTTCGACGCACTGCTCGAGGACATGATCAGACACAAGGAGGAGGTAAGGAAAATGAGGACCATGGTGCTGGAACCCCAGGAGAAGAAGGTGGCGAGCAGCAAGGATTTGCTGGACATCCTGCTGGATAGGATGGAGGAAGAGCAAACGGCGCCGGAGGAGGGGAAACTAACCAGACAAAAGATCAAAGCCTTCGTCATCGTAAGTACTTGTAGTGAATCAAGCAATAATGCTTCTTTCATCTAATCTAGTAGAGACTAGACTAATCTATATATGCTGCAGGATGTAGTGACTGCCGGTTCCGACACATCGGCAGCGATGATCGAGTGGATGCTGGCGGAGCTGATGAACCACCCGGAGGCCCTGCGAAAGGTGCGGCAAGAGATCGACGCCGTGGTTGGGCGTGACAGGATTGCTGGCGAGGGCGATGTGGGCAGCCTCCCCTACCTTTTTTTTTCGACTGAAACTACGACGGGCCGGGGCCAGCCTGAACATTTTATAGAACCAGCTTGGGAGTGTTACAAAGTTGAGAGTACAGGGGGCGGGGGGAGAGAAAGGTCTACATCAGGTGTTCAGGGGGGATCAACAGTATTACACCAATATAAAAGAAAGTTCTTCGTCCGAGGGTTGCGACAACGGTGCGACCAAAGCCGCACATCTTCGATGCATTTCGCAGCAGTGGTGTTAGGCGGGACGTCGGCGCGGTTGAACACTAGGGAGTTGCGCCGTTTCCAAATGTTCCATATTATGGCCGTGAGCAGCGTAAGTCGGCCTTTGTCGAGGGCGGCGGCGGCCCACATGCCCTCAATGGTGGAGGGCATGGGGGTGGGAGAGAGGGGCGGGAGGGCATCCCAGACCTCGCGCGCGCGGTGGCAATGGAGCAGGAGGTGGTTGACATCTTCGTCGACAGCGCAGGAGGGGCATGTGGGGGAGTCGGCGAGGGAGTGGCGGTAGCGTCTTGTGTTGGTGGAGATCCGCCGTCGGTGCGCAAGCCAATTGAAGATCCTACAATTGTTTGGCGCGGCGTTTTGCCACACAGCTCCTGCAAACTCATCGGTAGGCAATAGTCTGGAAGAGTTAGCGTAGGAATCCCTATTCGTAGCAGTTTTGCGGGTGAAGCGGTTGAGCCGGGTGTCGGGAAGGTTAGGGTTGAGGATGATGGGTTGGAGGAGGGCGGAGAGCTCAGCAAGCTCAGAGGAGGCCACGGTCGAGAGACGGGCAGAGAGGATGGAGGGGAGGGTGGAAGAGAGAGCCTGGTGGACGGATATGTGGGGGCGGGTAGTGTGGGAGGCCAAGGCTGGGAAGCGGGCGGTTAGGGGTTCAGTCCCAAGCCAACGGTCCTCCCAGAAGGAAATGGAGACCCCGGATCCCAGTGTGGTGATGGAGTTAGAGCGAAAGGAGGGGAGTGTGGAGAGGATATCTTTCCAGATGGGAGTGTCAAGACGGTGGGTGTCGCCGAGGTCCCGAGAAGGCGACCACCCATAAGAGCGCCGAAACCAGCAGGCCCAAGGCGCCGAAGATCCGTTGTGAAGCTTAGTAAGGAACTTGGAAAGGAGGGCCGAGTTCTATGAAGGAAGGCAAAGGACACCGAGGCCACCGGTATGTTTTGGGGTGCAGACTTCCGTCCAGGCCACCTTGCAGTTGCCCCCATGGCAGGTATCCTCGCCCGTCCACAAGAAAACCCGGCGACGCTTGTCGATGGCTTCAATGACGCCAGTAGGGATGATGCCGGCTGCCATGGCGTGGGACAAGAGAGCCGACAGGACGGAGTTGACGAGGATAAGTCTACCCCCGATGGGAGTGCAGCGTCCTCGCCACCCGGCAAGGTAGCTGTCGCAACGTGAGATGATAGGGGCGAGGTCGGCAGCCCGAAATTTGTGAGGTGAGAGGGGAAGCCCAAGATATACTTGTGGAAAGGAGGCGACCGGACAGCCGAAGGCGGCGCCCATCTCAGCAGCGGATGCAGCAGCCACGTGGATGGGAACGAAAGTGCTCTTGTGGAAGTTAATGTGAAGACCGGTGGCGTCAGAGAACGATGTCAGGATGTTCTTGAGTGTGCTGACGTAGTCAGTCCCAGCTCTGAGGATGATAAGAGTGTCGTCAGCATACTGAAGAACAGGACACTGGAGGTCATCGACGAGGGGGTGTAGAAGCAGACCTTCGCGCGAGGCGCTTAGGATCATCTGCTGGAGAACATCAGCGACACCGTTGAACAGATAGGGGGATAAGGGGTCGCCCTGGCGCAGCCCACGGCGGCACTGGATCCAGTTGCAAGGCTTCCCGTTAAGGAGAACAGCGGTCTGGCTGGAGTGGTTGATGGACTTGATGCAATCGCGCCAAGCGGGTGGGAAACCCTTGGCCGGGAGGATGGAGTCAAGCCCCTCCCAGCTAATGGAGTCGAAAACCTTTCGGAAGTCCAGTTTGAAGACCATGGCCGGTTTGCCCCTTTTCTGGCAGGCTTGGACGATGTCAGCGGCATAGACAAAGTTCTCAGCAATGGAACGGCCGGAGATGAACCCAGTTTGGTCTTGGTGGACCAAGTGGGGCATGAAAGGCTTGAGGCGCAGGGTGAGGCATTTGGAGGCTATCTTCATGCAGGTGTTCTGGAGCGAGATGGGGCGGAAATGTTCTGGCGAGGAGGCTCCCGGTTTTTTGGGGAGAAGAACAATGTAAGATTTATTTATAGGCCGAAGGTCGGTTTGGGGGTTGAGGAAGTCCGAAAGGAGCGAGAGAAGGTTGTGTTTCGTTAGATCCCAAAACTTTTTGAAAAAGGCGGGACCAAAGCCATCCGGACCCGGGCTAGAGTCGTCACGCATGGAGAGAACAGTGGTGCGGATTTCGTCCAAAGTGAAGGGTTGGGTGAGCGCCTCGGCCTGGTAGGGGAGGAGAGAGGTAGTGGACACTAACGTTTGGAGGTCGAAAGCGAAGGTGCTAGGGATGCTCGTGCCTAGGAGGTCACGGTAGTAGCTGGTGAGGAGGAGAGCTTTGTCGGAGTGGGAGTAGGAGTGAGTGCCGTCTGGCGCAGAGACCACTTGAATTTGGTTTTTTTGGAGACGAGAGGAGGCACAAAGGTGGAAGAAGCGAGAGTTTTCGTCGCCAAGGGTACAATGTCGAATCTTTGCCCGTTGTCTCCAGTAGGTGGCGTTTGCGGCGACGTGAGCGGCAAGAGCCTCGTTCACCAAGGAACGAAGGTGAGCCTAGGGGAGGTTTAGGGGACGGGCCTCTTCAAGACGGTCTAGAAAGTCAAGGGTGGCGCGGCAGTTTGTGGAGAGGAGGGAGGGGAGGCGGGAGGTTTTAGCCCACTTTTTCGCGGCTGCTCTAACGCGTTTGAGGCGAAGGCAGAGGCTAGAAAGGCTAGAGCGCGTCCCGCTATCGGTCTGGACGCTCTGCCAGTGGGAGTCGACCAGGGTGGCGAATTCAGCTTTAGGGAGCCAGGAGTTGTTGAGTCGGAAAATGGAGCTGCGTGGGGCTTTTGAGGAGGCGGTGAGGCGAAGGGGGACATGGTCGGATACGGCCCTCGAGTCCGAGGATAGAGTGGAATCCGGGAGGGCAAAAGTCCAGCAGGTGTTAACCAGAACTCGGTCAAGCCGGACAAGCACCGGCGTGGACTGCATGTTGGACCAGGTAAAGCGACGGTCGAGAAGGGGGAGTTCCATGAGGGTGAGCGAGTTGATGCAGCGGTTGAACATGGCGGCTTCTACATGATTGAAATTGCCATTCGATCGGTCTTCGGGTGCGCGAGTAAGGTTAAAATCCCCCAAGATGGCAATCGGACCAGTGAGAGCCAGAAAATCCCGGGAGAGGGAGTCGAGGAACTCTTGTTTGGAGTGGTGGACACAAGGCCCGTAGACATTGATGATAGAAAATTTAAGGTCATCAGCTCGGAAAGAGAAAACAGTGGTGACAGAGTAGTCGTTTATGGAGTGAGAAAGAAGGTCAAGGGTACGGGAGTCCCAAGCGGTGACTATGCCCCCGGAGGCGCCGTCAGCCGGCTTGAAAACGAACGAGCGGAGCGAGGGAGGGAGGAAGGAGGAAGCTTTGAAGGTGGAGATGTCCGCAAGTTTCGACTCTTGGAGACAAGCTACGGTGGGGGGTGAGAGAGAGAGGGAAGCTATAACGTCGTCACACTTCAAACGGTCGCCCAAACCGCGAGTGTTCCAGGAGGAGAAAAGGAGCTTAACAAACATGAAGACTTAGGTTCGCAGCACGACAGAGGTTCACGTTACAGAGAAGTTTAACAATAGGGAGCACAGGCGCTCGAATAAAAATGTCTGAAAACAACATCATAACAGACCAGACACGGCCCGAGTGCGTAGCAGGGCGAAACCGGCCGTGCGAGTTGGGTTGGGCGCAACAGGCCCGACTCGTAGGCAGCCCAAGAGTGATAGCGAGGCACCGGGAGAGACAAGCGCGCGGGTGGGCCTCCCCTACCTGCAGGCAGCATACAAGGAGACGCTGCGCCTCCGCCCCGCGGCGCCTATCGCGCACCGGCAATCCACGGAGGAGATGGAGCTCACCGGCGGGTTCACCGTGCCAGCACAGACGGCGGTGTTCATGAACCTGTGGTCAATCGGCCGTGACCCGGCCTACTGGGACGCGCCGCTGGAGTTCAGGCCGGAGCGGTTCATGGCGGGAGGGGCGAACGAGGGGCTGGAGCCACGCGGTCAGCACTTCCAGTACTTGCCGTTCGGGAGCGGCCGACGTGGGTGCCCTGGTATGGGGCTCGCCATGCACTCCGTGCCATCCATTGTGGCATCGCTCGTGCAGTGCTTCCACTGGTCGGTTCAAGGCAACGCCGGCATGATAGACATGGAGGAAGGTGACGGGCTAGTGTGCGCCCGCAAGCATCCGCGCCTCCACGCGCCTCAAACCCTTCCCGCCAGTCGTCTAGTCTAGGAACTGTAGCCTGCACCATCTACACAGCCACCATCCCCAGGGTTCGTATTGCTACTTCGCCTTCTCCGTGCCTCACCAGTCTCAACTCATCCCGATTAGTATTAATTGCACCGTAAATAAGGGAAAATCAGGATTCAGGTGAGTTAATTAATTCAGAACGGAGGAGTACATCAAACGCAGTTGCGTCCCATGTATCATTGCTCTCGTCCACATGCATGCCCTCTTGGCCCCTTGTGTAATATTGTGTAATATATACTGCATCCGCTGCAAAATATAAGGATATAAATTTATAACTATGTTCAGGATGTTTGGGTTAATTTGTGCTAAATTTATATATTGTTACACAACTTTTTCCAAATAGCACATTTATGCATTATCCCGAATTTGCCATTCTAATGCATAACCATACTGACAAGGTCGTAGGCCCGGTTAAGCGCGGGGAGGAAAATGATGGTTCTGGTCATCAACCATATTCATACACACACCATAGTCATGATCGAGCCATACGTCGAGATTCCAAGGACATACATCAGCCATTTTAAGCCGCCATACCTCATGGTTCTCTTTTGCCTTCGCTTCAAAAAAGAGAAGGACAATGGGTCTTTTATCGGGCATTGTTTGATATGGTCTAAAGTTGTATACATGTTTGCCTCCCATGTACCATCCTGAACTCTGAGCGACACCCTTGCAAACATAAATTTATTGTGGAGAAAATAACATGATAAATTTCCATGTAAGGTAGAGCTTGCGCGCTTATGACCCATGATTGCGATGACTGACCTCCTCGGTTACTCTGATGGTGCAATTGTCACGATAAAACACCGACCCTACCGCAGCCTTCCACTATAGGAGCTTAGCCCGGCTGATTCCTCCGCTAGTGGTGCCTTGAGACGAGGAGGGAGGAGGGAGAGCGCTGGCAGCGGCTAGGGTTCACGTCCCGCTCAACTCAGCGGCGCATGTGCGCCATCATTTTTTTAATTCAACCACATTAAAAGTGTTTTCACTCAGTATAGCACAAAGGTGAGCCATAGCTTAGGGTCTACGTACAAGTGGGCATTGAAAATACCCTAGAGTGTTTGTGCATGTGCATAACGCAGTTCGAATGTCGCCGAGTGGGATGAAAAGTTTTGACTTCGTTTATTAAGGTGTAGTCACATGCACAACAATTAAAATCATCTAGTACACGTGTGTTTTTTGTCCGAGTTTAAAAATCAATGTGATTGTTAATAGGCTCGTTGAATTTTGTTTGTTTGATTTGTAATCTCAACAAGAAAAACTACAAAAGAGACGATGTTTTGCGAGATTACACCATGTGACACAAAAATATTTAGCAGAAAACTTTATATTATGTGACATAGTGTAGTGATAACACGTCTAGCAAATTTATAATTTTCGTTTCTTCCAAATAGCACAACTTTGTATTATATTTTTTTCAAGTAAACAAAAATAATATGAGGTTTAATTAATACTCACTTCGTTCTGAATTAATTGTTTCGGATTTAGTGCAAGGGCTGTGGCCAGGAAAGAAGCAACTAGCAACACGTAAGATCCACTCGCCACGTACGGCCATATGTACGTTTGTTTGTGGGTGGGGGGTGGAGCCGTGAGGGGACGGTTTCTTCACAAGATCTCCATAAAAAGATGTGAAGCCGCAATCCCCGAAATGAAAATGTTGAACGAAGCTGAAAGCTGCAAGGGAGAATCGCGGAGGATGGTGGTGATTTACCCAGCGCCTGGTGCTGCGGGCGCAGGCCATCTGCCCCCGGCGGTGGAGTTAGCCAGGCTCCTTGTGTCGCATGGACTCGCTGTCACCATCCTTGTGCGCGGCGGCGACAAGAACGCGACGGCCTCCTCCGACGACCCCTTCCTCTCCTTTCACCACATCCCGGAACCACCGCTCCCGCCCCGCGTGCCGGAGGGCGACTTCGTGGCCAGTGTTTTCGAGCTCACCCGGGCCTCCTCCAACCCTGACCTCCGTGACTTGCTCCGGGTCGCCTCCCCGGCGGCGCTCATCCTCGACTTCTTCTGCTACAGCGCCGCCGATGTGGGCGCCGAGCTCGGCATCCCGACCTATTTCCTCTACACGACCTGCATGGCCAGCCTCGCGGTACTGCTGCACCTACCCGTCATCCACGAGCAGAGCAGCGACGAGGTGGTGAAGGTGCCGGGCGTCACTCCCATACCGGTGGAGGATCTCCCCTCTGCCATCCTCGACCGGAGCAGCTCGAGCTATCGGCACTTCCTCGCCTTGTCTGAACAAGTGTGCAAGTCAAGTGGCGTTTTGGTGAACAGCTGCCGCTCCCTGGAGCCACGCGCCACCGACGCTGTTCTCTCCGGCGTCGTCCCGGGGCGCACCACCCCACCCATATATTGCATCGGCCCCCTGATCATGACGACGTCGGAGGACAAGCGCGGGCAAGAGTGCCTTTCGTGGCTGGACACCCAGCCCAAGGCGAGCGTGCTGTTCCTCTGCTTCGGCAGCCTGGGACGGTTCAGCGCCGAGCAAATCAAGGAGATCGCCGTGGGCCTGGAGACCAGCGGCCGGCGCTTCCTCTGGGTCTTACGACGCCTACCGCCCGCCGGCGACCAAGAAGAGATCCTCCCCCTACCTCGTGGATTCCTGGAACGGACAGCGGACAGAGGGCTGGTCGTCATGTCGTGGGCGCCGCAGCGTCAAGTCCTAGCCCACGGCTCCGTCGGCGGGTTCATGACGCACTGCGGCTGGAACTCGGTGCTGGAGGCGGTGGTGGCGGGCGTGCCAATGCTGGGATGGCCGCTCTACGCGGAGCAGCGGATGACCAGACTGTCGTTGGTCCACGAAATGAAGCTGGCTGTGGCGGTGGAAGGCCGTGCGGGTGCCCTAGTGACGGCCGACGAGATCGGGACCAAGGTCACTTGGCTCATGGATTCCGATGGCGGCAGGGAGCTCCGGCAGCGGACGTTGGCGGCCATGAGGGAGGCGAGGAACGAGCTGAGCCAAGGCGGGGATTCCAGGAAGGCGCTGCTGCAACTCGTGCACAAGTGGATCATCATGTGACAAGTACGTACGTACGTAGTACAGGATTGTCCATCATCGACCACGTGAGGAGACACAATGTTTTATACTACTACTAGTCGATCGATGTAATAAAACTGCCTGCTTCATGATGAACATATTATTAATAAAATTATTCAATCCATTAAGGATTATATAATGTGTATGCACGTATATGTAACAGTCTGCAAAATCCCGCCGTTGGAGACTGGAACACATTCATGGATGGGTAAAATTGTCTATATAGTATAATCTTAACTAGCATGGTGGCCCTCGCAAATGCGAGGGCATCATCTGTCGTTGGTTGAATTTGTTCAATAAATAGAAATATGGTTTAATAAACATCATATTGTTTTCCATTATGTGACATCTAAAAAAATTGGTGACAATGATTAAAATTGGTGTACAGTTAAGTGGTATTTGGATTTGTAAAGTGAACTATAGTCTAACATGATGTTAGATCATTATGTGAGTTTAGTTATCTTTGATTTTAAAATGTTGGATAAAAATAAAACGGTTTGTTCACCTTAATAGGTAGGCCCAATCCATCACCATGTGCATTACTTTAGAAAAATGAATCCAGTGAAATTTAGGCCATTTTTTAAATATATATACTGCTAAAGATATTTACTTCTTGGCATATGTGTTAGCATGTTGATACAGGGACATACTATAAGTTTTCCAGATTTTTCACTTATCCTGATCTTCATCCGATGGTTCTAAATATCGATGGTTCTACATTTCTACATGGTTTGGATAGTTTTCAAGACTCTTAATCGAATTGCAATTACATGTGGTTTTATGTTGATTTCGTGACATGATAAAAATATACATAGAATAATCTAAATATGTTTACTATACAAAGCAACCATATGCGTCAAAATAATACATAACAATTAATTGCACGCTTTTTCACGTCCTCGTATTAAAATTGTGTCGACACGTTGTGTTGATACTAAATACAAAACATAACAATCGACAATATATGTGGTGACTTTCCGTTATGTGTATCATTAAAACAAAAAAAATTAGTGTGGTAGATCCTCTTCGATAGTGTGTCGACTAATATTGTATGTTTAAGAATTTTGAAGGATTCACACTTTGTGTTTCATTAAAATTTTCTAGTGGGAGCTTATGCGCTGACTCGGTCATGTTTGTGTCGTTAAGCCGGTAATTGTTTTCAGTGTGTGTGACTTTCTAATGGTGTCTCTTCATTTATATTAAAAATGACTCAGAACTCTGAACTCTACCAGGTGTTTTGTCGGAGTGTTAGTCCAATGACAGTCGAATATTTTCAATTTATGTGTATTCGATCATACAAATAATGTATGTAGTGCAGACTAATGTCGTGAATTTATTAATTTAAAATTCCATGACTCCAAATTTCTACGGATATTTTTTGAGTGGATTTGTGTCATGACTGTCAAATAAATTTGTCAATTATGTATACTCAATCATGGAAACAATATTCTGCACCAGTTCATAGTTAATATGTATTTTAACCTTATTTAAGTTTGATCAAACATATATAAAAGATACATGCAAAATATAAAATGATAAATGTTGATTTGTTTAATGTTGGTATTTATTGCTACATCTTTGGTCAATTTTTAGAAAATTGGATAATAAGTTTTAACTAAATTTATTAACGCTTGATAAATAAACAAATAAAGTAGGTAGTGATCAGCTTAATTGTGTGTACCTCCTCCGTCGTAAAATAAGTGTATTTCATCTGTCCAGATATAGATATATCTAGTTATGTTTCATACATCCATATTTAAATAAATCTAACACACTTATTTTAAGATAGTGCGGACTATACGTAAGCTATCCATATTCTAACGGCTCATATCTTGCTACCACATTTCACTATATATTTTATCATTTAGCTATCACGTTCTAACCAAGGTATTTTGTAGGGGTAAATAAAAGTAGTTAGTCTCGTACATGATGCTCTTAGCCGGTCACATTTCCAGTCATGTCAAATTCTGTCACATTCTTTTTTTAGGGTAAATAAAAGTAGTTAGTCTCGTACATGATTGGATGCTATGAATTATGTACATACGTTTTTTTATACTTTCGATCCACCTAGCCAATCCATGATTTTTGTTAAAAATAGCGTGTCCAGGTTTTTGAGCAATTACGTACGGAAGTTATCCTAAATAAATTATGTTACACGGCATATCATTGGCACATGGATTCCACCATCGTCTATCGGTAATTATTTTCTCATTTAATTTCTCATCGACATATCTAGTTTTTTTCCCAGTGCTTTGGTTTGGGCTCGTATTGAGCATGGATCTTATCGGTGGTTCCTTTTCCAATTAATTATGCTTGATGCTATATGTGCCACATTTTTTTGGGGAACGTGACACATCTAGTTTTTTTAGTGCTTTGGCTGGTCTAAGTTGATGGCACGTACATGCTCGGGTCTCTTTTTTTTCAGATCATTTCTTGTGTACATACAGATTAAACGTGTCAAACTTCTTACCACAAATCTATTGTTATATCTTAACCGTATATTTTAGATCTAACCATTAAAATTAATTTAGATGATGTGGACTAACGTGGTGGCTCGAAAAACTAACTCATTTTGCTTTTAGTATATAATAGATACACCCTTTATTTGTCAGAGAACTAGGCAATTGTTTCAATTACATGTATTACCACGAATCACGATGGCAAAGTCATGTGGGCTTGCAATCAAACAAAACATTCAGTGTGATAGTGCCTTCGTCTAGACGGTCAGTGATCTTGGAGTCTGACAATGCAAGGGTAACTGATGCAACTCAAAAACGTAATCAAGGTATGTCCAGCAATGACATCAAGGAATTGAGTCTGTCAGTGTTGACCAACGGGAACATGACGGTTGGACTGGATTTGATCGCACATCGCTCAAAGACTGGGGCGTGATGATGACCTCCTCGATTTTCGCACGGGCGGAGATGTGGAGAGGCGCAGGTTGAACTCTACATTGATACGTGTGGACATAGATGATGTCCACGTGCCTACCGCTTGTGGACTGCAACTCCACGACCCCCCCGGAAAAACAGCCTCTTCCACGTTTCATGTTTCATCACACTATGTGAGTGCTTTCTTGAGGTCAGGCTGCATTGGGGCCTGTGGAAGAGGGTCAGTTACGAAGCAACAGTGGATGGCCCCTAGGTAGTCGGTGGCCTTTGAATCTTTTTTTTTTTGAGAAACACAGTACAGACGTAGACGCTCACAAACACACACGTACAGACACCCCTATGAACGCACGCACGCAAACCCTACCCCTGTGAGCACCTCCGAGAGACTGGTCCGGCAGATTTTGAGATTGACAAAGTCACCACAGGCGCCTCGCTGTTGACGGGCACGTCACCTACCACAGAAAACATAGCGCCGGTTAAATCCTGAAAAATCAAAAAAAATGTGAGCAACCATGTCAAGTCTAGGATTTGAATCTGGGTGGGCTAGTTCCAGCACAAGGAACCAACAAGCTGAGCTAGGCCCACTTCCGGTGGCAGATTCTAGACCTAGAGCGACACCATGTACTTCAACTTGCGCTTCTCCGAGTCTGTGCAAAGATGGCGCAAGAGGTGGTTCTACGTCCACATCGACCCGGTTGCCATTGATGTGCTCGGGCTACCGACATTTATCAATTTTCAACCCCTCGTGGTGAGATAAAGACCTACTTATACTTGTTTGATCATATTAAGATTACAAAGTTGCCGCAATGACTATGAAATACTACCAGATTAAATCGCTTCCAATGATAGTAGCCTCGAAGCTATGTTGAATGACTTGTAATTGAGCATAAGCTGAAAGTGCTTTATGATGGGAGTAAATGATGTGATCATCGAAGTAGCCAAGAAGGTACTCAATAATCGTTTTTGTCTCTGAGCTCGCTGGCGTAAGTCGAGTCTGCTGAGGACTTGAAAATTTTGCGCGGGACCGATGTGTTATCGTGTGAGATATGTTAACTACTAATAGTTATTTAAATCCTAACCACATATTTTAGATCTAACTGTTAAAATTAATTTAGATGATGTGGCTTAACGTGGCGTCTCAAAAAACTAACTCATTTTACTTTTAGTGTATAAGAGATAGATGTTCATAAATTGTTAAGACAATCCAATGCCGGTTAAATGAAAGCTCTAGTAGACGGAACATTGAAGACACAATGCATCACAATAGTTATCTCTAATCCTTAATCTTGTCATACAGAACTGCACTAAGAGGCAATGTACTGTGATAGGCCTAACAGATTGAGCTGAGCTTCGTTACATTAAGATCTCACAACTCATTTGGTCTCTTATTTAACTAGGGCAGACCAATCAATCAGTGCACAGTACTACTTACCAGATGGACTGAGCCTGTCAATGAGATGCCCCTGGCATGTGAGTTGACTCATCAACTGGAACCTAACTCATCTCGGAGATCAACTGGAGCGCCTTCTCGAGGGTGGCGACGATGTCTGATATGGGCGGCCGGTCGTTCCCTACCAGCTGCACGCAGCGTGCTGCCGTCTGTGCCACTAGCTCAAGCGCCTGGAGCTGCCCTGGCGTTGGCTCTGACACAGGTCGCTTGTCCAGCAACTCCCCGAGATTACCTGCTTCAATAATAGAGATGGTTACCCGGTCTTTCGCGCAGATCAAGTTAGCAATTTGATAGCAGAGAGAGAAGTCCACTCCCGCGCCTACGTAGTCGTCGTCAACCAGATCGTCTCCAGACAAATTTTGCCTTTTCTTCATCGCGCTAAACCAAATAAAGATAGTTCTATGCTTACAGCAACGGAAAGATAAACAAATGCACCTAATTAAGTACCACCTAATTTCTAGCAACGCATACAAGACTTTTTCTAGAACCAAAACTAATGAGCAGCACCGACTACCCCAAAAACTTGACAACCAACGTTAAATAACCACTACCTCGAAAATTTTGAAGCAACCTACCCGGTTGGGAGGATCTCGGGGACTCGGTGTCCGAGTCCTACAATTTTCTCTAAGATTGGAACCTAGTGATCTGCTATTCGATGGAATCTAGAGCACTAAGCACCAATCTCGGGGACTAGTGGGGAAGGAACAAGTGTGTAATAGAGAAAGAAAGAGAAGAAGCTTACCTCGCTCACCTGGGTAACATCCAGCGCGGCCACCTGGAGAGCGTGCAGAGCTTGAGCGTTGCGGCTTGGGCCTGTAGCGTGCAAGTCTCCCGCAGTCTCGGAGGCGTCGGCGGCAAGCCAGGCCTTGTTGTATTCATCAACGACCTGTGTGCCGGAGCCGCCGGCAGCGCGGGTAGCAACAGCGTCCCGGGATCCTGAAGGTACAAAGGAGCTGACGGTTGCTCGCAACATCCGAAAGGCAGCAGTAGGGATCTCGCAACATAAATAATTATTTTCTTCCAACTATGTGTTTTAGGACATGTAATCGTCATAGAAGTTATCATTAAAGCATGATAATTATGTGTACTTTTTTTATCTATAACATGATAATCACCATAGGGAGAGAGATGATTGAGTGAACCATGAACCCATGTCCATTGTTCCAATAAGAGAAAATATATGTCTTGTCCTCTTGCATTGAAGAGGATTGGGACACTTTTATATTCTTGTTTTGTTACATTAAACTTCCATCCATTAAAACAACCATATTTCTTTAAACTTGTTTAGTGCATAATCAACTATTTTTTTTTACACTTTAGCTGTAAGGAATAGACAATTTTTTCTTCTTGCTCCTACGGATCGATACCTTACTTCCAAATTGAGAGGTATATAGTGATCCCTGTTGGGGGTTATCAATGGGATCACGAAAAATTGCGACGGTGACTTCTAGTGTGCGCATGTGGGGTGTGCAGTGAGGTTCTCTTGATTTGGTTTCTGCGCCCGGCTTGCCGTTGGCAGCTTGGTGATTCTACCAGTTTTAGATCATGTGCATACATGTGTGAGATAAGTGCAGACGGCTCCATCAGTCCACCCCTTCATCAAGTTGGTAGGTGTTGCGACAGCCGTCGCCTGGAATGTGACTTAGTGTTGATCTATGTCTTTCTTTGTACGATTATGCATATTTTTATAATAAAAATAGACTCTGTGCATCATCATTTTGATGGGTTCAAGCTCCATTTTGAGAAAATACCTGTAACATGAATTAAAATTTTGAGAAAATACCAGGCATTCTGTTAGTATTTATAATAATGTTCGAAACCTATGTCTGAGCCCATAATATATAAATAAGACATAATATTTTGCACGTAATAGCTCTTACTAGCATCAAAATTTTACAAACCACACATCATGACTAGCACTACAACACATACTACCATCACCACACAGAAGGGGTGTCTAGAATAAATAAATTCTGAATTGAAACAACTGATTCAGAGAGATGTACGTATTCTTTTTTAGCATTTCAGAGCAGGGCAATATGACTGAATCTCATTGAGAAAACACAGAGTTACCGGGACAGTAGCCGGTAGACTTCTGCTAGACCACCAAACAGAATCAGCACAACAGCCGTTTTCATCAAAACTGACCACCAAAACACAAGTAGCTTGAGAGCCTCGTCAAAAGAGAGAGTGGCCATGCGGACTTTTTCTGGCCACAGACGGAGCAGCAGAACTATTATGTAGGTTAATAGCCCTGAGGTAGCACATGCAGTACTGGCCCAGTATAATCTGAAGAACAAAGATTCGTCCATGGGGACGACCACCACGTACCCAGAAATAGCAACCGCAGCTGCTCTCAAGACAAGGTGCTCACTATCCGTTATCTTTTGAATGTCGACGATGGAGGTGCGACGGTCCAGGTGTAGGCTAAACCATAGGAGCGGAGGAACAACCTCCGGCAGCATGAGCAGGACAACTTTTTTGCCGAATGCATCGGCCGCCACGATGTGTGCCGTCAACAGCACCACCACCAGTGAGGCCTTGTAGAGCAACTCCGACGCCGGTTCGATGCCGCGAGAGATGCTAGTGGGCAACCTCATCATCATCAGCGTCAGCCCTAGCATCATGCAGGTCAGGAACAGGAAGAAATTGGAGATGTCATAGTTATTCCCGTCATGATCTGGATCTCCATACATTCCGACCAAACATAGCGTGAAGTGCGGAGCCAGGAGTGCCACTATCTTGAACTTCTCGGGCATCACCGGGGCTTTCTCGCCATTATCAGCACCAGCTCTACTGATGCTTCCGGGTTTAACACCACCACGACCACTCAGACGACTATGCCTCATGCACAGCACGCAGATGAAGGAAATCACGATGAATGGAAAGATGGCCAGACAGAGGTAGCTCATATTGATGCGGAGCAATGACACGTAACATACCAGCACATCAACGGCTGTGCCAATGTACATCTGGATGTTACCAGGAAATGTCGGCAGCTTTCGACGCGGCAGATAAAATGCCTCTAACAGTAGTTTCACAAGCACGTTGCAGCCAATCACCCATGGAAACACATCATCGGCTAAATACTCCTTGTACGAATTGATGATACGAAGTGAATATTCCACTTGAAAAGTGAGATACCAGCTGCCCCACGCCACCAACGATGACAGCGCCAGTTGAAGCACATCATGAGTTCTCATTATAGCGCGCCTAACGAAAAATAACAAGAAAAGATGACATATAAGAATTTCTGCAGGTAACAATTAATTGTATTGCAGTTTGCGTCCACCGACGACATTTATGAACAGCACATGCAAGGAAAAAATCACTACAAAAGCATACGTTTTATCATCAAATTGTGAGGATGATATATATATATATATATAGGAACATAATAGTACTGTTGCTCGGCACAGACATGTAAGAAATGAGAAAAAGTGAGTAGAGCTGCAGACCTATATATGTTAGCGAGCAGATGACAATTTATGAAATGATTCGGCAAATTGTGTGTTAGTACGTGGTTGTGTCCTTGTTGCTCGACAGCGCGGATTGTATAATTTTGTATAAATAAGTTTGCTCACCACATATGCCATGTGGTTCCTGATTGTATAATTTATTATTGAAGAGGGATTAATGCCCTTAGGTTTTCTCACAAAGCCTATTTCAAAATACATGTTTATTGCTTAACAACATAATCAACTCAAAGTTACGCCTGTATAAGACTACTTCAATATATTTAAACGGATGTGTGGTGTTCTATATATGAATGGTAAAGTAAGAGGGGGAAATCACACATAACACATAAAATAAGCCATCATTACTCACCAAGCTAGTACACGGTTAATGGATAGCTCAAAACAATAGCTACTCGTATATAAAAGTCTGAAGAACATCCCTCGGCAACATGAAAAAGATGTAAGAACAGGGCTCGGCACTTAGGAGGCTTACCTTGTCAGACCGCTGTTTAAGGACTCGGGTGAACTGTATGTTGATCGCGGGGGAGATCGCTGGAGGAGTCGAGTCGAATGATAAATACTCTGATAGTTGTGCGTGTGAAGGCTAATCTGTACTATATTTTAAGAAGTACCTAAGTCGTCGGTAGGTAATTCATGAGGAACACTTGGCCCGATAAGAACGGGTCGCCGATTCGTTGCCCACCATCTACATATATATTCCACCGCATACAACTTAGCCTATATGATGCTTGCACGATGCCCACTTGCATCGACCCCTATTGTTGCCATTTAACTACCAACATTTAATTGGATCCAATTATACTAGGGAGGTATCGCTGTCCATATGGCGTTAATTAACTTACTGCGAAATGGCGGAGACGACTTTGGACTCGGTACACCAGCCAATCATGCAAGGAGCGCGTTGTTTGAAAAAAGTTGTTGCTAAAAAAACATTTTGGTCGAATGGTCGACGATGCGTACGCGTCTCTGTATTGTTATTTCGAGGCCGTAGTGGCCACATAAGCAACTCACATATATCTATTATTACTATATACTAAAACCAATATAACGATACTTCACTAAATCTGAGTCAATTAATTCAGAACAAAGTGAGTAGTTTTTTAGAGCCACCATGTTAATCCATATCATCTTAATTATACTAACTGTATTAACTGTTATATCTAAAATGTAAGGCTAGGATTTAATAGAAACTTATTTGTTACATAACATGTTTGACACGTTTAAGTTTCAGAAGATAACGTGTTGGGCATGGACTCCCGTAATCAAGCAAGCAATTAGGGTTCAAGGCCGTAGGATTAGCTGTTACCCAAAACGAACACGAACCAGTCGTACGTATATATGCTAGCTATCCTAGCTCAAACGTGGTGTCACAAAAAACAAATGGTTGGAATAACCGTATAGGTAAAAAAAACTATGTTGGAACGTGGTGCCAAGGTAAAGCTCTACTAGCTAGGACGTGAAGTGTTTTAAAACTTTTATAATTCGAATCTTAGCATAATCATACGTCTTATACATGACTTGAGTAGTGCACGAAAATAAAACCTTTATTTGATAATCATCAGACCCATGCAAAAGGTCTAAATCTTTTGACCGTGCTGAATTTAAAGGCTAATGAAGTCATCACCTTACTTTTCCCACATTTATTCATGAAAAGGTCCCTCCCACTGAAAATAGTCTTCGCTCAAGACACGTGAGGGGCTAAATCACAACATATTTTCACGAGCGATGGTACTGTTTGTCCACATGAAGAATATTAAGCATTAACTACAAATGACATCAAACCAAGACTTTGATCACCGATGAACTGAGACTACAACCATACAACTAACCATCCAATCATGGGTGCCACTCGATACAGCTAGATTTCTACTTTGTGTACAAAACATAAAAGGGGATACAAATGTTTTGAACTTACACTTATTGATCATTTTTTCTAATGTATCCATTCACGTCTTACTGCCGTGATAGTAAAAAATGGATATGGTGCTATTTGTGTACATATGCAAGCAAAAATATACCACCCAATATTTCAAAGATGGGAACACGCATGTTTGATTTTTCTCGAGACTCTTACAAGTTAGTATCGTTTCCTAGTGAATTCACTTATATGGTTCATCTTTAGCATGCACACGCCATCAGAATAATATTTTTATAGAAAGGAACTGAAATGCATGTAATCTTAATTCGTAGGAATTTCTTTTACAGGATATAGTTTTATTTGTATGACAAAGAATATGTATATGTCTTTTTATGACATAATGAAATCAGCATAAGAGGATATGTCGTTCCAATCACACAATAAAATTGATAAATGACTAGGAGTAATCAATTATATTTGTTGCATGACACTGAAGTTGTGATAACATAATCATATTTAAACAAAAATAATAATATAAAAATCGATGGTGTTTAGAAAACTTGGAATCATAATTCCATAATTTTGACTACAAATGTATAAACATGTTAAAGAAATGTAAAAAAACATGTTAAATAATACACTCAGAAGAAACTAATTTACTTTTAGAAGCATATTGATATAACAAGTTTTGCCAAAGTTTCACCGTAAAGAAAACTTCTATGTTTCTAACAAATAGACACTTTGACATGGATTAAGTAAATGAGAGGAAAAAACCAATATCTTATTCTCAGTACTAAATGTCGCTAGATATTAAGGTGTGGTAGACCATTTCCCTTTTCGTCCATATGTTTTTTATTATAAAGCATTGCATATTAATCCAACATTTAGAAGAAACTATAGTTCTATTTACTAATTTAATATGACTGCCATATAACACACAAGATTATTTTTATTGATATATTACATAATTATCATCAACCACAAATTAGAGATGGTCAAAGATGTTACTGGCATACATGACATTTTATTTAGCATAACATTTATTGTTGTTTTAGATTATCTCTTATTCTTATAACATAAGGGGCAATAATTTTATAGGTTCATACTTATGTAAACTTATAAACGAATACACTGGGAATAAAATATTTTACGTTTAGTAGCATAATACTATACCACACATTGTCAAAGTTACATTGTGAAGAAGACATTCGTGTTTTCATCACATTGAACATTCTGCTAGGGAGTGAGTAGATGTGAGGAAGGAACGTCAGAGCAAGGTATTTCTCACAATTTTGTGACCTAACTATTAAGGTTGATAGACCAAATTTAACTAACCTCTCATATTGATCTAACTACATATAAAATTATATTTCCACTTACTATTCTACTTTTCACTTACAAAGAAAAGAACATACGGGGTTTCTACACATGACATAGTGATCATTTGGTGACACATTTAAGAGCGCAATACATGGCAATCACATATGTGAGTTTTCACCCCAAAAATATGATAGTTGTAGAGCATTTCTATTTCTTATACCATAGCGGGAAATAATGTAATATGTCGCTCTTAAATTCAATAGATGGCATAATCATCATTCACCCACAATCTAAGAGCGCCAAATTGTAGTGAATTTATATTTGTTATAAATTGCGGAAAATAATGTAATATGTGTGAATGATGATTTACTTACCGAACACTTCCACACCACCAAACATGATGCCCTTGCGAGGGCCACCTTGCTAGTTATCACGAAAAGGATGCTAGTTGACCGATCGAATTAACATTGAGGTGGTGCAACTGAACGTCGTAAACGTCAAAAACATGGAAGAGAAATCCGCGGATTGAATAGGAACCCTAATCCTCAGAGGAAAATCCATGGTTGAGCAGAGCCGTGAGTATATGGTTCGAGATACAGGGAGCGGCGACCCTGCAGATTCAAGAGTAGCCCATCTCAAGAACTGAGACCGCATGCATGGGCTTGAATGTACCATTTTGGAGTGTATAAGTTCTAACAATGGCTCTATGACTTTTAGCCGACTTAGATTGGATTTAGTCCATCTTATTAGGGTTTGGAATTTGTCTTAGCTCACACATAGACCGACTTGGAATGTAAAATGAATACATTAAGTTTGTAGTTTATTATTTGATATTCCTAAATATTTGCAACTTATTTAGGGTTATGTTTATTAATTTTGATAATTTTGTGGATATTTCACATGATGACGAGGTTATACCTAACGGGTACCCCTTCGTGTTGGTACCCGGTACACGTAATGACCAAACCCCAATTGTCAGTAAGTTGAAGAAGCCCATCAAATGAAGCCTAAGTCGAAGACTTCTACCATAAATAGCATTGTCGGTATTACTTTCCATATTTGTAGTCCTAGTCGGTTACTACCCGAGACAAGTACCACTATATAAAGAATATGAGGGTGGCCGATCAAGGACGCGCCCAACCAGAATCACCAAACCCTATCAAGATCGACATCTTGCTAGACCTTTGTACTCGCAGCATATTGACAATCAATAATAGACAAGCAGGACGTAAGGGTGTTACCTCACTCGAGGGCCCCGAACCTGTGTAAATCTCACTTGACAGCCGACGAATCTACCAACACTATACGTTCTCTACCTCATAACTCTTACCCTAGGCTAGTAACCATGGGTATTGATGGGGGCATCCCTCGTCACATGATCCGTCTTATTTTGGTTATAACCCTGTAGATCAGTAAACACCAGTTTTACGTATTTTTGACTTTCAAAAAGTCAAAGGACATCAAAACGAATTGGGAATTTTTGAACAGTTTATTTTGTTAAGAAGAAGGACATAGGGCTTAGGCACCTCGAGAGGCGAGCTCTGAGGGCCAAAAGAGCACCCCATGCGCGGCCCAAGAGGGGGACCACGCCGACCATGCTTGCTGGCACCTCGAGCGCGCCTCCCCAGCCGTCCATCTTTTGTCCTAAAATTACTCGTGACCTAAAACCACCTATATAAGAAGCATTTTGTCGATCCTCGGGAGGAGCGCAACAGAAACACCGTAACAGAGACAGAACTAGCCGAGATTGGGAGGGGAAACACCGCTGGAGCGCTGCCGGTTGGAACTCTATCTTCTCCAACGTCTCTACTATCGTTATCATGAAGGGGGAGTAGTTCACCTCTTGACTATGGGTTTGGCAGTAGATTATTGTATGTCTCTCGTTCTCTTCATGTATTAGTACCATATGAGGTGCCTAACATGATTATGGTCATCTATGTAATTCCCTTGTGATGGATCTTTATTTTATGAGTTGATATTTGAGATTGTAAATGTATTGTGTTTAAGATGTATAAGTAGATGTATATTACGTACGATCAAGCATGTATGAGAGGGCATGAGAGGGGGAACGTGTGCGTTAGTTGACGTAATTATGGTGGTGTGATGACCCAGCATACCACTGCATGGTGTAGTATGCTATAGTCGTTGACATAGAACCAATGGATCACCGTCCACCAGTGTTACGTCATCAGAGTGGTACAACAGAAACATCGCAGGTCCAAGGCATGACTATAGATTACAAACAGCAAATCCAAAGCAACAGATCTTTAGAACCTCCTCGAAACAATGAGGCAAGGCCCTAATAAAAGAACATCAAATGGAAAATCTCGGAGGAACTAACCTATACTAAGCCTACTTCTAATACGGCTAGGCTTGCGATTGCGCTACAGCAACGCCTACAGAGATAGGTTCTATGACTAGGAATCTATCCTATTTTACACTACGCCTTCATTCATCCTCCGTCTTCCTTCAATTGCTTCAACTCGATGTAGTTGCCTTCTTTGGTATCTTGAGTTTATCCGTCTTCAGAGTCTTCATAGCCTAAAGTGTTGCCTTCTTGTGGTTCTTTATGTCTAGCAGGGGTTTAGGAGGCAAGGGTGAGTAACAGCGTTACCCAGCAAGTTCATTATGCAAGGTGGGAAGTTTGATGCATAAATACAGCCACAGACAATGGATTGTCGTAGGCTAATACAAGTTTTCGAAAACATTTCTTTAAAAGGTTGCTTTTATTCTGAAGACTATGCTCGTAAGGAGTCACAGGGCTAGGGCTTTGAGGAGCCTCCTTTCCTGCTGCGTTCGTCGTTCCGTCCTGGAACGTGGAGTAACATGTCACATTCATACACTCTGCAGAGGTGCGCTGCTTTACCCATAAGAGATCAAGACCTTGTTGCACAACCGGGCGAATCTTTCCCGTCCACACTTCCTTGGTGTGGAGCCCAGTCAATAATCCAAGCCAATCACTGCGCCTTTCCACCATCCCCGCACACCCCCCATTACTCCGGTTGCAAGCTAGTGGGCACCGTCCCATGCTAAAACTTGCTGACCAGTGGGCACCGTCCCAAGCTAGTCCCGGAGCCAACCTTCAATAAATACTAGACATCCGGCCGTTGTGATTCACAGGATAGACGTCTCCCGGTAATACGGCTTTATCCTGGAACTGCGAACTCGCAACGTCAAACAAGCCCACCGATAGACATCTCCCGGTAATACGGCTTTACCGGTGGCTTGTACGCACTACCCGGCCCAGAATAGTACCCGTTGGTGTACGAGAGGAAAAGGGTACAGCTGACTTCTCCGTCCCATTTCAGATCTCATGGTTGCGCGTAATATTCGGCGCAAGAATCACCTGCGACATTTGTTATTAAATCCTAGATGATACTTTCCCGTGCAAATGGAACCTCCACCTCAACATTCTTACCGTGGTCCCATCTGCCAGCCATATGAGATTACCACCTCACTGGTGGACAACCATAGTCATATTATTATAAAATAAGTTTTCTGCCCTTTTTGTGTGATATGCAATAATAATAACATTTTGAAAATAGTTTCTTAACAAATACTTCAAGAGGACATGAGTAAAAGGGATGAACTTGCCTTTCTGACTGCAAGATTATGCAGCCAGGGTCTTCGATATAATATAAACTCCGAGAAATCTGGAAACAACATCATTGGTCCGGTAAGGACTAATGTTTAAAGAAGCAGCATGATTAATGCATAAGTATGAGATGCATCGCAAAGTACCCCGTATCTCACTCTCGGAGATTGTATTTTATTTGAGTTGGGTGTTTTCATTTAGAGTTGTTTGGTCTTCAAGTTTACTTCACAAGCAAGATGAGTTGTTTAACATTAATGTTCATGTATCATATTAAGCTTAAGAGTAACGTAAAACCACATATGAACACTCAATGGTCGCTTTAGGTTGTGTTCATTTAATGTTGGTAGAAAACTTGTATCAACTTTAATTAAGTAGGGAACTAGTGTTATATTACAAGATGGCAAAAAGAATAACTTTTGAAGAACATAAATAATGTCTAACTTTGCTGATACTATAACACATGGTTAATAGAAAGATTATAACATTATTCTTCTTTATGTGTTTTACCCAAGACATTGCAATACGATTTTATTTCAGTTAAGCACTTACTTCTAAACTTAGAATGTTTTCTGGTGGATGAATGATTTATGTTTGGAATATAACAAGTTACAAACTACCATGGTGTTATCTACTCATTAGGTGTTTGTTAATGATTTTCACTTACCAAATTAAGAACGAACAAGAAGTAAGTAATACATGAAATATATGGATCATTCATACAAAGTGGATTTAAGGAGTTTTCAGTTGTTATTGGATTTTTATTTATTTTAAATGAGTACCAAATAGTAGTAGAATAGCTTTCATAAGCTTATAGTTTTATTTTGTTTTTTTATTTATTTTTAATTTAAAAATAATAATACTATTTATTATTTTCTAAAATAGAATATTATTTTAAAATAGCAATAATTGTATTATGAATATTACATTTTATAATGAAATTATATTTTTAGTTTTAAAAAGAATGTATGTGAAATATTTAAATGAAGTTTGAAATGCATCAAGAATAGCATTTCAAATAACTCCATATTTCAAAGATTAAGTGATTTGTATTTTGAATTCTATTTTATTTCTCCATTTTATTCAAATACAAATAAGACTGATACAAAAATATAGATTTTATTTTTCTGATTATTTTGGTATAAAGATTATATTTTTCTGATTTAAAATGAATTAGTTATGAATTTACAAAGTTTATTCAATTTAAATCAATTTCTATAATTATTAAATAAAGTTGGGCCCACATGTCAGGGTTTTAACATTTACAGAATTTCCTAAAAGAATAAAAGTCTGACAGGAGGGTCCCACATGTCATAGACTTACTTTTACAGAAAAATATCAGAAATGAATTTTATTTTGGCCGATGACGTCATCATGACGTCATCAATGGAGGGTTCCTCCTGGCCAAGCACCAATTGCTCGAACACGAGCGACTTGGGATGAATTCAAGCCACCATATGCTACTAGGCGACGCGGCGGAGTATTTGGTGGCGGCGCTTGGACCATATGGTCACCGGAACATCGCCGGCGGCGAGGTTTGCGGCGGCGGCGCTCGGGTCACGACGAAATTCTATTTCCCGAACGAATTGGATCAATCGGAGAGTGTAGGAAGGTGCACGATCTCACCCTGAGCGCGATGCGAGGCTCGGTGAAGCGAATGGAGATCGGACGGCGACGAACTCGTCCGCGGCGTCGGCGGCCGGAGTTGGAGAAGATGGCGCGATTCTCCACCTCCCGAGCTCCCCTACACGAACGACTCGACGAGGATGGAGTGGAAGAAGAGGCGAACCTCCAGAGGCACTTGGAACGGCGGGACATGGACGGACACCGCGGTAATCGCCGGCGCACGGCGGCGGACCGGGGAGCTAGGGTTTCGGTTTAGAGCAAGAAAGACAGAGAGAGAGCGCGAGTGAGGAAGATAGGGGATGAGGATGTCTCCTCCACGACCTTATCCACGGGAGAGAGCGAGAGGGAGGAGCACGGCTGCTCGGAGGCGAGGACACGGCATCGGCATCCTTCTGGCCAGAGGAAGAAGAAGAGAAAAGAAATGAAGTTTGCGAATAACCCCCTAGCTTTCAGGAATTTGCAAAAGCAGTGTAAACAGGCCCCTGGTTTATGTTTTTCTGGATCTGTTTTAGATTCTGAAACTTTCAAACAAGTACAGAGAAGTTTATATTTGAAATAAAATGTTTATTTACATTAAGACATTTTTATATTTGATATATTTTGAATTATTTTATCCTTTCAATTGAGTTTGGACATATTTAGTTATTTTCCTTCCATTGAAATTTATAACTTACACTTGATTAAATTTTTAGGATGCATTTAGGAATATGAGAATATTTCCTATGCTATCATTTAATTTGGAATTTGTTGTTTCCAAATTTTCAATATATATGAGATTTTGTTTCAAAGAATATATGTGAACATGAATATTCCATTTTGTTATATTTTGTTGCTTCCACTAAATCATTTTTATGATGCATTATAACCCTAGGAATATCATTTCTATGGCATTATTTATTAATTTCTAATTTGTTTCCATCAACTACTAAAATGATATAGGTTATGGGTTTTAAAATATTGAAGTATTGGAGTACACCAATTGGTGGTATGGTGATTTAAGTATTTCATACCACACCAAATTATGGTTTGGTGGAGATAACAAAATGGGTCTTTGTGAAACCTAAGAAGAGTATACACAGTGCTTTATGTCAAATCCATGCTAAGCATGATAGGTTGCCAAATGGCTTTTATTTGATCCTTAACAAATAATCATGTGAGAACATGATCAATTCTTTATGAAAGCACAAGATAGGACTTCCTGCCTAAGGTTAGGTCTTATGGTGATAAGATGATGAGTTTAGACTTCTTCTCATTCCATTCCCCAGTTAAGATGGAGTAAGAAGGATACATTCTTTCTTGATAGAGTTAATGTATTATGAATATATCTAATAATAGATATATTTGAGTTTGTGAAATGGGTTTCCCTTGAACATATATCAACTAATGCTTCCAGATGATTATTTTGCCATATGTACGAGATTATCTTTTATTGAGAATGAATTCTTGGTTCAACCAATGGATGATTATCCATTAGTGCTCTAGTGGCTCCTCTCTTATATGATTCTTCATTCATATGGTCTTGAGGGATGATACATGTGGCTCTGAGATATGTATATTGATTATACACACTTATGATTTGGCATTACTTTCTCTTTGGTTATGATCCCCTTGGAGAAACACCATAAATCCATAAGTGACTTTACTTGGCATAGATCCTTTGGAACAAGAAGTAGATATTCAAGACAAGTTCTTCTTGTCCTGTATTGAATTTCCAACATCACTTGTCTCACCCTTGTGGTGAGGAGAATTCAATTTAACCAAACCAACTTTCTTGGTTGGTGGTATGTGAATGTATGTGTATTTTATGACATCAAAGAACTTGATGTACTGGATGATCTATCCTTCTATACATGTGTATATGGCACTCCATTGTATGTGCATACCAAAATGAGTTGTCAACAAGGTTGCAAAGCTTGTCATCAACCTATTTCTATATCACACTAACATTGTAATGTCATACCATTTCCTGAGAAATTAATAAAGATGGTTGAAGATAAAAGAGTTTCCAATTCTTCATGATAGATTGGCATAACACTCCTATGTCCATCAAATGAATGCTTCTCTATGTCTTCTTGTCGTATTTCTTCCCTTCTCGATATCTTCTCTTGTTGATGCCTTCGAGAGGATTGGGAGATAAGGAAATATGATGTCAAGATAAAAGTGGAAGATCTAGGTTAAGCTTTAGGTAATTCAATTGGTCTCCAGGAATGTCATGGTTTCCATGTACTAGAAATATGTCTAGCACAATTGATAAGAATAGATGATCAGAGAATAACTAAGAATAGTTGTTCTGGTCATTAACTCTTAAATATTGTTTTGATGTAACAAGTTTTGTTTTCTTTGGTGTAACCTCTCATCGTGTAACTCTTTACCCCAAAATAAGGTTTAAGCCGAGATCATCTCGAAGTTTATAACGCTCAAGTTGATGATCTACTTCAATTCCACCAACTCAAGTGAAACTTCAATCACTTAGTGTTTTGAAAAATTAATGCGCGAAAATTATCCGGATTTTCTGATGCATGAATGCAATGCACACTCTTGTGTCAACTCTATTTCTGGACCCTAAGTTCTGGGATGTTACAGTCTCCCCTCCTTAAACTAAACTCCGTCCCCGAAGTTCGTACTCTCTTACGTTTTGGATTGAGGATCCATCTTGTATATAAGTTGCACTTCTCGAACTTCATGTTAATTCTTTATGGAGATAATTGGTGTATCCCCAAATCCATATTTTTCCTTGAATCCTCTTTTGACTTAGTACTTTGCTAACTGTCAACTCCTTTGATTCTGTGATTCCTTCTTGGAATATTCCACTTCTAGGCATGTCTTATTGAAAATCTCCTGGGATCAGGCTTTATCAAATCCTTGTTAGTCCTATTAATAGCTCTAAGTAACTTTCCTCACGTAATAATTGTCCTACTTTGGAAGGTACTTAAGGTTTTAGGAAGTCTTACTACAGTACAATTTAGTTTTGCTTGAACCAACCTTGGTAATGGCACTATACATAGTCCACCCAGGACAAGAGGGTTTACTTTATAAGGTTTACTTAGTCGATTTCCTTTTTCTCGTGTCATCTGGAATCTTCTTAATACACTCGTCCTAGTGATGCAAAGCGGTCTTCTGATATGTTTTACTAGGTGATTTCTCCAACACCATTCTTCCGTCATGGTCTTGGTTAGAACCAAGGAATGACCCTTTATTGACAAAAGTAGTTCAACAACTTGGTTTTGTCAATCTCCACTTCAAGTCTACTCCTTACTTCGTTCTGGTAGGAATCTCAACCTGATTTGGGATTACCTTATGGGTTCTATTTTTGTCTGGATTACAGTAAACCTTATGAGAATAAGGCCCAACTGCTCCAAATCTAGGGTTCCTTCTTACTTCTTTATTTACTCCCCTCCTTAGATTTTTGTAATGGTTTCCACACTCTGGGTGTACCAACAGGGGTTTTAGGTTTGGGATCATAGTCTTTGTATACCTTACATTTACCTTTATCTAATCTTACAAAGGAAATCTACGGTGTACCCACACAATTGTGGATATCCGAGGTAAATTCTCCAAATAATCTTCACGCTAGAAGGTCCTTCGTCTCTTCTGATGCCAATACTTCTGGCGAATCCCGGAATTTAGAGTTATACACAACTGTTATGTGCTCTTAGACATGTTAGCCGAGAGTTACTGGGGTACCACTCCCAGGCAGAATTGCGCTGCAGGCGTGCCGGGAACACCGGTCACACAAACCCCTCGGAAGACTACCACGCTAATCATAACCAAGAATGCATAACAAAGAATTCTAGAAACTGGTTGTTGTCGGACTCGACCTCTGAACTATACAGAAATGCTATGTGTCACTGGTCATGCTACGTAACCAAGGGTCCCTGGGTTTACCAATTCCAGACCGATGCTCATCGGTAGGCGTGCTCGGAATGGATCATCGGCACACAACCCCTCAGTTGCGCCATAACACGGGCATAGCCAAAACTGCATAACAAAGAGTCCAAGAACCTTAAGTCTTCATCTTCATGCAAGTCTTCATCCTTGTCCTTTAGAACTCGTCTCTTCCTTACACGAATTCCTATTCTATCTAGATTTATAACATTAAGCCATAACTTGGTGATGCAACATGCATTTGCACATCAAGCGAAGCTTCTTGACTAGATCTAGTCACACAAAGAACCAATAAAATCCAAGAAATTCAAATGATATGCATACATGCATAAGTAAAGCCTATAACATAGCACTTCGAGTATAATATCTCTCGTACTAAGGCTTGTATAAAGTATTATAGTATGATGCACACATATAGTAGTATATAGGTCTCTACCGTTGTTTGGTAAGGTATAGGGTTCATACTACTCTTCATCTCACTGATTATCCCAGTTGACCACTTGCAACTGGATAAACTATAATAATGGGATCCAAACTAATAGTTATCTAGCACTAATTGTGATCTAGCTTACTTATTATACATGCTACCAATTGTGTTCCATCCATAGACTAACCTCACATAATCTCTCAAAATTGCTACACAAATTATCATTAGTATACAATACATCCTCATTATCTTACTTAAGTTATCTCTATCTCACATATGTTGATCCTACACACTTTTATCCAGAGTTCCTTAGCAAATTGTCACAATTAACGTTCATATTATGGTTTAGGAGCTAGACTCACCATGAGACTTTCTTCTATTGAGCTACTAACATCATACTCGTTATCCTATGACATACTAGTATTGGCTCACTAAGGATGCTACACCATCATGTAAAGAATCACAAGTGAATCTCCCGATTAGTAGTTGTGGTTACACTATCTCAGATGGCTTCTCTTTAAATGATACCACCATCAACACATAAATGTGCTACTATATTGGTCCTACTTCACTTCATTAAACACCGGTGGTTATAGGATAAGCTTTACTAGGTCATACATACTAAGGATGAGATATGTACGTATTTGTTAAATAATACATCCATAACTTTACTTATGAACAGATAGGAAATACTTCTTCCAATAAGATGTGAAAGAAGATTTTACTCCATTGTGATAAGATTATTCTCAAGTGAATATCCATCACAAGTCTAAAGAAGTTTGGTTCAGATAAGATGACTACCTATAGTCACTACCCAACCTACAGGTCTCCTTTAGAGGGTTTTAATCCTAGGGTCAAAGCGTTTGCTCTGATACCAGCTGTGATGACCCAGCATACCACTGCATGGTGTAGTATGCTATAGTCGTTGACATAGCACCAATGGATCACCGTCCACCAGTGTTACGTCATCAGAGTGGTACAACAGAAACATCGCAGGTCCAAGGCATGACTATAGATTACAAACAGCAAATCCAAAGCAACAGATCTTTAGAACCTCCTCGAAACAATGAGGCAAGGCCCTAATAAAAGAACATCAAATGGAAAATCTCGGAGGAACTAACCTATACTAAGCCTACTTCTAATACGGCTAGGCTTGCGATTGCGCTACAGCAACGCCTACAGAGATAGGTTCTATGACTAGGAATCTATCCTATTTTACACTACGCCTTCATTCGTCCTCCGTCTTCCTTCAATTGCTTCAACTCGATGTAGTTGCCTTCTTTGGTATCTTGAGTTTATCCGTCTTCAGAGTCTTCATAGCCTAAAGTGTTGCCTTCTTGTGGTTCTTTATGTCTAGCAGGGGTTTAGGAGGCAAGGGTGAGTAACAGTGTTACCCAGCAAGTTCATTATGCAAGGTGGGAAGTTTGATGCATAAATACAACCACAGACAATGGATTGTCGTAGGCTAATACAAGTTTTCGAAAACATTTCTTTAAAAGGTTGCTTTTATTCTGAAGACTATGCTCGTAAGGAGTCACAGGGCTAGGGCTTTGAGGAGCCTCCTTTCCTGCTGCGTTCGTCGTTCCGTCCTGGAACGTGGAGTAACATGTCACATTCATACACTCTGCAGAGGTGCGCTGCTTTACCCATAAGAGATCAAGACCTTGTTGCACAACCGGGCGAATCTTTCCCGTCCACACTTCCTTGGTGTGGGGCCCAGTCAATAATCCAAGCCAATCACTGCGCCTTTCCACCATCCCCGCACACCCCCCATTACTCCGGTTGCAAGCTAGTGGGCACCGTCCCATGCTAAAACTTGCTGACCAGTGGGCACCGTCCCAAGCTAGTCCCGAAGCCAATCTTCAATAGATACTAGACATCCGGCCGTTGTGATTCACAGGATAGACGTCTCCCGGTAATACGGCTTTATCCTGGAACTGTGAACTCCCAACGTCAAACAAGCCCACCGATAGACATCTCCCGGTAATACGGCTTTACCGGTGGCTTGTACGCACTACCCGGCCCAGAATAGTACCCGTTGGTGTACGAGAGGAAAAGGGTACAGCTGACTTCTCCGCCCCATTTCAGATCTCATGGTTGCGCGTAATATTTGGCGCAAGAATCACTGGCGACATTTGTTATTAAATCCTAGATGATACTTTCCCGTGCAAATGGAACCTCCACCTCAACATTCTTACCGTGGTCCCATCTGCCAGCCATATGAGATTACCACCTCACTGGTGGACAACCATAGTCATATTATTATAAAATAAGTTTTCTGCCCTTTTTGTGTGATATGCAATAATAATAACATTTTGAAAATAGTTTCTTAACAAATACTTCAAGAGGACATGAGTAAAAGGGATGAACTTGCCTTTCTGACTGCAAGATTATGCAGCCAGGGTCTTCGATATAATATAAACTCCGAGAAATCTGGAAACAACATCATTGGTCCGGTAAGGACTAATGTTTAAAGAAGCAGCATGATTAATACATAAGTATGAGATGCATCGCAAAGTACCCCGTATCTCACTCTCGGAGATTGTATTTTATTTGAGTTGGGTGTTTTCATTTAGAGTTGTTTGGTCTTCAAGTTTACTTCACAAGCAAGATGAGTTGTTTAACATTAATGTTCATGTATCATATTAAGCTTAAGAGTAACGTAAAACCACATATGAACACTCAATGGTCGCTTTAGGTTGTGTTCATTTAATGTTGGTAGAAAACTTGTATCAACTTTAATTAAGTAGGGAACTAGTGTTATATTACAAGATGGCAAAAAGAATAACTTTTGAAGAACATAAGTAATGTCTAACTTTGCTGATACTATAACACATGGTTAATAGAAAGATTATAACATTATTCTTCTTTATGTGTTTTACCCAAGACATTGCAATACGATTTTATTTCAGTTAAGCACTTACTTCTAAACTTAGAATGTTTTCTTGTGGATGAATGATTTATGTTTGGAATATAACAAGTTACAAACTACCATGGTGTTATCTACTCATTAGGTGTTTGTTAATGATTTTCACTTACCAAATTAAGAACGAACAAGAAGTAAGTAATACATGAAATATATGGATCATTCATACAAAGTGGATTTAAGGAGTTTTCAGTTGTTATTGGATTTTTATTTATTTTAAATGAGCACCAAATAGTAGTAGAATAGCTTTCATAAGCTTATACTTTTATTTTGTTTTTTTATTTATTTTTAATTTAAAAATAATAATACTATTTATTATTTTCTAAAATAGAATATTATTTTAAAATAGCAATAATTGTATTATGAATATTACATTTTATAATGAAATTATATTTTCAGTTTTAAAAAGAATGTATGTGAAATATTCAAATGAAGTTTGAAATGCATCCAGAATAGCATTTCAAATAACTCCATATTTAAAAGATTAAGTGATTTGTATTTTGAATTCTATTTTATTTCTCCATTTTATTCAAATACAAATAAGACTGATACAAAAATATAGATTTTATTTTTCTGATTATTTTGGTATAAAGATTATATTTTTCTGATTTAAAATGAATTAGTTATGAATTTACAAAGTTTATTCAATTTAAATCAATTTCTATAATTATTAAATAAAGTTGGGCCCACATGTCAGGGTTTTAACATTTACAGAATTTCCTAAAAGAATAAAAGTCTAACAGGAGGGTCCCACATGTCATAGACTTACTTTTACAGAAAAATATCAGAAAAGAATTTTATTTCGGCCGATGACGTCATCATGACGTCATCAATGGAGGGTTCCTCCTGGCCGAGCACCAATTGCTCGAACACGAGCGACTTGGGATGAATTCAAGCCACCATATGCTACTAGGCGACGCGGCGGACTATTTGGTGGCGGCGCTTGGACCATATGGTCACCGGAACATCGCCGGCGGCGAGGTTTGCGGCGGCGACGCTCGGGTCACGACAAAATTCTATTTCCCGAACGAATTGGATCAATCGGAGCGTGTAGGAAGGTGCACGATCTCACCCTGAGCGCGATGCGAGGCTCGGTGAAGCGAATGGAGGTCGGACGGCGACGAACTCGTCCGCGGCGTCGGCGGCCGGAGTTGGAGAAGATGGCGCGATTCTCCACCTCCCGAGCTCCCCTACACGAACGACTCGACGAGGATGGAGTGCAAGAAGAGGCGAACCTCCAGAGCCACTTGGAACGGCGGGACATGGATGGACACCGCGGTAATCGCCGGCGCACGGCGGCGGACCGGGGAGCTAGGGTTTCGGTTTAGAGCAAGAAAGACAGAGAGAGAGCACGAGTGAGGAAGATAGGGGATGAGGATGTCTCCTCCACGACCTTATCCACGGGAGATAGCGAGAGGGAGGAGCACGGCTGCTCGGAGGCGAGGACACGGCATCGGCATCCTTCTGGCCAGAGGAAGAAGAAGAGAAGAGAAATGAAGTTTGCGAATAACCCCCTAGCTTTCAGGAATTTGCAAAAGCAGTGTAAACAGGCCCCTGGTTTATGTTTTTCTGGATCTGTTTTAGATTCTGAAACTTGCAAACAAGTACAGAGAAGTTTATATTTGAAATAAAATGTTTATTTACATTAAGACATTTTTATATTTGATATATTTTGAATTATTTTATCCTTTTAATCGAGTTTGGACATATTTAGTTATTTTCCTTCCATTGAAATTTATAACTTACACTTGATTAAATTTTTAGGATGCATTTAGGAATATGAGAATATTTCCTATGCTATCATTTAATTTGGAATTTGTTGTTTCCAAATTTTCAATTGATATGAGATTTTGTTTCAAAGAATATATGTGAACATGAATATTCCATTTTGTTATATTTTGTTGCTTCCACTAAATCATTTTTATGATGCATTATAACCCTAGGAATATCATTTCTATGGCATTATTTATTAATTTCTAATTTGTTTCCATCAACTACTAAAATGATATAGGTTATGGGTTTTAAAATATTGAAGTATTGGAGTACACCAATTGGTGGTATGGTGATTTAAGTATTTCATACCACACCAAATTATGGTTTGGTGGAGATAACAAAATGGGTCTTTGTGAAACCTAAGAAGAGTATACACAGTGCTTTATGTCAAATCCATGCTAAGCATGATAGGTTGCCAAATGGCTTTTATTTGATCCTTAACAAATAATCATGTGAGAACATGATCAATTCTTTATGAAAGCACAAGATAGGACTTCCTGCCTAAGGTTAGGTCTTATGGTGATAAGATGATGAGTTTAGACTTCTTCTCATTCCATTCCCCAGTTAAGATGGAGTAAGAAGGATACATTCTTTCTTGATAGAGTTAATGTATTATGAATATATCTAATAATAGATATATTTGAGTTTGTGAAATGGGTTTCCCTTGAACATATATCAACTAATGCTTCCAGATGATTATTTTGCCATATGTACGAGATTATCTTTTATTGAGAATGAATTCTTGGTTCAACCAATGGATGATTATCCATTAGTGCTCTAGTGGCTCCTCTCTTATATGATTCTTCATTCATATGGTCTTGAGGGATGATACATGTGGCTCTGAGATATGTATATTGATTATACACACTTATGATTTGGCATTACTTTCTCTTTGGTTATGATCCCCTTGGAGAAACACCATAAATCCATAAGTGACTTTACTTGGCATAGATCCTTTGGAACAAGAAGTAGATATTCAAGACAAGTTCTTCTTGTCCTGTATTGAATTTCCAACATCACTTGTCTCACCCTTGTGGTGAGGAGAATTCAATTTAACCAAACCAACTTTCTTGGTTGGTGGTATGTGAATGTATGTGTATTTTATGACATCAAAGAACTTGATGTACTGGATGATCTATCCTTCTATACATGTGTATATGGCACTCCATTGTATGTGCATACCAAAATGAGTTGTCAACAAGGTTGCAAAGCTTGTCATCAACCTATTTCTGTATCACACTAACATTGTAATGTCATACCATTTCCTGAGAAATTAATAAAGATGGTTGAAGATAAAAGAGTTTCCAATTCTTCATGATAGATTGGCATAACACTCCTATGTCCATCAAATGAATGCTTCTCTATGTCTTCTTGTCGTATTTCTTCCCTTCTCGATATCTTCTCTTGTTGATGCCTTCGAGAGGATTGGGAGATAAGGAAATATGATGTCAAGATAAAAGTGGAAGATCTAGGTTAAGCTTTAGGTAATTCAATTGGTCTCCAGGAATGTCATGGTTTCCATGTACTAGAAATATGTCTAGCACAATTGATAAGAATAGATGATCAGAGAATAACTAAGAATAGTTGTTCTGGTCATTAACTCTTAAATATTGTTTTGATGTAACAAGTTTTGTTTTCTTTGGTGTAACCTCTCATCGTGTAACTCTTTACCCCAAAATAAGGTTTAAGCCGAGATCATCTCGAAGTTTATAACGCTCAAGTTGATGATCTACTTCAATTCCACCAACTCAAGTGAAACTTCAATCACTTAGTGTTTTGAAAAATTAATGCGCGAAAATTATCCGGATTTTTTGATGCATGAATGCAATGCACACTCTTGTGTCAACTCTATTTCTGGACCCTAAGTTCTGGGATGTTACAGGTGGTCATTAGATAGTGGTAACAAAATTCGAGATCCAATTTGGTTTTTTTCTTCTTAGTTATCTCACTAGGGATCAAGTGAATAAATATGCTATGTGGTGTCTGGTGACAGCCAAGACATTCTCGTGTAGAGCAGTATATTCATTATTCAAACTTCATGTCAAAGTACCAAATGTTATACTCTATTAATTCTAGATTGCTTGGAGTACCTTTCTAGAGGAGTATAAGAGAGATGTGTTGCAGAATCTCTAAAATAGGACGTGATGCCCATATAAATGCTATTTTACACATAATTATGTTGCACCAATATTATATCACTTTTGTGTAGTTTTTTATCCACCACACTTTATGAGAGAGTAGATAAGTGAACCCATGAACCCCGGTCCATATTTTATTAGAAGAAACAACTTTCCAACACTTTGATTTCATTTTTCATTTCGGCTATTATTAAAGTCTAAAATACAAAAATACTTTTACTATTGTATCTACAACCAAAAACCCCCAAAATACCTTTACTTATTGTTTTACTTTCCTTGCCTAGTTATAGATTATTTACTATAGTTTTAATTCCTGTTTATTTCAGTTTATTAATACTAAACTTTGTGCTTGACAACCACACGGTGGAGTTGGGGGCACAAGACAAAATACTTTGTTTTGTAAGTTGTTGGATTTACCGAGTTTGATATTTAAACGCTCGAGTCACCCTTGTGGGGAAACCCAACCTTGGTACAACACGCTTCTCTTTGAGTCCCAATGAGAGGTGTGGCATCTACATCAAAAGGTTTTCTGGCGCCGTTGCGGGGGAATTGAGAAGAGATCTTTCACAAGGTACAACATGGTGCAACTACCACAACAAGTGCACAAGGTTTTCTGACGCCATCTTCACGGGTGCTGAAAGTTTTCTAGCACCGTATTCATCAACTTGTATAAACACCCAAGGTTGGGGAGATTGAGTTTCTTCTCTCTAAGATTTACAAAGCAATTTTATTTTGTCTTGTTTTTTGTCTTTCAATTTTGGTTTCTTATAATTTTGTTCTACCACCGTATTCACCAACTTGTGTAAACACCCAAGGTTGGGGAGGTTGCAATGCTGTGAGTTTTTCCTTCTCTCTTAGATTTACAAAGCAATTTTATTTTGTCTTGTTTCTTGTCTTTTAATTTTGGTTTATTTTAATTTTGTTTTACTCTGATAGTATATTTTAGTTTTACTTTCAGATTTCATTAAATACATAAAAATGCATAAAAATTAGTGATACTTTACTATGGATGAATATTCAGCTGGGAAAACTTCTTTGCTGGCTAAGTGAGATTGTAAACAACTTTGTGAGTTATATAATGTGTCTTGTTGCACCAAACAAAACAATAAGCTTCTCTCTTATCAATGCAAATGTAGTAATAACTTTATAATTGCCTCATACCATAAGAAGGATAATGATTACTTTGACATGATACTAGAAGAACAATTTGTTGCCTTCATGGGAGCTCATGAGGTGGATTCCATTATATTAATAAAAAGTATGTAACTTGTGTGGTAGCTCTTGACGTTTAACAAACAAGTTCTATCATCCTTAATCATTGCACAGAAACAACTGTGTGAATGTCCTCGCTGCTTCCTACGACTACGAGTAGTGCCCTAATCATTCAGCCGGGTCAGAAGTTTGTTGCCTTCAACCACCCGAAGGCCCAGACCAGGCATTGACTTCATCCACACGTCGTAGCCATGGTTGCTACATTGTTGCTGTGTCTATTCCGCGTGATGTGGTTTCCCCTTCAGTTTATAACGATGAGTGCCCCAATACTGCAGCGGAATCATTGAGCTTTCGTGCAACTATCCTCTCCATCCCTGTCCTCCAAAGAAGAAGTTCAAAGGTGATTCATCTATTTTCATTCAGTTCTCAAGTGGGAAGTTTTGGCCGGTGTTGCACTGCCGAACACGAGTTTAAGCAAGTGCAGTGTGTTGTGTTCTGCAGAATCTTCGATCGGTTTTCATACATTGCCTCCAGTCCAGTATCAAGGTTTCTCCCATCGCTCCTATACAAGTACTATTGAGATGGTAAGTACCCTCTATATATATCCCTGTAACTAACTTTGCATCATTTCATGAAGACAAAGTCCGACACTGACAGTTACCTTCCATAATTTAGGATGAATTGACGAACCGATCCCGTACTTTCGCTGAAGCAGTTGTTACCATGGTATGGCTGGTGCTTGTAGCGGCCGCTGTCAAGGGGAAGAGCGAGGCGACGGGGCTTGACGTCACCAACTATATGCTCGTCCTTTCAGGTTCTACCATAATAACTGGTATCTGCCCCATGCTGGCCTGTTGTATATTCAAGAACCAACGTGTGATCAGTGACGCGGCGGCCCTCCTCTCCTCCGCTATACTCTTCTCTCTTGCCTGCTGGATTGCATTATATACCGTCTGGGATCTGATCGTGGTTTGTGTCGCCGGCGTGTCTCTATCTTGTATGGTGCTGCGTATAATCTCCTACTGGGTGGGGGCCAAAGAGCATGGCTATCCAGTGAGAAATAGAGAATTCCACACTATACTCGATGGCTCGCATGAGTTCTTGTGTTGTATGACCGGGATTCACTTCCTGTGGTTGGGAAGCTTGGCAGTGGAAGGTCTGGTGGTGAGTAGCAAGAGCCACGGATCAATACAAAATGCTCTGTCGGAAGCAATGGGCATCGTCAACATCATCATTTGCGCTATCGGTCTGTGCACAATACACATCGAGATGACACCCTCTGTTCTCTCTGAAAAAATGAGCGACATCGCAGGGCCACTTTTCTGGTTCGATACCTTCATGTTCTTCAGTATTGGCGCCGTATTAGGAGCCGCCATGTGGAAATCCTTGGTATTGCCAGGGTTGCTGCTGCTCATCGTTGGCCCATTGATAATCGTTGGTCCATTAGTAGCCGTTTTCGTGCTCGTCTTAGATGTCAGCTGTCCGGAAGAGGCGGCCGCAGAGGAGGAGGAGGAGGGTAAAAAAGACACAGAGCCACCTAAGCTGGCGCCGCTGGGACTGACCAAACTCATGGTTACCGGATTCCTGACCGTTTCCATCAACGTCGACTCAACCAATGTGTCCATCACCAACTGGTTCCTGGTATTTGCAGCAGCGGCTATTCTTTCCGGCCTAACATGGAGGCTCCTGACGCAGGCTCAAGTAAGGAACGTCTTGGAAAATAACGACTACACCAGCACGACTGTTCCTCTTCCTCAGGCAAGAATAGACAATACTGCAGCCGTTGCTTCTTCTGCCAAAACGGCATGCTTCTGCGCCCACACCTTCGTTGTGATTGCTACGGTTCTACTTATGATCTATGTCAAGCAGTCCACGAGTGCGGCAGCGCCTGCTCCTGCTCCTGCTCCTGCTCCTGTACGTACCTAGATAATTCATGAAGATTATAGAACAATCTTACTTATATGGAACATGCTATTAGTTGTGTTTTTCTTTCAGGGCTAGTCTTTTGCTATGTGTTGGTGAATTTGTGGCAACCAGTATCCAAATTACTAGTGTTCAAGGCTCTTCTTTGGCCCCCAGCCAGTAGGTGATGGCATCATTAGGAATGAAGGTGAATCCCGGCGACACAAACATATGTTCTGGTAATTGCAACTCCTACTCGGATGTTCTGCTTCATTCTAATGGTGTATACTTCCAAACGTATTAAGCTAAGTCAACGAAGGCGTCAACATGTCAATGTAAGGAGAGTGGGCTGGGGGAAAAGAGACCCCTTTGTTTCTAGAGATTATCCGAATGCAGACCATATATAATTTTACAGCAGGCAGAAATATTTCCGTACAAACCTCAACCATATAGGGCTGCTTCGGTACACACACACCCCAAACTTAAACTCATTTTTCTCTATTTAGTTAATTAAAACAGAATTAATATGTTGGCCCGCCCAAGCCCATATCCAGGGCCCTGTATACCCTACACCGTATACTGATCGCAGCTATACCTCAACTCCCCGGTCGTTGCTCGCGATCTCAACCATCTCTTCCGCCGCAGCCGGGACGTGGCCGCCGCCCCTGCCGCCCCACTTACAACAAAGTAGGCTTTGTCAGTAGGGATCTTAACAACATGTGTAGGAATAGACTCCTATGGTTGAAAGGGGTAGAGGAAGCTGATTGAAAGGGGTGATGCAGCCACACCAATTAGCATCATGGAAAACAGGAAAAGGAAGGACCATGATTTCTTTTTTTAGTACAAGGTAGATAAGAAAAATTGTCTGAAATGTATGTTCTGGTGTGATTCTCAGTCATGTCAGTACTATCAATACTATGGTGACGTGGTGGTGTTCGACAATACTTACAAGATGAATCGCTATGCCATTCATTCCTTTTGCGGGTATGAACAATCACCGTAAGACTACAGTATTTGGGTGTGCCATCGTATCCGACGAGAAAGTAGGAACATATGTTTGGCTACTTGAGACATTTCTGAGGGCAATGTGTCAGAAGAGGCCAAAGTCTATAATCATTGATGGGGATGATGCGATGATGAATGCAAGTCGGTCTGTCATTCCTGATGTCTGGCACCGTCTATGTGGGTGGCATGTCGACAACAATATGAAGAATCACCTTAATCCTAAGTCCTTGAAGGAGTTTCGATCGCTTTTTGTACTACACCACTTCTGAGGCCACCTTCAAGGAGAGATGGAATGCATATGTCCGAAGATGGCAGACAAATTTAACCCAAGAATGGCTTAAGAGGATGTACGGGAAGAAGAGGCTCTAGGCCGTTGACGTGGGGCTACCTTTCGGGTAGCCCACGATAAGGCTACCTGGGCCGCGCCAAGGATTTGGAGGCCCACGGAAGGCCCACGCGGGGTACCATGTAACCTAGTCCAAGTCGGTTAGGTCGCATAACCTGCCATATCTGTAATTGCCATCGGCATCGACCACCCGAGACCTGGCTACCTATAAAGCCAGGAGGGTGGCTCGTCCCCAAGAGGCTGCAAAAAGAGACACGCTCATAGCCACCGCCAAAAACCCTAGCGAGATCGCAATCTCGCCATTGTAATCGCTACTCGCATCAATAATCAGACAAGCAGGAGTAGAGTGTTATCCTCCGGGAGCCTGAACCTGGGTAAAACCTTACTTGTCAGCCGTCGTGATCACCAACACCTCTCTCTCTCCCCATCAATCAACCCGGGGTGCACAACCCTGGGACTTGTCGAGTTAACACCTCGTCAATTGGCGCCGTCTGTGGGAACGCAAACAAGTGTTGGAATCATGGTCGCTCCGGCTCCATCCGCAATGAAGATCGGCGTCCGTGCCGCCAGGGAGTCGATCTGCTTCGGCTCCTTCGAGTACGTCCTCCACCCGCCGGCCCACCGCTCGGTGTACGCCGATCTGGACAAAGGTATACACATCACCTTCGGCTGCATATACTGCTGCGTCGACAGTCGTGGAATACTCAGGTCTACGACTACCGCGCCACGCGCGGCGACGCCACCCGAATCGGCAACCCTCGCGCCATCGTCGCCACCCGCGAAGATCACATCTGTCGCACCCGTGGAGAACGCTCTTGTCGCGCCTGGGAATATCGCATCTGCGACGACTGCCTCGACAACCTCAGCAACAGCCGCGCGGACCGAGTCTACTACACCAATCTCGGTCGCACGATCGGCCAATTCAAGATCTGCCTCAACTACTGCACCCGCGCGCACAACCAAGGGTTTGCGGCTGACAACCACGCCGCGCGCGTCTTCGTCTTCGTGGAGCTGCCAAGTCTACCCCAAGCCAATCGCACTCGCTCCGGCGACTGCGAAACATCAGAGCACGTGGACGATCGGAAGGAGTCGAAACAACGACTGCGCTGCGCGTCACGTTACAGCAATTTTTGATCCCGAGCAATGCCCGGACGACAGAAGCAGCAGCGGCATCACCAACTCCCCGAGGCAAGTCTACCCCAAGCAAATCTTCATGGCCGGCACAACACCACATGGCGATGACGAAGAACCCGCATACCCGCTAGAAGTGGACATGCCGGACCAGACTAAACTTGTCATCACACGGGACATGGCAATCCAAGCCATGAAGCATGTGGACGAGGGCACGTTCCCCCCACCCAACGCACCTCGAGACGACCACCTGGCGGTCCAGTACTTGCTGCGCAAGGAAGGCGAGCGACTCCGCGCCGAAAAAGCCGACTTACTCCGGCGCAAGAGGGACGCAGACGCATCGAGTGCCAGGCGAGCCGCCCTCTCCTTCACCTCCTCTATGGAAGTTAACCAAGGAGCACGGCGAAACAGAGCCCGTGTTCCCCTCTTGACAGACGCCGACCGAACCAGGGTCACCCGCAATCTCGAGTCGTCCTTCGTCACCGAGGATGAGAACGGGATACCCGTCCCAAAGACGGCGAACACCGCCCTGATCTCAGTCGAGACGTACCTCCGGCTCATGCAACCACCGGAGGGAGACGCACGTTCCCTGCTCCACAGACAACAAATCGCCTCAATTAGGGCGATCGAAGAAGCTCTAGCGGCCAAGGTACCAAGCAACTGAGCGCGCGAGCATGCAACCTCCGAGGTCCCAGCAACACAGTGTGACGCCCTAAAATCGGTACTATGTAGATTTAAGCGCTCCCGCCGAAATCCGCATAATAACGATTTTAGGTCGCCCACCAGACATAATGTGCACGCCGAAACATGCGCATTATGTGGGTGGAATTGTGATAACATTACAACAGTTCCGATACATCCACAAATACAACAGAAAATATAAATACAACAACGACTCGAACGAGTCAAGATACAAATGATACAAGACAAAGATTCAAATGACAGCGGAAGCAAAAGTGGTATCCGACTACGGATAAGATGCAAATTGGACTAAGAGTCCTGAAGATAAGCAATGGCGCCATATCCCTGCCCAGCCAAGCCGGAGGGATTCCCAAGCTAACGTCGTCAGACTTCAAACCTGTTAACTGCACATAAAGCACATCTCAAAAGAGGGTCAGGGCACTCCCTGACAAGTAAAATCGACTTGCCTACTTTCTACACCATCTCCCAAAATATAGGGGAGGTGGACTTAGCGGCAGCAGCACTAGCAACCTAGAGAGACACGCTATAACTTCCGTCTAATCAGAGAGGGATAAGAGAGCGCATAAGATAACCAACTACTACTAACACCAAACATAACCCATTTTCGAATTAACCCCCTCAACCAAATATGTGGAAGCAATTCGGGAAACTCACACGTTGAACAGTTATAATTACCATTTATGGTGAAAGTAATTCTATATTACTATTCAGGTTAATTGACAATGATTAGGTGTAAGTTGTCTAGATCTTGTTAGCCAGCATCATCACCAAAACGTCCATAACCGTGGACACGGCTCATCGATAAGATTATACCCTGCAGGGGTGCACTACTGGACCCATACTCGCATGATCAACCCAGTCAAAAACATTAGGGCCTTTCAACCCAACTCTTTTCCTTCACCGCAACAAGTCCAGGAGCCACGGGAGCTATGCTGGTCCCGGCCAAAAGGGTGCGGACTCCCGCAGGACACACCCCTCCGCACCAACAGGCCGCGCCCTATATGCATGTAACAAGGCACACCGCCAAAGTAAAATACTACACTAGTATCGATGCATATGAGACAAATGGAAAACCCGAACTAGGTGCAGCTCCCGGACAAGTTGAAGTTCCAGTCAAAGTCGAGGGGGGCTCCATTGGGCCTCCCACAAGTGGTTAGTGCGCTCAAAATTGGATCCGAGGACAAAATCTCAGTTCCTAGGTCGACACTGAGCAGAACAAAGCACCTCGCAAGGCCTTCCGCCTGGTGCCTTATCATTTAATTATAATACCCCAATATAAGACAACATTTTATTAAGGTAGAATAATCTATCAAGCTAAGCATATGAAATAATCGACCAACAGAGGACTCGCACAACCAACTCTAAGCATGCACTACGACTCGCAAGGCTAACAGATAAACATACAACAGGTGATGGGATGTGGGGATAAAGCTGTATAGGCTGCAGGATAAACATGTGATGGGATCGCAATAAAGAATCGTAAACTAGGGTAGCAGAGATCAACGGCAGGAATGAAAGACAATGTATAGGTAAACAAGCAAACTTTGCTTGTCTGGAATCCCGCATGGAAGCAGATCTTGTTGTCGCTCACACATCTCAACGTCTTATCCGCGAAGAAGCAACAAACCCTGGAAGCGCAAAAGATGCATTTTACAACTACGACAAAAGATCCAGCATGATCATGGGACAGATGAATGACATGGCAAGATGCAATGCGAGATGCCCTTAATCCAAATTAAACGGAACCGGGATTCCGACAATTAATGTTAAAGTTATTTATCTACCCCACAAATTAAATGTCCATTAAGAGGGCAAGGCATGGCAAAGATGATCTAGTCAAATTAAATGGAATAGGCATCAATAGTAATTAAATGCCCACACATTCCATAATTATTATTTAGGTGAATCGCTACACCACCAAACCCAAGAGATGCAACACATGCAAGTATGATGCGATATGCACAAGATATATGACATTTAATAAAATAGGTAGAGTTAGGGTTAGGGTTTGGGTTTGTACGTCGGATCAGGTGAACTAGGGTTCGAAACCGACGTCTTCGGTCCGTAGAGGAAGTAGTCATCGCGGAACCGGGGCATCGTCGTTTGTCGGTGTCGTGGAAGTGGTCGGGTAGTCGTGGCACGTAGGAGCTCGACAATCGGACACCGGAAAGAAAAGCGCGCACGGGCGGGCACCGCGACACGGACACGGGCGGTCACGGCGACGCGACACCGGAAGAAGCACTCGCACGCGCATGTAGCAACACCTCGAAGGGTGGACAACTCGGACATAAATTGCGACGTCGAGGTCTTGCGGACATTTCACCGAACACTTTGTGGGCGGCGGAAGCGGGACGCCACCGGACGGAGATGGAGTGCACGCGGCCGGAAGAGGAAGCGGGAACGCGTGCATGCGGGAGGCGGTGGCGCGGAGCGGCACTGCGGCGAGCGGTGGCGTGGGTCTCGGCACGGGAGGCGGAGGCGGCCGGACGGAAGGGGTGCGGCGGCGTCGAGGTGCACGGCGGCGGCGTGGGGGAGCCCGGGCGCGCGGCGGCCGGCGACTGAGGCGGAGCAGCCTGAAGTGCAGGTGGCGGCGCGGCGCGGGCGTCTGGGCGTGCGCAGCGCGGGCCGGGGAGGCGGCGGTTGGCGACGCGCTTGGTCGGGAGGAGCGGGGCTGGTGCGGCTCGGGAGGAGATGGTGCACGGCGGCCCGGGGCCCTGGGGGCGCGGCGGCGCTCGGCCGGCGGCGGGGCACGGCGCCGCGGCGCGCACGGGCGGCTGGAGGCGGCTACGGCGCACGTGGCGAGCGGCGGGCCAGAGCAGGGGACGCGCGCGGGGCAGAGGCGGCGGCGCGGGGAGCACGAGCTCGGGCGAGGGGCGGCGCGCGGTGGCCCGGGGAGGCGCAGGCCGGGGCGGCGCGGCGTGCGGGCGAGCGCAGGCGGCGGCAATTGGCGGCGCGGCAAGCGGAGGCGCGGGGAGCGGAAGAGCTCAGCTCGTTGCGGGCTGGCGCGGGCTCGCGCGCGGCCAGAAGCGCAGGCGCGGCGGCTGGAGCAGGCACCGGCGACGGGAGGGCACGGGGCACATGGGCTTGGGAGCACGGGAGGATCGGGCTGGCGGCAGTTGGTGCGTGCGGGCTCAGGATGGAGAAGGAAGAAGGAAGAAAGAAAAAAAAGGAAAGAAAGGAAAAAAGAAAAGAAGAGAAAAAGGAAGGGGGGAAAAGAAAAGAAAAGCGGGCGGAAGGACTTTTGCAAATTCCTAGAAAAAGGAGGAGGGTGGCTGCAATTTTTCAGGGGGTGGGAAAGAAGTTTCCATAGGGAAACCCTAGGGTTTGCTTAGGTGGGCTATGGGCTATTATTTCTCCCCCGTTTAAACTTTTATGTTTTATATTTTTAAAACAAAAACGAGAAGGAATTTTAATACGAAACCTTTACAAAATATATATAGTTTTGAATAGACAATTTAATAAACTAGTTTTTTACATTTGTAAAAGATTTGAAATAACACAATTTTAATTAATTTGAAATGCATTTGAATTTAATTGCGTGGATTGAATTTAAATGCAACAAATTAAATTTAATGCGATGAAATGCAATGCCATGTTGATGCAAAAAGAAAACACACAAAACTAAAAGGGAATAAATCCCGGGGCGTTACACACAGCGACAATCAATCAAGGACCTTCGCGACGTCCTCACGCAGAAGACGGTGGACCGCAACCGCAAAGAGCGTTCGACTGGAGTTCCGAACCTCGACGACCAGGCCGACCGCGACTTCGAGCCATGTGGGGCTGCATGCTTCAGCTTCAACATCCGCGACACCCGCATGCCTAAGGGCTTCAAGCTAACAGCAAGCACACCAAAGTACGACGGGAAGCAAGATCCACGACTGTGGCTCGAGGACTACCTCATCGCCTGCACTTGCCAAGGCGGGACGTCGACTATGGCAATGCAGTACATCCAGCTTATACTGACGGACTCGGCGCGCGGATGGCTCACAAGCCAACCCAAGGACTCCTTCCGAACATGGGAAGAATTCCAGGATAATTTCATAAAAAGTTTCTCGGGAACGTTCGCAAGGCCAACGACCTACATCGAGTTGCAGGCCTGCAAGCAAGGAAAGGATGAGTCGCTCCGCTATTACATCCAGCGGTGGACGCTCCTCCGCAACACCATGGAACCCGTCTCAGAAGACCGGGTGATGCATGCCTTCATGCACGGCGTTGCTCGCCGCGACCTCCGCGAGGAGTTTGGTAGGCTCCAGCCGAAGACTACAATAGAGCTCATGAAGACAGCCAACCAGTGGGCCGAAGGAGAGGACTACGTCCGCGATACTTCCCCCAAGAAAGTGGTCGAGACAAGCAACTGGCGTGAGGCACGTCAAAAGAAGAAGCCACGATACACCCACGATTCAATTGAGCTAGTAGCGGCGGGATATGAAACCCCCCGTGATGACAAACGCGACAACAGTCGACAGTACGATCAAGGTCGACAGTCCAGCTCGAGTCAGTACAACCGTGGCAGCAGCAGCATTAGCCACAATGACGGAGGCCAGAAGCGCGAGTGGAAGCGCCCGCTAACCCCGGCAGAAGAGTTGATGCAACCCTGTAAGCATCACTCGTTCCGCAACCCGGAGACAGGCAAGTGGGGTTCCAGCCATCTGCTGAAAGATTGTCGCAAAGCAAGGAAGATATACCAAGCAATGCAACAAATCATCGCTCAAGTGCAAGCAATACAGGCAGCCCCGCAGCTAGCCATCCAGGCGGCACCCGCAAGCAACAACCAAGTGCAGGCGGCAGGAGCATTCCCCCAGCCACAGCAGCAGCAACAGCAACAAGGTCAGTCGGCAGCAACCGACACGTATCCACCCGCACGGGGACAGCTGAACATGATCCAGAAGGGACCTCCGTCAAACAGGCGCCAAAAGCTCATCACCCGCCAAGTACTTCAGGCCATCAACAGCCCGCGCGCGGTACCAGACTACCTGCGCGGGTCTGAGACACCCATCACGTTTTCCAGGGCAGATCACCCATCCGAGGTAACCCGACCCGGACACGCCGCACTCGTGATTGAGTCCCTGATCGGCGACTACAGCTTGAAGAAGGTGTTCATGGACGGAGGCAGCGACATCAACATCATATTCGCCGACACCATGAGAAGGATGAACAGGTCGACAGAGAAATTGCCGGAATCGGAAACCACTTTCCACGGCATAGTACCAGGGCAAGCAATCACACCCATGGGAACAATCACACTCGACGTCATCCTCGGTACACTCGAGCACTTCAGAAAGGAGTCGATAGACTTTGAGGTCGTCGACTGGAAGTCAAAATACCACGCCATCCTCCGGCGCCCAACCTTTGCCAGGTTCATGGCAGTACCCCACTACGCCTACCTGATGGTCAAGCTGCCCGGGCCGAAAGGAGTAATCACCGTAAGCGGCGACTTCGGGCTCTCCAACAGCTGCGACCGCGAGTTTGCCAAGATTTGTGAGTTCTTCGGGGTCGAAGAGCACTTCAAGGCCATATCAGCCGACAACGACAAGACCCTCTTTCCATCTCGCAAGAAGCCAGCTAAGGACGCATCATTCAACACGAACGACGACACCGTCACCCACCAAGTCCATCCGACTGGTAGCAGAAAGACGGTCAAGGTCTCGTCAAGTCTGACCCCCGCATAGGAAAGCGTGCTCGTCGAGTTCCTACGTGAGAACTGGAAGATCTTTGCATGGCAACCTTCTGACATGCCAGGGATACCCAGGGAACTCGCCGAGCACTCTCTAAAGGTCCACAAGGACGCTAGGCCGGTCAAACAACCCATGCGACGCTTCTCAGGACCCAAGCGAGACGCGATCACCATGGAAGTCGACAGATTACTGCATGCCAAGTTCATCCGAGAAATCAAGGACTCGGACTGGGTCGCCAACCCGGTCCTAGTGGAGAAAAAGAAGACGAAAAAACTACGCATGTGCGTTGACTTCACTGCAGTCAACAAGTGTTGCCCCAAGGATCATTTCCCGCTCCCGCGGATAGACCAGATCATCGACTCGACAGCAGGCTGCGAGCGCCTGTCCTTCCTGGACGCCTACTCAGGCTACCAGCAGATCAGGCTGAAAGTCGAAGGCGAAGAGAAAACGGCCTTCATCACACCCGACGGCGTCTTTTGCTACCAGACGATGCCGTTCGGGTTGAAGAACGCAGGTGCCACGTACCAGCGGACAATGCAAGCGTGCCTCAAAGGGCTCATCGGGCAGATCGTCCAAGTTTACGTCTATGACATCGTCGTCACGACCTGAAAGGAGGATACCTTAGTCGACGACCTCCGCAAGGTCTTCGCTGCACTAGATGTATACCAGATCAAGCTCAACCCAGAGAAGTGCGTGTTCGGCGTGCCAGCCGGAGAGCTACTAGGGTACCTCGTATCTGCAAGAGGAAACGAAACGAACCCCGAGAAGGTGTAGAACATTCTCACAATGCCAGTACCAACCAAACTCCGCGAGGTGCAGCGATTAGCCGGCCGAGTCGCAGCTCTCAACCGGTTCATTAGTAAGTTGGGAGAGAAAGCCTTACCTTTCTACCAACTGATGAAGAAGACGAACAAGTTCGAGTGGACACAGGAGGCGCAGGATGCGTTCGACCATCTCAAGAAAACCCTGACAACCTCTCCAGTCCTCGTGGCACCACTGGAAAACGAGTCGTTATACTTATACGTCTCAGCAACAAACAGGGTGGTGAGCACGGTACTCGTAGTCGAACGGGAAGAAGAAGGGCACAGTCACCAGGTGCAAAGGCCCGTCTACTACCTCAGCGAAGTCCTCACCCTGTCCAAGCAGAACTACCCGCATTACCAGAAGCTGGCGTATGGAGTCTTTATGACCTCCAGGAAGGTCGTCCACTACTTCTCCGAGCACCCGATCACGGTGGTAAGCTCCTCTGGACTAGTAGACATTCTCACAAATCAACGCGCAACAGGACGAGTCACCAAGTGGGTTGTCGAACTAGGACCATGGGGGCTGAAGTATGCTCACCCGAAGTCCATCAAGGCCCAAGTCCTCCCAGAATTCACCACCGAGTGGATAGAAGCCCAGCTACCAAATGTCCCCGACTTGTCCAACGCATGGACAATGTACTTCGATGGCTCCAAGAAATTCATGTCAGTCGGGGCAGGAGTTGTGCTCATCTCCCCCAAGGGCGACAAGCTCAAGTACGTCCTACAGATGGAATTTCCAACACCGTCTAACAACGAAGCCGAGTACGAGGCCCTGATCCACGGCATGCGGATGGCCAAAAACTGCGGCGCCACGCACCTCATGATATATGGCGACCCCTACCTGGTGGTACAGCAAACCATGAAGTCCTGCGACGCCATCGCCGACAACATGATCGCCTATAGAGACCTTTACAACCAGATGGAAGGCAACTTCGACGGCTGCGAGTTGCGGCACATCGGCCGCGAAAGCAACGAAGAAGCCGACGTCCTCGCTAACATGGGATCAGACAGGGTTCCAGTTCCACCCGGCGTCTTCCTCGAGCGCATCATGCAGAAATCCATCAAGACTCAAAATACAGCAGGCAATGCAACAACAACAAAAGGCGATGCTAACCCGCCAAGCCAAGATAAGGTCCCCATGGAGGTCATGCTAGTCGAAGCTATATGGACAGGACCATACCTGGCGTACATACTACACCAGAAGCTGCCAGCGGACGCAGTCGAAGCAAAGCGCATCATCAGGCGATCCAAAAGATTTACCGTCATCAACGGAGAACTCTACAAAAGAAGCATCTCAGGAATCCTGCAAAGGTGCGTAGATCCAGTGGACGGCCAAGCCATCTTACTCGACATCCATGCGGGTATCTGCGGGCATCATGCCAGCAGTCGAGCATTGGTGGCCAAAGCACTACGAGCCGGGTTCTACTGGTTGACGGCCATGCAGGACGCCGAGGAACTAGTAAGGAAATGAACAGGGTGTCAGGAGTTTGCCAACAAGCCACACGCGCCAGCGTCAGAACTTAAGACAATACCACTAGCCTGGCCCTTTGCCCAATGGGGTCTGGACATGGTGGGCCCGCTTAAGAAATCCTCACCCGGAGGTCACACTCACCTCCTGGTTGCAGTCGATAAATTCACAAAGTGGATCGAAGCCGTGCCCATCACAAGTTCGATTGCATCCACAGCAGTCAACTTCATCAGGTCAATCATCTTCAGATTCGGAGTACCGAACGGGATCATCACCGACAATGGCTCGAACTTCACAGCCGAAGAATTCAAAGACTTCTGCTCAGAGCAAGGTATCAAACTCAGCTATGCATCCGTCTCGCACCCGCAATCCAATGGGCAAGTGGAGAAAGTCAATGGCCTCGTCTGCAGCGGCGTCAAGAAGCGATTGCGCGTGCCACTAAAACGCGCAGTGGGCGCATGGGTGGAAGAACTACCGTCAGTCCTTTGGAGTCTACGAACAACGCCAAACAGATCCACCCAATACACTCCATTCTTTATGGTGTATGGCGCGGAGGCGGTTCTCCCCTGCGACATCAAATTTGACGCACCAAGAGTAGTTGCCTACGACGAGTCATATGCAGAAGAGGCACTCGAGGACAGCATGGATACCCTGGATGAAGCACGCGACATCGCCCTGGCGCGATCAGCCATGTATCAACAAGACCTTCGCAATTATCACACTCGGAGGCTGCGACCAAGAGCATTCGCCGCAGGCGACCTAGTTCTTCGACTCAAGCAGAAGAAGGTACACAAGCTCGCTTCCCCATGGGAGGGCCCATACATTGTGACAGAAGCAATCGGCAACGGAGCTTACCGCCTGAAGGACTCAAAGACGGGAGCAGACTGCAGCAACCCGTGGATTGTGGCACAACTTCGCCGGTTCTACGCCTAGTTCGACCCAATCATTGTACAAGAAAAATCAGCGCTGCAGGTTTCAGACGCACTGTTTCCCTCACCAGGGTACCTAAGGGGACTGGAAGGGTTTTAATGAGGCGACCTGTTCGCAAGAATCAATAAAGTGATTTGAAGAAAATCTGTCCCCTTTACCTTTCATACAGGTGAAGCTAAAATCCTAGGCCGCCACTCGAACCACTCGGGGGCTGCGCCATACAGGTTGAAAGAAAAGCTTAGGCCGCTACCCGAACTACTCGGGGGTAGTGACACACAAGCATTAATAAAAAATCCTAGTCCGCCACCTGAACCACTCGGGGGCTGCGCCATACAGGTCAAGTTCAAAATCCTAGGTCGCCACCCGACATACTCGGGGGCTGCGCCAAACAGGTAACACTTGTAATCCTAGGCTGCCACTCGACTCACTCGGGGGCTACGCCATACAAGCCTTATTAGAAAATCCTCAGCCGCCACTCGAACTCACTCGGGGGCTGCGCTGTACAGGTCAAGTTCAAAATCCTAGGCCGCCACACAACACACGCGGGGGCTGCGCCACACAGGTGACACTTGTAAACCTAGGCTGCCACTCGACCTACTCGGGGGCTACGCCATACAGGCCTTAGCAAAAAATCCTAGGCCACCACTCGAACAACTCGGGGGCTGCGCCATACAGCTCAAGTTACAAAAATCCTAAATCGCCACCTGATGAAGTCAGAGACTGCGGCATACAGGTCACACTTGGAAAAAACTAGGCCGTCGCCTAACATACTAGGGGACTGCGCCACACAGGTCGAAAATCAAAAAACAAGCATTTACACAGCAAAGCAAGCAGTTCAATTCTCATTACTCGCAAGTATTTTTAATCTAATACATTGCGATTTGCACAGGCATATTCGCCATCTATAGCTAACCCTGTACAGCAGACGACAGCTACCCTAACCTGCAGGCTCGACCTTCGACGCATCGAGTGGGCCTACAAGGCGCTCACTCAGCCTCTGAACCTGCCCGATAATCTGGCGTGCAGCCGCCAAGGTCTCGGCGAAGTCGTCATCACCGGGCAGGCCATCCAGCACCTTATCGAGCGGAAGATGTGGCCGGTGCATCCGGATGTATGCCAACGCCGCATTCGCCCCAGCCACAAGTTGGGCGTGGACGACCTCCTTCAGCCCATCACCGTCGCGAAACCTCTCCAGCAAGGCGGACAGCCCGTTCGGCTGCGCGTTATGCGGGAAGTACACACAATTGATATGCCAGAGTGTCTTCCGGCAATTCTCCAGAAGAAAAGCCGCACGCCATGTACCATCAAGCATAGTGGCAAGGGTGCGCCCTCTCGACTTATTCACCCAGAATTGACGAGCTTCATAGGAGTCGCCGGATGCCTGTCGGGTAACTCGCTCTTCAACGCGATCCCGCTCAGCCTGCCAATATGGGTTCACATCTGCACGCACAAATTACAAGTCAGAACAAGCAAGTTTCAACAAAGAAAGCAGCCGCAAAAAGGATACCAACCTTGTAGCTGTCGACTGATCAGATCAATCTCCCCAAACAAAAAATCCTCACGCCGTGAGAATCCTGCAGTAGGATGCGACCTGGAGCGGTGCAACGTCAGCTCAGTATTCTTCAGGGTCGCCTCAAGCTCAACCACCTTGTTCTTCAGGTATGTGATTATCCGTTGATCATTTGCACTACGTGGAGGAGCCGGCGCCGCTCGGCGACGGTGAGCACCCGAAGAAGAAACCTCGCCACTCGGCTCAGCCGCAGGAGAAGAAGAAGCGCCACCACGAACGACAGTCTGCCACGAATATGCAGAGTCAATACAATCATAAGACTGTTCAGCAAAGGCACACTTGATAGAAGGAAACTCAATTCTAGCAAAAGCAATGTTAAAAGGCCAAAAGACCTGGCAGGACAATATTCATTACAGGGCCAAAAGTTTAAGGTACAGACCACGGCGACTGCCGAATTCCTATACTACATCTAATCTAAGGCCGCAAACTGTGACCGGGAGCGACTCTTCCGAGTAGCAGCCGCCTCAGTCGCTTTAGCAAGGGCCCTCTCAAAGAGTGCCACAAGCTGCATGGTCAGCTGTGAAGCACGCTCCTTCACACCACCCAGCGACGCGATTCGGCCATCGGGTCTTCGAGGAAAGCCGCTGAGGACCTTCTCAAAGTCACCCGGAACCTGATGTCCTAAGAGGAGCTGGAAGGTGAGCTCGGAGTCGCGTACCGTCTGCGACCGCGTGAAGTCGGCGATGGTGGTCGCGTCCTCAAACGGCGCAGCAAGGGCATCCACGGCAGCCGGTGGCTGGTCGCTCGGGAAGATGCTCCGGTGCACCACAGTAAGGGCTCCCGTCGACTTCTTCAGCGCGGCTGTGGACTTCTTCTGCGCGTCGGACGCATGTGCGCAGACCCGGTCGAGGAAGCCGACAGCAGTCGCCAAATCAACCGCGTCACTCGACGTGTCTTCCGGGGGAGCTCCACCGCAAATCTCTGCGCAAGGGATTCAAGGTCAAACAAAGGAAAGATCAAGACATAGTAGGCATTAAGCCGAAACTTACCCCCAAGAACACCGGCGAGTGAGAGGAGACGGTCGACTTGAGTCTTCTCCTGGGCAACCCGCGCCAGCTCCCGCTCTTGAGACTCATGCAGAGCCTTCTCAAGCTCAGCAACTCGCCCAGTAGCCTGGCCCAGAGAAGCACGCAGCTGGTCTCTCTCCTTCTCCAGGCGAACATAGGCCGCGGCTGCGTCAAGCTGCTGGCGGTAGTACGGTTGAAACAAAAGCAAGATATTAATAAAGTTGCGGGCGACTATACTAGTCACCCACACCTTCGGGGGCTACTCCCATCGGGAGCGCTAATCGCGCACCCGATGAAAACTCAAGAATAAAAGTACAAGCATAAAGGACTTACGTGGTCCAGGAGGTCGGGGTCCTCTGAAGCCGAAGGAGGAGCGCGACTCGACGACGCAATGCCAGCAGGCTGTGCGCGCACCTCCTCCACCACCACTTGAGTGACCAATTCAGTCGAAGGGGCGGATGTATGCTCCACGTCCCGAAGGGGGGAGCTAACATCGCAAGAACAACGGCTGCAGCAAAGACAGGCACACTGGTCAGCTCAAAGATTGCAGCTACAAAACACAACTCGAAGAAAATAAAGTACCAAGAAGTTCACCTGGTGGTTTCAAGGTCGTCGTAACTCCCCAGGGAGGGCGACGCCATCCGTGCAAAAGAACGAGGAGCCGCGGAGCTGACCGGAGGAACAACCAAGGGCTCATTCCAGTCACCCGAAGACTGCGCACCCGACGACGTCGCGATGGCCTCCTCCAGAACAACGTCGGCATCCCTAGCGGGTGACGACGCGGTAGCAGAATCGCCACCACTCGGGAGCTTCCGCTTCTTCCATACAGGTTCCTCCTCTTCGTCTTCGTCCTCCACCTCTTCGTGGGGAGAATGAGCGGAAGGAATCGCATCGTCGTCGTCCTCCTCCTCGACAAATTTCGACTCGTCGTCGGGTCCGTTCTCGGGGAGAGGAGGAAGGCTGATCAGCAGGGACCGACCCTGAAGCAAGTAGACGCAAGTCGAATCAAGAAGCAAGTAGACGCAAGTCGAATCAAGAAGCAAGTAGACGCAAGTCGAATCAAGAAGCAAGAAATCAAGAAACTGAATAACAAGGAGAACAAGTCAAGAACTTACCTCAGGAATGGGGTTCGATACCCCGTAAGCAGCAACCGGGCACTTGACGTTGCATGTATCCGCGACTCGGAGGTTGGTGATGGACCTCACTTTGGCTTGCACCTCCTCATCGTCAAGTGGCTCGGTGCTGACGCCCTCGACGGCCCACATCGGGTGGGGCCGAGCGCTGAGCGGCTGCACCCGGAGACGGAAGAAGGTGGCCATAAGGAAGACGCCACCCGCCTCGCGCCCAAGGGTTTTGGTGAGATCGCGCAGCAGGCCCAGCAGAGTCCGCGCGGCTTTTTTCTCCCCAGCAGTCAGCGGGTGCGTCCAGGCTTGAGTCTTCCGCAGCCCACGTCCGCTGTCGAATGCCACCAGGCCATCCTGGCTCGACTGGACGTAGAACCACTTCTTGCGCCACCCCTGGACGGAGTCCGACTTCTTCATCTGGAAGTACGCGGTGTCACCGCGCACTTGGATTCCGAAGCCACCCACGGGGAAGGGCAACCCGCTCTTTCCAACGTTCTTGCGAACGAGGAAGAGCGACTTCCACAGTGCCCAGTGGGGCGCGACACCCAAAAAGCACTCGCAAAGCACAATGAAGCCCGCGATGCTCAAGACGCCATTGGGGGTCAGATCATGGATCTGAACCCCATAGGCATACAGAAGACCGCGCACAAAATCGTGCAAGGGGAACCCGAAGCCCCGCGGAAGGAAATCCACGAAGCAAACGTGTTCCCCATCCCGGGGTGTGGGGTAAACATCTTTGCCAGGAGCGCGTACCTGGACTTGATCAGCAGGCGGAAGAAGACCTTGAGCACGGAGGAGTTCGATCTCCGCCTTCTTCACCGACGACCTTTGCCAGTCGCCGTCGAGCTTCTTCATCAGCCCGGCTTCGTCGACGGTGGCGGAGGAACCAACGGCGCTCTTCGGCTTGCCCATGGCGTCGCGAGGCAGCGCAAGGTGCACGGACAAAAAGCACGGAGCTATGGATGGCGGCAAAATGGTAGAGCAGAGGCATAGGAGGCGCAGACGATTGAAGAAGATGATGCCCTCGCGTCCAAACGCGGTACTTATGCCTCGAAATATCTCATCTCAGCCGTCCAAAGAGAAACGGTTCCGAGCTGCCACATCCACCGTCCACGTGTCGCGCGGAGAAACCAAACGACGCCGCCCACTTCGTCCACTACGCACGAAAATCGAGGCGTCATCATCATGGCGCGCAAATTTCGCGCCCAGTTCGGAAACGTGACAACTGCTGACCGCGGTCAGCTCTGACAGTGGGCCCCGCCGCGTCACGTCCATCAGGCGCAGAGGCGTGCAGCGGATTGTCATCAGTGACGTCATCAGGCCAACGACTCTAAAATCAACCGAATCAGCTCGACAACTAGACAGGATGATTCGAGTAGTAAGCTCCTCAGTTGAAACAAACAAAGTAGGATCAACGGTTGATCCGAGCACCCGAAGGAATCATTCGGGTGACAAAGAAAATCGAGTAAGCTCAGTGAGCTGAATCCATCTACAAGTAAGCCAGCAGGCTGAACTGACGCTTCACAAGAAGATCAAACCAAAGTAATTCGACTGCAGGTGCTACTCCCATCGGGAGACCCTGGTTCGACTGAAGAAATCGAGTTCAAGCTCAAGATCAAGCAATCCAATGGCGCGTCCAGGAGGAAGAAGTCCTTTGCCCGACTCTACGCTTCGACCAAGCACTCGGGGGCTACTGACGTGGGGCTACCTTTCAGCTAGCCCACGATAAGGCTACCTGGGCCGCGCCAAGGATTTGGAGGCCCACAGAAGGCCCACGCGGGGTACCATGTAACCTAGTCCAAGTCTAACCGGTTAGGTCACATAACCTGCCATATCTGTAATTGCCATCGGCATCGACCACCCGAGACCTGGCTACCTATAAAGCCAGGAGGGTGGCTCGTCCCCAAGAGGCCGAAAAAAGAGACACGCTCATAGCCACCGCCAAAAACCCTAGCGAGATCGCAATCTCGCCATTGTAATCGCTACTCGCATCAATAATCAGACAAGCAGGAGTAGGGTGTTATCCTCTGGGAGTCTGAACCTGGGTAAAACCTTGCTTGTCAGCCGTCGTGATCACCAACACCTCTCTCTCTCCCCATCAATCAAACCGGAGTGCACAACCCTGGGACTTGTCGAGTTAACACCTCGTCAGCCGCCTCATATTTGTCTGGTGGATTTTTCCTTGGTATGCGAAGAAACCAGAGGAGTGAGAGTTTGTACTCATGCCTTCATCTTCACCTTGACTTTGGTATGACCCTCCTTGATTTGATGTTGCATTACGAGATGCCAGTGTTCGCATCCGGGGAGCGAGGCGGAAGATAACTTCTTAGCTTCACAGTACACACCTGTGCCCATTACGGATTCCAAGGACATTGAGGAGGCTGCTGCTCATGTATTCACTCCGTCGAACTTCTACATGTTACAAACAGATTTGAAGACGATTGGTGGGCTGGAGATTTTTCACGAGCTGGTGCGAATGGACAACACTCGGAGTTTTATCTTTAAATGGAAAAAATAACAGCGATTACACGTTTATCGTGGACAATCAGAAGAAACTATGAAGTGCACTTGTCAAAGAATGGATATTAAGGGGATGCCTTGCAAGCATATCCTCCGTGTACTCAAGTTGTCTTGCTTGATTACCACGGTGACGATATGCGTGTAGGATTAGGTGGTTACCTTCATCTATCAAGGAATGTTGTTTCAGTGGAATTACAAGGAACAGTGAGAGTCGTCGTACAAGTCTATTCGCGATATGGTCGTCAAGCTCACGAGCGTCGTGTTGACTTCCTGCCCAACAATGCCAAACAAGCAAGAATGAGTGCTTTGTTTGCAACTCCAAGTTGGAGATCATCGTTGCTTGGTCCATCCTTACAAAGGAGAAGCCGGATCTCTAGACGTTTTTTCAGTTTGCTAAAGGGCTTTATTGCTCACAAATATATTGGTCTTTCAAAAAAAAAAACAAGTGAAATATATTTTGTTATGCTTCTTTGTCAAGAGCTTTCGTGTATTAATCATAATTATGGTGAGACGTTTCTTGTGCTACTGATCACAAGTAGAATTTATCTTTTTGCAAACACAAAAAGGACAAAGAAGAAAGTGTTCAGTGTCACCGTCAATCTCCTTTCTCGCAGCTGGATTCAGTCCTGCTGATATAAAGCAGTGCGTCGAGGAATCGTCGAATCAAACAAAATTAAAGGCAGCAGCACAAGAAACTCCTCACCATAATTAGTACATGCATCTGCACGATCCTGTGATCAGTGTGCTAGCTGATATTTAATTAAGTTGACGAGTGACAGATCGCGACGTTGTTAACGTTATTGATCTATCCACCCGTGCGTACGTACGTGTGTACATTATTATTTTTCTTTAACTTGCAACTTTGTCTCATGATTTCTGCTCATAATCTTCCTTGTCTCTGATTTCTGCTCATGGTTTATCTCTGCTTTGTTTTCTCCTCCTGATTAGCGATGCATATCCAAAAACGTTGACTACTGCGTGTGGTTGCTTTTTTAGGGCATTTAAATCTTTAAAGATCTGGAGTTTGCTGGTGAAATGTTTTTGGTGTGCAAGTAGACAGGAAATTATGCCAAGGTGATGCAATCTAGCTAACCACCAACCCGCTTGTAGCAATAGGAACAGTTAACGACCACTTTTAACTGTCAACCACAGAAGCTTCATGACGCTTTATCATGTATAAGGTGACCTCCATCCGCTTCACCTTAATTACCACCCAGTACATCAAACCTCAAATGATCTCATCTGATTAAAATACTTTTAACTGAACACTATCTGATTCCAAACCCATGCATATGTATGGCCCTGGTGAAGCACGGAGAGCTCGACAGAATAATGTGATTATCAATCAGCTCAATGACAGCCTTCTAAACTTGGCTGGATCAAGAAGAACAAACTCGCTGTCACATCACCGTAGAGCGATGGCATCTAAAACTGAACAAGAAGAGAGATAAATATCTGAACATATTTTGAAACGGAAATATCTGAACATACAAAAAAAGGATATTGAGATATTTACGTTATGCCAGAGCTTTCTCTTACGAGATCAGATGTTGGAAAAGGCCTTTCTTATCCTCCCTTTCTTCCCTCCTACCTCGATTGATGGATCGATGGCTACCTTAGTGAAATGTACAATAGGCATTTCCTTTGTGACATGCACGATGTTCATTGTCCCCCCGACACTATGGGTGTGTTTGGTAGCCCGGTTGGGCTCAGAAAATCTCCCCCCACCCATTTTTTTGCTGTTTGGTAGCATGTGTTTGCGGGCCATGCCTACCTCGGCCTAAAAACGCCTCTCAGTTAGGTCGGGTTGAGAAAGCTTCACAACTCAGCCCTGCCGAGCTCATACAAAAAATCCCACGCGTGGGCCCCACCCGAGCAGTGCGTCGCCCACCCCGCCCAAAAAATCCTCTCATCCCCCCCCCCCCCCCCCCCGCATTTGTCTCTCTCTTTCCCTCACTGTGGTCGCCAAGGCCATGCTCGCACCGCCCCACCGTCCAGCGCCTCCCCTGAGCCCGACGTCGAGCCCTCCCGGTGCTCCGACCGCCGCCCCTAAGCCCAGCGCCGCCCTGAGCTTGTTGTCGCCTCCTCTAGAGACGAACCCGTCCTCGCCGCCAGAGATGGGGGAGCAGAGCCACCAGCGGCCGCGTGGAGAATGATGCACTCGTCCTCGCCGCCGTGCGACCAGAGATGGGGAAGCACGGCCTCTCCGGCCACGCGCGCCTCCCCCGTCCACACGCGCGTCTCCCAGCGCCGCCGGGTCGCTGCTCCCTGCCGGAGACGAATCCCAGATGCAAAGGTTGAGGTCAACGGGCCTGATTGTTTTTTTTATTTCTCTGCAAGGTCCTTTATGTAAAAAGTTGGACATGTTTGTAATTTCATGTTTCTGCAGCATGTCTCTAGTCATACGAGCTGCCAGACACTATCTCTGCTCAACATGTCTCTAGTGGTACGAGCTACCAAACACATTGTAATATCTCAACACAAACTATATATGGTCAGCTTGTATGGTGTGAGAATCTCATGATAAGGTGATACAGCCTACCAAACACGCCCTATATCGCTAGTAGCAAATGGGTGTATAGAACCAGACATCTTCCTAATTCCACAGTTGAAAAAAATGTGTGACTGGCAGCCCAGGTAGTGTCAAATTGCATCCTGCAGCTAGTGGACATTAACCCGACACTAATGTAGCATCTGATCCTTTCTATTGAAAACTTCTCCCATGATAATCAAGTTAATATATGCTGTTGGACTAACTAAAAATGCTATTATACATAGCTTAGCATGAGATACATCTGAGGAAATAATGACAATAATACACAATTCTCAGCCTGACAGAATATATCTTTTTGCAAAGAAAAAAGGACAAAGGAAAAAAGAGTTCAGTGTCACCGTCAGTCTCCTCTCGCGTAGCTGGATTCAGTCATGCTGGTATAAAGCAGTGCGTGGAGGAATCATCGAACCAAACAAAATTAAAGGCGGCAGCCAATCGAGTTATTAGCACAAGGTTAGTACATGCATCTGCACGATCCTGTGATCAGTGTGCTGATGTTTAATTAAGTTGACGAGTGACAGATCGCGACGTTGTTAACGTTATCGACGCCTATGATCACCCGTGCGTGCGTACGTGTGTGCATTATTATTTTTGTTTAACTTGCAACTTGGTCTCGTGATTTCAGCTCATAACCTATCTCTGCATCGGTTCCCCTGGTTTGTGAGATGCAAATCCAACAACGTTGACTACTGCATGGTTTTACAAGAAGCTAAATCTTGATGGATCTTCTGAAAAAAATTAGTGCAAGTAGACGCCCGGTTAATTATGTCAAGATGATGCAAGCTAGCTAACCACCTACAGCAATAAGAACAGTTAACGACCCCGTTTGCCTGGACCATCCTGGTTGGATAAGTGTAAGTGTCAAGCACAGCAGTTTCATGAATCGTAATTATGCTTTATCATGCACAGTGACCTCCATCTGCTCTGTCTTAATTATGCAGACTGGTTATATGTCTTAATTATCATGATCTGAACAATGTGATTCCAAACCCCATATGAATATACTGCTGGTAACTAGATAATTTATTCCCGAAGCATGTAGCTCAGCCAAAAGAGTGTGGTTATCAATCAGGTCAATGCCAGGCTAAGTACAGTTTTTTTGACTGAACCCTATAAGTACAGTTGATATGAACGAACTCACTGTCACATCATCGTCGAGAGTTAGCGTCTAGAACTGAACAAAGAGAGAGATAAAAATCTAGACATACAAAAAGGGATCTTGAGATATTTGTGTTGCAAGATGAGACGTTGGAAAAGGTATCCTCGTGCTTTCTTATCCTGCCTTTCTTTCTCCCTCACTTCCTCGATGGATGGACGGCTACCTCAGTGAAATGTCCACTAGCTAGGCATTTGCCACTGCGACATGCACGATGTTCATCGGTTTATTCTCCTCCAATCCATGACCTTTTCTACATTCGGCATCGTGATACGATATTTTCTTCTGCATATGCTTTGGCTGTACGATATTTTCTGCATCTGGACATGCCACTGAGATGTTCCGGGAATCTATGCATTTCAGTTGATTTCATTGTGGCTGTCCCTGTCGGAGAGCGGTAACTGAACTGCATTTTCCCTTCCATGATCCACCCGCTGAACTGAACTGAATTGAATGCAGAGGAAGGGAGTTCTGGTACCACCACTGATAAGTAGGAGCTGTACTGGCTCCGCAATAACGAGCGGATAGTTACGCCCAACGACCATGTCTTGTCTGCTCACAGTGAGTGAGGGGGTGAGATTCAGTTAGGCTAAATTTTACATTAACGGAACAGCCACTTTCAGGCGTTTCCAGTGGGCATATCATATGTAGCACAATTGTGGATCATCATTACATTACATTACATTACATTACATTACATTACATATGATTTTAACAATAGTATTAACTGCATGATCTGAAAAACGCATCGCCCTCGCGTCGTCCGCCTGGCCGACTCGGGGGAACCACCGGTCACGCCGCTGTTGGCCTCCCCTCACCTTTGTTCTCCCGCTGCTGCTGCTAGCCTCGCCACGATGGCGACGGACCCACCATCTAAGGTGGCGGGGGAAAGCCCGCAGCGGGCGTGAGAGGCCGCCTCCCCGGCCTCGTCTTCTCCAGTTCTCCGGCCTTTGTCGGCTTGGCGGTGAGGTGGTTGTGTCTGATAATGGTCTTGTTGAAGATATTGTTTTGAGAACAAGGATTTTTTTTAAGATTAAAAGCTAAGATCTATGATCGGGGCGGGGCGTATGTGCATTGTTACCTTATTAGAGACTTCGTTTTTGGAGAAACTTGATTTCAGGTGCCTTCTTGGTGGTGTTAGTAGAAATATATCATATAGCGTGATATTTTTCTTTTTTTGTAATTCTTCATTTATTTTTGGTTGTGTGCATTCGTAATGTTGTAAGGGCAATATGTTGTCAGAGGTTGGTATCTCTGTGATATTAATATATGCTCTTTGTTGTCAAGGTCTATGGTAAAGGTATATTTTTTAGACAAGGCAAAAGTTTTACATTTTTTTAATTAATCGAGGGTTTTAAGTCGCAACATCGCAAAGAGCGGCATTTCTCTTGATGGATGCAAGGACAATTACAAATTGCGCTAATATAAATAAACAAAACTTTTGGAACACACAAGCATTGCGCTAATACCAAATCCCAATCAATTACAAATTTCTCTTGAATGTAGAAAATACCTTGTGCTATTTCGCTTCGGGAGTGGTTTACATGGACAACTTTTATGACTTCTTGGTATATCCATGGATTGACTAGTTCCTATTTAAAATGTTGTAATATTTTTTTAATCGCAGTAGTTTCTACCCTGCCAACTGTTCCGAAGGAGATTTACTCGTTGGTGTCAATTAGGATTTCTCTTGATGGTAAAGATATTTTTTGGGTGCTCCTAATCCTAGTGCCCTCCACGTCGGATTATGCCATGTCGCCCTAGTGCAAAGTGGATTCCTTTTTTATCACGATCAATCTCCCTGTCATGGCTGTACAAAGTTGCAGTAGAGAAATATCAAGACAACATATATATAGTACATCTGAAAAGGATATACAGTATATTTGTACAATTAGCGACAGTAATAATCCAGATGGGAAACCAGCGGAAAATTAAAGGTGGGCGGAAAAGGCGGTTTCTTTCATCCTTTCTTCCACCCCGGTCCCGCCTCTCCTCGCCTCTATCCATGGTGGCCATGGTCTCCTTCTTAAATCCGATCCCCGGATCGCCACCAGCACAGCACGCCTTCTTCACTACCACCTCTCTCGCCACCCACTCAGACTCACTCCTACCAGCCAACCACTAAAGGACGGCACTGCCAGTTCTTGGTGAGCGTTCGGAGAGAGCCAGCCTCTATCGTTTCATGCTTCTTTGCTACGGGGAAGAAGCTAGATCTTCTCGGCGTTCTTTGGAGGTTCCATTGGTCCAAGAGTTGCAGGCGAAAGATCGGTCGAGATTTGGGGGCGGGAAAGTCTGAATCTTTCGTGTGTGTGAGGCTGAAGCTTCTTCGTCTCCGAGATTTCGAAGGAGATTTCGGGGATCTTGTTCGACGAGGACTGGAGCAGAGTTCTACTTCCTGGGGATCTCAGCTCCGGGCATTGGCACTCCAGTTTGGGCTCTGTCAGTGGTAATATTCTTGTTCTCCCCTCTTCCTGCCAACTGCTCTCACCCTTGCCTTGCATTACGGCTTTGATTTCTGCATCTAGTTAACTGACAAAAACATGACGAAAAACTCAAGGCTATGTGTTGCAACACCTCCTCCAGCCTCTACTGCTTTCCTGACAACAAGCTCTTAATGAACTAAAACTTGGCACCTTTTATTGATCCAGATGCCGATTGCTAAATCTGAGTGTCTCTGCTTGATTCGGGCAAATGAGTCTCAATATACTATTTTAAGGGAGAAGACCCCCTATTTTTGTTTCCACGGCGTTTCTTAGATTGTAGCCAAGACTTCTACTCTGAAGTTCAATATACTACTATCACTATACACCAGTGTAAACAGCAGGCCTAGACGTCAGTAGTTTATCCACAGCACACAGATTTAGGATAGGAACCAAGAGAAAGGGGTTAGTTTTCCTCACCATGGATATCCTGTAATACTAATCTGTTATGCTGGCCTTTCGCTGTCTGAGAGGCCGTGTCCCGATTTTGCTATGGTTGTGTCAAGTTTACAACAGGAATGACTACTAAGTCCTAGACTAGTCAAGTGGGAATGTTATAATCTCTGTCTGGGCCTGACCTACACCATAATAGACGTTAGATCTCCACATGACTAATTAAGTTCTTGATGAAGTAGAACTAATTGGCAGCTTTTACTGATCGAGATGCCAGATGCTAAATTTGAGTGTCCTTGCTTCATTTGGACAAAGGAACCTCAATACTATTTCAAGGGAGAAGACCTCCTCTTTTTTCTTTGACTAACATTTCTTAGATTGTAGCGAAGACTTCTATTGTAGAGTTGAATATACTAATCACCAGCCTCAACGGGACGCCTAGATGTCACTCGTTTATCCACAACACACAGATATAGGATAGGAACCAAGAGAAAAGGATTAGTTTTGGGGCCCATGGACGTCGTGTAATAAGCTGTTATGCTGGCCTTTCACTGTCAGGGAAGCTGTGCCCCAGTTGGCTATTGTTGTGTCAAGTTTACAACAAGAATGGCTAATTAAGTCCTATATTAGTCAAGTGGGAGTGTTTTAATCTCTGTTTCGCTTGATCTACACCACAATCACCATAAGATCTCCACATGGCACTACATGCTTATAGATAGATACAGAAAATTTCTCGTGGGCACGGTTAAGTTAACAGCTAGAATTCCGTGTGCGATACATCGGTTTTATCACCGTACAGGAATAGAATGTGAGAGAATCTATGATATGTTCAAGTTGTTTGCCTTATATACTGTCTAGTCCAGTGCATCTGAGCTTTATGTCAGAAGATTCTGACCACACTGGTGCTAATCATGAATCGCAGGTCGTGTGCCGTGGTCGGTTACTTCAGGCTCGCGACGAATCTAAGGATGACTTTGCGCAGCATAGTCCGCGATCTCAGGGAGAGCTTTGGGAACTTATCGAGACGAAATTTTGAGGCAAAGATTTCGAGCGTCCCTGGCCTCTCAGGCCATCTCAGAGGGAAATCTCTCGACTCTTCGGATGAGCTGCAGGATAGTCTCGTGGTGATCCAGCAAAGCAGCTGGGCTGGCCTTCCTCCCGAGTTACTTCGGGACGTGATGAAAAGGCTGGAGCAAGACGATAGCAATTGGCCGTCCCGCAAGGATGTTGTTGCTTGCGCTTCAGTTTGCACCACTTGGAGAGAGATGTGCAAGGATATAGTGAGGAACCCGGAATTTTGTGGGAAGCTCACGTTTCCCGTATCTCTTAAGCAGGTAATGAGTTAGTTGTGTCTGTATGCTCCTTAAACTTTTTGAATTATGTTAAGTTGAGATATCGTTGGATCATCTGGTATTTTGTTATCTCCTAACACTCAGTTCTATTTCTCGTGTACAGCCTGGATCTCGAGATGGATTGATCCAATGTTTCATAAAAAGGGACAAGTCCAAGCTGACTTATCATCTCTACTTGTCCCTTACCTCTGGTATGTCATGATCAGCATCTAGTTATAATATTTTTCAAATAGATGTGTTCACGCGCATACAGAACGGGAATCACAGAAAAAAATTGTTTTGATACGAAGATCACAGTTATCCATGAGTAAATATTCAGTAATGTCATTTGATTGTGCCTGCTACTATTTATTTGCCACTTTTCTTTTATCTGCACCTAAAAAGTGCAGTGAAGCTGTGCAGATGTGCTATTAGCAATAAAAAATAATTTTGATATCACTAGAGGTGTTAAACATAAAAAAATCCAGTATGCAATAAACTTCAGCAACCACACTGAAATTGTAGAGATGTGCTAGTACATTTGGACATGGGCATTTGGGTGTAAAGTTTTTTTTTTGAGGTTTAAGGCGGTCGAATCCACCGTCCGATTAGATATAATAGAGTGTTATGTACAAATTGTGAGCTAGGGAAAAAAACCCTCTACAAGCAAAAAACTACATAAACTAGTCTGGGTGTAAAGATTTAAGTTGTAGGATTTTACTATGCTATTAGAACAAAACTACACAGTACGCTTACCGTTTTGATTGCATCTTGCAGCTGTGCTCGATGATAATGGGAAGTTCCTACTATCAGCTAAAAGGAGTCGACGGACGACTTACACGGACTACGCCATTTCTATGGATTCTAAGAACATCTCCCGATCAAGTAGTGGCTACATTGGAAGATTGAGGTAAAAAGCCTCCTTGACAACAGTCTTCACTCACCCCCTTCTCACTTTGATGACGTTGCCCAATTACTTGCACACACAAATCTAACACCCATCATGCTACCGCAGGTCAAACTTTCTCGGCACCAAATTTATCATCTACGACACGCAGCCACCATACAATGCCCGGACACTCTGCCCGCAGGAACGTAACAGCCGGCGATTCTCCTCGAGGAAAGTCTCCCCGAAAGTCCCAACCGGCAGCTACCCGGTCGCCCAAGTGAACTATGAGCTGAACGTGCTGGGCACCCGCGGGCCGAGGCGGATGCAATGCACCATGCACTCCATCCCGACAACAGCAGTAGACCCCGACGGCGTCGTGCCTGGGCAACCGAAGGAGCTCCTCCCTCGGGTTTTCGAGGAGTCCTTCCGCACATCCACGAGTACCTTCTCCAAGTACTCGGCCGCGGAGCACTCCATGGACTTTGGCAGCTCTCGCTTCTCCGAGTTCGGAGGTGGGATTCTGCAAGACGGCGACAGCACAGACAAGGAGAGCCCCCTGGTTCTTCGGAACAAGTCGCCGAGGTGGCACGAGCAGCTGCAGTGCTGGTGTCTCAACTTCCGGGGCCGCGTCACGGTGGCCTCCGTCAAGAACTTCCAGCTCATCGCCGCCCCGCCACCAGCAGCTGCCATGGAAGCGGAGGCGGCGGCGGTTTCCCATCCACCCTCACAGCAGCCCACACAGCAGCAGCCGGCGGGTTCATCTTCGTCGAGCAATGACACGGTGCTGCTGCAGTTTGGCAAGGTGTCCAAGGACACCTTCACGATGGACTACCGGTACCCGTTGTCGGCGTTCCAGGCCTTCGCCATCTGCCTGACCAGTTTCGACACCAAGCTGGCGTGTGAATAGATCTCAGTAGGATAGCATCAATCAATTATTCAGAGTATCCTCTGTTGGGAGTGAGCCTGGGCCTGGGATTGACTGTTGCTTCAGTTTTCGCCCCCCAGTGTGATCGTTAAGAAGGGTTCAGGTGAAGATGTGTATAGCTAGTTGTGAGACAAGATGCGAGCTTCCATTGTGCAATTGCTTACTTGTGCAGTTGTGCTCTGTGTAACGTGGCTGGTCTGTGAAGTATTTGAAGGTGCCGGATAGGATCTCAATTTGTATGGTTGAATTGTCTAAATCTGAATCCGTCAGCATTACGGGTGCATTTATGCCTGCACAGACAGTAACATCTGGAATTGGCTAAGATACTGATGCATGTGCTTGAGCAAACAAGCCGGCACAACTTGTCATCAACAACAGCTTCAGCACAAGTTGCTCGTCAGGCTTCTTCAGTGATGTTGTAAGAAACATGTTATTGCAGCATATTCTTAGGGGTCTGACTGTCTAGGCGCATGTCACTGAAACTATGTCAACTTCGGTCACTTTTGATCATCAGTAAAACAAATCATGTGCTATGAAATTTGTCTCTAAGCAGAAGTGCATCAAATTTTTTAGTGACGATGTGCTTTAAACTAAAAAGACAAACGCTTGGCTATCCAGTAGCTTCAGTTGGTGCTTTACTGACTGCATCTTTGCCTAGCTCCTTCAGTGAAACCTGCTGCAGCATCATATTCTTCTTGTGGCTGTAGGGAAAATTTTGTTAATCCGCACTCAGCTTTTCAAACCTGCTCATCGGCTGATTTTAGGCAGGAATAGTAGTTTCTTAAACTGACCGAGGAAATAAAAAATTCAGGTCACCTAATCTTGTCACACAGAGATGTTTGTTAGCATGTCGAAACAATTTGTTTTTTTTTTGCGAAGACCAATTGTATCGTTGTCCGCCTCCAACTTGTATACGAGTACATACCAATCACTGCACGTCCCGATTGAACAGCTGCACGCTCGCATCATGGCGTCCTCCTACGACATGGTCCGCGAGATCCTACTCCGCATCAACGACGTCACCACGCTCTTCCGCTGCGCCGCCGTCTGCAAGGGATGGCGCCGCCTCTCCTCGTCGCCGACGAGTCCTTCCTCCGTCGCTGCTTGCCGGGGGAGGAGACCTTCTTTCCCGGCTTCTTCTACCAGCCACGCACGTGTATAGGGTGCCCCCCGGCCGCCGCGCTTCTTCCCAGCGCCACGTTCGGCGTCGGCGTCCCGTTCGGTGCTGGGCGACGGCCGCCGCTCTCTCTGCTCTTTCTTCCCCAGCAGCGTCGCTGCCGGCTACTTCGACCGCACGGCGCCGCTCGCCTCGCGCCACGGCCTCCTCCTCGTCCGCCTCGAGCCGCCCCGCGACGCCGACGCCGATCCTGCCGTCCTCATGGCCGTGTGCGACCCGATCGCCGGCACGGTCCGTGAGCTCCCCCGTCTGGATCATGACTGGGATGTCCAAGAGGGCACCAAAGTCAGCGGCTACGCCCTACTCACCGCCGCCGACTGTCGACCAACCTCGAACATGCAGCAGCGAGGACCACCTTTCTTCAAGGTGCTCATCGTCACCATCGACCACCGGCAGATGCGTTACGTTCTCCACACGTTCTCCGACCAGTCGGGACGACGACGATGGAACACGCGCTCCGGCGCCCTGGACGTCCGCGGGATGCTCATGCAGCACGACGCCGTCGTGCTCGGCGGCGCGCCGCGCTGGCTCCTGTGCGGCGAGGGCGCAACCTACACAGTAGACGTGAGCGCCGAGACGGGCGACGTCTCCTCTACAAAACTAATGGGCAACACAACCTACGTCTTCGGCCGCCATAATGCTTACGAGAAGCCATACCTTACCGTCGACGGCGAGGGGAAGCTCATCGTGCTCAGGCTCAAAAGGGACGGCGGCGAGCTAGAGATCTCGACATCACACGACGACGGCATATCCTTCCAAGTTTCGACGCTCGTGTTGACGCAACCGCATGACGACGATGAACGGCCAACAGGGCCGGCTAGTAGTCATGTAGTAGTAAAATCCACGTGCTTTACACACAGAAAAAATAGGGCTAGTCAACATGTAATGTCCACGTGCTTTCCAAGAAGAAAAAACAGTGCTACTCGTGTAATATCCACATGCTTGGGAGAGAAGTGTGGCATGATGTTGGTCAAGGTCGACCATTGACAACACGTACATATTGCCAATATCAAGACCGACAATAGACACGTCCATATTGCCGATATCAAGACAGGGGAGATGTGGGAGGTCCTCGACTGGCCGTTGTGCACTTATGGCCTCAACCGCAATAAGATCGTGCCCTTGGAGCAGGGCCGGGCCGGCAAAATTTGGGACCCGATGCCAAATTTTAGAATGGGCCCTTCTTATGAAATATTGAAAGCCATACACGTCAACAAGCCATTAAAGTTACTATCCAAAAGATTACTGACTATAAATTATTTTAAAGGGGTAACATTGCCTCATTCTCTTTAAAAGTAGGAGAAAATGACCGGTTAATTAGCGGGAACCAGCCAAACACGATATACGCTAAATTTAGAGTACCAAATATAGGAAGTTAACCTTTAGGGAGGTCTTTTATCCTCTAAATATTTGAATTTCGGTTAGAGATGCTCTTAGGAGTTCCACTGACGGCTTAAATTGTTCACTCAACGGTAAAAATATATCCAAAAATGCGTCTATTTTTAACCAAAATTAAAGATGTATGCTACAATAGTAGTAATTAATTTGGAGGAGCTACGTCTACAAACGTAGCATAACTATCTGATCTGACAAATCTAAAGATATATGCTACTAATCTATTTGGAGGAGCTACTAGATTAAAGAAATAGGTTGACGTGGGGCTACCTTTCAACTAACCCACGATGAGTCTACCTGGGCCGCGCCAAGCACATGGAGGCCCACAGAAGGCCCACTCGGGGTACTATGTAACCTAGTCCAAGTCAGTTAGATCTCATAACCTGCCATATCTGTAATTACCATCGGCATCGACCACCCGAGACCTGGCTACCTATAAAGCCAGGAGGGTTGCTCGTCCCAGAGGACACGCTCATAGCCACCACCACAAACCCTGCAAGATCGCAATCTCGCCATTGTAATCGCTACTCGACATCAATAATCAGACAAACAAGAAGTAGGGTGTTATCCTCCGGGAGGCCGAACCTGGGTAAATCCTTACTTGTCAGCCGTCGTGATCACCAACACCTCTCTCTCTCCCCCTTCAATCAACCCGGGGTGGACAACCCTGTGATTTGCCGAGTTAACCCCTCGTCATAGGTCTACGAACTTAGCACAATTATTCGCTCGGTCTGATGCCATGCACGCTTCAACATGAGCTCGTGGGACGATCAAAGCAGCAAATTTATTTTATAGAAATATTACTTGTGTGCAGCAAAAAATGGGTCCCAAAAAAATGGGCCCTGTGCGCTCCGCACACTCCGCACACCCCTTGGCCCGGCCCTGCCTTGGAGATAGATTGGACATCCTACTTTGTTTCACGACTTTCTATTGCCACGGCGCGCAGCCGGTGTGAGTTTCTCTCCCTTTCCACCACTATAGGTACATTTTAAATGGGTGGATGGATGGTTGTTAATCATTTCCAAGTTTAGTTCCCCATATTACTGATCAATAGTTTTCTCATGTTATTTATTTTTGTCAAAGCCAGTTGCATGGTTGTTAACCATTTAGATTTTCAAGGCGATTTGTGCTTTATGTCCTTATCCTGGAAATAAACTCTTACACCTGTTTATGTCCTTATCTTGTTTTGGAAAACAATTTACTTAAATAAATAGATAACAAGACTCCCCGACAAGAACATTTGTTATCGTCCTACTATGGATGGTGCATTTGTTACTCTACCCATGCTCACTTAAATCATATCAAATTTAGTCACTTTTTTATCATCACTACAAGAACATGTGCTATGCAATTTCTTCCCATTGAGTAATACTTTGTAATGTACTCCATCCTTTCCAAACCAACTGAATTCAGCTCTAGGATTAATTCGTACTCAAATTCTCTATGTATAATAAAAAATGTATAAAAAAACACGTTGATGTTTACACTGTCGGATGTATGTAGTACGAAAATATGTTCATGAATCTAATGAAACTAAATTTTGTTGTTGATGTATATTTGCTAAACTTCAAAATGTAGAACTTAGGATAAAAATTAAAACTTGGCTAGTTTTGGGTGTAGAGATGTGTTTTAATGTGTCTGTTCACTCAATTTTATCCTCATCTAGTCCACATCCCACCCGACAGTAATAACAAACACTAAGTTGGGTTTGGAGGAGTACTACACATTTTTTATCGCTCTAGCGATGCATGTCCCGACCATAGCTGTGTTTTAGATGAATGAAAAACCACACGCATATTCTTTCAGGACAAGATACTCCGCGGTGGGATATATATGTCCTCTTTGGCTTTGGTTCATCATTAAGTTAAACTGATCCTTAAGATGGCTTGCCGGAGTGAGATATTTGTTCTCTTCGTCGAAAATATCTTCGAGACGGTCCACCTACAAGCCAGTGAAAGCGGCGGCCAATCAGGCGATGAGACCCCGAGCTACCACCTGACCGTGACCTTCTATCCGGCCGGAGAGCTCCGTCGTGAGGTGAGCTCACACCGGCGGCGGCGGCGGAGCATTTTTCGGACATGGCGAGGTTCGTTTTCTCCAGCTGCTCCGTCGTGCTCTTCCGTCGCGTTTGTCATGTGGACGTCTCAGCTAGCTACGGTGAGCTGCACCAACCTGAGCCCCGCAATGTTTGTGTGTGTCGATCAAGTGGAGGATCGGAGCATAATTCTCCGTTGGTTCAGTTACAGCCTGTACCAAGGGCCGAGGTTATGAGGCCAGATGGGAAGGCTTCCATTGTATGGGAAATTGGTGTTCTAACTGTGTGATCTATGAACATGTGCTCAGTTTTTTTCCACTTCATTTTGATATTCGTCAGCCAAGTGGTGCCATTTCAGTACCAAGTATATAGAGCACATACAGGATGTTCACTAACTACTTAACCTGATGTAATATGGAAAATATTCTGTTGAAAATGGGTACAGATGAACTCGGTTGGGAAATGCATTTTCTAAATGTTTTAAATTTTCTGAAAAAAGTTGAGGCGTAGAAAATTTCTTGGTGAATAGACTTTATACCTGTTTTGTATCTCATGTGAGGGCACATGTTTTGCTCTCCTATGCATGGGAATTTTGTTTCGATTTTCTTGGACATGTTTTGCATCACCTATATATGCACGATCCAAATAAGAGAGATCATATGTACCCGTGTTCTTCCTACTCACTCTTGATATAATATGTACTACATATAACTATGAACAAACAATTAAAGCATGTTAAATCCACTTTGGTTTATAAGACCAGACGCTGCCATTGTTCAAAAAAACTTTTTTAAAAGGGCAAAAAGAAAATCGGATGTATAAACCAACATTCTATGCTCATAGAAAAACTTTCACAAAAAAACATCTTAGTTTATCTTATAAAGACAAAAATACGTCTCACAATAAGTCGTGCTGTACCAGCCCAATTTGTCTAATTTACACAAGCCACATGCCTTTTCTCCTTGAAACCTAGCGCTTGGACATAAAATGTTTGTATGTACCTCGAATATTTTTTGAAATGTTTTAAAATTGAAAATACATTTTTATATAATGATAGTATCTACTCCTATATATGAGTCAAAACCACGTCTCCTTAAAGCAGCCAATTATTATCACAAGCTCCTCATAAACACCCTATCTACTCTAGAAATTTCCATTAGCGAAATCAGAAATTCAAAGTCATTATAACAATACTTGTGATTTCATATGCTTTAGAAATCCCTACAAAGATATTTATAAACTGTAAATATACGCGTAGAAAAACAAAAATGCACACTTTATAATACATAAAAGTGTTACAAACTAAGCCTAAGAGGCAAATGTGTTGTTCCTTGCACGACAAGGGGATTTGGTACAAGGATTTTAATAAGATAAAATATATTGGAAAATTGACATGACTTCATTTTACGAAATGATTTCACTTCAGCAAAGCAAAGATATGTTTTAAATGACACATGTAACTGAAAATAACATAAATTCTATAGATAATATTTGACAAGAATATTGTATGGTTGTTATTTATGTAACAAGAATATGCCATTTAAGAATATAGTTAGAAGAAAATTAATTTTATGAAGTACAAGAGTTTAGTATAAATGTTATTCATTTTAATTCCGGAGTACTGTCGAGGATTGTCATTAGCCGGAACACCGACGCAAACCTGGATGCAAGACATATTTGCACGCAACTCCACCTCAATGATCAACGACATAATGTGAGGACTATGTAACAAGGCGTGCCGTGGTCGGCGCGGACAAAGCCATGCGTCCTAGATATAGGCCCCTCAGGCTCCATCTACGTCATGTTGGACTGTTCAGCTCTGGGGCGCATGCACTGGATATGGCGGCAAAGTCGATGGTGTAAAGGGTAGGGACGATATGAGTCCGATCTGGACCTGAATACACCCTATAGGGACTGGTGTGTGCTCTACCAGGGGCGGAGCTCCGTTGAAGCAAAACTGGATCGTGGCCCGCCCTGGTCAAACAAATTTGTTGAGGAATAGAAAATTTTGACTGTAAAATAAAAAAAAACATGCTCATACATGGGCTGGCCCGCCCAGCTTTTCTGGTGGAGCTTCGCTAGTGTGCTCTAATGTAGCGTTCGGTCGATGTAGCACACTAGTCCCCGTTAGGTTCGGCAATGTTACACATACAATGTTGCTAGCTAGCTAGCTACAAAGTAAAGATGTTTTCCCAAGTTGTTCTCAAATCTTATCTGACAAAGTATAAGAAATTGTAAAACATCTAATTAAGCTGCCATTAAGTAGTAGGTGATTGTTTTTTTATTTTATGGTTAATCATGTGTGGACAAGCGTTGATTTTCCGTGATGTTATCCTCTTTATTTTTCAAATTAACTAGTTTACATTGAGCTAGCTCCACAAGTTTGACTCATATTCGAGCCCTTTGAAAAAGTCAAAGAACCACAATAATTATTGAATGAATGGCGCAACTTGGTTAAATTATGTGAGCATGTCTCAAACGTTCTATATTGTGCGAACGTGCATGTGAATGTGACGCACAAACAACATACTCATACAAGGTTCTGGTTTTCCGATTTAAATTCCACACACACATATATATATATATATACTGTTTCTTTTGTAATACGGTTTACTAATATGCATTTCTCCATGAGTGGAATTGATTTTTTTTTAAACACGGTACAAATATAGACGCTCACATACACGCATATACTCACTCAGTCACTCCTTTGAAAAAGCGTATGCACATTCCACCCCTATGAGCACGTACTAAAGGTGAGCTGAAAATTGGAAATGTCACCACATCCGAGCATGATTGATTTAAGACGTTTTAACATACTACATTTTTTTGTCGGATAAAAAAATCACCGGACACATGGCATCAGTCCCACAAGAATTAACCTCTCGTGTTTAATTCATCGATAGTGCGGCATGTGGTGGTTTTGTTAATTTTGGTTGCTTTGTTAAAATATTTAAATCATTTAACTTATATGCGAGTGGTAATGAGGGGGTACGTGAATGAATATAATTTAAAATGTTTTATATTTAGTCAAGTTGCGAAAATATCATTACCTTGACTCGTTCTCCTATTTCTTATTCTTTGGTCAACGTGTGTTGAGCTGCTCGATTGATACAGTTAGCCACCTCTTCGCAGCCATTTTAAAAGCCCAGATACGACAAAGTGGTTGAGCGATAGCACGTCTCAAAATTTACTATGGTGCATAGGAACTTTGCATGTGATGCGCAGCTTGGATAGTCAATGATGTAAGTAGACAGAAAATTACATTTTGAATAGCCATGTGGTCAAATGTAGAAGAAAGAAGTCGTAGCAGCCGAAGGAAATTGTGGTGACCCACTATTCTGGGATGTTACAGAAATGTTAAGGACTACATGATCCAACCGATTTCATTTGAAATTTTTGATGAGTGGAATACTTTTTAGCATTCATCTATGTTTTTTTATTGGAAAGAATGAATCCTATACATACTTAGTAGATATCTTTCTTTGCAACATATTTTCATCTAGGCAATCGTTTTGTAAGTAATCTTTTACTATTTTCTGCGATAAACCAAACAAAATATGGTGAAATTCGATCATGAATGCCAGGAAAATTATGCGAGATATATGTATGTGTTCAAAACAATGAGTACTGGTGTCTACTCCTCCTAGTCAGGGCTAGGCGGAGTGTTTCTTGGGGTTCCTTATAATTATGTTGGTATTAGTGTAGGATTATTCAGATTGGATCAGTCTTTCTCTACAATGAACCAGCTGGAACCGATGAAATAAGTAAATTGTTTACCTTGGTTTGGAACAAATGTGAGAGACATGAAGTTGTAAGATTTGATGACAAGCATACAATCACCCATGACAAATCCTACAATTTATTTTAGATTTATTTCTGTCATATTTAGCAAATTTTCTTCCACGCAAATGTCCTATAAATAAATCTTGTGAGGATTTTTTTTTTGAACATAATCCTGTGAGGAATCGATCATACACAACACAAGAATCATGTAGAATTCAAATGTGCATGCATGACCATTCGGCGAAAGATTGTATTATTGGTGGTACTAAATGTTTTTGTTTCGGTAAAGGGCGTTTTATCGAGAAAAAAATTAGTAGCACCAATAAACTAGCATCAGTACTTTTGGGAGAAACAAAATAATCCCTCTATAATCTTGTGCAAACAAAACTAATAACTGTATCTTTTCGGTATGATGAGAACCAACACGTACCGGCCGGCCATGGAGTGAGATTTTTTTCTGGTACGAAAAAAAATATCTAAGCTACAGGCCCACATGTCAGCCGGTGAAGGAGAAGGCCAATGAGATCCCCAGCCTAGCGAGCACGTGACTTTGACCGTCCGGCTGAGCTGGATAGCATGTTGGCTCTTCCTTTTCGGACACGTGACTAATTTCTCTCATCCACGTGTCACGTGGACATGCGTCATCATCTACTGGCTGTAAACGACGAAATGAGCGGTAGAAAACTCCATAACATTTGATTTTCTTTTTCATTTGGCAGTAATATGATAGTGCTAGCGGGTCCCAGCTTCTAGAAACTCATTTAGTTTGCCCAAAAAAAAACAGAAACAAATTCTAGAATGGCTAATTATACGAGTAGTGGTGGACTAGTGGCGAGTACGTGACTGTTTATTTTAACCTTGCTGTGGAAAGTGTCATTACCACGACGTGTTCTCCTATTTCTATTTTGGATCAAGTAGCCTGCCTTGAGCGAACTCGATGGATAAGCTTGACTAGTCTTCACATCACATGCATTTGAACAAAAAAACCGGAAGAATTTCAAAGTTCTGGGTCGTGAAAAAGCAATGTCGACCGCACAAATCATACCTATAACGTTCGACGGTTATTTTAGATCGGATGGAGGATCAAAATATGTCAGAAGCAAAAATGGTACTTTATTTTTTGAATGGTGGGTTAAAAAAAGCAATTCAATGTCAAAAAACGAACTCATGTAATATTTGGAAGGAAAAGACTAGTTATTTTCCTAATACACGCTTATTCTTTAGCAAAACCAAAATCATTTTCCAATGATAATGGGCGTTGAAAATAGAACCAATACCTTGTGCATGATTGACCCATAGCAAGCCAACATAACAATAAGAGGTAGATTGTGTGCCTTCGTCTTCAACTTTATATCAAGATATAGTACGACAACATACATATCAGACATGACTCTTACGGTGTAAGGAAGTGGAAGCACGCCCCCCTCCCCCTTCTACGAAACACCTCGGCTGCCGCCAGAGTGTTAGCATTCCTACATCTATGTGTGAGAGCCTTCAATGCTTTCTGCAGATCAGCTCAAATCCGAAACCTGTCTAGTGAGAAATACGAAATATAACATAATCTTATGGAAACACCTACAATCAATAAATTCGTTGTTTCGGATATTCAGGATCTCCGAGATTAACGCGATAATTCCAGCTGACAAAGGGATTTATGTTTGTGTAAACGAGCGAATCCTATGTGAAATTTACCAAGGATTTGATTGAATTTCACCAAACCATTTGAACACGCGCGTACAGCTCCAACCAAAATAGATAGATACTCCAGCCGCCACAGCAGACGCCAGCCGCCGGCCAGAGCGCGACAGACTGGCGGGTAGACCCCAGCTGCCAGGGTGGAGACACCCAGTCACCCAGACAGAGAGACAAACCTTCCGTCCTTTTCCATCCACGTCCCCCACCTTCCCCGCAATCGCATTCCAACCCCTCATTTCCTTCCTTCCTTCACAGTTGGTGGCGGCCGGGGAGCAGAGCAGAGACCATTCCCGATTGATTTCTTCTGCTCTCCTCGCCGTCGTCGTCGCCGCCGAGTCCACCAATCCCCACCCCTCGCCGTCCGTCGGAATGCCGGCCACCGACTCCTCCGCCTCCTCCTCGCCGGCGCACCACACCTCCTTCGGCCGCTCCATCCTCTCGCTCCGCCACCGCGACCAGATCCACCACGCCTTCCCGCCAACCCCCGACCGCACCACCACCGACTCCGGCGAGGTCGACGCCTTCCAGCGCCACGCAGCCGACCTCCTCCTCGACCTGCTCCCCTCCTCCTCCCCCGACACCACCTCCTCCCACGCCCCGCCGGACCTCCTCTCGCTCCACTGGACCCGCCACCTGCTCGACTCCTTCCTCATCTCGCTCGAGGAGTTCCGCTCCCTCCTCTTCGCCTCCTCCTCCCTCGCCCGCCCCCCGCTCGACCGCCTCCTCGCCGACTTCTTCGACCGCGCCGTCAAGGCGCTCGACCTCTGCAACGCGCTCCGCGACGGCCTCGACCTGCTCCGCCAGTGGCGCAAGCACCTCGCCATCGCCGCCGCAGCGCTCGCCCCCTCCCCCTCCTCCCCTCCCGACGCACCCATCGGGGAGGCCCAGATCCGCCGCGCCCGCAAGGCGCTCACCGACCTCACCATCCTCATGATGCTCGACGACAAGGACAACGGCCAGCGGAACCGCTCCTTCGGCCGAGCGCCCCCTACTTCGTCCGGGGCCGGCCGCGGCCACCACCGCCGGAGCAGCAGCGGCTCGGGCTCCGGCTCCGGCTCCTCCGGCTCCCACTTCCGCTCCCTCTCCTGGAGCGTCTCCCGCTCCTGGTCCGCCTCGCGCCAGCTGCAGGCCATCGGGGGCAACCTGCCGGTGCCGCGCGCCAACGACGTCGCCGCCACGGCCGGCCTCGCCTCCGCCGTCTACACCATGGGCGCCGTGCTCTTCGTCACCGCCTGGGCGCTCGTCGCCGCCATCCCGTGCCAGGACCGCGGCCTGCAGGCGCACTTCGCCGTGCCCCGCAGCTTCCCCTGGGCCGGACCCGTCACGGCGCTCTACGACCGCGTCCTCGACGAGTCCAAGAGGAAGGACCGCAAGCACTCCTGCGGGCTGCTCAAGGAGATACACCAGATCGAGCGCTGCTCCCGGCAGCTCATGGAGGCCACCGACGCCGCACAGTTCCCGCTCGACGAAGACAAGGACGCCGAGGTGCGGGAGGCCGCGCTGGAGCTCACCCAGGTCTGCCAGACGCTCAAGGACGGCCTCGACCCGCTCGAGCGCCAGGTGCGCGAGATGTTCCACCGCATAGTGCGCACCAGGACCGAGATCCTCGACGTCTTGAGTAGGCCCAACACCACCACAGAGTGATGTTGAGGGTGTATGGCGAAGGCGGCATCGCCGTGATGCTGTTTTTCTTGGTTGGTTGGTTCAACATTGTGTGAAAAATACTCAAATGCAGGCAGGCACATTGCTGGTTTGTCATCGATTCAAACGAGGTAGCTTTCATCTGCATTATAAGTTAGCAACTACATATATACATGTGTCTGTACAAAGGCATGGCCCTCTTCGCTTAGATGTATTTGATTTATTCTTTGTTTGTAGCTTGTGAATTCCATACTTGGGCATCCTACTGCTGGTCTAACATTATTGTTTTATTCTTTAAATCTGGTTTGGTTTGGCTTGCTGATATCTAGTGCTTGGGTGCTTGATCTGTGTTCATGAGTCCTTATTTGTGAGTATTCGTCATTTTGAGATCTAGGTGCCTGTTACGAAGTATTACAAAGCAGTGTCATCGTTACACCTACCATTTTCTGTTGTGTCTTGAACAATTGTATATAAACCTTGTTATCTGGACATAGAGGAAACAACATTTCATAGATTCAATTCACATGTCTGTCTTAGACAAAAACAGTGCCCATTGTTATTTGATATATTATTTATTTGTAGCTTGTGAATTCCTTACTTGGGCATCATACTGCTGGTCTAACATTGTTGTTTTATTCTTTAAATCTGGTTTGGTTTGATGATACTCTAGGGTGGCCTGGCCTTCTGATAAATCTTGTGAAATCCTTAGTTTGGTAATCAATCGAAGTCTTGGTTGCAACGATTCTGAATTATGAGATGTACATGCCAGTTATGAAGTAGTGGCACCTATATACCCAGCATTATGTGTGTCGAACAATTGTATATTTAATTTGTTATATGTCGAGGCAGAGAAACCAGCATATATCTGATTCATTTCACATTTACCTTGGCTGGCTTGGTCCAAAACAGTGTCCCTTTTTTGTGGTGCATGTGTTAATATATTGAGTTGGAGAAGCTTGATGCATGGTTATTAGATCCAGACTCTGTTAGATGGTTTATGATGTGGCTATTTGGGCAACCTTACTTGCTCCTATATTTGACTATTTGTACCCAGCTATGTGTATCTTGCAGTCTCTCGCATCGTCAGTAGAGATACAATACAACAGTTTTCTGGAAGTGCTGAGTGAAATTTAGGGTCTGGGAGTGCATTTGTATTGCCGTAATGTATCTGCTGCCAAACAGTTATTCCTGGAATGCTTAGCCTGCAGCTAGTGATGTTCGGTCAGATATGTAAAATCTTTTGATGCTATGCTCTCGATTTATTTTCTAATCATTCAGGAGGGCAACCAGACATATGCTCACAAGGTCAATGTTTTTTTTCTTCTAATACTAGTTGTATATTGTGTAATTTCTGGGTGCTCGCGCTGCCTTGTAGACGCTACGACTAGTGCCTCTTGTGAGAGGCTAGGAAGGTTCCTTGGTCAGTACCTAGAATCTTGTCGTTGTATTTTCAGCTCGGCTTCTACATTGCTGCTGCTGCGGATGGTTGTTCCAGGTGTTGAGGAAACTGTAGTGGGTATTGTAGGTGTTTGACTGACTGACTGGAAGCAGTGTGTTGCTGCTGTTTGATTCGCACCGGCGATGCACAAGAGTTGAACTCATTTGTTATCGTCGATGCTTAGCTTGCTGCTGTTTGATTCGCACCGGCGATGCTAACTAGCCTGCCGCTGTTTGTTCGGTGAGCTTCCATGAGTTTGTAGGCAGGACGTACTTGTGTGCTGGTCCAACCCTTTTCTCTCTCGCTTTGCCTGCGCAACGGTGCCGAGGTAGGAGAAAGCTTCAAGGCCGTCACATCCCAGCCCATTCATGTCTAGACCTCCCAAGCCCATTTTCCGCGGAACTTCTAGTGTACAATTTTACTTCTTTTGGGAAGCCGCCTAACTGAACCAGAGTACCTTCCGATATATAAAAACGCAGTATAACTGAGACGTTAAACCTCCCCTAAAAAAACAAACTGAGTCTTAAACATCTCCAAAAATCCCACTTGTTCTATTACTCAAAAAATCAACTTGACTATAGCACTGCGCCGTCAGCTATTGTGCTGATTTTCATGCCCTTTTACGCATGCCCTTCTCTGATTTCATTTACAAAACATCACCACATATCCGTTCTTACTACCTGCTTGTATGTTCATACAAAAATAACACATCATAGTGAATGAAAGCAAAAACGATCCTTGTAGTGATTCGGAAAACTCCCAATGACAAACGAACATGAGGCACCTCCGGTCAATGTCCACCACCCTGATCCATCAAGCATCAACTTGTATAGATGAGATCTCAAGCCATAGTGTTCATAAAATGGTGACGATGTGACGGAACTCCTCCTTGTCAAGGAGTTTTTTCGCAAACTCCCTCTCCGGCAGCTGCCTCTTGGGTAACAAACTCCTTGCTTCGCTGCTACCGGTCTTGCTGACCGAGCAGAATTGACCGGTATATGGGTATCCAATGTCCATCCACACAATTGGATCTACAACCATACGGCTCGAGGGCAGTAGCATTCTCAAGGATGTAGAGTGTCAGCTCGGGTATCCCCTCAAAATCAGGAATGCCAAATTGACTGGAATCTATCTGCACACGTTATCGAACAATCAATTAATTTCAATATATGTTTAGTACTATTTTTAACCAGAGAGACGAAACAGTAAAACAAAGAACATTATCATGATTAACAATGGTATCACTTACATGCAGTTCTAGTTCTTCCAAGAGAGGTGCTAATTCCAAGAGGTTAATGATTTAACAATGTTCATGTTCAGATGCTTCAGATTGAGGAAACTGCCTTGGGCTTTTACTGAACTTTTGCTGCACCTGGAACAGAAACAATGCACAACAGCAACAAAATAAATAAGAGACAGATCGAGGTAGCAAGTCAACAGATCAAACATGTGCTTGTATGCAGATATTATGATGGCAAAAAAGAGAGTGATCAGTGAAATGAGGGACGGAGCAAACCTTGTATTCAAAAACCATATGTAGAAATATTTTATGCACGTGAGGAAGAACGGTTGGAAGCTCAGTTAAGATGTAGTCTGTAGGATCGCACCACCTGTTGTACGAACTGCTGTTGAACATTAAGATTCATTGAGCACAATCTCCGTCGGACAGTCTTCAAACTCAAATGCGGCAAGGTTCGGGGCTTGCGCACGCTCAGGTGCCTCAACTTATAGAGCTGCTTCTGACGTACACTAAGACTTGACAAGGGGCAGCAGTCTACGCTTAAGCTCTCGAGAAGGCCACAAGAAAGCAGCAGAGGTTGGAGATCACTCGCATCGATGAACACCAAGGTAGGCTGAGTTTCTTAAGGTTTACGATCCCCCGGAAACTAGTGGGCAGTTTTAAACAGACATAAGGGCATCTCCAAGGTAGGTCCGTAGTAGTAGTTGCAGTGGATGTAGACCATAGAGGGCGCAACACATTGTTCACTCTTGCGATGAATTCAGCAGCCACGGTTTCCCGGTTCTTCGCATTATTTCTGGGTCGAGATATAAGGGCATCTCCAGTCGCCCCCAGGAGACCTTTTTAGCGTCAGCGGAGGCAAATAACGCCGTTTTTTCACCAGCCGACCCCCAAGATCGAAGCCCAGTTAACGCCGTTTCGGCAAAAAATAGCGTTGGCGCACCCAGACGGAACCCGGAAGGAAAAGCACGCGTGGGTCAGCGCTGTCGGCGAGACAGCGCCTTTTCCCCACCCACCTGCCTCGCCTTTCCCTCCATTCCCGTGCCGCCGTCCCCCACACCCTACCTGCACCGCCACGCCGCCGCCACCACAGCAGTATGATCCCCGCCTAGCCATGCCACGCCCCACCTTGTCAGCGCCGCCCACTCCTCTGCCACGAAAACGTCTCTGGACGTTCTTCAGTGCGAAAGGGCGCCCACCCCGCGTGTAAGGTGTTCAGCGAAAAGCCGACACAACAATGGACTCCGACGAGGAAATACTCGCCGAGCTGTTTGACGAGAAAGATCAGGCGGCCATCGACGACGAAGAACACCTGCTGATCTTGGCCTCCCTCGCCGGCTTGCTTGCCGAGAATCAGGGCGGGCCGTGGCGTGTTGGATGATCCCACCCAGAAGCAAGCCGAGGCAGCGGTACGAGGGGTACTGCATCCTCTACTCCGACTACTTCGCCGATGATCCCACCCAGAACGCGAAGGTGTTCCAACGCCGTTTTAGTATGAACCCCAAGCTCTTTTTCAAGATCATGCAAGAAATCCGCGAGATTCGAGACGTTGCAACACATCAAGCTCTACAAGATGATCTGGTGCAGCACTTGTGGGCGCTCAAGGGCAACGGCAATGCCCCCGATGTTTTATACTATTTGTTTTATTTTTTTATACATTGTGGAACTATTTACTTATGTGTGAATTTGTATGATTAAACGTGTGAATTCATATGCCAAAATATAGCAAAAATGCCAAAATATAGCCGAAATGCGCCGTCCGGGGCGGCGACCTGGCTTCGCGGCTGGTAAACGCGCCACCCCAGGTTCCGGAATAGCGTCATTTCTCTCGCGACGGGCGCAAAAAACCGACATTTTGAGCCCTGGGAGGCGCAACGACTGGAGATGCCCTAAGACACGGTGATCGATCCTTACCATGGGTAGATGGTGAAGCTCCACTGAGACATAGATCTCACCATCCTCTTGTTTTTCACGGACCGTTCTTCACCGCAGCTGCTTGGGTTGTCCATCTATCACAGTATACAAATAATCGTAAACGTATATGTGTGTGTGGCTGTCAGCAAAGAAGAACATGAACTCGTCATGGAGTCATTTTGTTTTGTGTAAGCAAGTAATGAAGCAATGGTGAATCGCCTACTGCCTACACACTGGCGGAGCTTGGACTAAAATTCTGAGCGGGCCAGGCTATAATATATGGACTATAATGGACTAATTTTAATGGGCTGAGGTATAATTCCAAATGTATAAAGGCTTTTGTCCAAAATTCCTGGACGGGCCATGGCCCAGGTCGGCCTTGCTGGAGTTTTTGTGATCAAGGTAGTCTCTATTAATCCGAAGTTGAGCCTAGAAATGTTTATACGGTACTTTCAAAAAAAAGGTAATTTCCCTGTGGGCACAAGTTCGAAAGTTCAAAATGTTTAAGTGTATATAAAATGACAGGTGGGAGTTGACGGTATTACTAGGTTACCTTTGCTCCCAGCAAATCATGTGTCAAATATGTGTGGACATGTGTTTTCAGAGTCCAAACATATACTCCCTCTGTTCATGAAAAACATTTAACTTGTATTCTATGTCAACTATTTAAAAAATTTAACCATCTTTACAGAAAAAGGTAGCAACAAAATGACATCAAATTGCTACATTTCAAAACATCATTTCAAGATAAATCTAGTGATACTAATTTAGTGTCATAATGTTGATACTTTTGACTTTTCCCTGTAAAACCGGGCAAATAATTAAACAAGGCAAAAAAAATACATTTTCAATTTTTTGTGGAAAATCAAAATATACCACTTAAGATCAAAATCTTTCAGTGGTTGGTAAACAGGACGATCATTTTGACCAAAAACATTTTGAGACATAGAGGATGGAAAAAGGATGATAAAACTTGTCTTTTGTGTGGAAAGGATGAATAGCCAGAAATCCCAGGTCAGGGTTGGCCAAGTGGCTAGAGGCCGCCTAGGACGGGCTCGAAGGCGACAACTGGTTATGTTGGGATTTTGACGGACCAAATGGGACATCAAGGGAAAGCCCACAAATATTTTCGTTCCTTCTTCATGTGGGTAGTGGGGAAACAGGATACGTGCTTGCTTTTGCAACAAATTATTTGTAAGTGGTGAGTTCGTAATCTAGTTAGTTTTTTCCATTTTAGTAGGAGCATATTCTCCTCATCCCAGGCCACTAATTGGGGTTTTAATTTTGTTTTAAAATGTAAAAGCAAGTTGGCTTGATTTGTTTTGTCATTCGCCCACCCCCCTAGACATTTTTTCAAGCTCCACCACTGCGTAAGGGACAAGTTTCACAATCTTTCCAAACCCTACGTTGAAGTCGGTTCGCCGTCCAAATCTATCTTGCAAAACCAACCATGCGAAAAAATTGCACATTGACATCAAGGGATGTGGAAATAATGCAATTCGAAATGCATCATCAAACCGTGGCACCAAATGGAGCTGGTCAAACTTTAATAAGTTAGAGTACATGCATGCATGTATGCCAGTGATTCCGATTGGACACAGTAGGTTTGACTCCACTTCTTACCTAGTCACAGGACGAAGCACATGCATGAACCCAAAGGACTGGTACTATTTCTTATTCAAAACGAGAGTTGACGCTTGAAGTTTTGTGTAGGAACGCGCGTCTCTTGGCGGATGACTCGTTCTAGATTATTATTAAGTGTGGAGTACGTAGTGCTACTGCAGGAGCACGTGTCCTGGGAAAAATCAGCGCTCTGTCTTGCAAGTGGCATGTAGATAGCCGCCATTATCTATCGACTCACCCGAATACAAATTTATCTATTGGTATATTTTTTTATATATTATTACGTTTCTTTTGTCGAAATAAATCCAACTTGCTAGCCAGAGTTGATCGCTAATCAATTATATATGTCCGCAAACAAGTTGCAACTGTCTGATAGCAACGGTGGTCGATTCAGATCCCACGTAGGTGATACAATGATAGTGTGTAAGTAACTCAACCGAGATATCTCCCTAGGAATCCTTCCTATATCCAACGGAATCGCATAGAGGCCAGAGCGCGACTCAGGTTCGACTAGAACTAGACCACGACACAAGGCTGCAAATAGTCGCCACTCGGCACCCATCGAGAAGATGCGTCACCGCCGCTTTCGCTAGGAAAGGGGAATCAGGAGAAGAACCTACATCAATCATGTCGAATCAGATATTGGAAAGCCTCTACACTGAATCACCGTGACTGTCGACGCCACAACCGTTGTTCTGACATCCCCGTAGCCACACTAACATGTCCATGGCCGAGAAAACCAGAGCCATCATTGAGAAGACTGGGTGGCGAATAGGTTTCGACTGGTCGCCCCCCCCCCCCCCCCCCCCCCCCCTAGAGCAAGTTAAACGTCTCGATCGGTTGCTCTCGTTCTTGTTACGGAAGTCCTACAATCAATTAATGTGCAGGGCCAAACAAATGTGTCTATGAAAGAGATGGAAAGAGTAGCCTTACATAAAAAACAGTAGAAATTTGAAGTGTCAAATCACACCCTCATATATAACCATAGCTGCCCTGAACAGAACATCAAAGCCATAGTTACAATTATCCACTGCCGAAAAATTTCTTCATATATGGAGTAGCATTTTGACCATGATCGCCTTTTCCAGATTTGTGATCGGTATGCTATTCTGATTTCACCTATAGGAAAGTCGAAGTAAACAGTTTTACGTGGATCAAGCAAGTCACATGAAGGCATGCATGCAGACAGGAATATATCGTTTTTGCGGAGAAACATTTTTGGCAGAAACGCGCCGACTGGATCTTAGTCAAGATTAAGAAGTGCAGGTAGCACATGTGCAGCGTTGTCTTGTCTTGCACGTGGCCGGCATCCTCCATCGCTCCCTAGCCTCCTATACCATTTATCAATCAGCTCATGTATATATCATCATCCAATATTGCAAAGATATCCGATCAAATATATCCTTAGCTAGATGCTCAACTTCATAAGTAAATTATGCCAGCCCGTATCAACAAGTTGTAAGTTTGAATGTTTAGAAGAGATTGTGATTTGGGAATTGGCGCGGCCATATGTTGTTACAAGTGCCCACAATTACGACTAATTAGGGCCGATATGGGTGTTATCACCACATGAAAGAAGTCATACGCCTGGAGCTACGCCGACGACAAAAGTCAGGGACGTCGGCGTAGGTCTACGCTGGGCAGCCGAGCCGAGGAAAATTAGTCATCGGCGTACTGGGTTAGTACACATAAAAGGACACCTATACCACCATATTTTTATTTGACGTCTTTTCACTTTATTTTAACTTTTTCATAAAACGGTTAAAATTGCACCATGACTATTCATCAAATGAGATAATTTTTTAAAAAACTAATTAGGGCCAACATGGGTGTTGCCAATACTACATGATAGGAATATTATCTATATTGGTGGTGTTGCAGTATTCTGGACAATATGGAATGTGTTTGATCATGTATACCCGCGTGATCCAACTACGATTATGTAAACTGAAAACCACTTTTTATTTTTGAAAACCACTTTTTTATTTTTGAATTTAAACTGAAAACCACTTTGATGTATGTTGTCATCGTGGGAAGTACATCGAAATAGCTTTCCTCTAATCCTTTGCGAGGAGAGTTTTCTGCAAATAGGACTATTCGTTCTGAGAGACACTCACCAACCACCACCTATCATAGCTAGCTGCCGCTAATTTTTTTTAAATAATACTTTTTTTATTAGAATTTCGGAAAATATTGCGCAGATTTAGGAAATTTTAAAAATTATACGGCCTCGGCCTGGAGGAGGCCGAAAAGGCCGCGTCGGCCCGGAAGAGGCCGACCGGGGCTCGTCGGCTCAGAGCTGGCCGACCAGGGCTCGTCGGCCGCATCTGCGCGCCTGCACGGATCTGGCATGGACCTGGTCGGCCCAGAGCAGGCCGATTAGGCCCTGTCGGCCCATGGAAAGCCGAGGCCTGTATGCAGGCATTTCCCCCCCCCCCCCCATTTCTCCCGCCACCGATTTTCCCGCCTTTTTCTCCCGCCACAGTTTCCCGCCCATTTCTCCCGTAAGCCGTTCCCGCCTATTTCTCCCGCCAACGTTTCGCCCATTTCTCCCGCAAGCCGTTCCCGCCTATTTCTTCCGCCAACGTTTCCCGCCCGTTTCTCCCGCTACCGTTTCCTGCATGTTCCTCCCGCCACCATTGTCCTATAAAATCACTCTAGGGGGGGGGGGGGGGGGGTACTCTCAAAGAGCGCCAACATGGTGTGTATACCTTGTGAGAAGTGTGTGTCCGGCTTTCATATAGCCGCATCCGAGCATCTAGCTAAGATTATCACCTATTTGAAGGTAGATGGTAGGGAAGTTCCACTTGAAGAAATTATTGGTACTGAGAGACATCTCGCTTTGCTAGGGGCGAGGCTATGCCGAGATGGGTATCCGTATAGGACCACAGAACAAATCCGTGTTGAAATCTTGAGGCTTGCGGATAAGTTTGATAGGCATGTTACCAATGAGCCGATTCATCGAACTCAAGACATACGTGAGAGGTACGGTCGTTCCTTTCTGTGGGTATACTCCAGCGATGATGACGACGATTTCATGCCGTCGTCAAAGGAAAGGGGGGTTGAAGCACTGCGTAAGGGCAAGGAGAAGAAGGCAGAAACATCCAGCAAGAGTGCAGGAAAGAAGCCGGAATCATCATCAAAGGGCAAGGGTGCTAAATCTGCGGATGGTGCATGCTGCATTGATGGGAGATAGGTAGAATCTTAATTTGAGTTATGTTGTATCTTTCTTTCAGTATCGATTAATTAGTAGTTGTACCTTCATTTCCTATTGTTGTGTGGTGTGATCGGTATGTAATCGAGATTTGTTGTATCTTATCTTACGTACCAATGTATACCGGTTACGGACATATCAAATATTGCTACATAGGTAGAAATAAGTATAGTACATAACGATAAGTAGAGTCTCAAGGGAAAGAAGTAGCATACATATGTCTCATACATAGGTCTTACGGTACATGAAAAATAGCGAACATATGTCTCTGATACATAAGTAGAGTCTCAGTCATCGCCTCTGCCATGACGTGGCGGATGTGGCTGAGGAGTGCTCCATCCAAACCGATGGGGTGGGCGGGTGACTCGTGGAGGAACCAAAGACCCGTCATCTGCCTGCTGTGTATCCTGTGTGGGGGGTGGAGGAGGAGTGTTGTACATGTTGAGCCACTCGGTGTCCGCATCGGGAAACACGTCCAAACTCCGGACAGTTCGTATCCCTATGGCCAAATTGGTTGCATAGAAAACATTGCCTGGTAGGTCCTCCAGCTTCCGATTCATCCATATCATTACGTATGCGTCTACACTGCCGTCTACTTCTACCCGGACGAAGTAACCTTGGGTCAGGAATGTATCTCCTCTCACTTGGCTCAACGGTGTTGAAATTACCAATGGCTCGGAATCCTTGCATCTCACCTGTCCATGTGTTCAAGACAGCTTCACGACTGAAGTACGGTGAGACAAACGAGATTGCTTCCAAACCAAGCTGCCCACAAGCAGCAAGTACATGCGAGTAAGGAAGGTGAAACAATTTCGGTTTGTTGCATGTGCATTCACAGGTTGGCCATGCTTCATTTCCAATCTTCACCTCATGCGTTCTCAACACATTGCCACAACCGAATTTGTCGGTAGGTAAGCGGACCACGAACCTCCTTTCCCGATTTCCGATGGCAACCACTTGGAAAGTTCGTGCCTTCTCCATCTTAGCATCCATGTACTTCGTAATCTTTTCACACCAGGGTGAGTTTGGAGTGCGAAGTATATGCATTTCGGCTTGCTGGCGCCTGACTCTGAAGTAATTTACCGTGCCTTGGAAAATTCCCTCCACAAGGGCAGTTAATGGCAAGGCTCTGTTCCCTCGGAGGACAAAATTGTATGTTTCGGCAAGGTTTGTAGTCATGACGCCATATCTGGCTCCGTATGAGTCGTGCAACAACGACCACCTCTCCACGGGCTCATGCTCAATCCACTGCCGGAAATTCTTAATCAACCGTCCACCCTTTATCCTCGTGCCCGGTGGGTCAAAGCCTGGCAGATCACACAGACCGATCGGTTCTTCTTCAGGCGGTGCATGCGTTGTAGCTGCTTGTGCCGCTACTTGGGCTACATGAAACGCCACAGCCGCAGTACGTGCAGCTTTCCTCTCCCGAACATGTTTGTTCGTGAACTCATCAAGCTTGCCACGGATAAAATTATACTTCCATTCCTGGTTCTGCTTGCAGAGCTTTTTGAACAGATTCATGAGACTCTTATTTCTGAACTGTGAGAAGAAGTTAGCACCTAGATGGCGCATGCACCAACGACTCTGAAGATCCACCCACGGTGTTTCTTCATCTGGTCCAGGGTTTGTTAATGCCTTTATAGCGTTGAGTATACCCGCATGTCTGTCATGTAGAACGCAAACATTCTGCTTATCCTTGACAACTGCTTTTTTCAACTGCCTAAAGAACCACATCCAACTATCCGTGTTCTCGCTCTCAACAAAAGCGAAAGCAAGGGGCAACAGTTGGTTATTGCCGTCTTGGCCAATAGCAGTCAATATCTGACCCTTGTACTTGCCGGTCAAAAATGTGCCATCGACACATAACACTGGTCGGCAGTGGCTGAAGGCTTCGATGCATACACCAAAAGAGAAGAACAAACGGTGCAACACCCTAACTGTAGGGAACTCTGGCATGTAGAAGTCTTGAAGATCAACATATGTGCCAGGATTCCTCGCCTGAAGCGTGCGGAACAAACGGACAACAGAATCATATGAGTCAAAGAATGACCCAAATCTCTTCTCCAACGCGCTCTGCTTAGCCCTCCAGGCCTTGCCATAAGAAATGTTGAAATTGAATCTTGTGAAGACTTTGTTCCTTATTACCTTCACTTCCATCGCCTTGCTCTGCACTATCTCCGTGTAAAACAAACGAGCAATAAGCGTGGATGACAGATTACGGTGATCCTGAAGGATGCTGGGAATACGACATGTATGCATTACCATGTCACTCACAACCCAGTTTGTATCATACTTGGGGACATATGCGTGCACCCTACCCGGACAATCTATCCTCGAGCATTCCATGGTCAGATATTTCTTACTCGACACAGTTGTCTTGAAAACACTTGATGTTGACATTGCCCACTGTATGATTGCTTCCTGCAGATGTTGCTTGTCAGCGTACATTGCTCCCACAGCCATGCTGCTTTGGTGATATTGCCAGGAAGAATCATGACCATCGTCCAGAGTCATGCCAGATGAGATGTCCTGAGTCCATGAAGCTGGATAAGGCACCTCCGGCTCGTACTCTGCGTCATTCGACGAATCAGAATCACTGCCGTCCCCGCAATCACACTCAATATCTTCATCTTCCATCTCGTTCTGAATTCGGCCATCTTCCTCATCCCCATCTGCCTCCACATTTTCACCGTCATCATGCCCTCCAACCATACTAGTCTGCCCTGATTCACAACCACTGCCTCTATCATAACCATGGTTGTCATCATGTTCAATTTCCATGGTTGCTGAACTGCTCTGCCCTGGATCGTGCCCACCCTCGCCTTCAGGAGGATTGACATTTACCTCCTTAACGACAGGAAGCAACAAGGCAACTGGGTGGCTTCCCCTGTTTTCGCAACCTTGCAACCAGTTCACCCACTGAGAATCCCGATCAATCGGTATCAGAGTGTACCAAATTTTTTTACTGGACCTCGACCATAACGCGTGCACCCCGACAGTGTGTGTTTCTGCATTTAATCCCAAACACTCTGTCAACCAATATTTTAACTGACTAACAGACCAATTTTTAGGGGCAGTCATATCCAACTCAATGTGCTGAAACTGACTCAGGTCCATCCCATCTTCATTTTGTTGTACTGAACCGTCACCGTAGTAGAAAACAAATTTTACTACATCCGACATTTTTCTCACCTAGTCAAATTTTAAAATGTATCAAATATTAATACGACCGTCCCATTAATTATACTGAAATAACTAAATGATGTAATCAAAACTTGCCGTAAAGTTATTGCAAACGGGAATCATAAACTAATACAATACCATCTACGAATCCATCCAGGCTAACTAAAAATCCTACCATACTAACAATACACTAACCATAATCTAAATAATACAAACCCTAATCTAAATAACACAAACCCTAATCCTAATGTAAGAATAGTCACGTACCCTTGAAGCGTGACAGCAGCACCACCACAGCAGCCGAACCCTCCTCCACAGGTGCACCCAGAGCCTCCACCACCGGAGCACCACCACGACCACGAACACCTTCGAAACCCAATCTCCCACCGTCCAACTCGCCTCCACAGCCTACACCATGATAGATCGGGCACCCCAAAGACTTAGTAAACAACCTACACTAATTTCTAGTGGATAGATGCTCTAAAACGCTGCTGGTTTTCGTTTGGGAAGAACATGAGAGAGAGAGAGGAGAGAGCAGCCGCGGGAGGAAGAAGGGCCGCCGGGTCTCTTAACACGACCTCGTCGGCTCGGAGGAGGCCGACGGGCGTTTCGGCCGTGACGTGGCCGAAGCCTGGCCACTCGGTGCCGATCACGCACTCGGCCGGCCCGTGAACCTCTCTCCCCACCTGGTCGGCCATCTCTGGGCCGACGCGGCCTTTTCGGCCTCCTCCAGGCCGAGGCCGTATTATTTTTAAAATTTCCTAAATCTATGCAATATTTCTTGAAATTCCAATAAAAAAAGTATTATTTAGAAAAAATTAGCGCTAGCTGCCTACATGTGTCATTTGAAAATTTCAAAGAGAGTCGTTGAAGTACATCCTTAGATGCGTAGATTCATGAGTAAATAATGTCCACCCACAATTAAAAATTGCAACTCTTTTGATTATCTTTTGGAAGAAACTTTTAAGAATAGTTGGAGTGCTTGGGAGTGTTTTCCATCGAATTCATGGCTCAGTCGACACAAGTAATAAGTAATCCTTCTGTTTATCTATAAGTTAATCGTTTGTAGATGTAGATAGAGCAGAATTATTAAATCTTTATTTTTAATATCATTGGAAATTCTTAGATTTACCTTATTGGAAATAAATATGTTTGATTTTGTCATGAGAAGTGTTTTCATAATTGATTAGTTCTATCATAATTTATAATTATTTGGTGAGAGGAATTAGCAGTGAATATTTTGACTTTGAGACTATGTGAATCTCCAAACAATAGATTTTGACATGAAAATAATATATTTCTTTCTGGCATGAAAACAATAGATTTTAGGATATGTAAGCTGTCTCTGGTCATCTAGCTGTTTGCACGTACTTATATTATATATTTTCAAAACAATAGATTTTAGGAGATTTTTCTGTTGACTTTTTAGGAGATATTTTGCTATCACCTAAATCATGTGGAGACTCTCAAAACTTTAATGACCATCTCTTCCTCTATTAATGCTCTTGTTTGTCACATCGTCGAAATTCCAAATCTGTTACGAATTTTTTAGAAAAGATAATCTGTTACGAAATATGTTTGGACAAAGTTTGCTCTTACTTAGCCGGCAACACGTGTTTCATGAAAATTCAGCTGCTTTGTCTTGCATGTAGGGTTGCAGGGCAGTGCCCAGATCCGTTCCACTCCGTATGAAAATACGCTGGGTTAGTTTGTTATTTAACGTGTTCGTATTTACATCCTCCGTTCTGAAACGGATGTCTCTAATATGGAAATAGTAGATACATCCATTTTAGTGACATCCTTTTCCAAACGGAGAGAGTAGTTGTCTTCAAGCTGAAATTTGATTGGATGCTGGCTGAGCGCATGCAACCCTACTTGCAAGTGGACAAAGCGTGATATGCATATTTTTGGACAAGCCGGACCAGTGGCGGAGCTTCAAACAATTAGTTGGGCGGGCCAACTTTAAAAAGAGCACACAAAAATTCAATTCTTAGCTAGTGTGTTGCTGCTGTTACAGGATAATTCAGAGCTATAATAGTTTTTTTCCGGACTATCCGAGCACTAGCTTAAATTAGGGAACAAGATACATCTGCGGCTGTTTTATCTTGTTGTAATTAAAGGGAAAGTGGAGAAGCTCCTCAACTACTTCGGTTGGGTTGCCATTGTAATGTCGCCGACACTGGCTGCTGGACCTTCAGATGTGCTTGATTGCTTGTATACATGGATATACAACATGGCGACTTGCGGCTGCTACCAAACTCCTTCCCCAAATCCATGTGCCATTTTACCTTAAATTTTCACGTAGCAGCTCAACCTGTGGAGCAGAAGAAAGAGTAAAGAGAGGAATGGCCGAAGGGACGGTGATGCTCATCTCTTTACTGGATGCACTATTACTGGAAGGCATGGGGTATCACTGAATTGGGATTTAGCAGCTGAGCTATGCATTGGTATAGTACTTTTTGGCAGTATCATGGGCGGGGCACAACGTAGCTCCGCCAGTGAGTCGGATCATACTAACAATTGAAAACCCGTTAGGCATATCCTTGGACTTACGAAGCTATCTACTACTCGATCCATTCGCAGATTCAGAAAGATTCTAGTCAGCCCTTTGGGATGCCCTAGAGTACAAGGATAATATATATTCTGACATCCTTCGAACATTAAATTAGCACCCCACTAATGTCTCCTCATTCTCATTGATGCTAGCTAGATATTGCCGTATAATTTCAGGAATGTTGTTTTGCACTTCATTTTCTTGGTATTTGAGCAAGTGTAACAAAAATTTCTTCCTCAACTTAAAAGCATCCGTGCATACTGGATGAACTAAGATTTTACCATTTCACGAGAACATTATGTAAAAACAATATAACCAGATAAATTCCTTGATGAGATTGTTGGAATACCAACTGATGTTCTACGTGGCCAGAAAAAGATATCAGAATCCCAACCGGGTTGTACTATTGCAAGCGCATCGTTGAAGTATAAAGAGATTCTTTGTAATTTCAATTGCATACGATGAGTTCGCATCATTTTATCCTCCAGCGATGAAGATACATAATGAGGATCCAAAAGGTATATTCAAGATATATGCTTTGTCGAAACAAAACAAGATGAAGTGGTCAATGAATGTATAAGGAAGAAAAACCATTTTGCAAGTTAAGATTTTGTAATCTATTCCTTGCCAACTATGGAACAACGACGTTGCCAAAAACTGAACATTCGGCTTGACGCACCACTTGCCCGACTCTTGTGGAATCAACCAATGCCGTACAAAACCTGGATTAGTTACCTGTCACTATGCAGGGCACGATAGTAAACAGACATGGTGAATTGGTGATGGAGGAAGGTTCCACGAAATTAATGACTGAACACGTTCTGGCTTCTCACAACACTTGTTTACTCTTAATTCTAGCGCTAGTGTACTGGCACAAGTTAATTCACTTGTTTACTCTTAATCGACGACTAAAACCCTAGCTAGGTTGCTTGCTCGATTGGAGATGAGACCATGGTGGTACGTACGTGTATAAATAACACACGATCGAGAGCTCAGATCATGCAAGACACACGTACACAGCAAAGCAACACTCCTTGCTACTGCTACTGACTGTACCATGGCGTCCACCGGAGCTAGAGCGGCGGCGGCAATAGTCGTGCTGGTGGCCTTGATCTGCGGCGCCGCGGCGGCGACCATGAAGGTCGACACCAGCGGCGTGGCGGCCGCCAACGGCCTCTCGCCCGGCTTCTACGACACGTCGTGCCCGTACCTTCCATACATCGTGGAGACCCTGGTGGACGAGGCCTTCAGCAAGGACGCTGGCATCGCCCCGGCGCTCATCCGCATCCTCTTCCACGACTGCTTCCCGCAGGGTTGCGACGCCTCGGTGCTCCTCAATGGCACCACCACCAAGAGCGAGCAGCTGGAGCTCCCCAACTCCACGCTCCGCCCCACGGCGCTCAAGCTCATCGACGACATCCGCGCCGCCGCCCACGCCGTGTGCGGGCCCATCGTCTCCTGTGCCGACATCATGAACCTGGCCGCCCGCGACGCGCTCGTGGACGCCGGAGGCCCCAGCTACGACGTGCCCCTGGGCCGCCGCGACGGTCTCGTACCGGCGTCGCCCGACCTCGTCGGCAACCTCCCGGCGCCCTCCTTGAACGTGTCCACCCTCATCAAGTCCTTCGGCGACCGTGGCCTGAGCGTGACGGACCTGGTGGCGCTCTCCGGCGCGCACTCCTTCGGCGTCACGCACTGCCCCGTCTTCGCCGACCGCTTCACGCCGGGGCCCGACACCGACCCGGCCATCGACCCCGATTTCGCCGCCACGCTCAAGGCCAAGTGCGCCAACGACGTGCCGGCGTTCACGGTGAAGCAGAACCTGGACGTGCGCACGCCGGAGGTGTTCGACAACAAGTACTACTTCAACCTGATCGTGAAGCAAGGGGTGTTCAAGTCGGATCAGGCCCTCATCGTCCACCCGTCCACCAAGCTCACCGCCATCCGCTTCGCGCTCAACCAGGCCGCCTTCTTCAAGCAGTTCGCCAAGTCCATGGTGAAGATGAGCCAGATGGACGTCCTCACCGGCACCCAGGGCGAGATCCGGCTCAACTGCGCTGTGCCCAACAAGCGCGCTGGAATCGAGACTTCCGCCGACGAGGGTCTCGTCGCCGAGATGTAAGGGGTTTGATCATGTCATGATCGATGTACTCGTGTTGGTGTGTGCATGTTGTGATTGACGTAGGAACGCATGGTGCTCAAGGTGAAGTTTCTGTGTAAGTGTGTTGTCTATCTAGTTAATAAGATGAGCATGTTTCCATCTAGAAATAGGTTTTTCGTCCCAAACTTGTAAAGAAAACTATACCATATTACCATGAAATTAAACAGGTCCATAAGAGAGATAAAACGAATCTGTGGTAAATATGGTATTCTTGTCCAATAAACAAAAAAGAAGGACGGTGCAGATCACGGTATATGAAAGGTCAGCATGTATCTTACAGGCTACTAAGGGTGTGTTTGGTAGCCTGTATGGGCTTTCTCTTCTCAACCATGCCCATTCTAACTAGGCTCAGTAGATATAAGTGTGTTTTAATGTGTGTGTGTTTGGTAGGCTGTATGATGTAAGCTGTGCGGTGTTGATTGTCTGTTTGGTAGCCTGTATGAACTGATCCTGGCCAGCATTTTTTAAAAAGCAATCAGGTCCCTGAAATAAAAACCCTAAACGCACTGAGGTCCCTGGCTGGCTTCTCTCCACCGTCTTCGGCTAGAGCAGCCGCCGCCGGAGGCCGAGATGGTCCACCAGCACAACGACGCCGGCGGGATGCTGTCGCCGCTCCTATTCCTCTGCAAGACGGGTCCGGAGGGATGCTCGCGCCGCTCCTATTCCGGCGGGAGAGGCCAGAAGAGGCCGGACGACGGGAGGCCGTGCACGGCGCGCCGCTAGCCTCTGGGCTAGGTGCGGGGAGGCGCGAGGACGAGGAGCATTAGGGAGGTGCCCCGGATGCTTGCGCCGCTCCTTTTCCGCTGCACGACGAGTAGCTGGGCGGTGCTTTTCGTCCATGGAGGCGCCGAGCTGGGCGGCGGCGCAGAGCTGGGCGCAGGGCGCCGGTGCGGAGGCGGTGCTGGGCGTCGAGGCGAGCAAGGCGGCGTAGGGGCGAGCTTGGCGTCGGGCGCGGCGCTGGGTTGCCGTTCATGGTGGCCGCGCGTTGAGGAGCAGCGCATCGATGGCGACCTGAGGAACAACGCATCGATGGCTACCCGAGGAGCAGCGGGGAGGCGTTGCTGGGCGGCGGAGGCCACGCGAGGAGCAGCGAGTACCGGAGCTAGGCGGAGCGGGCGGCGCTGCGCAACGAGAAACGGAGGGGAGATGCAGTGGGACGAGAGAAGGGGGGAAATGAGTGAAGGGGTGGGCGACGCAACACTCGCGGGTCGCGGGTGGGGCCCTCGCGTGGGTTTTTTCGTATGAGCTCAGCCTGACCCGAGTGTGAAGTTCGATTCCCACTTCTCTAGTGGGCATGGCTGAGGGGGGGTTTTCGTATGAGGTGGGCATGGCCCAAAAGACAAAACAGGCTACCAAACACCTAAAAATTGGGTGATGTGAGATTTTCTGAGCCCAACCAGGCTACCAAACATGCCCTAAATACTATAGATTGGATCGATGTTCCATTTTGCATGGTCATCGATAAGTAAGACCAAAAATTGTTACAATGTCACTATCAGTCGATGTCAGTATAGCTATCTCCTAAGTACGTACAATGTCGCCGCCGTACTCCTCCTCGTTGGAGTCTCGACCTCATGGTTAAGCACATGACCAAAACCCATGTACGCAAGATGCTTTTTTTTAATCCTTTTGAATGGGTGCAAAATGAGAGGTGACGCTTGACTTTTTGAGTAGGAACGCGCGTGTTCTTGGTGACTCGTTCTCGCTTATGTACATTAGAGATTTCACAAATAAATGTTTTAAGTTTGTCAAAAATAAGACGTATCTAGACACAATTTTGTCTAGATGCATCTGTTTTTTTGATAAATTTGAGACACTTATTTTCGGACGAGAGAGTACTTAACTGTGCACAAGGTATAGCATAAACATGTGTGGTCCGAAAATTCAGCGCTCCGTCTTGCAAGATAACACTCTATATTATATTCCTCCATCGTACGTTTGATAGGTTCTGTACTTTAATTTAAATGACATGACATGGAGCTCTGCTACCATTCAACATTCACTACAGGAAACGGGCAATAAGCCGACGACTCTAGATTACCTTTTGAGTTCCTTTCAGATTTAATAAATAATAATAAAATCAGTTTTACTTTATTTTTGCATTTTGTATTTAATATGTAATAATTCATATCATTAATTCTGTGAAAATTTGACAAATAAAATGTGTAAATTGATTAGAAAAAATAGAGGAATTCAAATATAAAATCCATATCATCTTTTGCATCACAAAAACATACATAAGTTTAGAAAATTCAACATCTTTTGGTGAATAATCATGATGGCCATTTTGACAGTTTTTTTTTAAAATAGCAAATAAAGTGAAATAAACTTAAAAAAGATATCCTATGGAAGAGTAGTCCATATTTGATGGATAATCAAAAAGTATTAGGATTCTTGATTTGTACCTAATTCTCCAATTAAATGAGTTTATGCTGATTTTTGAAAGTAATCCAAATTTGAACTACATGTGTTTGATAGATTCGTCTGTTTTTTTTAAAATATTGAGGGTATACAAGTAGTATTCATATTAGAGAAACGTAGATATATTTAAATTTTGACCTCTTTCGATGAATAGTCATGGTGCTCACTGGCAGCTTTTTGCAAAATATCAATAAAGTGAAATAAATCTCAAACAAAGATATCCTCGCGCATGGAGTCATTTTATGTGTACTAATTGATATAAAATGGTAAATTTGTTTTTAACAAATTGTTCCAAAAATATATTCACAAAAGTCTATCATGTATACACATTTATAAGTTTCAACCCAAATAACCATGTATGGTCATTCTAACGGCATAGTTTGTGATAAAGTTCTCATATTCCATAAATATGTATATCTTGTTATAGAAAACAACCATTTTCCATTTTTAAGTGCAAAAAAACTTGTTTTATGAACCAAGTATTAAAAATATGATGCAAAAGATGATATAGTCTTCATATTTTGATTCCTCTCATTTTTCTACTTGATTTAGATATTTTATTTCCCAAATTTAGTGTTAACAATTTAAAGATGTGAATTATTTCATATTAAATGAAAAAAAATCTTAGGCAACTCAAATCACCCCTACACCGACGGCCCCAACAAAAAAGCCAGCGACATATATAGGTGGTGGCCGTCGCGTATTCCTGTAGTGATTTTTGGTCTTCCCCAAGAACCAATATAATAGTAGGTAGCAGCTATAGTGACCCGCGTGACACGGCACGGTACATATTATTTCCTGGGCTATCTTGCGGGCGTTTCTCAAACTTTATAATTCGACCATCAGTTATTTTAACAAGACGTAATTTACGTTATTCAAAGTTATATTGTTGGATACAATACAAGTTTAAAGAAGGTCTCAAATGATGTTATATTGTTGGATACAATACAAGTTTGTGGCAGACAACCCAAATTTTAGCAATACATATCTATGTTATACAAAGTTATATCGTTGGACCAAGTAAAGGAGTAGCATTTTCGGTCTTACAATGATCATGCATGGAGCACGTACATAACCTTGATCTCAGATGGTATGAGCCACTGAACTCATCTTATTAACTAGAAATCACACTTACACATGTGCATCCCACTCACACACAGGGTTTACTCCAACGACCACTACGTTTAATTTACATCTCGGCGACGAGTCCCTCGTCGGCGGATGTTTCTATGCCGGCGCGTTTGTTGGCGACGGCGCAGTTGCGGCGGATCTCTCCCTGGGTGCCGGAGAGCACGTCCATCCCGCTCATCTTCACCATGGACTTGGCGAACTGGTCGAAGAAGGCGGCCTGGTTGAGCGAGAAGCGGATGGCGGTGCGGTTGGTGGAGGCGTGGAAGAAGAGGCCCTGGTCGGACTTGAACAGCCCCTGCTTGGCGACGAGGTCGAAGTAGTACTTGTTGTCGAACACGTCCGGCGTGCGCACGTCCAGGTTCTGCTTCACGGTGCCCTCCGGCACGTCCTTGGCGCACTTGGCCTTGAGCGTGGCGGCGAACTTGGGGTCGATGGCCGGGTCGGTGTCGGGCGACGGCGTGAAGCGGTCGGAGAAGGAGCCGCAGTGCGCGACGCCGAAGGAGTGTGCGCCGGAGAGCGCGACGAGGTCGGTCACGCTGAGGTTCCGGTCACCGAAGGATTTGATGAGGGTGGGCACGTCGAAGAAGGGTGCGGGAAGGGTGAAGACGAGGTCCTGGGACGCCACGGCGAGCCCGTCGCGCCGGCCGAGGGGCAGCTCGTAGGTGGGGCCTCCGGCCTCGACGAGCGCGTCGCGGGTGGCGAGGGCCAGGATGTCGGCGCAGGAGACGACGGGCCCGCACGCTGCGTGGGCCTTGGCGCGGATGTCCTCCACGAGCTTGAGCGCCGCCGGGCGGAGCGTGAGGTTCGGCCCCAGCGCCTGCTCGCTGTCGGTGCCGTTGAGGAGCACGGAGGCGTCGCAGCCCTGCGGGAAGCAGTCGTGGAAGAGGATGCGGATGAGCGCGGGCGCGATGCCGGCGTCCTTGCTGAAGGCCTCCTCCACCATGGTCTCCACGATGTACGGAAGGTTTGGGCACGACTTGTCGTAGAAGCCGAGAGACAGGCCGTTGGTCGCCACCGCGGCGCCGAAGATCAAGGCCACAAGGAGTGAGGCCGCCGCCCTTGCTCCGGTGGACGCCATGGTAGCCGTCGACCTCTACCTCACTAGCTAGCCAAGGAGTTAGGAGTGTTGCTAGCTGTGCACTCCGTACGTGTGTCTTGCACGATCAAGCTAGCTCTTGATGTGTTATTTATACACGAAGTACGGTGGTCTCAAACTGATCTCTCAATCTGCAATTATGCAAGCTTGCGAGGGTTCGATCTGATCCAGAACACAGTTTAGTCGTCGATCGATCTAAACAAGTGCATCGACTTGCTCTTGTCAGAACATGTTGAGTTATTAATGTGCGGCCTAATGTCGTGGCACCTTCCTCTTAATTAGTATATACTAGTACAGTGTACACCTTACTACGTGTAGATACGTACCATGCGCATAGTGACACGTTACCTCCTATACTCCATGAAATATACTAGTGCTAGGGCATCTCATCTGGAAATCTTGCTGATCGAAGCCGATGGATCCAGCCTCCGACGAGATGCTACACACAGCATCCTGCAAGCATATGCTCATCATGTGCAACTTTGGTTGATCACCTCAAAAGTTTTTCTCCACTTGAATCTTGATACGTTCTTGAATGATGTGACCACTCTTGTTAGCATGGTCGATCAGACTAGTTACATTGTCCAACCTCTCTCCACTTTGCAAGACAAAGCAGCTGATTTTTTGCGAGATACATTCGGAGTCTTGCATCGATTGAGACACACCTGACACCAGTTAATCTTACTAGTAGCTATGTCATCTACGTGTCTAGAGTCTAGACTCTAGAGCAAACTTTTTGTCCGAGCTTATAAGCTTAACACATTTGTATTTTTGGGTGTCCATTGAAATTTTGAAGTATTTTGTTGCTAAATATGTTTTTACTCTAGAATGTTTTCGTTTGTAGGATTGAAAGCAATACAAATTATTCATGGGTCACATTACATGTAATTTAATGGAAAAAAATTCTTAGGCATAACCTCATGGGAAATTTTCTAGACTCGTGACAACGATAGCATGCACATCTCTTACCGACGAGGCAATTTTATCAATGCTTAATTTCGTGGTACCTTTCTCCAACTTGAGGTCTCTATATAATACGTATTATTATATGCATTTGCATCTAACAACCCTTGACACTGACATGCTAATTCTACTCTTAGATATAAGGACATGCAAAAGAGCTAGATGACCAGAGAAAGTTTTGAAACTGAATAGCAGGAGCTCTGCTTTTATTGACTTTTAAGGAGAGGGAAAGAAAGGCTCAAGTAGGCGTAAACAACTGACAACACGCTAGGTGTACGCCACAACAGGCGTACACAGCTCACACGAAAGAAAGGAGCAAAACACACACACACGGCTGCAGAGCAGCTAACCCAGCTCCCCTTTGACAAGGGTAAGTAACTCTAAATCAGCCCTGACCAGGCCTGCAACGACGTTGGCTGGCTTCACGTCGTCGTCAAAAATCTATTGAAAGTTCACATAGCTCAAAATCTATTGTTTTCTGTCAAAAGAATTTTTTAGTTTTCCTGTCAAAAGAGATCAATTGTTTTGGATGTTCACATAGTCTCAAAAGACACAATTTTCACTTTTTTTTTATAAACTGTAAGCAACATTTAAACTACGAACACATTAAGGATGAGAAATTCAAGCATGTGTATTTTCAGTTAGGCAAATCTAATTATTTCCAACGATATTAATAGCAAAAATTTCAATTTTTTGTGACTCTGCCTCTATGTCTGTTGCTGTTAGTATGCTACACCAACTACGTACCCTGCACAGTGACATGCATGTTAACGTCTCCAGGAAATACGTCGCAAAGGGCTGCCGGCGGAATCTTGCTGAAGCCGATGGATCCAGCCATAGCAATGATAGGTAGCATCGTCCAAGCAAATGCTTAACAGGTTCGAAATGCCGGATGATGTAGGAGGCTAACTAAACTGTCCAAATACACAATCTCGTGGAGGATAACGTGACTACTCTTGTTAGTGGTTGGACTAGTTACAATGTAGTCCAAACAAATATCAGCTTTGTCCACTTGCAAGACAAAGCTGAATCTTGACATGACTTTGCAGTAAGACTGTAAGAGTCAGTATTTTTTTTTTTGAAGTTTAAGGCGGTCGAATCCGCCATCCGATTAGATAGATAGAATAGAGTGGTATGTACAGACTTTTGAGTTAGGGAAAAAACCCTCTACAAGTAAGAAAAAGCAAAAACTAGTCTTCTGGATCTTGCGTGTGGGCGAAAGCCCTCATCGCCAACTCCTCTCACACCAAATCCGCGACCTCCGAAGGCATTCCTAGCAGCAGCTCTACACCCCTTCCTCCCAACAAACGCAAGGAGGAGTGCCCAAATATCATGAGCTTCATCAACAAGAAACCTCCGGCGGCATCTGCCGCTCCATCCTCGTCCCTGGCATCGTCTTCTTCTTCTTGGTCTTCTTCACGGCGAGGACGAGGTCGTCAATGGCCGCTATAGCCTGCTCCGAGAAGGGCTGGTCCGAGACATCTAACAAGGCCAAGAAGTCCTCTCGCCGGCGCCCCGAGAGGGCCTCCTCAGGCAGCGAGACAAGACGGCGCGCCACGGTCTCTCTGGCCAACTGCTCAATGTTGGCACCATTCGGATGCAGCTTGGCAAGCCTACCGCTTCTCCACACAGACGGCGCCGCCACCTCCACCTTAGGGGACAACACCGCGGCCGGCGTGCCCAAGATGGTGGTCGCGAGCGGCACCGTAATCTGGGCGAGAAAGCTCGACAAGGGGCACAAAGGTGCACCCACCTCCACTTCCTGCTGCTCAGGGCCAGTCCGCACAGGCGAGGCGGTGCCTATGTCTAGCTTCTTCCCGGCCTCCTCTTCCCCAACATGTTCCCCCTGATTGGGCAACCGAGCGAAGTCGGAACTGGGAACGTCATTGCCCTCCCCTTCATGCGCCCGCACCGCGTCGTCCATCAATATCACCTCTCGAGTTAGCTCAGCGAGGCCAGGCACCAGCTGCAGCAACATCGCATCAGCAACCACAGCATCCTCGTCTGTGCCGACAAGCCCGTCATTGCGCAACAGATCTCCAATCTCCCCCAAAACAACCGGCAACAACCGATAGGGCCGCTCGTTCTCCTCCGAGAGAACGCCATCCACTCCCTCCCTGTAGCACCGCATGCTGGCTGGCATCACCTCAACGACACCTTCCATGCCGCCAATGTTGATCTCAGCAAGCGACGGCGGCACTAGAGCCAACGGAACCTCATCGGGCGCGAGGGAGATCCTCTCCAAAGCTCTCACAACCCTCTCCAAACAGCTCTCACAACGCTCCAGCAAGCTATGCATAGACTCTGTCATCGCGACCTGAGCTGCGACCATCTCCGCGACCATCTCCTGAAGTTGAGACGCAAGCAAACCTTGCACCAACGCTTCTGTGGAAGCAGGCGCCGAGCAATCTGCTGGCTGCACACGAGCTGGGGGGTCCCGGTCTCCAAGTTTGGCAGAGGGTGCGGCAACAGCAGCCCAAGAGCGGTCCAGGGGACGGCAAGGACCAGAGGCCATCGTCTTGGAGGAGAGGGGTGCTAGGCTGGCCTTCTTGTGCTGCGTGCAGTCACGCTCCCGATGGCCGGAGCAGCCGCAGGCAAGGCACCGGATGTCGCCGTCGCAACCCGCCACGCGATGGCCGGGCTCCAGGCAGCGGAAGCACATGCCATGAAGTCGTCTTCTGAAAACCGCAACGCGGTCCTCACCAGCGCGAGGAGGAGAGGGGGCGCCAGGCTCTGCATCGGGCGCCGCTTGTTGCGCACCTCCTGCCAAGCGCGGCCATCGTCTTCCACCTCCAGCACAGAGGACCTCGGCATTCTCAGCTCCTGTAGCACGAGCTCGGGCGGCGGCCTAGCCGGAGGCGACAGATCGAGGAGGCCGGCGGCCACGGCCACCTCCAACTCCGACGGCTCCGGCACGGACAGGCCCTCCTCCAGCAGAGCCTCCACCCCGTTGAGCAAGGAACCGAGGTCCCCGACGACCACAGATCGGAGCGAGCAGCGCGGCAGGTCCTGAGGGAGCAGAATAACGCGGGGGGTGAATCCAGCGGGGACGACGGCTGGCGGGGGCGGCGGGGTCCGGTGCGGACGCAGGGAAATGGTGGCCGACGACGCCGGAGCGGCGGCCGCCGGTAGGGGCCGGTGGCTAAAGCTAGGGATTTGGGCGTCCTCCACCACCGCGGGCCGGCCAGCAGAGCTAGGCGACGGGGGCGAGCGTGGGGAAGGGCAGGGGAGGGTTGGAGGGAGGGAGGCTGCCTGGGAGGAGCTGGGCGGGGGCGGGGGGTGGCGGCGGCGGCTGCCGAGGAAACGCCATGGACGCGGGAGCTAGGTCATGCGCGCCCCGTTTGTAAGAGTCAGTATATATCATCCATGCATGCTTTAGTTTCTTCGCAACTATCTCCAGCTCCACTCCACTCTCTGTATAGAGTGGAGTGGAGCTGGAGATAGTTGCGAAGAAACTAAAGCATTAAGCGATTTTGTCTATGCATAGCGACATGTTAATTTACTCTTCTATACAAGGACACGCAAAGAGTGGCTGACCAAACATAGTTCAAAATTGTCCAAACGGCTTTTAGGGAAGCAGAGGGGTACTTACTTGATTATACTTGTGCGGGCCCAACGATGACGATGCTCTAGGTTCATCAAGTAATTTGATGGAAGACACTTGCAAGAACTCAACAGATCAAGTTTCTTCTAAAAGATAGTCAAAACAGTTGTCATTTTTTTAAATATGGGCAGACATTATTTACTAATCAATCTAGTACGCGCCCATCAAAGGGTGTATAGTTCAACGGATTCGGTGGAATTTTGAACGTCAAATGACAGGCGGCTAGCTATGATAGGAGGTTGGTTGGTGAGTGTCACCCTCGGAGAGATGCCTGCCACTTGCAAGACAAAATCGCTTAATCTTTTTAGATAGGACTTCCGACATGTGTTGCGCACTGTGCTGGTTAATCTTGAGAAACTTGAGGATAATCATTTTCAAATACATAAACCACAGTAAAAATTTAGAATTCCAACGCTACATATACCCACACGATAATTTTGTGTTCTCAAGTAACCAAGGGAGTACTTATTGGGGCGGACGGACCCATGACGAGAACAACTGCTGATGAGAGTCTTCAACGAAAGAGAAAACTTGCAACTTTAAAATAAAAGAGTACATTGTTCACCACCTCGCACAAGCAGCCTGGACAAATGTAGCAAAAAGAGAGAAAGATTTGCACCAACTATTTTGTAGCACATCGGAATTAAACATCAGTTAAAGACAACATATAAGACTGAAAAAATAGAGCTACCATATTTAATGTCGCAATAGTCACTCTTCGGGACTAAAGAATCCCCATTTTATCGTGAACTGGCAGAAATATATCTCTACACTAAAACCAGAATCCCCCATAATGGGTTGTAAATGGATATTTAGGATGGTTTCCTCATCTGATGATCAACGGTTTACGAGTGGATTGGTGCAGTTCTTTGGCCCTAACATATTGTTCGAGACTGGGTGTGCACAGGGGCCATGGTGTCTCGATCATCCATCGAAAAGGAGTACAATACGTTAGCCATTGCCACAAGCGAAATCATTTGGTTTCAGTGTCCGTTAATTGTACAAATAACTTGAGATGAGAGAGGGGAAAAGAAAAAAGTGAGAAGAAGCAGGAAGGAGCAGCTCGTATGCCTTTTGGGATGGAGAGTGAAGAGATATATAGTACGATGAGAGTGGACACCAAAGTCAAAAAGTTCTGCTCCATGCCTCATTGGGAATACAGCTGATCTTCTGTGCTCATATTTATCTAGCCTGGACCAAGCATGTATACATCTAAAACTACAGAGGGGGCCACACGCATGGATTCTTAGCTTTACTCCACATAATATCTAGGGGGGGTCTCATAAATTATTTCCGCATGGCCCCAGCTCGCCCCCTGCTGGCTCCGTCCCTGCAAATAAGCTCTCTCGTATTCTGGTGCGACAATCTTGGGGCAACCCTATTTGTACTTTAATCCCGTCTTTCATGAGAGGACAAAACACATCAAAGTAGTTTTTCATATCGAAATATCAATATTGTCGTTTCAACTAAAGATCAAGTTGCTGACGGGCATATTGAAATATCGCAGTTGCCCAACGATGAACAAAACAATTCCTAGTCTACTCTGAAGATTCACACTTGCAACTTGTTTCTATGTGTAGGTGGCATAATTTACTCATCAAATTGAGCATCCAAGGATATACTTGAACGTATATCTTTGAACTTAATTAGGATGATACACGGGTTGACTGACAAATGCATGGTAGGCGGCTAGAGAGCGATCGAGCGTTGTGGTTGGTTGGGAGCGTCTCTCGGAGGATGCCGGCCAGCTGCTGGACAAATGAACGCTAATAACCAAGCCATTGGATTTTCTTTTAAGGGGGACAGCAAGTACTGTAGATAATCTTGACTAGTACAAGCTGCTAGATCCAGTCAGTCATGGATTTGCGTGCTGCTACAGAAAGAGCCAAGGCTCTTGATCTGCAAGAAAATGACAAATTGTTGTCTCCATGCATAGTGCGCGCATGTGCATGAATGTGACTTTGATCCATGAAAAAAATACTCCCTTCATCCATAAAAAGTTGTAACAAGATAAAGTCAAGACATTCTTATATGAGGGGTGGAAGTAGTTCGGCCCTCTTTGGATTGAACCATTTTTGGATTCAAATTTTTTAGTAGGAATATTGGAGGATTCCAATCCATAGAATTTTTTTCTAAAGATTGCATTTGGATCAAAGGAATGACACCTCTAAAATTCCTATGAATTGAATTTATGTGCGCGAATTTCGTAGAAATTGCAACATCTACTCTAACCTCTTTTTTATACTCATTCGCGTAGGATCGAGACACTTTTCTTGAGATTTTCCTGTGTTCCATCCAAATGACCATTACTGCAGTTTTTCTCCATTTTGAAATTCTCTGTTTTGTAGTTACAATCCTATCAGATTCCTGTGTTTTCTATTCCTGAGATCCAAAGAAGGTCGAAATGTTTGTTTCTTTCTTTAAAAACAAGACATTGGTAACTTGCTAATATGGTCGGCCAGACATTTATAATTATCTTATCAAAACTAATTGGATTTGCGCGCTGCTAAAGAAAGAGCCAAGGCTCTTGCTCTGCACGAAAAAATGACAAATTGTTCTCTCCATGCATATATAGTGCGCACATGTGCATGCATGTGACTTGATCCATGAAAAAAAAATATCCATCCACAAAAAGATGTAACAAGATAAACTCGAGGTTCTATTATGAACGGAGAAAGTAGAAATGTTTGTTTCTTTAAAGACAAGACAATGTCAACTTGGCTAATATGGTCAGCCGGACATTTATAATTATCTTATCAAATCTAGCTGGCTAATAAGCATCAGAGGATAGACTTTAGGGATTTCGAATTTTGAAAGACTAATGGAGGCTACCTATCTTATATGCTAGATAGTGTATGATGGAAGCCCAGAAAAGGTAACAAAGCTACTTGCCATTTAAAGTACAGAAATCATGTGACCTAACGAGGAAAGAGAGCCCATACGTCATCTCTGGGATGATGAAACTCCGGACGCGCCTTGCCTGCTCCGCGCCGATGCTCCCATCCGTGCTCCCTTTCCATCGAACGGTTGCGGTTCTATTTGTTTTCCTGTGAACGTGTTTTCCCTATTAATTAATTCACTAATACAAGCAGATACGATCCCCTCCATAATACCGTCGATGTGCGGTTAAACGTTCTTCCCTTATGCGCTGGTTGGAGGGGATAGTGGGCCGTGTATCATGGGAGGGGTAAGTAATATTAGGAACTGTATATTTGTTTAAAAAAATCGGCTAGAAAATAACGAGCGATCTGTTAAAGAAACACAACCGTTTCGATGGAAGGGGAGCACGGATGGGAGCATCGGCGCGGAGCATGCAAGCCGCGTCCGAAAACTCCATGGCCTGTTAAGGTTACTATGTACCAGAACTGATATGTGATATCTATTTATTTTTCTGACAATCACGTATGAGAATTGATGCACTAGCATGTTAGGCATAGACATTCCCAGTTACTATGGATTTTGTTTTGCTTATGTTTAGCAAACGAAAGCTACTGTACTATGGGTTCAGCGTGAACGGGGTACGGCTTACAAAGATAGATACATGGGCCTTGGGCCTTCTTTGAACGCAGGCATAAAATGAGCTCCTGGGGCTCTAAACATGACTGGGCCGGGATGTGATGTGTTTGCATCAAGTTGTTTTTTTTTTAAAATTTGTGTTTGCATCAAGTAAACAAATAATTCTCAAAAAAAAAAATCAAGTAAACAAATGAGACAGTTTTACTCACTGCAGGCCGTTAATTCTTCAGCTTAGCATGAACAACACCGATCACCTGAATCTAAAGACTCCTTTAGTACGTACGAACCATGGCTAACTGAAGGCCGACCTATGCTCCACACGCAAGACTAATTTTTCTAGTGGCACTTGTCGAGATAGGAGCGGAGCAGACCTTCAAAAAGGCTGGCATTTTGAGACTTAGACCCAAAACTGTGCATTTTGGCAAGATACATCTTGTCTAGATGTGTTGTTAGCACTGTCTAGATACATGTGCAACATTTTGATACGTATGGAGCATTAATGAAAACACACATGGCCGACGGTGACGACAGAACACCAAAAAAAACGTTGCGGCGCAAGGTATGTTGCATGATACAACTCGACAACATTGCTATAATGCAGAGATGTGGAGCTCGATGTGTCTTGACGGCCGCGCTCGAATGTTGAGCGAGGATTTTCCTCTTGGCTCTGCACATTTCCGATGTCTTGGTGGCAAAGACCCTCTATGGCAATGGGTGGAGCTTTATTAGTACTCGGGTGTACAAATATACATCCATTATTTCGAGAATTGTACCCTTTTATATATAAACATGACAATACATGTTAGCCGATAATCCTTCATGTCTGACTTTTTATTTGAGCATCGTACACCATTACTAGCTTATTAAACTTCATACATCGTTCCTTGCAATGCGACGTCTACACGCCTTTTTCTTGTTGAACTCTTTAGATGAAGATTGGTTGGATTTGGTCTTCACGGATTCCTAGGAAATTGCAGACTCCACCAGGGCACAAAACAGCCGTTGGATGGATTTTTTGCGGTTCCCAGAAGGTGGTGATCTAACGTGTCACATTTTTACAGCTAGATCTAATCATCTATTGCAACGCAGAGAGAAGGACATGGTGAAAACACTCATCCGATCGGCTTTCCCAATTTTTCAGTAGATAGATTTGGGGATGGTGAAAACACTCCTGCAGTCTGTGTGTTGTCTACTCCTGCATACTTGACTCGTCAAGTTGAGCATCAAGGATGTATTTCAAGTTTTCAACCGTCTCTGGTCATCTATCTCTTCTCTTTGCGTGTCCTTATATCTAAGAACAGAATTATCATGTCGCTGTCCATAAATTCATACTATAATACTTATTATATGGAGAACTAAGCTTGAGAAACGTGCCAGTAAGCTGAGCGTGGATAAATAATTGACTCTTGGCTAAGTTGTGCGAAGGAATATATATGTTCATGCCAAAGTTTTTAAATGAGACAAAGAATTTTTTCCTTGAGCTAGGCTTAAGAAAATAATTCTCATGGACGTAATGACGTCGTGTTCAATAACAAGACGTGCACTGGCACGGATGTTGTGGGACGTGCTGCGGGGTTTTCACCTGCACCATGTAACTTTGTAATGGAAATATTGGTCCCATGTTGAAGTCGCACCGTCGAGTTAAATAAGAAGCGGTGCCACCCATAGAACAATTTCCTACGTTTTCCAATCCTACAAACCAAACGAGCTTTCATAAAAAGTCTTTAGAGGTACAGTCCTGCAATTGGTTTTTGAGTCTTTGGACCAAAGAGGCCATTACTCTCATCGTCCAAAAATCCTAATGAGTTAAGCATTTATCTTCCGGTGATAGGATTTAACCATGAAAATTGTGTTTTTTGAAACTATGTTGAATGCCCAAAACACGTATCTCTTTTTGAAGAAAACAATAACTTTCTTTGACACGAAAATATATATTTGAGGTTGTGTGTGAACATTATCTAGCTCTTTATCTGTCCTCTATATGAGAGCAGAATCGACATGTTGTTGTCAAGGGTTATTAGGTGCAAATGTGTATAATATATACATACAGAGACCTGAAGCTGGCGATAGGTGTGAGGAAATAAAGCATGGATAGAATTGACTCTTCGTTAAGAATTGTGTAAAGAAATATGTGTATGCCATCATTGTCACTCAGACAAAGAAATTTTTCCATAAGGTTAGGCTTAAGCGAAAAGATCATGAAATTGCGTGCAAAGTAGTCCATAGAAAATTTTCCTATGGTCTTCAATTTTACAAATTAACCAAACAAACTTTAAACTAAAACAAATCTTCAGCAATATAATCCTTCAAAACTCTTATGGATTTTATCGGAACAAAATGTCGCTATTAATATCATTCAAATTTCAAGATGTGTTGAGCATATATGCTCGGACAAAGTTTGATCTAACCACGTAGCTACCGTGATGTAGAGGCCTGGTTTTCTTCCTTCTCCAAGAAAAAAGAAGTAAGGATAAGAACTACAACAGGTACTTGGCAAGTGGACAAAGCGTGAGATGTGGTCAGACAATGTAACTAGCCGACCATACTAACAATAGTAGCACTGGGGGAGCTTGGCAGAAAAAGTAGAGTGGGCCAGCCCACTGAAATGAGTACAATGTTTTTTATTTTTAGGACAAATTTAGCAACCATGCTTTAATATTTTGGTCTAAATTGTACACGGTCAAATTTGCTTCAACAAAGCTCTGGTGTAGAGTAGTCATGCGAAATTATGAACTTGTTGAGAAAATGCTGCACCAAGCTATTTATGTAGCATCGTCGGCAGAAGCGGAACTATATTGATGTCGGGGGGCCGCCACCCCCTACCCTCCAACCCCACAAAAAGTTTGCAAATAGTCGGTGCATTTTGGTCCATTTTTACCCAAAAACTGTGATATATGGCCCATTTGCCCCCTCAATTTTGGTCCAACATGTCTATGTAGCCCATGAGCCCCCATAAAAATGAGCACACCACTGGTAAGTGGCTACCGTGTGCCATTCGTTTATCATTACCTATGGCTCTATTAATTGTACTGACGCACAATTTGAAGGGAATATGCCCTAAAGGCACTTAATAAACATAGTTTATTGACAATATCCCAATCGTTCATTATATGTTTTACACCATGCTGTAACTGTATTAAGAGAAAACATTAATACAGGTGTGGTAGATAAACAACCAGGTCCCTAGTAGGCTCTACTATGACTAGTTTCATTGCGCGATTGATGATCGAGGTTTTCCGATCATAGGGCATGGCGCCGGTCGGCAATGGAAGTCATATCGTTAGGAGTAACGATGTGATGGACATACCCAGTATTTATAGGACATAGTCATTACGCCTTAAGACCGTGAGATCAACTCTTATTATTATCCCTGAAAGATACTTTGATCGCACCAAACGTCGCATCTTATCTAGTGTGACAATAACGGTGATACTTTTGGGTATCGGAAGGGGGTAGTTGAGACGAGGGGTTAACAGCGGGATTTGTCAGTCCGCATAGCCGGATAGATACTCTAGGGCCCACTCGGTGAGATTATGTCAAATGAGTCTGCAAACATGTGACTAGGTCACCAGCTGACATAATATCATAGACGAGTAGAAGATAGCGATGTCGGTAACGAGATCATGCTAGGTATGGAGATATCTGAGAATGATGCTCGAACACGCTAAGTATCGCCATGACAAAGGGTTTAAGACTATACGTCCAGGTTTGATAGATGAAAGTCATTCGTTATATCTCAGAGGTTAATTCATGGGGTCCAGGCCTACGAGTTAGTCGTTGATCATTGAGGAGTCTTGATCATACCTGATATTATATCGAACCGCTAGGGTAACACACTTAAGGGGTTTCGACAAGACAACCGGAAAGGAAAGAGATCACCGGGAACGTCCCGGGAGGGGTCCGATGGAGATCGGGCAGCGACGAAAGAGTTTTCGGAGCTAGGAAAAATTATATATATTATGTTTGATATTAATTAGTGTAATTAATATGCAAATATGATTATATATATTTATTTTCGAATTTATTTAGGCTGATTTCCCTAAATGGGCCTTCTGGTCGAAAGAAGGCCCATGGGGGGGAAAACCCTCAAGGGAACTTTGTGGGGGAGGCTTGGCCGGCCTAGGTGGGCCAAATGGGGCCCACCTAGGGCCGGCGCACCTGGTTTGGCCGAACCAGGCAATGGGGGATAGTCCCACATTGCCTGGCTGGCAAGGTTGGCTCCCCCTGGGAGCCTATATAAGAAGGGGCACCCCTGGCCTTTTAATTCACCAATTAATTCCCAATTTCTCTCTCGATCTCGTGGTTCCCTTGACGGAGCTGCGCCGAGTAGAGGAGGGGGATCTCTTCCACCATAGCCCGCTGCCGCGCTGCTGGTGTTCCGGTCCAAGTCTTCCGCTGCTCGTCCTGGACTGGAGTTTCGGAGGCCGTCGTCTCCACCGTATGTGTGCGACTCCCTGCGAGGTGATGCGCTAGCGGTACTCGGAGGCCTACTTCCTCCACCCGACCTCGGGGTCATCTTCGTCGCGCCGAGTTCTCCGCGACCTAGAGGTCGGCTACGGCGTCTTCATCGTCAACGCTTGTGCGGGAGCGTAATCCCCGCTATTCGGTCTACGAGGGTATGTATTCCGATCTCCGCCGTACTTCTATATCTGCATAGTGTAGATCTTGGCTAGTTTAAGGATATCGTTGGTAGGAAATTTTTTGTTTTCTGCACACGATCCCCTTCACAATTGTCTTATAACAATGGTCATACTGCTTACAACAATGATAATCTTTTGCTACTGGTGAGTAGGGCACCCCTACAACATCTAAATGTCTTACAACAATCCAGCTGCTTTCTCTTGCAAGTAGACAAAGCGTGACTAGTGTATTGGGACAATGGAATTAGTTCGATCATACTAACAATTGTAGTCGATCGTCATCTCCGAGATTATATATCTGGCTACTGTATCAGCGTCATATATACTAGAGGAAGACTATTTATTTCCGAAGTTTTAATACTAATATCATTCGAAATACTTTGATTTAGCTAACTAAATAAAAACTTGCGTGAAATGTTCATGATAACTGCTCTCATAGATTAAATCTTGGTTATATTTGGTGATTGGAATTAATGAATTTATGTTCTTTGAGAGTATGTTGAATGCCAAAAACAATGTATCTCTTATGACGGAAAAACTACAAATTTCTTTTGCCAGGAAAACAATAGATTTTAGGCTACGTGAACTGTCTCTGGTCATCTAGTTCTTTGCGTCCTTTCATCTAAGCGCAGAATCCACATGTGGTTGTCCAGGGTTGTTAGGTGCAACGTGTATAATATATACATAAAGCGAACTAAAAGCTGGAGAAAGGTGCTAGGAATAAAGCATGGATAGAATCTCTTTGATTAGAGTCGTGTGAAGAAATATGTGCATGCCATATCGTTGTCAGTTTGTCACTGGGACGTAGAAATTTTCCATGAGTTTAGGCTTAATTGAAAAAATCATGAAAGTTCATGTAAAGTAGCCCATAGAAAATTCTCCTATGGTTCCCAATTCTACAAATTAACCAAAGAAACTAAAGAAAGAAATCTTCATCGGAAGTCGCATTACGTTCATTGAGGTTGTCTTCCTTACTTGGGAGGACACCCTGCAACGTGGGCGGGCCTTCAGGGCTTACAGCCCGACACCACCGGCCAATGCAAACTAGTTTTGCATTCTTTTTTTTTGACATGTTACCACTTTTAAAACATGCCTTCTCAATAAGGTCTTTTCTCCCTTCTATCTATATGAAAAAGTAGTGCTCCTGACGGTTTGCTTCAGAAAAAACCACCGGGCTATCTTCCTTCTCCAGTAGAAAAAAAAGTAAAGATAGCAACTACAACAGGTACGCGTGTCTTGCGAAAATTCGGCTACTTTGTCTTGCAAGTTGACGAATTAAAGCGTGAGATGTGGTTGGACAATAATGTAACTAGACCATACTATCAATCAAGGGTAGTCATGTCATCAGAAATTCTGAACCGGTTGAGCATATGCTTGCACGATGCTTTGTATGTAGCATCGTCAGGCTGCTGGATCCATCGGGTTCAGCAAGATGTGATGCCCTAGGCCGGACTTGTATATTTCACGGAGCAGGTAACGTGTCGCTATGCATGGTTACTTACGTAGCAGGTTGTACTGTGCTTGCTGAGATACATTAATAATTTCCGACACGCGCGCGCGCCCTAGCTAGTTTCTGCACATGTTTAGTCTCCGAAATCAATCGACGACTACTGTTGTTGATCAGATCCATCCTTTGGTTTGCTTTGCTTGCAGATGAGATCGATGACTACCCACCCTGCACCCTGTATAAATAACACACGATCTTAGATTGTGCAACCCACACGCACACACCTTCACTCACACTCCTTAGCTTGTTAGCTAGCTAGCTAGAGCAGTAGAGCTTAGAGACGACTACCATGGCGTCCACCAGAGTGGCGCCCTCAGTAGTAGTGGTAGTCCTGGTGGTGGCCTTGTTCTGCGGCGGCGCCTCGGCGGCGACCATGAAGGTGGACACCACGGGAGTAGTTAGCATAAAACTACCACTCTGCAGACTAAATTACAAAAAACTACCATTTTTGCCCGCAATCGCAAAAAACTACCACTTTAGGTCCGCAATCGCAAAAAACTACCACTTTTGCCCGCAATCGCAAAAAACTACCACTTTTGACCGCAATCACAAAAAACTACCACTTTTACCCATTATTGCAATGCGATGTTTCTATTAATCTCGAACTGTTTATTTGTTTGACAGCATTACACAATAATAAAGATAGAATTGACATAATCTTACACTGTAATAATAAATATAGAATAATCATAGTTTAACACAGCAACACTGGCTGAATCCACATAGTTTACACAGCAACACAGAGTAAATTCACAAAGTTTTACAAAGCAATAATGGTTGAATCCACATAGTTTAACACAACCATTGTTGTGTAAGATTATGTCGATTCTATCTTTATTATTGTGTATTGTTGTCAAACAAATAAACAGTTCGAGATTAATAGAAACATCACATTGCAATAATGGTTAAAAGTGGTAGTTTTTTGCGATTGCGGTCAAAAGTGGTAGTTTTTTGCTATTGCGGGCAAAAGTGGTAGTTTTTTGCGATTGCGGACCAAAAGTGGTAGTTTTTTGCGATTACGGGCAAAAATGGTAGTTTTTTGTAATTAAGTCTGTAGAGTGGTAGTTTTATGCTAACTACTCACACCACGGTGGAGGCGGTGGCCAACGGCCTCTCCTTCGACTTCTACGACAACTCCTGCCCGATCCTCCCGCACATCGTGGAGTTCCTGGTGGAGGAGGCCTTCAGCAAGGACGTCGGCATCGCGCCCGCGCTCATCCGCATCATGTTCCACGACTGCTTCCCGCAGGGCTGCGACGCCTCCGTGCTCCTCAACGGCTCCGCCAGCGAGCTGCTCGAGGTCCCCAACCAGACGCTCCGCCCCACCGCGCTCAAGCTCATCGACGACATCCGCGCCGCCGCCCACGCCGCCTGCGGGCCCGTCGTCTCCTGCGCCGACATCATCAACCTGGCCACCCGCGACGCGCTCGTGGAGGCCGGCGGGCCCAGCTACGACGTGCCGCTCGGCCGCCGCGACGGGCTCCGCCCGGCGTCCAAGGAGCTGGTCGGCACCCTCCCGGCGCCCTTCTTCGACGTGCCCACCCTCATCAAGTCCTTCGGCGACCGCGGCCTCAACGTGACGGACCTCGTCGCGCTCTCCGGCGCGCACTCCTTCGGCGTCGCGCACTGCCCCTCCTTCGACGACCGCTTCAAGCCGTCGCCCGACACCGACCCGGCCATCGACCCCAAGTTCGCCGCCACGCTCAAGGCCAAGTGCGCCAAGGACGCGCCGGTGGGCACGGTGACGCAGAACCTGGACGTGCGCACGCCGGACGTGTTCGACAACAAGTACTACTTCGACCTCATCGCCAAGCAGGGGCTCTTCAAGTCCGACCAGGGCCTCATCGTCCACCCGGCCACCAACCGCACCGCCATCCGCTTCTCGCTCAACCAGGCCGCCTTCTTCGACCAGTTCGCAAGGTCCATGGTGAAGATGAGCCAGATGGACGTCCTCACCGGCACCCAAGGCGAGATCCGCCGCAGCTGCGCCGTCGCCACCAAACGCGCCGGCATCCAGATCGACGACGACGAGGGCCTCGCTGCCGACATGTAAGCAGAGATGATTTAACGTACGTAGTAGTGGTCGTTCGACTTCGAGAGAACGTTGTGTGTGTGAGTACTGAGATGCTGCACGAATTGAAAGGTGGTTTTGTGTAACCGTACGTGATGCCTATTTAGTTGATAATAAGATGAACGATCACTAGTAGTCACTATATGTTTCTTATGCGTGCATGGTGTGCTACCACGGGATCGATCGAGGATGGGCATCTGTAACTTCGTAAGACCAAGAATGTGGTACCATGCCATTGTTGGTGTTACTGTATGACGGTCTCCCGGCGTCCCAGCTCTACGAAGCGACACGGGGAAATCCAAGCTGCCCCCCAAGTCCATGGTGAAGATATATGTGAGGTTTGACGTAATGTAGTGATCGTTTGAGTGAAGGGTACGTGTGTGATTCACGGACTTACGGTGGTTTAGTTGGTGTGATTGTGTAAGCGTGTGTCTAGTCACTAAGATGAGAGTGTCCACTGCTCATATGTGAAATAACATTGTTTGTGGTTGTACATCCTTATCATGCAGAAACTGAGTGTAAAACTTCGTATCATCTCAGATTCTCAATACCTCGAGGAATACAAGCCCTTTATCAAAAAACAATGTGACATCTAAATACCTCAAGTTGGAGCGGATCTTGGACACTTTTTTTTTTTAACCTATAGAGGCTTATTTTCTAAATCAGAATACTATACATAAAACTCTATTCTATCTAATCGAAAGACAAATACAGCGGCTTCAAAACTTAAAAAAACACTACCGTGATGGTCAATATAGCACCGTGGGATAGGCCATGAAATGGTGCCGTGCCACGCTCACCATTGTTCTAATGTGCTAGGTACTGTACTATATATTGTTTGATGCTTACTATAATAAGCGGCCAGAAATGGTAGCCAAGCTTACTACTCCACTTGCCACTTAAAGTATAGGCAGCAGGCACGTATAGAAAATTATGAAAGAGAGCCCATACGCCGCATCCGACATAACATTACCAACTGTTGCTTAATTTACCTGCCAGGATGACATTCTATACTGGTAATACAATTCCCAAACCGAGAACAAACAGACACTGTCAGAGGATATATAATACTGTAGAGATTTGGAATTTGTGCCACCACTTGCAAGACAAAGCGCTGAATTTTCGTAGGACACGTGCTCCTGCGGCACGTGCTTAAAATAATCTACAACGGTGCCTAAATCTTGAACGAGTCACCCCAGGGAAAAAGCTTTTAGTCCTCTGCGTGCATGTGCTTTGATGCTCCTATTATTACCCAGGAAGTATAGTCTCCTACTTCTCCGTTTTAAATATAAAATGTTTTAGCATTTGCTTATATTTTATATGTATAAAAAGGTATCTAAAAAGTTTTAATATGTACTTTCATTTAATTTAATATGTGTCTAGACAACATGTATACCACCTAAAACATCTTATATTTAAAAACAACTAGTATGGTGGCCCTCGCAAATGCGAGGGCATCATCTGTCATTGGTTCAAATGTGTAAAAAAAAAGGTTTCATTGATATCATATTATTTCCTATTATGTGACAACTAAACAAAATATTTCTACAATTATTGTCAATGTTTTGATATAACAATCTGAATTTTGACCTTTTGTTAAAACACCCATGTAAGTGATATTGGATCTATGAACGATAGATTACATGATGTTAATCAGTATGAGAGTTATGTATGATAAATCATTGATTTAAGATAAAACAGTCTATCCTCCTTAATATGTAGCTCACATTAAATAGTGTGAATTCTCTTATAGTGTGAATATATTAAGTTACATTATTTATTTTTTACACTTTAGGAAGATCTATTAGATGGTATAATTACTATGGTATATTAATAGTGATTTTATCAAAACAACTATGAAAATCCATTAACTTGTGACGTTTGCCGACACAATTATAATGATATGTTTATTTTAATTTTATTTAATTATGAACATCTTCTGTGTATGATCTACAATTAAGAAGAGGGTGTTAGACTAATGACCGAATGTTTAGTTGTTCTCGAAACCTCTACTATTTCTCTAGCATATTGTGCTTATCTAGCATATTTATTAAAAAAAAATTGGGGGATATGAATAGTTAAAATAATCATGACGCCTACTAAAGTAGACAATGTTATTTTTCTTTGTTGTTTAACTTCAGAATTTCCTTTGGGTCAAATCTCATATCTAAAGTTCTTTTTTGTTACAAATAAAATGTTTCAATTATTATAAGGCTCCATGCTTCTAGGTATATTTTAGGTATGTTATGTTGTTGTGTTCTTCATGAACATGTCATCGGTTTGAGATGGGTGTCATGCAGAATAAAATCATAATGGATCCGTCTAATTTTTTTTGTTTCCAAATAGATTAACACTCATCGAACAATGGTCTAATGCCAATTATTCTTTTGGCTTGTCTTTTTTATCTTATTTTTATAATCAAACATCGCCCTTTTAGCTATATCTGCATAACTATAGGTAATTACATTCTCCATCATGCATCATTGTTTTTGTCGAAAGCGAGCCAATAGTGGTAGCTTTTTCAACGGATGATTTATTATAGGTATGTCCATACATATGGTCATGGTTTGCCAACGAATATACCTACATCGTACTCAATGTTTATAAGAATTGTATTTATCATGTGAGTATTAAGTCTTCTGAATCATGCACGTACGTATATTTATATATACTCCCTCTGTCCGGAAATAGTTAACACAAATTTGTCTAATTATGGAAGTAGTGCTCTCTTATCAATCATGCGCGTATATTTTAGGTATGTTATGGTGTTGTGTTCTTCATCAACATATCATCGGGTTAAGATGGTGTCAAACAGAATAAAATTCTGTTGGATCATTCTAATGATTGGTGTTTCTAAATAGATCAACGCTCATCTGATAGTGGTCCCATGGCTTGTCCTTTTATTTCATTTTTATTATCAAACATCAATATTTTAGCCATATCTTTATAAATGTAGACAATTGCATTCTCGGTTATTCCTCCGTCCAGAAATTGTTCACACAATTTTATCTAAATATGGATGTACTCAAAATGATAAAATTTGATTGACATTTTGGATATGTTAATCCTAGTGTTTTCGAGTGGATAACGCTCATTGGGAAGTGGTCGGGTACCAATTATTCTTGTTTATTGTGCCTTGTCTTTTTATTTTAATTTTATAATCAACCATTCGTCATTTAAGCCATATATATAATTATCAATGATTATAGTCATTATGAGTCGTTACTTTTGCACTGAGTAATGGTGTTTTTTTTAAAGGATAGTGTACTATAAGTTTTCCATATGATAGTCTTCCCAATCATGGATAAATAGTTTTATATAATCTCTTCGTCCTAAAATAGTTTACATAGATTTTTCTAAATGTAAATATAGTAATTCCTCTGAAAAAATGATTGGCAAGGATTTTTCTAAATACTGATATATCTAGACATTTTAGTGTGTATATACATCCATATTTAGACAAATTTGTGAAACTCTGGAGTAAACTTTAGTTTTATAACACATTAAAAACAGGGTGTACAATTTTTTATGAGCGTAGAGAGATTGCTAGCATCTACATATTTGGTTTTTATACGTTATGGGTCTACATTTTTTTTGTTATGCACATGAATTCTTTCCTGCGAGGGTGGCTGCAATACATGGATTCTATCCACACCTTCGCTGCAAATATTTCCTTTTGCATCGGCCCAGATATCCTAATCAACTTTTTTTGCCATACTGCACGATTGCATGTCCATTTTCATTGTGCACAAAGTTTGTTTTTGGGTAATAACGGCCGGCCAGAAGACACAGACTTTGTCCACACAACAAATGTGAACAGCCGGCTAAGATTAAATCCTGCCTTACACGTGATGATAGAGTCCTAGCAGGACATGCATTGTTGTACGCACAATTTTTTTTTTCGTTTACCGTCGGCCGGAAGACACGACTATCCACAACAGAGTCCCGTGGCTTTGTTTGTGTGTTCCTATCGATTGTATCTGCGTTTTGTGCATATCTTGGGTCCACCATTTTTTTCCGTAGCTGACCGGGTCAGCTGCCTTGCATAACAAAAAACGTGACAACAGATTTTTATGGACGTGACAACATGTTGATAATGAAAGGTTACGTTGTTCTTAACCTTTTATTAAATCTTAACCATATATTTTAGATCTAACTATCCAAATTAATTAGAATGATGTGGCTTAACCTGGTGCCTCTAAAACTAGCTCATTTTGCTTTTAGTATATAATAGAAGGGAGTAGCTGTTGAAACGGTGGAACCTTCGGCGAGTAACATTTCGAACGGTACAATTTTTTCTCGAGTGGAGCAAACGGTAATCTCTGTGATCCATAATAACTGTCGGCGGGAGTGGAATATATTGCGTTTTTAGCTATGAGTGGAATATAGTGTTGACAATTTCCGTGCCCAATCAGCCCATGATGTATCTGCATACTCGCTCATGGGATAGTAACATGTTTGGATCACCGGCCTCGAAGTCACATTATTCTCCTCGCAAAACAGATACATACACTTTTAGATAAAAAATAATAAAATAATTTGGAATAGAAGGAGTAAAAAGAGTTAAATTTTGAATATATGATTATGTTCTTGCTTTGTGCTCAGTGAGTCCTTGGTTGCATAATGCTAAGACATGACCAATAACATCCTAATTACATAGGAAATGGTAAGGCGTGCCTAATAACATAGCTAACTTGATCAGCATGATGGAGCAAATATTTTATAAAATCAAAAGGAAGTGTGGGAAAATGAGGTGTTCTAGTCGAAACACAACATGACTTTGAGGGATAAAATTTACATTTCAACACTCTCTCCCTGAGTCCTTAGCAAGTGTTTGGTGCAGGACGCATACTTTTTCTCTTAATACCGTGTGAGAGGGATATTCAACTTCAAATCTAATGGCTCTGATACCATCTTGAATGGATGCACAAGCCGATCATTCCGAAAATTCGAACCGGGAAAAGAGAAAGACAATTTATTCATATTTCAACATATGCACATCTTTCCGGTCTATGGCAATAGGCAACCGTTTACACGCTCCCAGGACAACATCAATCTAGTCGGACACAACCGGCGTTAAAGTTTTATCTAAATTTTATATATATCTACATACTAAAATTGAGACATCTTTTATGAACGGAGGGAATACAAAACTGTCGCAACTTGTTAACATAGTGGTTGGACATGTAACACTAGCGAGCTAGTACATACTTTAGGGACTTCGAATTTTTAATGAATCGGTAGCTAACGGCGGGTAGCTATCCTATGCAGATGCCTACATGCCCATATGCAAGACAAATCGTTGAATTTTCGTAGGACACATGCTCCTGCATCTGCACGCAGTAGCTACTCCATTAGTTAATCTCTCAGCCGGCCGCCCCTAATAATTTAACTAGAACGAGCCACCCACTAAGCACGCGTTCCTACAAAAAAATGTTCAAGCGTCACCTCTTATTTGCTGTCATTTTGCATCTGTGCCTTTTCAAAAGAAAAGGAAAACTTTTACTCCTTGGCGTGCGTGTGCTCTGATCCTCTAAATATCTGATTAACTAACTAACAAGTGGAGTCAAATTAAGGTTTCCAATAAAAATTGTTGTCGTGGAATCATAATAAACACCGAGGAGTACAACTGCAGTCAATTCTGTAAGTTTTTTTTTTTGAGATTCATCATCTCAGTAAGTTCACATGTACTCCCGTGACGGTGTGGATTTTCTGACTTGGAATAGCCAGACTTTGTTTCATTAACATGTGGGTCCCACATCCGGTAGACCCCATAAATCAGTCAGGGAAAAGTTAGAGAAGCAAAATTAGAGAATCTAAGCCCCATCATCAGCCAGCACATGATGTATCTGCATACCAGCCCACCCGTTTGAGACACTTACAGATTCGGGTGTTTTCCTCCATATGTCCGGGTGAAGTCGAGATTCTCGGTTGTAAGGTCGTCATTCTAAAAAATTATGAACCTTGCACACTTTCCTAAACACATACGCAAACACAATGGCGGAGTGATGGCACGCTGATTTAAAATGTATGAGAAAGGGCTGGCCATGGATCAATGTCGGAGTGCGAGGAGAAGGAAAAAACGAAATGGTGAACTTAAAACTTATATATATTAGGGTTTCTTCTCACAATAGTTTTAGAGAGTGTCTATTTAGCAGCTGGCTGTTTTCATTTTCAGGAACAAACACTTTTCACGACCAATGGGATACTGACACGTGTATCAAAAGATATGAGTAGAAAAAAAAGGAACGACTCAGGTTTCTGTCTGTTCGACAACACCACCAAACAGTCACTTTTTTGCTTGAGTTTTTCATTATTTGAGTTCGTTACACAAACTGGGCTAAAACAGGCTCAGAAACTAGTTTAAACATGATTCCAGTAAAAAGGTTGCTACTCAGCTTAGTACAATAAAAAAAGCCCAAGAATCACACGCTCAACTCCTCAAGACCCCAACCCAGCGTCATTTGGTCCAGCGTCAAGTCACCAAATTACCTCAAATGTCATTTGGTCCAGCGTTCTAATCATCTTACAAGCAGAGCTTCTGAAAGGAAAACAATTGCAACATCACGACATTAGTTTACAAAATTGATTGGTCAAGAGACCACCAACGCCATTCAAACAACTATTTGAATAGCTTAAAAGTACAAAATATGCTCTGAATTACACCAGATCATACAGATACTTGAAGAAAATAAAAAAAACATCACAAACTGTGTTACTGACAAAAGAATCTCAAAACTGAATGTTTAATTTTAGTCACTATTAATCATCTATATATTTGTTCCATATACCGATGTTGGATAAATGTATGCACGTATATATGAGTCTATAAAAGATAGCTATAAAACAGGACCGACCAAGTGAACTCTCTTTCGTTAGAACTCGAGAACTTTATTGAATTAACCGGGATTACCGATACAAGCATAAGGTAGGAACATAGTTTATCCACAAACAACATTCCAAGCTCTAAAACTTGCCGATCCCTCATGGTGCAGGGAAATCAACTCAAGTCAACATTTAGATTTTGTTTGAATGCTTATGCCTTCGTGCGGCGTTGGATCTCTTTCTCTCCCGTCTAGTTTTGATCGTTCCGAGCTTGGGGGTAGACCATCTGCTTCAGCTTGAGAAGAACCATAAGCAGCAGTAGGAGCTGATCGCCGTGAAGATCACCTCCCACATTTCCCTTTTTCCTTCTCAATAGAAGTGAGTGTCCAGAGGTAAAAAATAAATCAAATTTCTACCCATACTTCTGCACATAATTTTCTTTAAACACATGTGCTCACGTATATGCGAACACACACATCCGTATAACACACACGTACACTCTATCCTATCATATGTGCACCTTGTAATACTGATCCAGCGGGTATTAAAATTGACGAAGTCATCATAACCGTATTGTTGTACCGTCGTCTCTCACCGATGAATATACCATCTAGATGAAAAACATCAGACATCAGTGCCAAATCAGAAGTTTGAATTCTATTAGATTGGAGGTAGGGACGAAGCTAGGAAAAAATCTAATGGGACACCCATAACTATTTCTAATTTTACGGTATCATCTTATACAAAGCATCATGTATCACAGAGAAGGAGCTGCGGTAGTGGCATTGCAATATTTAAATGCTCTTTCAAAGTAGTACTAAGTACTAATATTTCGGCTGATGGTGGTTGTTCAGCATGTATTCAATCAGGGTGGTTGGCGGTACCCTAATAGACTATATGATGCATATGCACTTTATGCAATCTTTTTTCACTAGTTTTTTATGTTGCAACTTTGTACGTTCATTGAGATGTAATATTGCTACTTGAAAACTATGCAACGAGGAAGGGTGTGTGCATCGTTTTAATGTATAATCCTAGGTCTCCTTTGGGGGTGGGGGTGGGGGGTGGGGGTGGGGGGTGGGTGGGGTAAGATTTAAATCCACATAAATTCATGAAAATTGACATAAATAATTAAATATATTATTTTCATCTTCCTAGTTTGTAACATTACTTACTCCCATAAATAAAAGCTGAAAAATTAGATGTTTATATTTAAATTTAAATGATTATAAAGGTGAATGGACGGGTGGATAAGCACTGCTTGGTAACTTAATTCCTCTTAATTTAGCATGCTTATCTTATCTAAGTACGATTTTGATGGAATTCTCTACTACACTATGGAGACGTGGAAGTTAATAATCAGGGAATTAAGGCTCACCATACCAAGGAGTATCATGCATATCATACTGGTCTATGTTACTACTTTTATAATGGGTAGTAATATATGTGTGGTATCATATAACACTATATTCGTTAGTTTGTATACTTATATTACATTGGATGCATTATGTTATAGTGTCTACCTATGATATCACTATCACCTCTCGTCCTCTCTCGTTATTAATTAAAGTGACATATTTCTTTTTGCCAACATGACATGCATGACTACTTATGATACTCCCACTATGGCTAGTCTAAGAGCACTAATGTACACTATGCATTAATGAGTATCCAGTTTTAAACTTGCCCTTAATCAAGATAATGGGTCCTTATGCAATCACCATCTATCACATAATTAATGCAGTTAATATTCTTAACTTGGCACAACTTGTCAAATTTATTACTATAATGGAGTTCCCCATGAAGTCTATCTCTATAAAAAAGCTTACCATTTCTCATTTGTGTTCATCCCCACAACTCACAATTCTGAGATAGACACCAACAATTTATAGCAACACCACATTTAGCTAACATGAGGACAACATTGATGCTATTCCTGACCCTCGCCTTTCTCGTGGCAGCAACAGGTACCACTTTTTGCTGTAGTATACTCCTTTGCAACTCGTCCCACAATTGATATTGGTTGTGATGTATGATCTTTTCTACATGTCTAAAATTTTGTAGATGCAAAGTGTACCCCACATACTATCCTGCCACTAGGTAAGGCGTGCACATCTCAAACATGCAATGAAGCATGCGTAAGGCTAAACACTCGTTGTGACCCTGTGGGTGCAACTTGTACTTGGACTGCCATTTGCGGTGATAATGGATGCAAATGCATAATATGTATTCCAGATACTCCAAGAAACAAGTGATTACTCGAAAAAAACATCATGGAAAGCCTATTGAAATAATTATAATAATGTCTTAATTGTAATTGTGACAGTGTTGGCAGATAATTTCTGCACCTATCATGTGGATACAAAATATTCCCATTTAACTTTCACGGACGTGGTGGTTACACAAATCAGTTGATGACGGGTTTTAATAAATATTGATAAGTACGCTAAATGGGAAAAGGTGTAGGAACCAAGCCACACATAACCATCCCGCAATGCATTGCAAATAAAATCCAAATCAAGTGCAACACTTCATCCTATTCTGATAGAAACTTCTCAATATATGCATCTCTCACCCGCGTCTTATCTCGTAGATCCTTCACTAAATCTTTGTAATATTTGGACATCTGATTGTCAACCCACTATATTGTTTCACATCTTACACCTACATGAATCTGATAGAAACAATCAAAATAACGGACAACTTAAGATTGAAAACAGTGGAAAACCAAAACAAAACCAGCTCAAAATGCCGAATAAGCTTCCACTAACAGAGAGTATGCTGCAATTGCGATATCTTCTACCCGTCTTCTCATCACTTCATGAAAATCCACTGTGGCATCATCAACCCGCACATGCAATTCACGCGGCGGGGGGCCGGAGGGGGGGGGGGGGGGGGGGGGGAGTAGGAGAAAGGGAGCTCACGGTACGGAATCAACCGGTGGGGACAGGACGATTCTCCGCGCCTCAAATAGCTAGCTGAACTCTCGTGGCTGCCAGCCACCACTGATGCTTCCTATTGAGAGCATAAAGGGGTCTGGAATAGAGGAAAGAAAGGGGAAATGAACAGAGGAACCCTAGGTCGGCTAACGTGTGGTTTCATATACGCGCTAATCTAACCGTTAGATGCCACGTTGGTCTAGCCCAACATCCGCGTAAGCAAACCACCCCCAATACTGCTCTCCATAGTCGCGGGTCAGGTTGCAGAGCAGCATTCGAATCCATCCCGCAATACATAAAAATAGGAAAGCTTAGTACTAATTAATTTGTGGTGATTTTCATCAATCTGTGCTGTAACTTGCTTTTGCGAGATGTCGTCTGACTTTCGTAGTTATGGGGTTAAGTATACCAATTTCGAGTTGAGGGGGTTTAGCGTCCGATTTTCTATAAGATGTGGGGGGTATTTGGATTTTTGTTTTGTTTTTAGATGATGCGCGAAGGTGTGATTATCTATACCGATTTTGAGTATCGGGGGTTAATTACATGGTATTTCGTTAGCTGTATGAAATAGCCTTCGGCTGGCCTGGCCTGAGCGAAATGGAGCCAAACCTTGCAGGTCTAATCAGATCCGCGTGGCCCAAATGTTTCAAGTCCAAACTATAGATGATAAAAGAGATGTTGACCAAGAAGCATATACGAGCAGTTTTGAAGGAGTACGTCTATGTGGGACAGTCCGAGAAGAGGCCCTCCTCCATATGCTCATTTCATGCTAATGTAATTGGACCACATTTGACCAACTTTCTTGATGATAATTAGTCTTCAAACATGTAATGATTGTTAACATATTTGAAAACTTCTTTGCTATTTTTTAACATACATAAATATTTATGTCCACTTCATGTTCACACGGCGGAAAAAATGATGATGCCGTGGCAAAGCACGGGTATTCAACTACTCCCTCCGTCACAAAATAAGTGTCTCAAGTCTCTTATAAAGGAGACGGAGGGAGTAGAAGAAGTGAAGCTTTGATAATTATATGTCGCCTGCTGTTTAGTTTAACGGAGATGAGAAATGGTGGAGTTAATAAGCCCCTGGCAGTAATTTTCCGAGAACATCCATTGTTTGCATTGAGTTTTCTTTGCGGTCATATTTATACCTGTACCAGCTTTTATCATGGTTCAAATTTTAGCTTGTTGCAAGTTACAGTCCATTATATTGGTTCAACGATTTGTACCTTTTTGTGATATTACGTGGTTGCGGGTACCTCTTAGTGTTGTCATGTTCAAAATTCAGAGTAGGAGGGAAAACACGACGTTCGAATCTTGTCCCTGAAAAAGTGCATATCGGATCCTTGATTCCAGCATATGCCAAAACAGAAAACACGATGCCTAAAGGACACGTCGCACGTTGGATATAAAACCTGCGGCCCAGATCGATCGCAAGCACGTACACTTCCAGTCCTCCCAAAACAACAGCTGCCGGTGGCGGCGGCGGCGATGAATTCCGCGGCGGTGACCCTCCCTTCCTAATCATCCTCGCCTCACCCTCCGGCGAGCCTGCTCCGTGCGGCTCATCGTCCATCGTGATTCACAGGTATCTCACAATTTGCTTCCTGATCAGAAAGTCCTTCATTTCGGGGAAGATTCAGGCATCCGTAACCCCGTCTCAAGGAAAGGTGTTGTCCAGTTTTAATCCTGATCTAAGGCTACACCGTACACATATCAAAGTTGCATGCGATTCTGCCAACATCGTAGGTTAGTAACTTGAAAAAAATACCTGCTGCACTATAGCATTAGTATGTTGTGAAAATCATTGTGTCATTTGTTTATTTGTATCCAGAGAAAAAACATTTTTAAATAGGGGGAGAGCAAACCCTAAAACCATATTTAGAGTGCAGATCAGTCGATGCCTAGTATATATAGTGGTATCTTGGCGATTCACGATTGCTTCCTGAAACAATGTGTCACAAAAAATAAAATGAAAATGAAACGTGCTGAGACATCTTAGAATCATCGTAGGTCTTTCTTCTTGTATCTAAAGCAGATGTGGGTTTCTCCACTTATCCTCAGACTGGTCCGCAGCCACACCAGACCACTTATAATATTTTCAAGCTCCCACCCTGATCCGAACCAAAAATCGATGTCCAGAAGCCAAATTGCACGTCGTGCTGCGGGTTGGAACCAATTCACGGCCCAATAATCCACCATGGGTCCATGCGCTGCTTGGGAGAGGAAACAGGGAAGGTGAGAGGAGGAGGAGCCGCGGCCGTCCACCATGGGAGGAGGCGGCCTCAGTGGCAGGGCTGGCGCACGGGCCAGCCCCATCCGTAGCTGCTATCTGTGGTATCAGAAACCTTAAGAAACTCAAACTACATTCAGTCTCAGTCAGTGTTAGTGATTTCGAGTGCCTGTTGCTAAGTTGTGCTCTTCTAGAGAGTTTAAACATCCAGGTCATCTGGTGGTTAAAGTCGTGTTCCTTCCCAAGTTTATGCATACACCAGGAGCTGAGTGGACTGAAGTACCTGCGCATGCATGAATGTTCCCTGGACGTGATGGAGTTGCATGCTCCAAATCTTACAGCTATTGACTTCAACGACAGTAACCAGCACGAACTTGTGCTCCGAGGATCTTTGAATTTGTCGGAGGCAACCATTAAGACATATCGAGGAGAACGCGTGCTTCATGATTCTTTGGCCTACGTCTTCAACGAGCTTCCAACTGATCTTCCTCATGTGCATAGACTGTTTCTTGATCTGGGTCTCGAATTTTCGGTTTGTTCTACAACGAATTGCCTTCTTTCATTTTTTTTAATTTTTGCCATCATGATATTTGTATTGATTGATCTCGAGTTACTTATTTATTTTGCATGGCCGTTGACTGTTTCTGTCTAGGTGCAAAGATTAAGAATAACCGAGGATAGATACATGAAGTTGAGGTATCTGAACATGAATGTTCTTATTACTGGCAACCTGCTAGGGGATACTAGTTGGGTTAGGAGCTTGGTTAATCTCTTGGGATCAGCACCTCTGTTAGAAGAATTCGAACTGCATGTAAGCAATCGAATCCTTAATCCTGGCAATTGTCTTTTTTCTTTCTCTTTTGATCTTTCTTGTCGATGTACATTGAAATTAATAAATGGTCGGATTACATGTATGTAGATGGACGTCCGTGGAACTCGCCGTCATAATTCAAAGTGCTCGGTGAAGGCTGCGCGTGGGCCTCCACATCGCCACCTCAGGAGTGTCTACATGACTGGATTTTCTAGTCTAGGAGGGGTAGCTGAGCTGGCGCTCTATATCCTTGGGAATGCTACTGTGCTTGAACACATGGTTGTAGATTCAATGGTAAGGAAAAGCCGCTCAAATGCCGGTCGGATATATTCGGTCAGCAAGGCCAATGAGTTTGCTCCACTGGCCAATGAGTTTGCTCCACGTAGACCTACTGAGGAGGAGCGTTACGACATGAAAAACGATCGTCTGTTTGCCAAAAGAAACCTTGGTAGAGAGGAGTATCGTCATGTCCTTACCGTTTTATGAATGCCGGGCTGGAAAATCAGTTGTCGCTGAATTGTTTGGGACACAAGTATTTGTATGTGCACAGAATCGAGGTGTTGCTGCACTAGTCTGGGACTGTTATTTTTTGCTTTGGTAATAACGAACTGATGGTATGTTCTGTTCCTTTGGCTTTGGTAGTATAAACAGAAGTAGGATGTAATGAACTGATATGGGGTACTCACCCATGAATTGAAGTTCATGTTTTTTGCTTCTCGTCACTGAAGGCTTTGTAGTCCTCATCTTCCTCAAGTTCATGTTTTTTGCCTTCATATCAATTTAAAAAAGGTTTCTGCTTCCAACCAATTGTTGGGCTTGTTGCATGTAATGAACTACAACCGGCTTTTATTTCAACAATGTTTCTGGGGGGTCCGTACATAATCAAAGGTTTCATTTATCTTATATAAATGGATCCCATGAGGTTCTCTCCCTGTTATTCTGAAAATAATAAGTATGTCAATTTCATATAATAAAGGTAGGCCGCAGCCTATCTATTCCAAACAGCTGAAGTCTCTGCAAGTAGAAGATACATAACAGACACAGTTTGATTTAATTTTGGATCCCATGAGGTTATCTACATGTTATTCTGAAAATAATAAGTAATGTCGATTTCATATAATAAATGTTGGTAAAATGTTTTCATATTGAAACTTGAAAAGATGATCCAGTCTTTTTATTCCAAAAAGAAACAGACCAAAGTCTCTGCAAGTAAAAGGTACAGAATAGTAATAGTTTGAGTTCCTGAGACTGAGATCACAGGAAAATCTTCTCTGGATCGGCCACCAGCCAGACATCAATCTCCTCTCTGAGAATGAACTGGGACGCGAACGTCCCCCTTACGAGTACAACGCACATCCTCTCAAGAACAAGGGCATTGGAGAACAGGAGTCTGGCCATTAGCCTCTGCGCCTCACTGCCGTCGTAGTGCACCATGTTGATCTCCTTCACTCGATGCCGCAAGCATGGCATCGAGAAGCAAGCTTCGTCAGGAACTGTGAGCTCGTCGGTACCTACCAACAAATCATCGCTCACCGCATCCTTCTTGTCCATGGCGCTGTTTCTGTATTCATCTTCCTCTTCCATGGAGCCATTCCCATATTCTTCAACTTCTTCATACATGGACCCTTTCTTCTGGACGTAGTCCTGCATGTATAGAGACAGAACCTCTAGGTTGGCGGTATGATGCAGGACTCTACCCACTGCGATGACAGTTCCGCAACTCGCAACAGGCCCTTGCAAGGCGAGCCGCGTCAGGCAGGTGAAGGACGGCAACCCCAACAAGAACCTGCTCTCCAGGCTTCGATGGTGCAGGTGCAAGTACTTGGTATGCGAGAATTTCTCCATAAACATCCTGAACCCATCAAACTCTGCCTGCTTAGACCGTGCTCTGCAGAAGTTGAATGTGCATGAAGGGATTTCCGACGAGCCGTGCAGGGACAGGAACGATTCTGCAGGCACCGTGCCACAGTAATCGAGCGACATCAGCTCCGATGCATCGATGTCTATGGACCTCACGTTGTGGCAGCAGCGCAGGGCGAACCTGCGGAGGCGTTTGTCCAGGACTGTTACTCTTTTGAGGCGGTGGATGGCTTCCAGCGTCAGGTCGACAAGGCGGGGGCAGCTGGAGATGAGCCGCTGGATGCTTCTCCCGCCGTCATGGCGGGGGGCTGTAATGCTCAGCGTCTCAAGGAACGGCAGGTTGACGGCAGCCGGTAGCTTCATCCGGCAATAGGCGATGGACAGCGTCCGTATGTCCATGCACCTGAAGAGCCTCCTCGGCAGGACATATGACCAGTGGTCGTTTCCGTTGTCGTCGCTGTCGCCGTCGTCCACTTCTGCTTTCTCGCGGCCGTTTTGGTAGACGTTGTTACAGATGGGGCGAATGTGAAAGCGCAGGTCGAGGTGGAGCTCCTGGTTGCTATGCCGCAGGACGTAGGAGAGCCACTGGTCGACGTGGACGAAGTTCCATCTATGGCATTTGTCGAAGGCGAAGCGGAGGCGGCGCAGGGCCACGTGGTGCCCGGCGCACCGGCGGCGACAGAGGAGCGCGGAGCAGACGTCGTCGAGAATCCGCCAGCTGCAGCTCTTCCTCTCCGTGGCCTCGTGGTAGAAGCTGTCCCAGTCGGTGGCCCTCTCGCCCTCTTCCTCCTCGAAGGAGATGGTGTGGACGTTGCAGAAGATGTCACGCCACCGCCGGGACAGCGCCGCCGCGCGTCCAGCTTCCTTGGTAGGGAGGAAGGAGAGGATGTGACCCAGCAAGGGGTCGGTAAGATCGCTCAGGCGATCTCTTACCTCCGGCGGCGGCGGCATCGAAGAAGCCATAAGGGGGCTGGTTAGGATCGGATCTACTGCAGGGTTTAAGTGGAAGCATGTCCCGTCAGGTAACCGACTATAATCACGCTATATATATAATTATATTACTATTACGTGACCTAGACAGCGATCGCATCTAATCTTGTGACCTCGATCGGCGACAATGGCAAAGTCGCACAGGCACGGAGGTGACCGCCTGAGCGCTCTCCCCGACAGCGCGCTCGTCCGCGTGCTCTCCCACCTGCCGTCCGACGAGGCCGTGCGCAGCAGCGCGCTCTCGCGCCGATGGCTCGACGTCCACGAGGCCGTCCCCGTCGTCAACCTCGTCGACACCAAGAAGGGCGAGGGGTGCGGCGGCGACCTCAAGAACTGCTTCGACCATAAGGTGACGAGCGCCATCCTCTCCAAGGGGATGACCACGCCCATCCGGGCCTTCCGCCTCAGCGTCCTCGAGCCGCCCTACGACCTGCTCGACCAGTGGATCGCCACCGTCGTCACCTCAGGCGTCCAGGACCTCGACGTCAAGCTCAGGTATAAATATGGCAGATACATCCCCACGCTCTGCCCCGCCTCGGCAGACTCGTACACGAGTGGAAGGTACACCAGGGCGCACCGCCGGATCTTCAGCTGCCCCACGCTCCGCCGCCTGCGCCTCAAGAGCTGGACGCTCGATCTGCCGACCGGTGTGGTCATGGAGTCGCTGGAGACGCTCTGCCTCGCGAGGATCATGGACCCGTACGGGCTGTTGCAGGAGCTGGTCTCCAGCTGCCCGCGCCTCGTCGACCTGACGCTGCAGGAGTGCCCAAGCATCCAGGAGATCACCGTGCCGAGCCCCCGCCTGCGGAGCTTCGCCATGATCTGCTGCCACAACGCCAGCAGCGTCGACCTTAGCTCCACCTGCGTGCAGTCGCTACACTACAAAGGCAGCCTCCCTCCTCGCGGGTCTTCTTTCCTCACGGTTGCAAACTATCAAGGGATCAAGGCGGTGACGATTGACATCTGCGAAAACCTTTGCACCAAAGGGCCGCGTGAAGTCGCTCCGGTCACCGGACTCATCAGACGGTGCACCAAGCTGACATACCTTCATCTTTCCTTGCGCCCAGCAATGGCTTTCTACAACAGCATGTTCACAAGCGTCCTGCGCGACCAGTGCTGCCTCACGCACCTCAGCCTCCAGGGATGCTTGCACACCGATCACGCCATCATGTCCGTCGCCGCCTTGCTTCTCAACACAAGAAACCTGCAAGTGTTGTCCTTGTTTCCTCTAGCTCCACAGGAGACGCCATACTATCATATTAATCGCGAAACAGATGGCGACCTAGAAGGTGAACCAGATAGCCACCTAGAGAAAGAATCGGATACTGATCAAAATAGCCAACCAGATAGAAAGCCAAAGGATGGTGTCGCTGTCGCCAACAATGGTGTCCAGTATAGTACACGAATACCGGACAGTCTGTGGCGGTTGTACGTCAGATGTTTGGGTCGCTGTGTGAGAAGAATCAACATTGGAAACTACACTGGACATCCTCTTGAAAAGAGGCTTGCAAGGTTTCTGCTCTCCAGGGCTGCAACGTTGGAGGAATTCTCTGTTTCATTAGCAGCTGGACTTTATCCACAGAAGGATGAGATTGCAAATGAGCTAGCATCCTGGCGATGGAACAGCTCTACCAGAGTGACTTGTAATAAGTCACAGCGGCGGAAAATCTAGAGGTTGCATGTATGTGTTATATACTTATATAAAATACAACAAGATTTTTGTCTCGCTCTTTTTTAAGTAACACCAGATATAACAGCTTGTTTCTCTGTTCAAATTTCTTTCCTTCTGACAGACACTAATGAACTATATATGACCTGATGAGCAATTAATGTCGGACACAGCCCATTCCAAAGTTGCAGAAGGCAGATAAATCTAGAACAAAAGAAAGAAAGTAACACGATGGAGCAATCAAAAGGAAGATAACTCTAGTAAAAGAAACAAAATGACACAACACATATGATAGAGCAAAGAAACACATTGACAATGTTACAAAATAATTTTACATGAGTTACAAATGGGATCAAGAAAACTCTGGATACATTAGTGGCTGACAAGCAAACAACTTCGTATATAGAAATAGCATTATTTACAGCTAGATTAAATTTCAAAAAAAAATATAGGGTGTGAGTTAAGCAATGTCAAATTTGATTTTGCAAGATCAACACCATACAAGAAATACTGATAAGTTTAGGAGGAACATTCACGTACATTGAACCGGCAAGTCATGCAGGGTTCAACTCGAAGGGCATTGTTCCACCCAAGAAGGCAGCTGCTGAAATTATGGTTGCAATTCTTTGAGTGTATACTCTGCAAACTGGGTAATCCATTCGGCTTTAAGGGGAGCCCTCTCCTCAATATTGTGGCTCCAATACCTGCGACGGTTGATTTATCAAATCATTTTTGGTGAAAAATAATAAGGTCTACCGTACCATCTTACTGTGCAATAATGTTGAATTTATATTTGTAATACTGGTTTCAAACAGAAGTCAAATGACTAACTACTTGTTATGACACCATTGTTCAATATATTACAAAAAGATCAAGCAATTGTAAAATACATAATTTACTTTAGAGTAGTGCTTCTGTGCTTTCCTAGAAGTTTTTTTGCACGAATTTTAAAGCACATCAATGGTTGTGATTAATCTCCACCCCTAATCACAGCCATTGATGTGCTTTAAAATTCGTGCAAAAAAATTTCCGGGAAAGCGCAGGAGCATTTCTCTTTACTTTATCATCTAAACCATCAGAGTTTTTTTTTTGAAAAAAACAATCAGAGTTCAGTGTATAGAATGAATGACCTGTCATGTTCCCAGCATGCCCACCTAGTAGAAATCGTTTCACAACAGAACAGATAACCAAATGTCCTGCGTATTTGATTATTCAGCAACAGCTCCGGCAATCGGTAAGTGATGCGTGAATTTTTTTCTCAAAGGAAAATATGGAATTGTCCTTGTATATTTATACTTCATACTGATTCACCCCATCTCAGACCAGCCATACATGATCATGACTAACTACCCTTACAATCCATTCAATGTCACTAAACCTGAAACAAATTCGGTATTTTCCAATACTGTAAAGTCAGATGCTTGTTTGTTCATCCAGCAAACCAACCTCAGACTTCAGACTAAAGAATACGTACCATATACTGAACATGTTTCCAGCACGCCCACACCCACTAGTTTATGACTGGAATAAATGCCGAAACACACAAGTTGTAAGAAGAAAGCATGCGCACCAAAGGTTAGCAAAGGTTCTGCAGAGTTGATTATGCAGCAACAGCCCCGGCAGCCGGTTAACATATTTTGACATGAATTGGACATGTGTAAGAAAAGGAAACATCGGTGCTGTGTGAACGTTTTCTGGAAGGAACAAAAATGGATCGACTACAGTTACTTCAGCGCACATTGCTTCTCTACTTCACCAAATACACAGAATTAGTGTGTGATTATCAGAGGATACAGTTACCTGTATAGATAAGCTTTCAGGCTTCATGGTGAACGATTCTGGTATGAGCTTAGCAGGTTCTGGAATCAACATCGCCCGCAGCCTATGAGACCTTTCTCCCTTGGAGTTTCAATCTGCGACCAGAGAATGCATTATGATTCATGATCAGTGTGTGCGTGTCAGTCGATTTCGCTCTGCAAACTTAAAAAAAGGTCGAAATCCTCATACGCCCTGCTACAAGCATACAGGAAATGGAGCATTCGGACATGGGAGCTCACCGCACCGCTGCCGCCGCCGTAGGCCCGCATCCGCGGCCAGCGGAGGGACGATGGTCGAACCAGGAAGGGTTTCTGGGGCTGAACTGCCGGATCGGATCTATTCGAGGGGGACAGGGAGCGCTGCCCATGACTGTGATACTGCGTATTGACTTGCTGTGTTCACCTTTAGTCTAGTGCCTATTTGATTTAATTTAAAGCATTTTCGAATAAATTGCATAGATTTCCACCCATAGATTTTTATGGAGTCCATTTAATTTAGAGACATTTCATTCAAAGGATTGAATCCCTAAATTCTTATACATTGCGTTTCTACACATAATCCTATGGGATCATCAAAAAATTCCGTTATGTCGGACTATTGCTACACTCCGTTCGTGGTCTCTGTTGCAACGTGTGGAGTATCGAGACCTTATGGAGGTGTGTACAAGACTGGAGGATACGGCGAGAGATTTTTTATCCCAACATGGATGGCAGCATAGTTTACGGATCGGCCCTTCTACATCTTAGGCGTTTTTACACTTTCTCATCTTGATATGTAAGACGTCTACCGTACTTTTTATTTACTTTGAACTTCGAATCTTGTGACTGTGTGCATTTCGAGGCCGGATGTAATGCTTAATACTCTTTAAATAATAAAACTCCGTTTATCAAAAATAATATGACAATGTACTCAATTTTAGTAGAAATAACGTTTTTCTGCGATGCAACCAAACGATGCATACTACTTATTCATGCGTGTTTCACGTTGCTATAGGATACTATATAGGACTAGTAAGCATGCCCGTGCGTTGCAACGGGACGTAAAATAGTAAACATTTCAAGGAGAATTTAAAATACTTGTTTGATTTTCTATACATCAATATATTGTTCAATAACTTACAAAAATTCTTAATCGTTACATTCTTATCCCTCGGGGCAAGTATAAAATGCATTTGAAGTACATATCTCCCAAATCAACTATACAACGATTATAGCAACATCATATCTCACAAATCAACTATACAATGTTTATAGCAACCACATCAGTACTTATTGATTCTTCTAGGTGCTAGTTTTTGCAAACCCCATATAAAGAAACGCAATAGTAAGGATAAATGTAAGGAAGAATATTTAATACCACAAAATGAATCAATGAGCATATGCATCATTTCAATTATACGATCAACTGTCCCTAACTTTGACGAACCTAAAAGCAAGCGGGAAGGCATCAAGATGAAAAGTCGAATATAAGTATCCAAAACAAATGGCGATGTTTTTGAGAAGTAGCATATATAGATATCATGAGGATTTAGCCTATTGTAACGCCCGGGATTTTTCCCAATTATAAAAGTGTTTGTTTTTCTTTTTGCATCAACATGACATCATCATGCATCATTTGCATTTGTCTATCTTAATTTTAAATTGTTGCATTTAAGATCAAACTCCACTTAAATTCTTTTCTCACAATTAAATTCAAATGCTTTTGAAATTAATTAAAATGTGTTTTTCAAATATTTTGCAAATATTGTAAAAACTAGTTTATTAAATTGCCTATTTTAAACTAAAACTATTTTGTAAAATCTCCTAATTCATTTTCCTTTTTCTATTTTGTTTTAAAAATAGAAAACATAAAAGAATTAAAGAAATAAAACCAGAGGGAGAAAAATATTTTTTCAGGCCGAAGCCCACTTACCTGGGCCCTCTTCCTCTCCCTCCTGGCCCAGCCCATCCCCTCCTTTCCTGCTCCTTCGTACGGGCAATCAGAGGAGACGCACATGGCGTGACGCCATGGAGCCCCCTCCTCCCAACCACCCCTCCCCTCCTTTTAGCCGCACCACCTGCTCCCCCCAAACCCTAGCTTCCCTCCCTCTTCTTTCCTCGCCGCCGCCACCTCCCCTCGGTCCCGCTCCCCTCTGTTCTTCTTCCATGAATTTTACCACCGGAGACCACCTCACCACCCCGCCATGGCGCCGCTGCTTGGGGGCCGGCGAAGGACGTAGAGGATCCCAGGCGCACCGCGTCGACGACGGCGTCCTCCCCGTGCAAGGGATGGGGCCGGGAGTCCCTGCAACCGAAGAGCTCGTCCCCGCCTTCCTCAACTCCGGCGGGCCTCCGCCGCGCAATTCCGGCCACCCCTGTCTCCCCGAGACGAACGTTTCCTCCGACGACCCCCACGGTGAGCCACGGTCTCATTCCCGCCGTCCCCCTCTACCTTTGCTGCCCGGAGCGTCGCCGCCGTCCACGTTTTCCTCTCTGACCGCCATGGCCGTGGTGCACCGCAAGAGCACGGGCACGGGCTCGAGAACAAACGTGTTCCCGTGCCTCCTCTTTCTTTCTGTGAGCTCCCACACACGATTCCGCCTCCACGCCGGCACACGGAAGTAGCGGCTCCGCCGATCTTGGTCGTCGTCGCCGTTTTGGCCCCGCCGTGCGCCGCTGTCGAGTTAAGCTCGTCGGTTTCGTCAGATTCAGTTTTATGTCTGTGGTTGAAAACCACTCCTTGTTTGTATCTATCACCAACACTCATTCGGCCCAGTGGCCAGCAGCACCGATCCGTGCCCCTCTCGGCGCGAGTTCGAATCCCCCTGGCTGTTGAACAAAAGCCAAACCTTTTTTTTTTTTTTGGGTCCGTGACATGTGGGCCCCTCCTGTCATAGGCTCCAGATCCAGATCTGGATCTGGAACATTTGCACAGAGCCCCACTGTTTGTCAGTTTTGCACAGAGAACCCTCCCCCGACACAGTTTCATCACAAACAGGTCCCTGGATTTTGCAGAAACACCCCTGGACTTATAAATACAATAACTTTATTACTATAACTCCAAATTAAATAATCTTTATATGTTTATTTATCAGAAAAATGCAACGGATATTAATATGCCATTTGTATGTCATTTTGCATTTGTTATTTTAATTGCTTAGTGTAATTTGTTAATTGCAACTAAATAATAAAATATGGAATGTTAGGGGTAATAAATATATAATGCCCTATCCCATTTAATTTAATTAGATCACCCATGACATGTGTTACCATGTTAACCAACATTTAATATTGCTGGTAAATAAATACTTGCACCTAAATATTAATTGCCGGGATTGTTTCCCGCTTAATTTGGATTAATTGTTTTTGTATTGCATCTTGCCATGTCATGCATCATTCTCACATGATCATGCTGGATCTTTGCCGTAGTTATAAAATGCATCTTTTACGCTTTCCAGTGTTTGTTGCTTCTTCGCGGATAAGACGTTGAGATGTGTGAGCAACGACAAGATCTGCTTCCATGCGGGATTTCAGGCAAGCAAAGTTTGCTTGTTTACCTATACATTGTCTTTCATTCCCGACGTTGATCTCTGCTACCCTAGTGATCGATTCTTGAATTTGCGATCCCATCACATGTTTATCCTGCAGCCCATACAACTTCATCCCCATAACCTAATACCCGTTGCATGTTTATCTGTTGGCCTTGCGAGTCGTAGCGCATGCTTAGATTTGTTTGTGCGAGTCGTTAGTTGATCTTTTATTTCATATGCTTAGTATGATAGATTTTTCTACCTTAATAAAATGTTATATTATATTGGGGTATTATAATTAAAAGATAAGGCACCGGCAGAAGGCCTTGCGAGGTGCTTTGTTCTGCTAAGTGTCGACCTAGGAACTGAGATCTTGCTCCCCTAATCCAAGACTGAGCGTACTAACCACTTGTGGGAGGCCCTATGGAGCCCCCCTCGACTTTGACTGGAACTTCAACTTGTCCGGGAGCCACACCTAGTTCGGGTTTTCCATTTGTCTCATATGCAGTGATGATACTAGTGTAGTATTTTACTTTGGCGGTGTGTCTTGTTACATGCATATAGGGCGCGGCTTGTTGGTGCAGAGGGGTGTGTCCTGCGGGAGTCCGCACCCTTTTGGCCGGGACCAGCATAGCTCCCGTGGCTCCTGGACTTGTTGCGGTGAAGGAAAAGAGTTGGGTTGAAAGGCCCTAATGTTTTTGACTGGGTTGAGCATGCGAGTATGGGTCCAGTAGTGCACCCCTGCAGGGTATAATCTTATCGATGAGCCGCGTCCGCGGTTATGGACAACTTGGTGCGTTGCCGACTAATGAGATCTAGACAACTTACACCTAAATAATGTTAATTAATTTGACTAGTAATATAGAATTACTTTCACAATGAATGGTAACTAAAATTGTTCAATGTGTGGGTTTCCCGAATTGCTTCCTCATATTTGGTTGAGGGGGTTAATCCGAGAATGTGTTATGATTGGTGTTAGTAGTAGCTGGTTACTTATGCGCTCTCTTAGCCCTCTCTAATTAGACGGAAGTTGTATCGTGTCTCTTTAGGTTGCTAGTGTTGCTGCCGCTAAGTCCACCTCCCCTATATTTTGGGAGATGGTGTAGAAAGTAGGCAAGTCGGTTTTGCTTGTCAGGGAGTGCCCTGACCCTCTTTTGGGTTATGCTTTATGTGCAGTCAAACAGGTTTGAAGTCCGACGACGTTAGCTTGGGAATCCCTCCGGCTTGGCTGGGCAGGGATATGGCGCCATCTCTTATCTTCAGAACTCTTAGTCCAATTTGTATCTTATCCGTAGTCGGATACTATTTTTGCTTCCGCTGTCATTTGAATCTTTGTATTGTATCATTTGTATCTTGACTCGTTCGAGTCGTTGTTGTATTTATATCTTCTGTTGTATTTGTGGATGTATCGGAACTGTTGTAATGATATCACAATTCCACCCACATAATGCGCATGTTTCGGCGTGCACATTATGTCTGGTGGGCGACCTAAAATCTTTATTATGCGGATTTCGGCGGGAGCGCTTAAATCTACATAGTACCGATTTTCGGGCGTCACACCTATCCACAAGTAAAATGTATCCAAGATTTAAAATATCTTGACGTCTATTTTGTTCTGTTTATATCTGTGGTAATACTAACCGTTAGTAGGAGATGAACAGTCCAACAGTAGTACAAAAGCTTTAGAATAAGGTAACATATATTGAAAAACTGAAGGTACCATTTTTAGTATTGACACCTACAATACAGATTTAACACTATTTTTGTCGGAGAATATAAATTTACACCTTGGCATGGAAACTGAAATAAGTAAGAATTCAGCCTCGCAGAACCTTGTATGTTGTCTACCACATCATGCCAAGCATGGTATATATCTGCAAAGGAAAATCCAATTGTCAGCTATGTAATCACATTAATAATAGAATGTTTGTGTTGTTAGTATATTTCTTCTAGTGCAACAGATTGATGTACATCTTTGTGAGGTACTGAATGAATCATCGATGAATCTATATTCTGGCCTTCTACAAGAATTTTTAAATTATATTCAGATCAGCCATGTGAAAATATCTTCTAAGTTGAGACGATTCAGTCATGAAAATAATTGTAATAGTTAGCTTCTGCAAAGTAATCAACAGAGAACATAAAACACACTCAGGATCTGTGTCTGAAACACACAATCGGACAAAACATGGTACTGTTTCCAAGTAAGGTTATCACTGCCGATGCTGTGGAGGCTCATTTCAGGCGGATCCGAAGCAAGCGTCGCTCGCTCGTCGACTCGGTTGCTGCCATGTACTCTGCGTGCCGCCCCGTTGTGGCTTGCATAGGTTCCGCTTCGAGGAGCAGCGCTACTGGGTGGCCTCATTCTCCACGGCGAGGTCCGACACGGCCGACCGGGAGAGAGTGCTGATAGTCGCTGCCCCTCCCTCCGGCACTTCCCGACGCTGCCCCGCGGCGCCAAACTCTGCTTCAGAATGTAGCAACCCTTTTATGAACGAGTTTTTTAGCCCAAAACTGCGTGCAAGTACAATAAAAGATCAATTAGTCTCTCAAATTTTTGTTTGGGTCCGCCTCTGATGCTGCATCCGAAATTGAGAACCGTTAGAATAATTAACTTCCTATGCATTCCAATTACCAAGCTATGAAACCTTGTCCATCACCCTTGCCTTGCTCTTTTCACATCATACCGTCTTTGCAGAAACTTTAGAGCAGAACGCCTGTGCAAATCTTCAGAATCAATCCTTGCACGCGCTTCCACAAACGGATGAGGTCGCGCCTTGTCTTCCCTGACGTTCTCAACCTGGATTAATGATGATTGCTAAGCAACACCATGCGCTATGAAGATAAGGACATAGATGCTGGGATTATTCTTCTCTATGTGGAGTGCTATATCTGGCCAGGCTTCTCCTTGCTCTAGCTTGGAAGGAATTGAGGAGCTCCTCTCACCGGGACGCGGTCAAATACACCAGCACCACCATCTCCTCCCCATTTCCATTTCGGCTGCTCTCGTCAGTGGACGAGCTCGCATCTGCTCGCATCCGATGCATGAGGAGCTGAGCTGCTTCTCCTGGAGACGACGCATCAAATCGGCAGTGGCGGCTATCGAGGAGAGGATCCAGCGCGTGGCGCTGAAGGAGAGCAGGAAACAGACCTTGTTGACCGCGTCCGGAAGTCCCAAGGACCGGCGCCGCCGGCCGTTTCTCAGGCTCCATTGGATCGATGCCCGGCTCAAGAACACGACTTTTTTTCTTGGTGCCGACGTTTCTTCCGAGTCGCCGGCCGGTGGTGGCGTGTGGCGGCGAGCTGGCCAGGGAGGCGCGTGGGGGTGGTCTGCTGCGGATGGGATGCCGGCCAGAAGGGACCCCGCCGGAAGAAAGTGAAGGGGCCGCGCCTAGCTAGAGGTGGAGGGGGGACGGTCGCGCAGAAATTGGAGAGCCGCTCGGGGCAGGGTTCGTACGGCGAACCTTTTTTCCACTTACCGGTGGCAATGGTGGGTAATATCTCAGAAATTGTAGGGGTAAAATCGGAACAAAAAATGACGTACGACCGGAGTCCCCAAGCCATATTATATAGTAGAGATACGCGTCTTTGGCTCATTTGGGTTATATATTTGTCCTCTTGTTTCAGGCTTTTTTTAGATGTTGCTTCTGGCTTTGCTAGTACATACAGATACATAATCAAGTTGTACTATAAACTGATAAGTGTTAACTCTTACGTTACTGAGATCAATTGGCATTATCCCTTATATCTCCGTTTTTTGTACTTTAATCTTACTTTTTATTTCCTCGCGCTGCTGGTACAGTTAACTATGCTTTCACTCTATGTATTGTTTTCTTTTTGGCTTTTGGTAGTACATGAACAGAAGCAGAGCGAAATCAACAGTTTTTATCCTTTGCATGTATCAAACATGAGATAGTTGTCAGATGTCGTCAGGGGCGGAGCCAGGATTTGAACGTAGAGTGGAGCGATGACGAAGTCTAAACCAATTTAATCTTTCAGCTCAATATATTTTTGTAAAGAAAATTGAAAATTATTTGTCTATCTTTTCAAAACTAATATAAATATATGCCTCTTCTATGATAATTCGGCAACGACTCGATCCCTAAAAAATATAGGATTATGCAGTTAGGAGACTGACGAAATTAGTATAACATTACCTATGTTTCACATATTTTAAACTAATCAACCGAAAGTTAAACTGAATCAATATGGGGATTATATATCTCGTGTGTACCTACGACAGCAAGCCAGTAACAAAGGTCGCCACAACGGCCACCATCGTCTTTGTTAGACAAGATGCAAATCAAGTCGCCTTGCGAGTTAGCGGCGGCATGGTCTAATACCTTGATGACAAGATTTATCTATCGATCTAATTGAAAGGCAAGACAACAAAAACCATGCCTCCATAACCAATTGCATGTGCGTGGAATTTCCGCACATGGCTGTTATAGTTAGGCTTTGGTGCATAAACTACCACATATAATTGGACTTAGTAAAACTAATTAGATAATTATTATGGCCGTTAGCATTGTATACATACACATATTAGCACTAAACTTTCTATACTTAGTTGAGGGGAGCCAAACATTCACCGGATACTTTTTAGCCTTTGTTCGTGTATATTCTGTACTAGGCAGAGATCGTTCCTGTAGTACTATATGTGCAAACGAACGATGGATGGATAAACGGACACCATGCAAGGAGGCACGTACGAAATGAGAGCTACGTTTCAGAAAGTACAACTCGACCGACCGTACGGTACAATATGGTTCGTGACTGCACGCTCCTGCATGTTTTCTTTCCGTTGAGGAATACAAGAGGTCTACCTACCTTCGCTATACATAGGGTGTGTTTGGTTTAGCTGTGGATTCTGAAAAAAGCTGTTGCGAACTGTGAACTGTGAAAAAGCTGCTGTCAGTTAAGAACTGTGGATTCTCTTAAAGTTGTTTGGTTACAACAACTCTGTGTTTGGTCAAGAACCTTTATAATACCCCTCACACCTCGTCACACCTCAAGAGACTGTTTATATGCTAATTTGTTGAAAAATATCTGACGTATGCACTCCTTTATTTTCAATTGATTCTTTGTTACCTTATTTCCAGTTTTTTTTTCAAACTTCTCTATAAGGTTTTTCTAACCAATTATACTGAAAAAACCAAAGTGCCTATTTTCATTACTAATCTCTTGTTTGCAAATAGCAATGAAGTGTACCACGCGTTTGCTTCATCCTAGACTGTTTTTTCAGCCTTCTCAGCATATTTCAGTCAACCAAATAAATATTTTAATGACTTCAATTAGATGTTTACATATAAAGAAAAAACAGCATAGAGCACGGAGACACACGTACATACATACTACAAGCAAGAGCTCGATCGATCATCGATCCAATCTACTGCTAACTTTGCATGCATGTAGCGATCGATCCTTCAAGGAGAACTAGCTACTAGCTAGGTAGAATATTCGCTCCTACAGGGAGAACTAGCTATGTAGAATATGCTTGTACGCACACAAGACTGGACATATACAAAGACGCGATCGATTGATCGATGATGCTTGCCGGTCTAGTCCAAGTAGGAGTATCCCAATCTGCCACTTTCCCTTCATCGCTCGAGTCGTGGTACTTGTGCGGAAAAGAAGATAGAACGAACCGGTCATTTTCACTTGTGAGTGGCATGGTGGGTAATTTTCATGTTTTTGACTCAACGCAACGTAGTGAAATCTGGGGTCGGACCAACTTTCAGTTTGCACTACGAAAATCTGCTACGTTTCAATAATCTGCTTCGGCTTGGTACCCCTTTGGTTCAGATTCTAGCTTTTGAAAGTGAATCTGGTTCCAGAATTTCAACCAAACACACCCATAGTGCACTTGAAAGATCACATATTGTACTCAAGTTGAGCTCAGAGCTGCCTTGCTTTGGCATATCACTTGCTTGATGCATCAGTTCAGGTAGAGTAGCCAGCCAGCATCTTCTTTGATCCAAGCTTGCCTCAAAATAATAATTAGGATGTAGACTTGTCAAAGCACATGTGAAAAACACGATGTGACGTTTGTACCCTTCAGCCATCTGCTCTGTTCTTTTCCTTAATCTGGAAAACAGAGTTCCAGCTGAGCTGCGTACAAGAAATTCAGTCGAGTTTGCTGATTTTATTTACTACGTACCAATAAATTTGTGATGAAATAACCCATGACCAGCTGCAAAGTTCTTCCCATGTTTGAGTGAAAAATATGAAAATATTGATTGAAATCCGAAAAAGACTAGGGCTGACCGTTTGGCGTGTGACGCTGGGGCACCACCACCCCCATCATGTTTGGCATGCATGTGTCCACTACGGCCAACATGAACACATTTTGGGGATGGCAGACAAACTTCCAGGTTGCCCTATGAATGTTGTCTTATCGACCAATTCAAATGGTTCTCATACTTGCAGGCACTCTACTATATCCACACGCATGCATGTATTCACCGAAACATGGCATTTTACAGAGATGGACCCACTATTTTGGGAGTATACAATGTGAGTGCTAGCTACTCCCTCCGTTTTTTAAATATAAGATAGTTTAGTTTTTATTCAAATTCACATATATGTGAATGTATCTGGACACATTCTAATGTATGTTTACTCGTTTTATATGTATCTAGACAATATGTAAAACATCTAAAACATGTTATATTAAAAAAGGGAGGGGAGTAGCTAGCCTAGATAATATTCTTCTCTTCCAGGTAGCATATACTTCAGCAGTAGCATCAGTTCAGTTAGCCACCATATTCTCACAAGCTTATTACCTGAAATATCGTCCAAGCACTGGCGGATGTAGACTTGTATGTTGCTTTTCCTTATTCTGGAAAAGAGCAAGTGCCAGCTGCGATGCATCTTGCTTGAGCACTCGTCGATCGGTCGATGGAACTTAAGTATATATCCACCCACACAAGTCAAATCAATTAGGTCAAGGATTAAAGGACGCCCGAAAATGTTAAAAGTATGTACTACGTGGTTGGACTGGAAGCTGCAGACAAGGTCGTTTTTTTCTTTTTTGAAAAAGAGAGTCTCCTCTCCGATTTCTTTTAATAGAAATCATCAGTTCAATCTATAGCGCAGTAAAAATTAAGAACGGAAATGTGGAACATCATCTCTTCGCACAGCATCTCATGCAGCAGAACATCATCTCCTCACCCTTGTCTACGGAGCAGACAAGGTCCTGCTCTAATTATTCATTAATTGGGTTTGCATCTACATTAATCGAATTCCATGAGCCGGCTATCGATGAGTCGTGAAAGCGGAAAAGGAATAATCAAACGGTGCTCGATATCCATGCTTGGTATATTCTTAATTGGAGATTTTGTCTTGCTTCAAATGTAGACGTACACTAGATGTTTGCGCACAACCCTTTTTTATTAAAAATAAATACGTCAATAAGTCTGAAGCCACCTTCCTGGCAACATCAACCTCTGTCGCTACTCCGACTAACTAGATGAAGGGGTGGACATTATCAGGGCGCTTTGTTCATACCTCACGCCAACACACATCATCTAAATTGTAGGCCTCAACCAAGCCGCCTAGAGGCGGGTCGGGAGGAGCACAAACTGTTCCTACATACTCTCAGCTTGCACCATTGCACACACTCAAGAGGCCGCAGCACCATCTTCTGTTGATCCATGCTCAGAACAGATATCAACACATAACCTTGCAAATCTTGTCGTCAACGCTTCCACAACGCCACACAACGTGCCCACCCTCCGCAAGTCCATCATATCACGTCCTTCACCGAGACCGCACTGTGCCACGCCGTCGAGACTCCCCGTCATCTACAGGTAGATGCACATACCGCTCCATTTCTTGCTTCATCCATCCAGCAAATGCTCCGAAAACAATGCCCCCATGAGGCAAATCGACATCAAGAGTGTGCCTCCATCGTCCGAACCGGGATATCTGGATCTAGGGGTTTCCCGCCCGAAAGGGTATACATGTGGCTGCAATACCGTTGCCTTCAGCAAGGTAACAACGCGTAGACGCCGCCATCGCCTTCCATGACCACCGTTAGAACTCGGTTTTCACCGACAGCCATGCTTCCCGAGCTCACCACCGGGACTAACTTTGTGATCAATTGATTACTCAGTTGATCACACAGCTATGGATTAATACGGAAAACATTAGGGTCAGGGATGACATTCGGAATATGTGCGGAAGTATAACTCTTTTCTTCAAAAACCTGCTTATGGATTAATCAATATCCTTAGTGGTAGGCTATATATATATATAGCCCTACCTTCTATATTGTGCTTGTGTTGTATTTGTACGGATATAAACTACTCCATCCGTCTTAAAATAAATGTCTCAACTTTGATAGAAAGTAGATGTATATAGACATAATAAGTATATACGTGAGGCCGCACCGAGTGGTGTCGAGCCGTTCCATATTATGTTGTTTTATACTTGCAATCTTTTCCGGCCAAGTCCAATGTAATGGAAGAAGAGGCGCAACCTTGACTAACCACCTACTACATGAACGCCATCTGTCAACCTAATTCCTCTGTATAATTTCCTCAAATGTATGAAGAAAGATCTATGTTAATGTCGCTTTCAGTTTGGAGCTCGGAGGAAGCTGTCGGCTGTCGCCTATTTTAATCGTACTACTCTAGTAGTTTTGTACCAAGATCATGCGTCTTGCAAGTGCTAGTAACGAGCTTTTTCCACACACAAAAATGCTAAAAAGAATAATAACATGTGTCTTCTAATGTTTAACTTTGACCGAGGAATTCTACCATAATCCGTGTGCATATACATGCATGCTTGATACTACACATATTGAAAAAGTCTAATTTTGGTTCTCATCTTGGCTTCATGGTGCTAAACCCAAAATCTTGACATTGAAACTTTGAAGCTATTAGAAGAATGAAATAATCTATCTCCTACGCAATGACTAACCATATCTGAATAACCAAAACTTCTCGGCTATGTTGAATATAAACACTAGTGGAAAAATGGGCACTAGTCCGGGTTCCAGAGGGGCTATAGTCCCGGTGTAGCAACCGGAACTGTCTGGCCGGGACTAGAGCCCCCCACCCTTTGGTCTCGGTTCAATATGAACCGGGACCGTAGCCCCCCCCCCCCCCCACCAATTAGAGCTCCGTACGTGGAGGGGGCAGGGGCTCGCGGGGGCGAACCCTTTAGTCCCGGTTCGGGTTACGAACCGGGACTAGGGTTTTGCTTTTTTTTTACATTTTAGGGTTTTGTTTTTTTTTCATTTCAGGGTTTTGCTTTAGGATTTCCGGGTAGGGGTTTCGGATGGTTCCACGTTGATGCGTGATGGTAGGGGGTTTCGGATGGTTCCACGTCGATGCGTCGGGAAGGGGTTTCGGATGCTACGGATTCGATGCGCGAAAAACACATATAAATTATTATACGAAGCTAGATGAAGTTGCATCATGCATATATACAGTTACATGAAGATCATGTGTTGATAACGCATACACAATTAAGTACCCGTGGTACATGAAGATCACGTTTTCCGGTTCCAGATACTTAGAAGTACTTTGTTACATGGAGATCACTATTACTTGTCCGCAACACCAGGGGTAACATAGTGGTACTCTCCAGTCTCCGGTATGACATGGGCGAGGTAAAATCCCGTCAACTCCTCTGCAAGTGCTCTGAAGCGGGTCTTTATTGGTAACTCGTTGCGCTTTCTTGCCATCTGTAAAAAAAATAACATCACAATGAATACATGAGATATGAAATGAATAAAACTCATCACGATTGATGGTATAAAAATAATGTTGTGACTAGAGCTTTACGTACTTTAATACTTTTTTTGCTCTTCAAACTCTCGTTGACCACAGTGTGCATGTACTCGAAAATATAGAATCCACATAGATCAGTCCAAATTGGCTGTTTAAGGCAAGTCTATAGAAGAATAGAATTTAATCAAATAATAATAAAGTATGATAATGGTGCATGGGCCAAGTTATAGTACTACTTTTAGTTGGTCAGTACGCCATAGCAGCTTCTCTGGCCATCCACTGTTTGGATGTTCCGCGAGTAACATTTTACAAACGCTGCATGACAATAAAATGAATGAATGAGTCATAAATTTTTTGATATTAGGAAATGAACGAAAAAGGCGATAAGAAAAGAAAGTACCTTGTCACCAAATCAAAACAGGTCTTGTAAAGTTTAGGCCATCTTCTTGACGAGTTAAGGACAACAATATCTCCTTTCCGCAAGTTAATAACGATAAGAATGTAGTTTAGGGCTTCTTAGATTAGGTTGCGATCAGGATAAGATTAGGGTTTAATTCCGGTGTTTTTGTAAGGTCTATCTTTGAATGATTTTTTTTGTGACTTTGTAAGGTCTAACAGTTCTTGAATCTGCTGGTACCTGCGACGAATTACAGTTTCACCAGCGTGGCAGCGTCACTGGTGGCGTGTATGTGGCTATGTGCTACTATTACACTAACATATTCAAAGGCATTGCTTGTAATTTCCACTTATCCGACAAAAAAAACGTGTTCCTAAAATTTATTGATCGGTTCATCTCATCTCGGTTGTACAATTTTGCCTCAGTTCCTTTCACTACAACATTCCTTGTCTCCCCTAAATTTGCACCTGTGACTGATCTCTGACCTCTTGTTCTAACCAATGAAATCAGAGAAACCACCCCTTCTAACTACGCTAGAGAGTTGGATCAAGTTCTAATTAGCACCCAATTAGAACACGTACTACTACTACGTACTCAACGAATCGTGTTTAGATGTTTTGGACCAGTTCATCTCGTCGATCGCTGGCCCAGCTGCCATCCTTCTTCGACGTACGGTCACCGCGCCGCAGGGGACTGTTCTGGCTGTTGGTGCTGCTGCGGCGAGGCCGGCGGCAGCAGAGGAGGATGACGGTGCACGACGATGTCGATGTGCGGGACCTCGCCGGCGGCCGTGGCCTTGCCGTGCTCCTCGGCGGCTGCGGCCTCGCGCCCTTTCCCCCATAGCACGGCGTAGAGGCCCAGGACGATGAGCACCGCCCCGAGCACGCTGCCGAGGTGCAGGTCCTCCCCGAGCAGCAGCGAGCTGAGCACGGCGACGACCACCAGCATCATGGGGTTGAACACGGACGCGAACAGCGGGCCCCGGCGCTTGACGCACCAGGAGAGCACGACGAGCATGACCCCGGAGGCGAGCACGCCGGTGTAGACAACGGAGAGGAGGCGGATGTCGAAGCCGAGGCGCCACTGGACGGTGTGGCGGTCGAAGCAGAGCGCGAAGGCGGCGGACTGGAGCGCGCTCATGAGGCACATGAGCGCCGTGGTGGAGTAGTGGAAGGGGTACTCCCGGCTGAGCCTGGCCTGGAGGATGAGCCAGAGCGCGTAGAAGAAGCAGCTGCCCATGCAGAGCAGCGACCCCATGGCGCGGTTGCCGCCGTCGCCCGCGCCACCGCCGCCGCTGAACGATGATGAGGATGACGTCGGAGAAGCAGCAGAAGTTGCGTGGTGGTGTGCGGCGAGCTGCGCGGCGAGGTTGACGTGGGTGGGGGGCCAGAGGGTGACCTGGGCGCCCTTGTAGAAGGTGAGCAGCATGGCGCCGCCGACGCCGAGCAGCGTTCCCGCGACCTTGGCCTGGCCCGGCACGGTGCGGACGGCGAGGCGCTCGTAGCGGAAGAGCACGGCGAGGACGAAGGTGATGGCCGGGATGAGGTTGGTCATGGCGGACGCGAAGGTCGCGGAGGTGAGCTTCATGCCGGAGATGTAGAGGTTCTGCGCCAGCGAGCCCCTGCAACGTGCATGCATGCAACATCGATCAGTCAACACGTACGTACGTACGTACATCAGCTGCATGTCGTAATCGATCACACGTACAGTAGGTACGTAGCACAACGTTTTGTCCTTTACAGTATATATGGACGTCCTAGCTACCTTGGGTTCATGTTCTTCGTCGTCGTGGCCAAGTTTCAGAGCTCCATCTCGCTTAACGACATCAATGGCCGAGTATATTCTCCTTATTACATACATATATCTAGGAATGCGCGAGCGACTGACGATTGAATTCTAGACGATCGAGTTGGCAACTTCTCCTCAAACATGTAGCGATGCTATGCTAGAATGAACATTCGAGACAATATTGGAGGAGCTGGCATGGCAATGCGGCGCTAGAGTCCAAGGAACAAGTTTCAGCATCGGAGCTACCTAGATAGATCATAGCCGGCCGGTGGCGGTGTGAGTGGTGACCGGCGGCAAGCTAGCCATGCATGTATATGCATGGATACGCAAGTCAAGAAGGAATTAATGCACTCCTACGTGGCTGCATGTCCTCCATTGGTGGCTCCATCGGTGGACGACGATGAGCATGCAATTCATGCCGGCCGGTGGAGTTGACAAATCCGGCCGCAGGGATGCATGCACGGGTGAAGACGACGATGTGTTTTTCACTTTGATCATCAGGCATAACAACGAACCAACTAGAGATCGATCGAAGATGTGGTTTGTTTGGCGGGCAAAGCTGCAGGTGATTCCATCGGTTCGGTTGCGCCTAACTTTCACAAGTAATCAAGTGGTTAGGGCATATGGCTCGTTGGACGCAAAAGGAAGCTAAAGTGTTGCCCGCCGGCGAGCACCCCGTGACGACGGCCGGCGACATTACGCATCACTGCAATGAGCTCCTAGGCCGTAGCTACTGTACATGTGTGAGCCAGCAAAAGTTGCCGGCCGGCCGGCACCGCACCTAAATTCCGGCAGCAACCTTTCTGTTCGAGAGAGGAGACAAGTTGTTGCTTACCCGCAGAGGCCGCACACGAACGAGAGCAGGATGACTCGCCACGTCAGCTTAGTCCGCTTCTTCCTGAAACAAACAAAAGTAAAGTTTAAGCACCACAGAATTAACATATATATATATATATATATAGGAAAATGGTTCTGTACTCTTAAGCGTACATACTCCCACGTTCAATATACCACATATCTGAAGTATGTATACCTCTTTATCATTTTTAATATACTTCATTATACAATAGTAGATACCCCAAAGTGAATTATGTGAAAAATTTCATTTGAAACTATATATTTTGAATTATTTGCACATATACTACATTTTTTACACTTAAAATGGTATATTCAAATTATCAAGAACTCCGATGATATTTTTTCATACTTCTTTTTTTGAGGTATGTTAGAATAATTAATGAGGTATATAAAAAATTATAAAGAGGTAATATACCTATGTATGTGAGGTATATTGAATATGGGAGTATGTACACCTGTGAGTATATAATAGGAGTTCTATATATATATATATATATATATATATATATATATATATATATATATATATATATATATATATATATATATATATATATATATATATCGAACAATTGCATGCATGCATGTAATCAGGAATTAAGCATATACATACTTGGGGTACGTTTACTTTGTCGATTGTATATTTGAGTTGCTATTCTTTATCTATCTAGTACCTTGGCGGAAGCTGCACCGTAGCTTTTCGACAAAGCTGATACTGTATCTCTTTTTTGCTAGCTAGAAAAAGAGGCCGGGTCAACAGAGGGAGCATCGGAAAACATGGAGAAATAGCAAGAAAGGGCAGGCACACATGCATCCACTGGCTGGCTGGCTGGCTGACTGACTTCTTCCTTCAGAGAACTAAACATGCACACCAAAAGACTTGACGTACGCAACACTAAAGGCAGGAACAATTAGCGATCCAAAGCAAGGGATTGATGCTCTAGTAATGGTGGAGAGTTTGCAGACACAGATAGATAATCAGACCAACAACTGGTTGATACGCGGAGAAGATGCTTTGTGCAAGTATGTAGTTTAACTGACGACCTGTGTGCTCCTCACGATATTTTCAAAGAGGGACTACAGAAACCACCATACTCCTACAATTGTGCAGTACAGAAAAGGAAATATAATGCGTGCATGCGGCCAGACATATATCTTCGGTGGTGAATTTAATGCAAGGGGAATATATACCTAGTATTGGATTTCCCTAATAAAAGGAGTAATCTACGATCGATCGATCGAGTAAGTAGGAAGGTTAGGTGTGGTACCTCTCGACGAAGTATGCGAGCGGCGCGAGGACGACGGAGGCGAAGAGGTAGCGGTAGGCGATGAGGACGCGCATGTCCATGCCGTCGCACACGGCCAGCTTGTAGAAGATGTTGACGCCGGCGAACACGAACTGCACCACCACCATCCCCGCCACCGGCTTCATCCCCTCCATCACGCCACCACCCGCCACGCCGCCGCCCATTACCTCCTTCCTTCTCCACCGATCGGTCTCCTCAATTCCTTCCCGCTCGATCGATCACTCGCTCGCTTGGTCTGCCGGCTGTTGATCGTTCGATCAACGGCGATCGGCCGGAGGAGAGGTCCGTTCCAGCTCTTGTCTGAGGGTGTGATGTGATGTGATGTGAGGGTGAGGCGAGGTGGAAGAAGGGAGCGAGATAGATGGTGGATGCCATGGGAGCAAGTGCATGGCGTATATATATAGGGAGAGCCAACGGAAGGAGCGAATCGAGTGGAGAGGAAGCACGATTGTCTTTCTTTCTTTCTTCTTCCCTCCTCTTCTCGCGCTCTGCTCTGCTGGCCATGCCATGCATGCTACAGTAATCAATGACGTCAGCGCGAGGTGGGCCATGCCACGCATGCAAAAGCGCTGGCCGTGCATGTCCACGTGTGCACACAACAGATTGTCAGCACCCCCTTGTTCATCAAATTTAAGCACAGGGAGAGAGGAGCGGCTTCTAACATCTTGGATCACGTAGCTTCACCGTTTACGTACCCCTCCGACCTGAATTACTGTTTGCGATGGCTTTTTTGCATAAAAACCGCTACACTTTTTTCATTTGTCTCAAAATGGGGTAGCCCCACCTCTGCATATAAACGATGCACATAAAGTTTCGGTACCTAGAAGTTTCCATCTCAATAACCATGCTACATAGCTGATCAACCGATCGACGACAGGTTGCATGGCACTGAACGAAGATCATGGAGACTGACCTCTCGAGGGGTCGTGCAATGTTGTTGACCATGTTTTTAGAGCCAAGTTAAGCATCTTCAGGTTGATTACCATGAAAGACAAGAAGATCAAAGTACTACTAGATGTTGTATTGAATGTACCAGGAGGTAAAAATTTGGAGGGTGAAAAGGCCCTCCTAGAGACAAGGTAAGGTATGTTTTGTATTACGACCAGTGGGCCCTCGAAAGTGCACATGACACCAGATTAAAAAAATATGAAAAAAAAACTCTTTTGCCACCATGTGTGCTACGATAAGACAAGCTATTTTGCGTTGGGTACCACTTCACCCCTTTGTTCAATTCTCTAATGTACTCTGCCTGATTACAACTCCTTTATTACCTATTACGAGTCCATTGTCAAATATATCTCTAACCATGTAGGGGTCGAAACTTGTAGAAGATAATCCGAATTATCTGACATTCATATTCGAGAAATTGAAAATGGAAGTGGTAAATATCCGAATATGAATGAAAATAGAAATGGAAGTGATAAATGTACATATTCGTTTTCTCAAATACAAAGCAAATGTGGTACTGAATTTTAAAACAAATATAAATATGGAAATGAAGAAATCTGTATTCGAATAAAACCATGTTAGCAAATTATATCCGATAACATTCATATTTGTACTCCTTTTACAAATATGGAGACGGATATGGGAAGGACGCTATCCCCGATCCGTTTCCATCTGAGTATTTCCTGTCTTCAATATTCTCGGAATCAGCTAGCTAGGAAGCACACGAAAAAGAATATGGAATTGAACTCGGACATTTCTTCGCTCGAGTGGCTTCGTGCCGCTTACAAGGCAGGAACGCATGCATGTTTTCTTCTTATTTTATTCTCACTCATGCATGCGGAATTGGCCATGCGCTTAATTCCACATCCGAATAAGAAGCTCGCAAGTGGTGCACCCATAAAAGCGGTGCACACACGCCATATATCCAAATGCAGATGCAAGCTGCCTCCATTCCTTGAGAGTCTTTGTATCTGATCAAGCATGCACAAACAGTATGTTAGGGTGCCTTGTTCAAAGCTAAGTCTTACGGGAGACGTGCGGCTCGTTATTAATTCTTTTAGCATTTTCGTTTTAGCAACAGAAACCAATAGATCAATACTTGCAAGTAGACACGATTTAGAGGTATAAAGCTAGTCGTACGATTACAATAGGCGACAGCTTCCACCGAGCTGCAAACTGACATTCAGGAGGATACAGAAATACTTATTCTCGTAAGTGCTATAGCATCTGATCCACACGGTTTTCTATCAAGTTTTTAATATAAATCGTCTCAATAGTGGGATCCCAGTCCCACCAATATCCCACTTCTAATTTATTTAGCAATTTCTAGTACTCCCTCCGATCCATATTAATGGACTCAACTTTGTCTAGATACGAATGCATCTAGTCTAAACACTTAACTAGATACATACGAATCTAGACAAAGTTGAGTCCATTAATATGTATCGGAGGAAGTACAAGATTTTGGATCAAAATTTAAACTATATATTCACAAATAAAGTAGAAGTGGGACAATGCTGAGATCCCGCTTGACACCTTACCAATAGTTTACAGCGTAAATTTGGATGACAATGAAAACATATACGATACACCACGCTTCCAAATTACTCAAATCACGTGTATACGGCTACACCTGAAGCACATAAAAGTATCAATTAACTATAAAATAACGGTCTCAAGTTTAATTAAAGTGGATATGTCATGATATGTTTCATATATGTATATATTCATTTTTAAGACAGCTATTTTGAGAATTGCTTCAGTGCTACCCCCTTACGGAAACTTATAAGGAAAATTTTGGTTCGAGCCGTCTCATCAATGGAGCGGTCTGCTTCGTGAGATCGGTATATGGGTCATGTCTGGAACCGTCGCATCATATGGTGGTTACGCGTGGGCCGTACGGGGTTCTATAGGATCTATACGTACTTGTCAGATTGCCCGTTTGAGTTAGAATATTTGGCAGGGGTAGCATCGGAGCAGAACCCATTTTAAAATGGAAGGAGTATATATATATATGGATATATTGATTCCCTTTCCAGTTGCTAGCTACCAGCGAGAATATATGTCTGCAATCACGCTGAATCAAACAGGGAATATATATCTTGCATAGTTGCAG